>CM064564.1:6647513-6977958 GCA_032716605.1 Paralithodes platypus | reverse complement strand
GCGAGATAGTTCAAGCCTTTTTATTTGCTGGGAGGCCCATGGTTTTAAGCTGAAATAAGATTGGTTAATAAGTAGCCAGAATAAAGTTTGAAAGACCGTTTCGCCGGTACAGAAAGGGGTGATATTTTAAACATGTATTTCAATTTATTAGAAATATATGAGAGAGAGAGAGAGGGAGAGAGATGGGGTGAGGGAGTTGACTTGACGGTGAGGAGAGTGACGGGAAGGTGGATTAGTGAGTGAGAAGTGAGTGAGGAGAGCGAGAGAGAAGAGGGGATTATTATTATTATTTCGAGAGAGAGAGAAGAGCAGAGAGGAGGGGGGGGGGATATGGGGATGGGGATATGGGATATATGTGAACGTGTTACATACATAATATAAAGCACTTAGATCCTTTAGTCCCGAACAGGTGGTTGGGCCTCAAACTACGAGTAATAGAAATATATCTTAATTTTAAAGTGAGAGGTGTGAGAGAGAGAGAGAGAGATGGAGATTGAGAGGGAGGGAGAGGGAGATGAGAGAGAGAGCGGAGAGGAGAGGAGAGAGAGGGAGAGAGGAGAGAGAGAGGAGAGAGAGATAGAAGGGGGGGGGGAGGAGTAGAGAGAGGAGGAGAGAGAGTCGAGGAGATTGGGGAGAGAAGGGAGGAGCGGAGAGAGATGAGAGAGAGAGAAAGAGATGTATGTATAGGGTATTTAGGGTATGGACTGGAGGGTGTTAATTGGGAAGCTTGTTGTGTAGTGTGTGTATGTGTGTTTGAGAGAGAGGGGAGAGGAGAGAGAGTGAGTTTGTGTGAGAGATTGAGATTGTGTATATGTGTATGTGTGGGAGAGTGTGTGTATGTGTGTTTGAGAGAGAGGGGAGAGAGAGTGAGAGTGAGTTTGTGTGAGAGATTTAGATTGTGTATATGTGTATGTATGTATGTGTGAGAGAATGTATGTATGTGTGTTTGAGAGAGAGAGAGAGAGAGATAGATAGATAGATAGATAGAGAGAGAAAGCAAGGTTCGTGGCCCTGTTAGCATCTCTCCCCTCACTCGGCGGTCGCCCGGGCAACGCTACAGAGAGGGGGGGAGGGGGTGGTTTTGGGAAGTGGGCAGAGTGTGGAGAGGCATGGAAGGTAGAGAGAGAGAAAGAGACAGAGAGACAGACAGACAGACAGACAGACAGACAGACAGACAGACAGACAGACAGACAGACAGACAGACAGACAGGGAGGAGAGGAGATATATGGGAAGGGGGTCGAATTTGGAGAAGGAAGGTCGAAGGGAAAGATAGGCGAGAGGAGGAGAGGAGACATCAGGAAATCAGGAATCAGAATATTTTATTTTTTTTCCATTTTGGTTGTACCAAAATGGTTCTTCTGCAGAGGAGAGAGATGAAGGCGGAGAGGAGAGAGAAGAGGAGAGAGAGGGAAGGGTAGGTAGGAGGAGATAAGGTTAGATGGGGGCAGGGGGGGAGGGGGGAGATTATTTGGGGGTTGGGGGTCGAGATCAGAGAGGAGTGGAATTAAGGAGGGAGGAGGAACCTGGGAAGAGAGAGTAGGGGAGAGGCGAGGATCGTGAGTGTGTGAAGGAGAAGGGAGGGGAAAGGGAAACTTAGGGAGGAAGGGAGGCAGGAGGTGGGTTCGGGAAGAGGATAGGGGAAGTTAGAAAAAAAGCACCAAGAGGAAACGAAGCTGGAATTAGGGTAAAAAAAAAAAAAACAAAACTCCCAAAAAAAAAAACTTCTCTTCCTCAATCTCAACATCTTTCCCTTAAAATCCTACCGAACTTGACCTGCTTCAGGGCCTTTCCGTGGGTCTTCCAGATAAATTTTGTTACCTCTAATCCGTGTTTCTTGGAATTTGGCTCTTGTATATTTGTTTTTGTATATTTTTTGGTAGTTTTTTTGGTGGGTGGGTGGGGGGGGTGGTGGGGGGGGGGGGGGGGGGGGGTGCCACTTTTTTAACAGGGGGGGCAGCTTCGGATTTTTTGTTACCCCTTTGTAAACCCATGAGGAATAGAAAAAAAAAGAAAAAACCCAACACAGATGGGGAGAAAATTAAAGGAAGAGGAATCAAGAGGGGGGATGGGAGGGGACGAAAAAAGTTGAGGATGGGAGGAAAAGCAAACATTAAAGATGGAGTGGGAGAAAGGTGGGGGGGGGGATTTGGTGTGTGGATGGAGGGGAAAGGGGAAAACCAATATGATGGGGAGAAAGTTGGAGGGAGATTGGAGGGGGAAAAAAAGAAAAAAAAAAAAAACTTTAATGTATGGGGAGGAGACAGAAAAAAGGGTGGGGGGAAGTGAGGGTATTTGGGAAGGGAAAAGAAAAAAAAAATATGGGGATGGAAGAAAAAAAGTTGGAGGATGGAGGAAAAAACAAGAAAAAACCAAAATAAATGATGGAGGAGGAAAAAGGTGGGGGAATGTGGGGAGGGATGGAAGAAAGAAAAAAAAAATGATGGAGGAGAGGAAAAAAATTAGGGGGGAAGTGAGAATTAGGTAAGTGAGATGGGAAAAACAAAATATGTTTAGAGGGAGGGAAGGGGAGGGAGCGAGAAAGGGGATTTTGGAAGAAAGGGTGGGGGGGCAGACAGACGAAATAGTAGGGGGAAGAACGGCAAGAGGATAGCGCTAGAGGGTGGGAAGGAGAAGGCCGAGGAAAGGGGGGGGGGAGGAAGGGAAAAGGGGGGGGGGGGGGGGGGAGGAGGGTGGAGAGGAGAAGAGGGAGGGGGGAGAGGGAGGGTGAAACAGGGACCAGACAGGGTTTTGAAAGTTGGGTTAGGAGGGGATGAGAGGGAAGAGAGCGGAGGGAGGAGAGGAGGAGAGAGGGAGGACAACTTTTACGGGTTTTTGGGAACAGGGTGGGGTATAGAAGGAAAAAGGTAGGAAAGAGAGAAGAGGGGGGAGAGGGGGGAGGAAGGGGGGGGGAGGAGAGAGGAGAGGAGAGAGAGAAGAAGAGAGAGATGAGAGAGAGAGGGGGAAATTGTGGGGATTTGGACGGGGGGAAACACATTTGGGACCTGGGGCACGCCACACAACTATACAACCTTCACACACTATTCGGTTGTCGAGAAATTCATTTTCAAACATTTTTCGCTGGGGGGGGGGACCAAAAGCGTTATAACTTTCAAATGGGGCCAAAACCAAATTTTTTTTACTTGGGGGGACAACGTTGTTCATTGGTTTATTTAATGTTCACCGGGGACAAAAAAAAAAAATTTTTTTTTTTTTCCGTGGAAATTGTGATTTTAACATGTCACACAAACTGTGTTTAAGGCTTTTATCTACTTTCCGGGTTGTTGTTATCCTTAAGTTTTTTTTATTGGTTTATCCTGTTCAATTTAGATTTTTTTTGGTAATTTTTTTATTTTGTTTTTTTGGCTCATTTGTTTTTTTTTTTGCTCAATTGGGTTGGTATTGTTTTTGCCTTATGGTTGGGTTGATTGTTTTTTTAAATCAATTGGTTGTTATTGTTTTTGCTTATTGTTATTGTTTTTGCTTATTGTTGTTATTGTTTTTGCTTATTGTTGTTATTGTTTTTGCTTATTGTTGTTATTGTTTTTGCTTATTGTTGTTATTGTTTTTGCTTCAATTTTGTTGTATTGTGTTTTGCTTATTGTTGTGTAATTGTTTTTGCTTAATTGTTTGGTGTTATTGGTTTTTGCTTTATTGTTGGGTTTTGTTTTACCTCAATTTGTTGTAATTTTGGGTTTTTGCTTTTATTGTTGTTTATTGTTTTTGCTTAAATTTGTGGTTAATTGTTTTTGGCTTATTGTTGTTAGTTTGTGTTTTGCTGCATTGTTGTTATTGGTTTTTGCTTTTTTCTATTGTTGTTAATTGGGTTTTCCGGGCCAAAACTTACTTTTTTCTTTATTGTCTATTTATGTAATTATTATTTGTTTGTATTTTGTTCTTTCTATTTTGTTTGTTCATATTGGTTTTGTTTTATTAGTATTTTTTTGTATTTTATTATTATTATTTTCTATTATTATTATTATTGATATTTATTCTAGTTTTAATTTGGGGGTTCTATTTTCATCTAATTTTCCTCCTGTATTAAACTTTTTTTTTCCTATTGTTCTTACGTATCTCCGGGTGTTTTCCTTCTTCTTAGAGAGAGAAGGAGAGGAGAGATGAGAGAAGAAGATGAGGAGTCGAGAAGGCGGAGGATGGAAGGGGGAAGGAGGGAAATGGGGGGAGAGAGAGAGAGAGAGAGAGCTAAAGGCCTCTCCTCAGCCACCCCCAAAATTATATCCATTTCAATCTCTTTGAGCATTTCTCCTATGCCTTCCTCCCTTAAGGGGGAATGGGCCTGTTTTCTGAACCACTTTAAGGGGGGATGGGCCTGTTTTCTGAACCACTTTCTCCCTCATGTTTTCAGATGTTGAGAAGTTTGCCCCATTAGTTAGTCGATTTTAAGACTTTTCGCCCCATTTCGTCGTCAATATTTATACCTTTCGTGCTATTTAGGTGTCGATTTTTTCCCTGGCGAACGATAGTGAGCCTGTAATGTTGGAAGAATCGGCCATCGGCCGGGACATTTTTCTACCTAAAAATTTACAGAATAATCTAGAAAGGGGATCTAATGGATGTTTGTTTTTTAATTTGATGGAGGTCTAGGGAGGAAACTAGAAAAATAATGAATACATGCAAAAATCTCCCAAAAAGTCAACCATAAGCCGGTATCACACGAGCGCGTTTTCCCTCAACATTTATCCTCAACACTGGTCTGGCAGCTTATGAGGTCAACATTTAATACTTGTTCTGTTAACTCATATTCATCTATCATCAGTCTAGTTTCCGATACCAGTGTAAAAATAATCCGGAAATGTGTTGCCAGAATTTATTTTGATCATCGAATGTTGACTATAAAAGCTCCCGTGTGATACCGGCTTTACGTGTCTCATCCATCCTTTTTTTTTTTTTTTTTTTTTATCGACTTCTATCATATGTTATCCTATTCTCTTAGTTTATCTTCCCCTTGTCTGGTCTCCTCGCCTTTTGTGTATTATTATAATTTGTATCCATTTTTCTTCTCTGTATTTCCTTCTCTTAAGGGGAGATTTCCACCTTGGAGGATTTTTTTATTGACCCCTTTCTCCCTCATGTTTAGCCCCATTGCTTTTGATATTCTAAGACGTTCGCCCCATTAGTTTGGCGATTTTAAGAACCCTCGCCCCATTTATGTCAATTTTAAGACCGTTCGTGCCATTTAGGTGTCGATTTTTTCCTGGCGAGCGATAGCGAGCCTGTAATTTAAGGGGAATCGGCCTTCGGCCGGGACATTTTTCTACCGAAAAATTTACAAATTTATCTTGAAAGGGGCTCAAGGAGGTGTAATTTTAAGCTTGGTGGATATCTAGAGACCAAACTAAAAACCTCCCCTTAATCTCTCTCCTTTACCGGCAACGTCTTTTATATTTGATCTCAGCTACATTCAGACGATTTTATGACGCTTAGGAAAGATATATGGCAGCTATAGGGATGACTTGAGCTAGTTTGTAGCCTTTTAATGGGTAGACGGCCTTCCTAAGCTGAACAAAATCATCTAACAGTTGCCAGAATGTAATGAAAAGTACATTACCGATACAGAAGGGGTTAATCTCGCCTTTTGCCTTCTTTGGTCTTCCTTTATAATTATTAACCCTTTCAAGCTCCAATGCGCGTTTCTGTTCTGTTTTCTGGCTACTATTAGACGATTTTATTCAGATTAGTAACGGTATACGGAAGTCTGAAAACTAATGGGGCTAAACACGGGGGTGAAGGGGGAGCCAGAAAAGCCACCATCTCCCCCCTTAATGGTCTGGAGTAACACCTGTGCCTCATCTCAAACCATTCATCACATAACTCCAACACAATGATATATCCACATCTGCGAACGGGCCTATTAATGGGTCCCGCCCTTATCTACAACAGGTCTTTACTGAATATAATACAATATTGTAGGGTTAGCCAATAAGCATCATAGGGTGTATTGATAGTGATTTACAAAGGTTTCTATATAATGGGGTATATTGATAGTGATTTACAAAGGTTTCTATATAATGATAGGGTATATTGATAGTGATTTACAAAGGTTTCTATATAATGGGGTATATTGATAGTGATTTACAAAGGTTTCTATATAATGATAGGGTATATTGATAGTGATTTACAAAGGTATATATAATGATAGGGTATATTGATACAAAGGTTTCTATATAATGGGGTATATTGATAGTGATTTACAAAGGTATATATAATGGGGTATATTGATAGTGATTTACAAAGGTATATATAATGATAGGATATATTGATACAAAGGTTTCTATATAATGGGGTATATTGATAGTGATTTACAAAGGTTTCTATATAATGGGGTATATTGATAGTGATTTACAAAGGTTTCTATATAATGGGGTATATTGATAGTGATTTACAAAGGCTTCTATATAATGGGGTATATTGATAGTGATTTACAAAGGTTTCTATATAATGGGGTATATTGATAGGGATTTACAAAGGTTTCTATATAATGGGATATATTGATAGTGATTTACAAAAGGTTTTTTATATAATGGGGTTATATTGATAGTGATTTACAAAGGTTTCGTATATAATGGGGTTATATTGATAGTGATTTACAAAGGTTTTCTATATAATGGGGGTATATTGATAGTGATTTACAAAGGTTTCCATATAATGGGGTATATTGATAGTGATTTACAAAGGTTTTCTATATAATGGGGTATATTAATAGTGATTTACAAATTTTTCATATATAATGGGGTATATTGATAGTGATTTACAAAGGTTTCTATATAATGGGGTATATTGATAGTGATTTACAAAGGTTTCTATATAATGGGGTGTATTGATAGTGATTTACAAAGGTTTCTATATAATGGGGTATATTGATAGTGATTTACAAAGGTTTCTATATAATGGGGTATATTGATAGTGATTTACAAAGGTTTCTATATAATGGGGTTGTATTGATAGTTGATTTACAAAGGTTCTATATAATGGTGTATATTGATAGTGCTTTACAAAGGTTTCTATTTAATGGGGTGTATTGATATTCATTTCCAAAGGTTTCTATATAATGGGGTATATTGATAGTGATTTACAAAGGTTTCTATATAATGGGTATATTAATAGTGATTTACAAAGGTTTCTATATAATGGGGTATATTGATAGTGATTTACAAAGGTATATATAATGGGGTATATTGATAGTGATTTACAAAGGTTTCTATATAATGGGGTGTATTGATAGTGATTTACAAAGGTTTCTATATAATGGGGTATATTGATAGTGATTTACAAAGGTTTCTATATAATGGGGTATATTGATAGTGATTTACAAAGGTTTCTATATAATGGGGTATATTGATAGTGATTTACAAAGGTTTCTATATAATGGGGTATATTGATAGTGATTTACAAAGGTTTCTATATAATGGGGTATATTGATAGTGATTTACAAAGGTTTCTATATAATGGGGTATATTGATAGTGATTTACAAAGGCTTCTATATAATGGGGTATATTGATAGTGATTTACAAAGGTTTCTATATAATGATAGGGTATATTGATAGTGATTTACAAAGGTATATATAATGATGTGGTATATTGATAGTGATTTACAAAGGTTTCTATATAATGGGGTATATTGATAGTGATTTACAAAGGTTTCTATATAATGGGGTATATTGATAGTGATTTACAAAGGCTTCTATATAATGGGGTATATTGATAGTGATTTACAAAGGTTTCTATATAATGGGGTATATTGATAGTGATTTACAAAGGTTTCTATATAATGGGGTATATTAATAGTGATTTACAAAGGTTTCTATATAATGGGGTATATTGATAGGGATTTACAAAGGTTTCTATATAATGGGATATATTGATAGTGATTTACAAAGGTTTTTATATAATGGGGTATATTGATAGTGATTTACAAAGGTTTCTATATAATGGGGTATATTGATAGTGATTTACAAAGGTTTCTATATAATGGGGTATAATAGTGATTTACAAAGGTTTCTATATAATGGGGTATATTGATAGTGATTTACAAAGGTTTCTATATAATGGGGTATATTGATAGTGATTTACAAAGGTTTCTATATAATGGGATATATTGATAGTGATTTACAAAGGTTTCTATATAATGGGGTATATTGATAGTGATTTACAAAGGTTTCTATATAATGGGGTATATTGATAGTGATTTACAAAGGTTTATATATAATGGGGTATATTGATAGTGATAGTGATCTTTTTAAGCTTGATGGAGGCCTAGCGAGGTTACTATAGAATAAATAAATAGTTAAATTTACCAAAATATAACCGCTACCCCTTAAAGGGAGATTTCCACTTGAGGAATTGTTTTCTGGATCCCTTCCTCCCTCATGTTTAGCCCCATTGCTTTTGAGATTTTAAGACTTTTGCCCCATTAGTTTGACGATCTTAAAAACTTTCGCCCCATTTCTGTCAATTTTAAGACCTTTCGTGCCAATTAGGTGTCGATTTTTTTCCTGGCGAGCGATAGCGAGCCTGTAATGTAAGAGGAACCGGCCTTCGGCCGGGAAAATTTTCTACCGAAAAATGTACAAATTTATCTTGAAAGGGGGTCTAGGGGGTGTAATCGTAATCTTGATGGAAATATAGGGAACAAACTAAAAACCTCCCCTTAAGGGTATATTATTGTGGACATTTAAATTACCCTTTCATGCCTTTTGTTAACCCATATTTACTTGACAGTATTCACAATTAAATAATACATAGTTTATTGTGAACAATATAGTTTAATTCCCCTTGACCGTGAGACGTCTTTCCTAAGGAGAATACTATTATCGTCTAATGTTAGCCAGAGTGAAATGTACAGTATATGGTGTCAGCTCTCATGTTATCTCCTTCTTTCCTCTCCGGTTCTCCTCATCTTTCTTGTCTCTAATGTTCTCTACTGTTCTATCCTTTCTCCTCTCCTCTCCTCTCTTCTACTATTCTATCCTTCCTCCTCTCATCTTCTCTCCTGTTCTATCCTCCTCTCCTCTCATCTTCTCCTGTTCTATCCTCCTCTCCTCTCTCTTCTCCTGTTCTATCCTTTCTCCTCTCCTCTTCTCTCTTCTCTTCTCTCCTCTACTGTTCTATCCTTTCTCCTTTCCTCTTCTCTTCTATCCTCTACTGTTCTATCCTTTCTCCTCTCCTCTTCTCTCTTCTCCTGTTCTATCCTTTATCTTCTCCTCTTCTCTTTTATCCTCTACTGTTCTATCCTTTCTCCTCTCCTCTTCTCTCTTCTCCTGTTCTATCCTTTATCTTCTTCTCTCCTCTGCTGTTCTATCCTTTCTCCTCTCCTCTCTTCTATCTTTTCTGCGCTTCTCTTATCTCTTACGCTCCTCTGCTCTCCTGTTCTCTCCTCTCCACTCCTCACTTCTTTTCTCTTCCGTGTTCTCGTATTCTCTTCTCTCTCCCCTGTTCGTCTCGCCTTCCATCTTTAAGCGGTAGTTTTCCTTCTCCCTCTTTTATTCTCTCTCTCTCTCTCTCTCTCTCTCTCTCTCTCTCTCTCTCTCTCTCTCTCTCTCTCTCTCTCTCTCTCTCTCTCTCTCTCTCATCTTTAACACACATTTTTTCCGCCCGCCCCACTCTCTACCTCCCCCCCTCCCCCCCCCCCCTTCTCCCTCCGTTATCCCCTCTTTCCCCTCTTCCCTCCCCTTCCTTGTTTTTCCTCAATTTCCTTCTCTTCCCTTTCTCTCTCCCTCTCCTTCTTCTTTTCTCCCCCCCCCCTTCTTCATGTAATATCCTCTTCTCCCCTCTCTCCCCTTTCTTCCTCCCTCTCTCCCCTCCCCCCTCTTTCTCACCCACTCCATTCTCTCTCTTTTTCCCCTTCCTTCTCCCCCTCCCCTCCGTCTCTCCCCTTCCATCCTCTCACTTTCCCCTTCCCTCCTACCGCCCCCCTCCGTCTCTCCCCTTCCTTCTTCCCTCCTACCGCCCCCCTCCGTCTCTCCCCTTCCCTCCTCTCACTTTTCCCCTTCCTTCTCCCCCCCCCCTCCCTCTCTCTCCTTCCTTCTCCCCCCCCTCCCCTTATAAACCACCCCTCAGCCTCCGTATCTCCCCTTCCATACTCTCACTTTTCACCCTTCCTTCTCTCTTGCCTCTCATATTTCCCTACACCCCACTCTTTTGTTTCCTCTCCCTCTCTCCTTCCTCCCTTCCACTCCCCTGCCTTCTCTCTCCCCACTTCTCCCCTATTTTCCCTCTCCCACCTCTTCTTCTGTTATCCCCTCTGTCCTTCCTCCCTTCCACTCCCCTGCCTTCTCTCTCCCCACTTCTCCCATCTTTCTCCCTTCCTCTCTCTTCGCTTTTATTCCTCCTATTCCAACCCACCTCCACTTCCTCATTTAACCCCCCCCCCTTTCCCTTCTTTCTCACCCCATGATCTATTTTTCTTCCCCTCCTCCTCTCTCTTCCACTTCTTTCCCACCTATTCCCTCCCGTCCCCCCTCCCTCTTCCACTTCTTCCCTCTCCTCTCCCACCTATTCCCTCCCCTCCCCACTCTTTTCCTCCCCTTTCCCATCTATTCCCTCCCCTCCCTCTTCTATCCCACTCCTTTCTTCTCCTTTCCCACCTAATCCCTCTCTCTCCCACTCCTTTCCTCCCCTCCCCCTCTCCTCTCCTCTCCTCTCCTCTCCTCTCCTCTCTCCCCGCTCCGCTAGCTAAGGGTCATTCTACCTTGTTTTTCAGTTTCGTTTTGGACCCTATCGACCAAGCATTCTCTAAAACTTCCCCCCCCCTCCCCCCCTCTCTCCTCCTTTCTGTTCACCGTCCCCATTCCCCTTCCGTGTATCATATATCTCTCTCTCTCTCTGTCTCTGTCTCTGTATATATATATATATATATATTATACTGAGGCCAATTTTATGACTGACACTTTCCGTTACTTGTCCTGTTAAATATGTGCACGTGTGTGTGATGGCTGACAGGAAATGACTGACTGCATTGATTCCTTTAGTCTTAGTACCCTGCTCCTTATGTAACCCCCTGTGTGTGTGTGTGGGTGTTCAGATTATTATTATTTTGTTTTGTTCCTACTTTACTTCCTTCATTCGCCCTCTGTGCCTGTCTTCATGTTTCTTCTCTTGTTATCTCTCCCCTCCGTGTTTTTTATTCACCTCATTTCTATTTTATCTGTCTTCCTTTATGGCCCATCTCTTTGCTTTTAAGGCGATATCACACGAACGATTTTTCCGTCAATTTTTACGATCAATTGTTGTCTTGCTGCTTCAAAATATAAGTTCCATAAGAAATAAACTTCCTAACCTAATCTACTGTCGATCTAGTTGCCGATTCCAATATAAACGAGCCTCAAAATATTACGTGGAAAAACTTGCTCATAGAAAATTGCCGGAAACAGCGCTCGTGTGACACCAGCTTTATCTATTGTTTTTTGTATTGTCTTTATTTTTTCCTGTCTTCGCTTTATTTCTGCTTTATCTACCGCTTCCTTTTTATCTTCCATGTTTCCATTATTATCCTATGTTTGCTTACTTACTTTGATAGGGTTTTCTGTATATTTCCCTGTTGTTGTTGTTGTTGTTTTGATAGTGCATTAAGATCCATTCCTATATTTGTGGTAGCCTTTATAAATTCAATTGTTCACTTTTCAAATTGATATTCTATATATATATATATTTGTGTCCATCTTCACTTTTATTCTTTCATGATTTTTAAATATAAATGTATATTCTCTCTCTCTCTCTCTCTCTCTCTCTCTCTCTCATAGTTCTTAATTTGGAGTCAGGTTGAATGAACCCGTTTTCTGTTGTCCAAGTTAGCAGAGAGAGAGAGAGAGAGAGAGAGAGAGAGAGAGAGAGAGAGGAGGGGGAGGGGGGAGAATAGGGAATGAAATAGATGATAATAAGATAATGAGTGGAATAGAGAGAATGCGATAATAGACCTTACGATCCCAGCGAGGTGATGCTCGGGATTGACTTGTATAATAGAGAATGCAGAATCCCAATATGTGTAAATGGAGAGAGAGAGAGAGAGAGAGAGAGAGAGAGAGAGAGAGAGAGAGAGAGAGAGAGAGAGAGAGAGAGAGAGAGAGAGAGAGGTGAATAATAGAAAAGTGAGATTGAGAATGAGAGAAAAGAGAAGGTGGGATAGAAGTTAGTGGTAGTGAAAAATAGGAGAGAGAGCGAGAGAGAGAGAGAGGGGGGGGGGGGGAGAGGAACGGGGGGATGAATTGATTGCTGGGGGAGAGACGTATAAGTAGATATCAGATTTTGGGACGGGTCAGGTGGGAGGGAGGACGGGAGGGGAGATATGTATGTGTGTGTGTGTGTGTGTCAGAGAGAGAGCGAGAGTAAATAAGTAAGTAATCCTTTGTTCCATTAAACAATGGGTTTTCATAATAAATAATACTGGTAGATATAATATTATAAACAGCTGCATAAAACCACGAGATTAAAAGTCAAATATATACCAATTGAGTATAGATCAAATTTCTACCCCGTCTACTGAAGAGCAGAAAGTATGTTCGCTTAGGAACCCTGGTCCAGAAGATATTATTTAAGGGGGGGGGTCACCCGCTATTTTTTTTTATCTTTCTCTCCCTTTCTCTGCCAGCATTGTATGGAGAAATCCGGCTTCGCCGGAGAAATTTTTCTATCGAAAAATTTACAAATTTATCTTGCTGTCAAAACAAAAATATATATATGCTGGCTCGCTACCGCTCGCCAGGAAAATATTGACACCTGGATGAGGGTAAAAGTCTTCAAACAGTAGGCTGAAATTCAGCCGCTGAATGGGGCCGAATGGATACAAGCCAAACAGAGAGGGAGAAAAAAAAAGCGAGGTGGGCCCCCTTAAAATCATGTATGAAGGTATTTAAAAAAAAAAAAATCTTTGATACCATTAGAGAGTCCGTTCCAGTTTCTAAGTCCACTTACGAGTATTGGTCGCTTACCGTTATCAGTGTTTATTCTTGAGAGAGAGAGAGATTTACATAGATTTACATAGATACACTGGCCACACAGATCTTACGATCCCTACGAGGTGACCAGGACTTAATCCTAATAGAGATAGCAACCCTAAGAGAAAGTGGAAGGAAAGGATAGCAAAGATGAAGGCTCTCTCCCCAGAGAGAGAGAGAGAGAGAGAGAGAGAGAGAGAGAGCGAGCAGGTGACAGGTGACAGGTGTGATGGAGGAGGGAAGGGAGAGAGAGATGAGAACATTAGGTGTGGATTGATGAGGGTATATTTAGACATTATTGGTGTATCTCCCCCCTTCTCCCTAAATTCGTCCAAAGATTTAATGTATTCGGTACAGAACATGGATTTAATGTATTCGGTACAGAACATGGATTTAATGTATTCGGTACAGAACATGGATTTAATGTATTCGGTACAGAACATGGATTTAATGTATTCGGTACAGAACATGGATTTAATGTATTCGGTACAGAACATGGATTTAATGTATTCGGTACAGAACATGGATTTAATGAATTCGGTACAGAACATGGATTTAATGTATTCGGTACAGAACATGGATTTAATGTATTCGGTACAGAACATGGATTTAATGTATTCGGTACAGAACATGGATTTAATGTATTCGGTACAGAACATGGATTTAATGTATTCGGTACAGAACATGGATTTAATGTATTCGGTACAGAACATGGATTTATACAACATTTGGTGTGTGTGTGTGTGTGTGTGTGTGTGTGTGTGTGTGTGTGTGTGTGTGTGTGTGTGTGTGTGTGTGTGTGTGTGTGTGTGTGTGTGTGTGTGTGTGTGACAGTGTGTGTGTGTGTGTGTGTGTGTGTGTGTGTGTGTGTGTGTGCGTGCGTGTGCGTGCGTGCGTGCGTGCGTGCGTGCGTGTCCCAAATATTTTAATGGCCGTTATTGTTTCATCATGGCGATCAGAGCCCACCAATCTGCGACCAGTAACATTTGATTGATATCCCAAAGTAATAATATATTAGTTTCTGAACAGTCGTATACAAAATTACTATCATATTTCCAATACACTGTAAATAGGCTACTTTGTGTTCACATAGTACACTCGGATACCATACTATTATATATATATATATATATATATATATATATATATATATATATATATATATATATATATATATATATATAGAGAGAGAGAGAGAGAGAGAGAGAGAGAGATAGAGAGAGAGATTCTTAAGTATTACGTGTGACACCTATTTCCTGGCTGACCCTTCCCAAATGGTAGAAATATTAGCTCAATTACTCTAGTCATGTTTTAGTTATAGGTGTTAGTAGTTAAGGAGGGTCACCGGCTTTTTTATCTTTCTCTCCGTTTCTCTCTTTCCCTGGCTTGTATCCATTCCTCCCCATTCAGCCAACTGTTTTAAGGCGTTTATCCCCATCCAGGTGTCGATTTCTTCCTGGCGAGCGATAGCGAGCCAGCATTGTATGGAGAAACCGGAGACATTTTTCTATCGAAAAATGTACAAATTTAGCTTGCTGTCAAAAAAAAAAAAAAAAAAAAAAAAAAAAAAAATATATATATATATATATATATATATATATACATATGCTGGCGGCTACCGCTCGCCATGAAAATATTGACACCTGGATTGGGGTAAACGTCTTAAAACAGTAGGCTGAATGGGGCCGAATGGATACAAGCCAAAGAGCAAGGGAGAGAAAGAGAAAACAAGTGAGATGCGTTCCATTAATGTTGTTATTATTATTGATTTTGATAGGGGGAGGATAGTAGGGGGGATAGTTTTTGAGGGGAGGGGGATAGTAGGTGGGATAGTTTTGAGGGGGGGAATAGTAGGTGGGATAGTTTTTGAGGGGGGATAGTAGGTGGGATAGTTTTGAGGGGGGGATAGTAGGTGGTGGGATAGTTTTTGAGGGAGGGGGTAGGGGGTAGGTGGGATAGTTTTGAGGGGGATAGTAGGTGGGATAGTTTTGAGGGGGGGGATAGTAGGTGGGATAGTAGGTGGGATAGTTTTGAGTAGGTGGGATAGTTTTTGAGGGAGGGGGGAAGGTGGGATAGTTTTGAGGGGGATAGTAGGTAGGATAGTAGTTGAGGGGGGATAGTAGGTGGGATAGTAGTTGAGGGGGGATAGTAGGTGGGATAGTTTTTGAGGGAGGGGGGTAGGTGGGATAGTTTTTAAGGGAGGGGGGTAGGTGGGATAGTTTTGAGGGGGGATAGTAGGTGGGATAGTTTTAAGGGGGGATAGTAGGTGGGATAGTTTTGAAGGGGGGAGAGGGAGGGGAGGAAGGGAGGGATAAAATAATAACTCTGACAAAATATGACAAAAGTTACGGAAATTAAACCTTACCATTTGAGGGCCCCAGGCAAATTTATTGTTCAGACCTTTTTCATGCAATTTCCATGTTTCCTTCATTTTATACATATTTCTTGTTTGAATGCCTCTTTATAATGGAACATTTTATCAACACTGGTGAATTACTGTCTATTTGTGAAATGTGACTTTGTACGTTGCAGATTAACATATTTACCGACAACATACTGTATATATATATTTTTGTTTTACTTCAGCCAATTCTATGATTAAATCGATGACAGTTGAGATAAAGTTATATTGATCATTAAAGGTTATAGTATTAGTATTTCACGATAGATAATTCAATTTAGACTATAAAACTGTCATGGTAACTTAATGTTTATTAGTAATCATGGTAATAAAATAACCGGACTTTTTTTTTCCATTCACATAAAGGAAAGCATTTATTTTTCAACCGAGTGGTGTGCCTGTACTATGTTACCAAATTATGTTGTAGAGTGCGGTACAATCCAAAATTATGTTGTAGAGTGCGGTACAATCCAAAATTATGTTGTAGAGTGCGGTACAATCCAAAATTATGTTGTAGAGTGCGGTACAATCCAAAATTATGTTGTAGAGTGCGGTACAATCCAAAATTATGTTGTAGAGTGCGGTACAATCCAAAATTATGTTGTAGAGTGCGGTACAATCCAAAATTATGTTGTAGAGTGCGGTACAATCCAAAATTATGTTTAGAGTGCGGTACAATCCAAAATTTAGATATGGTTTAGGTGCTTATGTTCTGGGTGTGGTGTCCCGAGTTCGAATCCCGGGAGGACCATATGCTTTCATTAGTCTATTCAAGTACATTGGGCTTTGTAATTGATGATTAATGTTAAGAACGGGTTGTTACTTATATCACTTTGATACATATCTCGCTCTAAGTCCCTGACAGACTGCGTTTGTGGCCGAGTAGTAATTTATTCCCACAGATCTCTGGATGTGAGGACCTATGTATGTATGTATAAATGTATATATGTATGAATGTATGTATGTATATATGTATGAATGTATGTATGTATATGTATGAATGTATGTATGTATATATGTATGAATGTATGTATGTATAAATGTATGTATGCATGTATGTATATGTATGTATGAATGAATGTATGTATATGAATGTATGTATGTATGTATAAATGTATGTATGTATGTATGAATGTATATGTATGTATGAATGTATGTATGAATGTATGTATATGTATGTATATGTATGAATGAATGTATGTATGAATGTATGTATGTATGTATGTATGTATGTATGTATGTAGCTATCATCCCTCTACCCCAGTCCAGGACTTTCACTACCCCTTATCCCCCTTTCCTAGTTCATTCTCTCGATACCTTACCTCCCTTTCCCAACCCCATGCCTCTCTTTTTCAATCCCTTTCCCAGTCCCTATTTCCTCTTTCCCAGTCCCTATTTCCCCTTTCTCAGTCCCTAATCCCCCTTTTCCAGTCTCTAATCCCACTTTCCCAGTCCTAATCCCTCTCCCAGTCACTAATCCCCCATTCCCAGTTCCTAATCCCTCTTTCCCAGTCCCTAATCCCTCTTTCCCAGTCCCTAATCCCTCTTTCCTAGTCCCTAATCCCCCTTACCCAGTCTCTAATCCCTCTTTCCCAGTCCCTAATCCCCCTTTCCTAGTCCCTAATCCCCCTTTCCCAGTCCCTAATCCACTACCCGGTCCCTAATCTCCTGTTCCAGTCCCTATTCCCCCTTCCCAGTCCCTAATCCACTTTACCCGGTCCCTAATCTCCTGTTCCAGTCCCTAATCTCCTTTTCCCAGTCCCTAATCCCCCTTTCCCAGTCCCTAATCCCCCTTACCCAGTCCCTAATCCCTTTTCCCAGTCTCATTTCCAATTTCTTACCACCTTTCCCAATCCCTAACCTTCAGCAAGCAACCTAGTGGGGATCAGTAGATCTGTTGTTGCTTGCTTTCCATTATACCCCTTCGTATAATCTTAGTCGTCAGGTAATGCCAAGAGAAGGGCATAATTTCTCCATTCCAGAATTCATGGCACCATTGTGAGTTTCTCTTCTCATTTTCCTCTTTAAGGGGGGGTCGGGTTTATTTTTTTGGTCTATATATTTAGTTATTCATTTATTTTTTTAGTTTCCTCGCTAGACCTCTTATCAAGCTTAAAAAAAACACACACACACACACACGCACGCACGCACACCTACCTCTCTCTCTTCGAGATCAAAATGTAAAAAAAAATCGGTAGAAAAATGTACCGAGAAGGCCGGTTCCACCTAAAGTTACAGCCTCGCTATTGCTTGCTAAGAAAACAAATCGATACCTAAATGGAACGAAAGGTTCTAATATTGACAAAGAAATGGGGTGAAATGTTTCAAATTCGCCAAACTAATGGAACGAATATCTAAGTCTCAAAACTAATGGGACTAAACATGAGGGAGAAGGAAGTCCAGAAAAAAGCAACCACCTTCCCCTTAAGCTCAGTACAATTGCATGACATCAATATTAATGCAGCAAACACCAATTACATCTTTCGTAATATACTGTATATATACATTAGTTAGCTCTGTAAATATGCAACATAAACTAATAAAGTGAGTGTAGCCTACGGAGCTATGCAATAAATACAGAATAATATAATCACTATGCATTTAAGGGTTGATACACAAGTATTCATATAAAAATCTGTCAAAACTGTCATATCTAGGGGCGAAAGTCAAAACCCCCTAGCGGCTAAAATACGAAGCTTTCAAATCGTTGCCAGATATTCCCTACCGGTACCCCATTTTCCCGTGTTTTTTTGTTTTTTTATTTGCCAACTGAGAAACGTAATACCCATCTCTGTTCACCGGTGCTATAGTCCACTTTTCCTACTTTTATTGTTCTGATGTTCTTTTTTTTTTTTTTTTAGTTTGTGCACTAATTTACGGGTAAAAGGAACGGGAGGGTGTTTTGAGCTATAGTCTGTTCGCTGTAAGTAGGCGAGAAATCATGACCTCTATCCTCTGTAACTCAAAAAGGGCTTGAGCAAATTGGCTGTAAATTTCCACATCTATTCCTTGACTGGCTCTTCCTAAATGGTAGAAATATTAGCTCGATTACTCTAGTAGTTTTTGAGTAACATAGGTTAGAGGTCATGATGTTTCGCCTACTTACAGCGAATAGACTATAGGCGGGTGATGATAATGTGATATGTCGCGTGTGTTGTGTTGGTATCCTGTATAGGTCCCCCTGGTGGTGTGTAGGGGAAGCGGTGGTTGCTGGTACATGGTGGAAGTGTGGTAGTTGGTGATTTAGGATGGTGGTTGGTGATGGAGTTGTGGTTGTTAGAGGTGATTTAGGATGGTAGTTAGTGATTTAGGATGGTGGTTTAGAGGTTGCTGGTGGTTTAGAGGTTGCTGGTACATGGTGGAATTGTGGTAGTTGGTGATTTAGGATGGTGGCTGGTGATTTAGGATGGTGGTTGGTAATTTAGGATGGTGGTTGGTGATTTAGGATGGTGGTTGGTGATTTAGGATGGTAGTTGGTGATTTGTGATGTTGGTTGGTGATTTAGAGGTTGTAGGTAGATGGTGGAATTGTGGTAGTTGGTGATTTAGGATGGTAGTTGGTGATTTAGGATGGTAGTTGGTGATTTAGGATGGTGGTTGGTGATTTAGGATGGTGGTTGATGATGGAGTTGTGGTAATTAGTGGTGATTTAGGATGGTAGTTGGTGATTTGGGATGGTGGTTGGTGATCGTAGTAGTTAGTGATTGGTAATTGTGGTAGTTGTTGATTTATGATGGTGGTTGGTGATGGAGTTGTGGTAATTAGTGGTGATTTAGGATGGTAGTTGGTAATCGTGGTAGTTAGTGGTGATAAACCTCCCTTAACCCCTTCTGTATCGGCGACGACTTTTTAATTTTATTCTAGCTATATTTAGACGATTTTGTGCAGTTTAACCCGTTCACGCATTTATGACGCAAAGTTGCCAGATTAGCAATAAGAAATAGAGTTCTCTCACTCTTATAATTACCTCTCGGAAATTAGTTTTCTGCCCACAGCTAACTCAAAGACAACTGCAGAGGTTGAAGTAACTAAACTAAAGGTTTCTAAATAACCCCTGATGGTAACAAAGGCTTTAAAGTATCCCCAATAGGCTCAAAATCGCGTCATATGTCGGAGAGGGTTAAGAAGGATCTGTGGTGGTAGAAAGGGTTAGATTATATAAATCAAAGTAGCCAGAATAAAGTTAAGGAGGGTCACCGGCTTTTTGTTTTATCTTTCTCTCCTTTTCTCTCTTTCCCTGGCTTGTATCCATTCGGCCCCATTCAGCCAACTGTTTTAAGACGTTTATTCCCATCCAGGTTTCGATTTCGTCCTGGCGAGCGATAGCGACCCAGAATTGTATGGAGAAATCCGGCTTCGCCGGAGAAATTTTTCTATCGAAAAATTTACAAATTTAGCTTGCTGTCAAAACAAAAATATATATATGGCTTGCTACCGCTCGCCAGGAAAATATTGACACCTGGATGGGGGTAAACGTCTTAAAGTAGTAGGCTGATTGGGGTCGAATGGATACAAGCCAAAGAGAGAGGGAGAGAAAGAGAAAAAGAAGCGAGGTGGGCTCCCTTAAGAAAGACAATGCCGGTACAGAAGGGGTTAACGCTAGATGTTGAATATATGTGTATGCGTTTTGTAATATATTGGTGGGAAGCTATTTTTCTGGAGGAGTGGTGAGAATTTGTTAGTTGAATTGTGTAATGCAATGTTAGAAGTATATACCCGGTATTAATATTTGTTTGGTAGTTTGTGGGAATGTAAAAAGGTTATTTAGAAATATTGGAGGGGAAGGAAGGATTTGTGATGTGTGTGTGTGTGGGTTTGTAATGTGTGGGTTTGTGATGTGTGGTGTGTGGGTTTGTGATGTGTGGCTGTGTGCTGTGTAATATGTGGGTGTTGGTGTGTGATGTGTTGGTGTTTGGGTTTGTGATGCGTGGGTGTGTGGGTTTGTGGTGTGGTGTGTGGGTGTGTGATGTGTGGCTGTGTGATGTGTGCTGTGTAATATGTGGGTGTGTGGGTGTTGGTGTGTGGGTGTTAAGTGTGTGATGTGTTGGTGTTTGGGTGTGTGATGTGTGGCTGTGTGATGTGTGACTGTGATGTGTGATGGTATAATATATGTGTACCTGTGTGTGCGGAAGTAGCTTAGCAGATAGTGTATGAAAGTGTAACCCATATATGTGATGGTGTGACAGGTAGCCTATGTGCAGGTGTAGCAGGTGTTTACAGGTGTAGGTGTTGATAGCCCCCCCCCCCCTCTTATCTCTATAGGAAACACAGAGGGGGTGAGGGAGAGAGAGAGAGAGGGCTGGATGGGAAGGGATGGTGCGACAGGTGTGTATACAGGTGTGCCAGGTGTGGGTGGGGTCGAATAGAGATCCCCCCCCCCCCCCCCCCGAAACACCATAGGAATCAGAGGAGGGGTGAGGGAGGGTGTGACAGGTGTGTTTAGGTGTGTGCAGGTGTAGGTGAGAGTGAAGAGAGACTACTATAGGGATCCGAGGGAGGGTGTGACAGGTGTGTGTAGGTGTGTCTACAGGTGTGTGCAGGTGTAAGTGAGAGTGAAGAGAGACTACTATAGGGATCAGAGGGAGGGTGTGACAGGTGTGTGTAGGTGTGTCTACAGGTGTGTGCAGGTGTAGGTGAGAGTGAAGAGAGACCACTATAGGGATCAGAGGGAGGGTGTGACAGGTGTGTGTAGGTGTGTCTACAGGTGTGTGCAGGTGTAGGTGAGAGTGAAGAGAGACCACTATAGGGATCAGAGGGAGGGTGTGACAGGTGTGTGTAGGTATGTCTACAGGTGTGTGCAGGTGTAGGTGATAGTAAAGAGAGACCACTATAGGGATCAGAGGGAGGGTGTGACAGGTGTGTGTAGGTGTGTCTACAGGTGTATACAGATATGTGCAGGTGCAGGTGGGGGTGAAGAGAGACCACTATAGGGATCAGAAGGGAGGGTGTAACAGGTGTGTATACAGGTGTATATACAGGTGTGTGCAGGTGTAGGTGGGGGTGAAGAGAGACCGCCCGAAGCACTATAGGGATCAGAGAAGGGGGGAGGGAGGGAGGAGGGAGGGAGGGAGGAGGGTCAGGATGTGCAGTATTGACAGTTCTCATCATCGCCGTAGCAACCACCACCACCCACCCACCCCTGCCCCGCCCTCCCCTGCCCCGCCACGCCCCTCCCAACCCCGCCCCCAAGCACCCGCCCATACCCACCCTGTCCCTCCCAGATCCGCTCAAATCCAAGCCCACCCCTCTCAATACCCAAACCCACCCACCCTCCCCACCCTGCCACTCCCAAATACCCGCCCACACCCATCCCACCCAACACCCGCCCAAACCCACCCACCCTCTCCGCCCTGCCACTCCCAACCCCACACCAACACCATCCCAAACCCACCGACCCCTCCCAACACTCTCCCAAACCCACCCACCCCTCCCAACACCGTCCCAAACCCACCCACCCCTCCCAAGCCCACCCCGCCCCTCCCCCCAAACCCACCCCACCCCTCCCAAAACCCACCCCACACCCTCCCAAACCCACCCCACACCCTCCCAAACCCACCCACACCCTCCCAAACCCACCCCACACCCTCCCAAACCCACCCCACACCCTCCCAAACCCACCCCACACCCTCCCAACACCCTCCCAAACCCACCTACCCCTCCCAAACCCACCCAGCACCCTCCCAAACCCACCTACCTCTCCCAACACCCTCCCAAACCCATCCCATTCTGTTCCCCTGAACTCGATCCAACCAAGCCTAACCTTACATAATACGACAACCCCTAAATAATAACGTGAACTGGGGTTAGTGGTAAAACATATACCGGTAACAATAAATATGTATATAGTAATAATTGATTGATTGATTGTTTATTTATACCCACACATGGGCTAATACATTACAGTAATTATTGGACACAGCAAAATAATGTAATTTAAGAATTAACAAGGAAATATTACGAGGAAGTTGTAAGGCGAACATGATGAGGTACAGCACATGATTCTTATAATCAGAAGATGCACAACTTCACACAATTTGCCACCTCCTAAAGACTTAATTCAATTTAGGGAGAAAAAATAAATAAATATATATATATATATATATATATATATATATATATATATATATTTACAGTATATATATATACCGGTATAATAATAATAATATTAATAATTGATTGATTGATTATTTGTACATATAATAATAATAATAAAAATAATAATAATAATAATAATAATAATAATAAGTGATAATAGACACCCAATAATAATAATAATAATAATAATAAATTAATAATATTAATAAACAAAATAAAGTCCCCCCCCCCCAACCCCCCACCCTCCCCCCCACCCCCCCCCCCCCACCCCCTACCCACTTCCGGCCGTTGACCCCGCCCTTTACTGTCCTTCCTCTTGCCGCCTACTCTAGCCTAACCTTAAGGGGAGATGGGACGTTTTTATGGCCCCCCTTCTTCATCATTTTTAGCCCCCATTAGCTTTTAGATTTTAAGACGTTCGGCCCATTAGTTTGGTGATTTTAACAGCTTTCGCCCCAATTTGTTGTCAATATTAAGACTTTTCGTGTTATTTAGGTGTCGATTTTTTCCTGGCGAGCGATAGCGAGTCTGTAATTTAAGAGGAACAGGCCTTCGGCCGGGAATTATTTTTTTGCTTGATGGAGGTCTAGGAAGGAAACTAATACACTAATAAAAAGATACATAAATGAGCAGATAAAAATGACCCATCTCCCCTTACACCCCCTGACCTACCCTTCTTACACCCCACCCACCCACACTCCCCCCTCCCCACAGCCACTATGACCCCACCCACACTCCCCACACCCACTCTGACCCCACCTATACCTTCTTACACCCCACCCACACCTTCTTACACCCCACCCACCCACCCACACCCACTCTGACCCCACCTATACCGTCTTACACCCCACCTACCTACACCCCGCCTCTTCACACCCACTCCGACCCCCTCTACACCCCACCCACCCACACCTCCCCTCCCCACACCCACTCTGTCCCCACCTCCGGACACCCAACCCCCTCCCCCCACCCACTATGACCCCACCCACCCACCTTCCCACACCTACTATGACCCCATCTACACCCCACTCACCCACACCTCCCCTCCCCACACCCAGTTAGACCCCATCTACACCCCCCCCCCCCACACTCCCCCCACCCACTATGACCCCACCTACATCTTCTTACACCCCACCTACCTACACCCCCCTCCTCACATCCACTCTTACCCCACCTACACCCCACCCACCCACACCTCCCCTTCCCACACCCACTCAGACCCCACCTACACATGTCATCAGCCCACAGCACCCCTTGAGCCTGTAAGCCCGAGCAGTTTATATATTTAACTATGTTAACACCCAGTTATACCATCACCTCCGTGTGCAGGATATAGACGCAGCTATAGATATAGAAATATGTGTATGTTATGTAGGATGTATGTATAGATAGTTGTTTACACATTAGACGCAGGTATAGATATATAAATGTATGTATGCTATGTAGGATGTATGTACAGATAGCTGTATAGATGGATGGATATACATTAGACGCAGGTATAGATATATATATATATGTATATATATATATATATATATATATATATATATATATATATATATATATATATATATATATATATATTTATGTATGCATAGATATAGAAATGTATGTACAGGTATGGTATGTAGGATGTATAGATAGTTGTATAGATGGATGGATATACAGTAGACGCAGGTATAGATATATAAATATGTATATGTTATGTAGGATGTATGTATAAATAGCTGTATTAATGGATGGTTATACAGTAGACGAAGCTATAGATATATAAATGTGTGTATGTTATGTAAGATGTATAGATAGCTGTATAAATGGATGGATATAGATGCAGGTATAGATATATGAATGTATGTATGTTATATAGGATGTATACTGTAGATAGATGGATATAGATGCAGGTATAGATATATAAATGTATGTATGTTATATAGGATGTATAGATAGCTGTATAGATAGATGGATATAGATGCAGGTATAGATATATAAATGTATGTATGTTATGTAAGATGTATAGATAGCTGTATAGATGGATGGATATAGATGCAGGTATAGATATATAAATGTATGTATGTTATGTAAGATGTATAGATAGCTGTATAGATAGATGGATATAGATGCAGGTATAGATATATAAATGTATGTATGTTATGTAAGATGTATAGATAGCGCTTTCGTGTATTACATATTTCGTGTCTGTCCCTTGAAGATGTAATACACGAAAGCGCTTGGGACTCGCGTGTTTATCTTCCTTTCTTCCCTGTGGATATTCAGCATTATATAAGTTCACGTGTTGCTGTGACTGTCTTGCATATATATATATATATATATATATATATATATATATATATATATATATATATATATATATATATATATATATATATATATATATATACACACAGTATAAGGAATGTAAAATATATTATTTCTGCTAACACATCTCCTTCTTCACCTCCTCCGTCAGGTCTGGAACGCGTGCTGGAGGAACTGATGGGCGAGGCAGCGTGGCTCAAAGTCCGGTCCGACCTTTACCCCGCCCCGCCCCGTAGTAGTAGCAGCCCTCACTCTACCACCACCACTACTACTACTACTACTACTATCCCCATCACCACCACCACCACTACTACCACCGCAGCAGACACTACTACCGCACCACCAGCACCCTCCTCCTGCAGTAGCCCCCCTGTACTGCACGACTGGGATCCCACTTCGCCATGCTTCGTCTACCGCGGCAACCCTCCCACCACACAGGTCAGTGGAGGCTACTTATATATAAAGGCTGTACACCAACTTTTAGGAGCGACTGTGCACCCAGTTGAATTATTTACCTTAACAATTATAAATTCGAAGATTTCGAAGGTATAGCAAAAGGTCTATATATTCATTGGGTATTCAGATATTGATATAGTTTTCTGTTTTTTTTCCATATTCCTACATTATATAAAAAGTAAATAAATCAATTCAATCATAGTATAAACAAAGATATAATTTGCCTATATAATAACTGGATATATTGATAGTGATATGCCAGTCTATGTGTATGGGTATTTGGAACCTTACCACACTGTAGGTAATCAAGGGTATAACAAGGGTACCGGTATGCAAACGGTATATCGGGTGGAAATGGGACTTGTCAGCCTTGGTCGGCAACCCGTCGAGGGGAGTAAACCTTGTACAAATCCGTACGCCTTACTTTAAGGGGAGATCTCCACTTGAGGGATTTTTTCTTTACCCTTTTCTCCCTCATGTTTAGCCCCATTGCTTTTGATATTATACAACGTTTGCCCCATTAGTTTAGCGATTTTAAGAACTTTCACCCCATATTAAGACCTTTCGTGCAATTCAGGTGTCAATTTTATCCTGGCGAGCGATAGCGAGCCTGTAATTTAAGAGGAACCGGCCTTCGGCCGGGACATTTTTCTACCGAAAAATTTACAAATTTATCTTGAAAGGGACTCAAGGGGGTGTAATTTTAAGATTGATGGAGGTCTAGGGAACAAACTAAATACCTCCCCTTAAGGTGAAGCAGGATAGTGTGAGAGGGAACGGGAAGAACAGAGGACAACTGAATGACATACGCTGTAAAAATAATGGGTATGAACGGGCAAATTGACCACTTGCGAGTTTCAGGCTATAAGGAAGTTGGAGTTTTTTACATTGATATTTAGCAGAATTACCAGCTAAAATACGGTTGTAGTACATTTATGAACACATATATACAACTAAATTCAACATAGGTTTTACACATTAGACATCTACGGTATTATTGTATTTCTGTTAATATCGATGTTTACGGCACCAACTTCCTTATAGCCTGAAACTCGCAAGTAGTCAATTAAGGGGAGGTATTTAGTTTGTTCCCTAGACCTCCATCAAGCTTAAAATTACACCCCCTTGAGTCCCTTTCAAGATTAATTTGTACATTTTTCGGTAGAAAAATTTCCCAGCCAAAGGCCGGTTCCTCTTAAATTACAGGCTCGCTATCGCTCGCCAGGATAAAATCGACACCTGAATTGCACGAAAGGCCTTAATATGGGGTGAAAGTTCTTAAAATCGCTGAAGTAAGGGGGCAAACGTTTTATAATATCAAAAGCAATGGGGCTAAACATGAGGGAGAAAGGGGTCAAGAAAAAAATCCCTCAAGTGGAGATCTCCCCTTAATGTGTGTGTGTGTGTGTGTGTGTATATATATATATATATATATATATATATATATATATATATTTGAATAACGTGCGGTACAGATGCATTGAATGGAGAGAGAGAGAGAGAGAATAAACCATTACACCAGAATCACCATATGTACACTAATTACCGCTCGAAAAACCATTATTTTAAGGGAGCCCACCTCGATTTGTTTTCTCTTTCTCTCCCTCTCTCTTTGGCTTGTATCTATTCGGCTCCATTCAGCCTACTGTTTAAATAATATTAAGATGTTTACCCCCATCCAGGTGTTAATATTTTCCTGGCGAGTGGTAGCGAGCCAGCATATATATATATTTTGTTTTGACAGCAAGCTAAATTTGTAAATTTTTCGATAGAAAAATTTCTCCGGCGAAGCCGGATTTCTCCGTACAATGCTGGCTCGCTATCGCTCGTCAGGAAGAAATCGACACCTGGATGGGGATAAAAGTCTTAAAGCAGTTGGCTGAATGGATACAAGCCAGGGAAAGAGAGAAAAGGAGAGAAAGATAAAAAAAAAAGTGACCCCCCCCTTAAAAATATATGTATGTAGATACATTAAAAAGGGGAAGTGAAACGAAGATAACTAATTGGCTATGTAAATTAAAAAAAAAAAAAAAAAAAAAAAAAAATCCGGGCAGTGAAAATAGCCGACACATTTAGTTGGACATGATTTGATAAACATTTAAATATCATATGAAAGGAGATAAAATAATAATAATTAAAACGTAGCAGTATAGCATTTATTATATCGTTAGCCAGGCCTTGGTTTATTTGTAGTTGTATATTTTATTTTATTTTATTTTATTTTATTTTATTTTATTTTATTTTTTGACTTGTGTTTGTGTGTTCAGCGTAAGTTTGTTGTTAAGGGGAGGTTTTTAGTTGATTCCCTAGACTTCCATCAAGCTTAAAAATACTCCCCCTTGACCCCCTTTCAAGAAAAATGTGTACATTTTTCGGTAGAACAATTTCCCGGTCGAAGGCCGGTTCCCTTTGAATTACAGGCTCGCTATCGCTCGCCAGGAAAAAATCGACACCTAAATGGCACGAATGGTCTTAAAATTGACACAAATGGGGCGAGGGTTCTTAAAATCGCCAAACTAATGGGTTAAGCGTCTTTAAATCTCACAAGCAATGGGGCTAAACATGAGGGAGAAAGAGGTTGAGAAAAAAATCCTCCAGGTGGAAATCTCCCCTTAACCCCTTTGAGTACCAGCGACGTGTGTTATATTTTATGGTGGCTGCTACCTTTAGACGATATTATGCAGCTTAGGAAGGATCTGTGGTAGTCAGAAGGGTTGGTGGAGATAGTTGGAAGCCTTATTATTTGCTAGAGATCCTTCCTAAGCTGAATATAATCGTCTAATAGTTGCCAGAATAGGATGACAAGGACGTCCCTGGTACTGCACGGGTTAAGGGGAGGTATTTAGTTTGTTCCCTAGACCTCCATAAAACTTAAAATTACACCCCCTTGAGTCCCTTTCAAGATAAATTTGTACATTTTTCGGTAGAAAAATGTCCCGGCCGAAGGCCGGTTCCTCTTAAATTACAGGCTCGCTATCGCTCGCCAGGATAACATTGACACCTGAATGGCACGAAAGGTCTTAATATGGGGTGAAAGTTCTTAAAATCGCTAAACTAATGGGGCAAACGTTTTATAATATCAAAAGCAATGGGGCTAAACATGAGGGAGAAAGGGGTCAAGAAAAAAAAATCCCTCAAGTGGAGATCTCCCCTTAATTTAGCGAACCTGAATAGCAGTCATTTGGCTAATCCCTTTCGGTACCATGATATATTTTTCCATGTTGTTCTGGTTACCATTAGACGCTTTTCTTTCGCTTATGTAATCTAATTCTGGGACTCAAAGGGGGTAATTACGATGCCAATTAATTAACCCTCTGAATATCATGGGTCCTTCACAAGCTGCATACAATCGTTTAAGGGGCAGATTTCCACTGGAGGGATTTTTTTTTCTTGACCCCCTTTCTCCCTCATGTTTAGCCCCATTGCTTTTGAGATTTTAAGATGTTCGCCCCCATTAGTTTGGCAATTTTAAGAACTTTTGCCCCATTTATGTCACTTTTAAGACCTTTCGTGCCATTTAGGTGTCGATTTTTTCCTGGCGAGCGATAGCGAGCTTGTAATTTAAGAGGAACCGGCCTTCGGCTGGGACATTTTTCTACCGAAAAATGTACATATTTATCTTGTATAAAATCGCCAAACTAATAGGGGCGAAAGTTCTTAAAATCGACAAACTAATGGGGCGAACGTCTTATAATATCAAAAACAATGGGGCTAACCATGAGGGAGAAAGGGGTCAAGAAAAAAATCCCTCAAATGGAAATCTCCCGGGGCTAGTGGCTGTTTTTGTATCTATTAATTCATATATTTATTTTAGTTTTTAGTTTCCTCGCTAGACCTCCCTCATACTTAGAAAAACACCCCCTAGTCCCCCCTCAAGATAAATGTGTACATTTGTCGGTAGAAATATGTCCCGGCCGAAGACTGGTTCCTCTTATAATTACAGGCTCGCTATTGCTCGCCATGAAAAAATCGACACCTGAATGGCACGATAGGTCTTAAAATTGACAACGAAATGGAGTTGAAGGTGTTAAAATCGCCAAACTAATGGGCCGAACGTCTTAAAATGTCAAAACTAATGGGGCTAAACATGAACGAAAATGAGGTCCAGAAAAACGGCCCATCTCCCCTTAATTTAACCAGAATGGAAGGTAAAAGGGCGCCATCGTGCTGACGGGGTTAACGACTAATATATATATATATACCGGTATATATATATATATATATATATATATATATATATATATATATATATATATATATATTTTACCTGCGTTTGTTATATCCCACGGGTGTAGGCGAGAAATCATGACCTTTATCCGCTGTAACTCAAAAAGGGCTAGAGGAAATTGGCTGTAAATTTCCACATCTATTCCTTGACTGACTCTTCCCAAATGGTAGCAATATTAGCTTGATTACTCTAGTCGTTTTTTAGTTACAGAGGTTGGAGGTCAGGATTTTTCGCCTACTTACAGCGAACAGACTATCCTGCACTGCATGCCTGAAGTGCCAATCTCGCTGGGAAACAAAAATGATTTGTTTCTCTGGGTGACTTGGATAGGGTGTTAGGCAATACACAGAGTCGGGGCAATAACATGAGTAAAGATTGTTTTAGTTTTTATATATACCTCGAAATTTGAAACTCACACAGTGCAGTTGGGATGGGATTGATATCGAACTAAACTTTATGTCGCCAAGTTCTTCAGTAAGATGGCGTCAATATATATATATATTTGTTTTCTGGTTAGCAGTAGATAACCTATACTCCAGCCAAAAAAAAAAAAAAAAAAAAAAAAAAAATATATATATAATACCGTATATATTATAATAATAATAATAATAGTAGAAGTAGTAGTACCGGTAATAATAATAATAATAATAATAATCATAATAATAATAATAATAATCTGCTCGTGATCAAAATTTTAATTGTACCCATTTGTCTTTCTTGAACCACTGTATTTATCTCCCTGTGTACAATGTTGTGAAGTGGTATAATTTGTATTGAACAGATCTGACACGCTGATGTAATTATTTGTTAAAGCTTTACTTGTGTTCCAGTCAGTGTATTTCATCATTGTTCACTGTGTCAGGGATTGTCATCAAATATTGTAGTACTGTCAACTTGTACACTTTCTTTTAATATACAGTACATAACTTTATGTATGTATTTATTATTATTAGTATTAGTAGTAGTATTTATTATTATTAGTAGTAGTAGTAGTAGTATTTATGTATTTGTATTTATTATTATTATTATTATTATTATTATTATTATTATTATTATTATTAGTAGTAGTAGTAGTATTTATTATTATTATTAGTAGTAGTAGTAGTAGTATTTATGTATTTGTATTATTATTATTATTATTATTATTATTATTAGTAGTAGTAGTAGTAGTATTTATTATTATTAGTAGTATTAGTAGTAGTATTTATGTATTTGTATTTATTATTATTATTATTATTATTATTAGTAGTAGTATTGTATTATTATTAGTAGTATTAGTAGTAGTATTTATGTATTTGTATTTATTATTATTATTATTATTATTATTATTATTAGTAGTAGTAGTATTTATTATTATTATTATTATTATTATTATTAGTAGTAGTAGTAGTATTTATTATTAGTAGTAGTACGGTAGTAGTATTTATGTATTTGTATTTATTATTATTATTATTATTATTATTATTATTATTAGTAGTAGTAGTATTTATTATTATTAGTAGTATTAGTAGTAGTAGTAGTAGTATTTATGTATTTGTATTTATTATTATTATTATATTATTATTATTATTATTATTAGTAGTAGTAGTAGTAGTAGTATTATTATTATTATTATTATTAGTAGTAGTATTTATTATTAGTAGTATTAGTAGTAGTATTTATGTATTTGTATTTATTATTATTATTATTAGTAGTAGTAGTATTATTTATGTATTTGTGTTTATTATTATTAGTATTATTATTATTATTTATGGTATTTATTATTATTAGTATTATTAGTATTATTATTATTTATGGTATTTATTATTATTATTATTATTAGTATTATTTATGGTATTTATTAGTATTATTATTATTATTTATGGTATTTATTATTAGTAGTATTATTAGTATTATTATTATTTATGGTATTTATTATTAGTAGTATTATTATTTATGGTATTTATTATTATTAGTATTATTATTATTTTATGGTATTATTATTATTTTATGGTATTATTATTATTTTATGGTATTATTATTTTATGGTATTATTATTTTATGGTATTATTATTATTAGTATTATTATTATTATTTATGGTATTTATTATTATTATTATTTATGGTATTTATTATTATTAGTATTATTATTATTATTTATGGTATTTATTATTATTATTATTATTATTATTATTTATGGTATTTATTATTATTAGTATTAGTATTATTTATGGTATTTATTATTATTAGTATTAGTATTATTTATGGTATTTATTATTATTAGTATTAGTAGTAGTAGTATTATTTATGGTATTTATTATTATTAGTAGTAGTAGTAGTATTTATGGTATTTATTATTATTAGTATTAGTAGTAGTAATAGTATTTATGGTATTATTATTATATTAGTATTAGTAGTAGTAGTATTTATGGTATTTATTATTATTATTATTATTATTATAGTAGTATTATATTATGGTATTATTATTAGTATAGTAGTAGTATTATTATTATTATTTATATTATTATATTAGTAGTAGTAGTAGTATGGTATTTATTATTATTAGTATTAGTAGTAGTAGTATTTATGGTATTTATTATTATTAGTATTAGTAGTAGTAGTAGTATTTATGGTATTTATTATTATTAGTATTAGTAGTAGTAGTAGTATTTATGGTATTTATTATTATTAGTATTATTATTATTAGTATTATTTATGGTATTTATTATTATTAGTATTAGTAGTAGTAGTAGTATTTATGGTATTTATTATTATTAGTATTAGTAGTAGTAGTAGTATTTATGGTATTATTATTATTAGTATTAGTAGTAGTAGTAGTATTTATGGTATTTATTATTATTAGTATTAGTAGTAGTAGTAGTATTTATGGTATTTATTATTATTAGTATTAGTAGTAGTAGTAGTATTTATGGTATTTATTATTATTATTAGTAGTAGTAGTAGTATTTATGGTATTTATTATTATTAGTATTAGTAGTAGTAGTAGTATTTATGGTATTTATTATTATTAGTATTAGTAGTAGTAGTAGTATTTATGGTATTTATTATTATTAGTATTAGTAGTATTAGTAGTATTTATGTATTTATTTGTTTTCTCTAGCCTTGAATTTTAGGATAACGAGCCAGCTAACTTACCAATCATGCTATGACCTCATGATCATAGCATGATTATTATAAGGGAGCCCAGACGGTATTGTGCAGCATAATTTATTGGTTGGGCTCAATGGTTTAAGGAAGGGGTTTAGTTTGCTCTCTAAACCTCTATCAAACTTAAGAAACACCCACAAGATATCAATTTGTACACTTTTCGGTAGAAAAATGTCCCGGCCGAAGGTCGATTCCTCTACAAATACAGGCTCGCTGTCGCTCGCCAGGAAAAAAATCGACACCTGAATGGCACGAAAGGTCTTAATATTGGCAAAATAATGGGGCAAAAGGTCTGAAAATTGCCAAACTAATGAAATGAATGTCTTGAAATCTCAAAACTATTAGGGCTAAACATGAGGGAGGAGGAGGACTCGAAAAACCAACTGCCTTCCCATAAGATGCTTGGCTCTATATTTCTGACATAAACTTTAAGGGGGGACATGGGCCGGTTTTCTGGACCACTTTCTCCCTCATGTTTAGCCCCATTAGTTTTCAGATGTCAAGATGTTTGCCCCATTAGTTAATCGATTTTAAGACCTTCGCCCCATTTCGTGGTCAATATTTAGACCTTTCGTGCTATTTAGGTGTCGATTTTTTCCCTGGCGAACGATAGTGAGCCTGTAATGTTGTAAGAACCGGCCTTTGGCCGGGAAAATTTTCTACCGAAACATTTACAAATTAATCTAGAAGGGGGATCTAATGAATGTTTTTGTTTTTTTTAATTTGATGGAGGTCTAGGGAGGAAACTAGAAAAATAATGAATACATGCAAAAAGTGAATCATCCCCCCCTTAATCGAGGAACTAATTTCACCTGTTCTATATATTTCAGGCCGATTCCTCCCCACGTGAGGGCAGCACCCCCAACCCCCCACAGGCCGACTCCCCCCCGTGCCCCGCCCCATCAGAGTCCCCTACGGTGATAGTGGACGGCGCCCCCCCTGAGGACATCACTGACCTTACCTTAGATCTGTCCACCCAACGCCCATCCTCCACACCACGCCCATCCTCCACCACACCTTGCCTCACCCCGACCCCGCCGCCCTGGGTCATGACGCGGAATGTGGGTGTGGGTGGTGGTGTGGATATGGGCGCCACCTCCCGCCTCCCTCTAGGCTTGTACTCTGCCAACCTACCGCACCACCTCCTACCCTGGCTCCTCTCCACACACCTACACCAACTCGCCAGGACCCAACACCAGGTAAATCATTATAATTTAATATGTGTGTGACATGACCCAGCCAGGGCTCGAACCCTAAGCCAGTAATGCAGCACTCCAACAGTAACCTCTCTGACATTGGTACTGGAAGGACTGCAGTACATGATGTACATCCATGATAGCATTGTTCAGCCTGTGTGTACCCCACATGGCTGTTCTCCAAGGGGTCAGTCACTGCTCTCAGGGACAGATGGCACTGATAGCTTGAGAGTCGGGAGGCTCAATGTTTTTCCTGGTGCTAATCTGTAGTGGTCGCCTCGTGTATTCATAATTGTGGTTTGACAGGAATTGAGTTTTTGGCTCGTATTGTCCCGCTTCCTAGACATTATTATCAATGGCAATTACCCATCTCCTTGCTCAAGGGAGATGGTAACCGCCGGCTATGTCTCAGAAAACCTTCATCAACCTGAGCGAGATTTGAACCCCGGTCTGCTGGATTGCAGGCAGGGACGGTACCACTGAGCTAGCCGCACGGCTGTGTGTGTGCGTGCGTATGTGTTTGCTTGTGTGTGTGTGTGTCTGCGCGTACACGTGTGTGTGTGTGATAATATATACAGTAAAAGTGCCTGAAAAAAAACATCATAATCATATTTTCTCCTTGTCCTGTTATATATATTTTCTCCTTGTCCTGTTATATATATTTTTTTATTTTATTTTTCGAACTGATTTGAACGATTAATCTGAAAGACCCGACTGACAAATGGTTTATGACTGTCCTGCCTTCGTTTAGCTCTTCCGGTCACTATAATAGCTCAGGTCGCCAGGTCACACAACACCAAAGGTCACACCACTTGACCCAAACCACTGTGCTGGCATTATGTGGGAGCTACAATGGTGTGCGGTGGTGTCATTACTTATGAAGGGGAGATGGGGCGTTTTTTGGGGCGCCCCTTCTCCCTCATGTTTAACCCCTTCAATGTTCACATTTTAAGTCACAATGTTCACATACAGCCCATTAGTTTGGCGATTATATGACTTTTCGCCCCATTTCTTTGTCAATATTAAGACTTTTCGTGTCATTTAGGTGTCGATTTTTTCCTGGCGAGCGGAGAGCAAGCCTGTAATTTAAGAGAAACCGGCCTCAACTGGGACATTTTTCTATCGAAAAATGTACAAATTTATCTTGAAGGTGGGTCATGGGGGGGGGGGGAAACTTTATAAAATGACAAAAAGTAACATTACTGAGGAAATAAATACGGCCATCCCCCCTTAACCCATCTTTTAGGATAATGACGCGTTTTATCAGTTTATTCTGATTATCATTAGACGATTTGATACAGCTTAGGGAAGATCTGCCGACGTTAAAAAGGGTAAAAACTGGCCCAATCAACCCTCTGACTTCCATACACCCTTCCTATTCTGAATAAAATCGTCTAATGATAGCCAGAATAAATTGTCAAAGTACGTCATAATTCTTAAGGGGCTAACTAACAACCGTATTCCTTAAGCCGGTATCACACGAGAGCTTTTATAGTCAACATTCTATGATCAACATTTTACTGGCAACATTTTTGGAATAGTTTACCCTGGAATCGGAAACTAGACTGTTGATAGATGAATTTTGGTAACATGCTGTGAAAGAGAAAAGGAGATGCTTCAAAGCATGGAAGAAAGGAGGCAGCAAGGAGGAATACCAGGCAGCTAAACGAACTGCCAAAAGAGTTATTTACAATGCTAAAGATCGCATTAAGGACCTGGTCCTCGAACAAGTGTGTAACACTGACAATCCCAATGGGATCTTCAACCTAGCTAGGCGAGTTAAAAATGACAGTAGGGATATTATAGGTGAACAGTGTGTTAGAAATGATAATGGGAAGATTGTGTATGCAGAAAATGAAATCAGAGAAGCATGGAAGGCACACTATGAACGATTGCTAAATGTAGAGTTTGAATGGGATAAGGAACAGCTCAGTATCGAAAAACCAATATCTGGGCCCCCTCCTTTGATAGCACCAGCTGTAGTGAGCGACGCAATCAATAAAATGAAGGATGGTAAAGCTCCAGGTTGCTCTGACATTGTCGCTGAGATTATAAAAGCCTCAGGGGAGACTGGTGTAAACTTAGTTACTGAGTTGATAAACACCATTATTAAGGATGAGAAAATCCCAGAGGATTGGCTCAAAAGTGTGATAGTGAATATATACAAAGGAAAAGGGGATGCACTAGATAGAGGAAATTATAGGGGCCTGAAAATGCTTGACCAAATCATGAAGGTCTGTGAGAGAGTCCTTGAGGGTTTGATCAGGCAAAGCATCTCTATTGATGATATGCAGTTTGGTTTTATGCCAGGACGGGGTACAACCGATGCTATCTTCATAGTCAGGCAGATACAGGAAAGATACTTACTAAAAGGCAAGATCTTTACTTTGTGTTTGTAGACCTGGAGAAGGCCTTTGATAAGGTGCCTAGAGATGTTGTGCAGTGGGCTATGAGGAAACTTGGTGTGGAAGAGTGGCTGGTGCATGTGATAATGAAGATGTATGAGGATTCGCAAAGTGCGGTGAGGGTGAAGGGTGTACTGAGTGATGAGTTCGCAGTCCGTGTTGGAGTCCATCAGGGTTCAGTGTTAAGCCCCCTTTTATTATGGTCTTGGAGGCACTGTCTAGAGTTTTTAGAGGTGGACTCCCGTTGGAACTGTTTTATGCAGACGATTTAGTCCTAATAGCTGACAGTGTGCAAGATGCTGAGGCCAAATTCAGAGAGTGGAGAGAGGGCATGGCGAGCAAGGGTTTAAGAGTCAATATTAACAAAACCAAGGTTATGCATTGTAGATTGAGACGAGGCAATGTGGAAAAGAGCGGTGCATACCCATGTGCAGTGTGTGGAAAGGGAGTGGGCGCTAACTCAATTCAATGTAGCATCTGTCGATGTTGGGTACACCATGGGAGTAAGATCTGTAGTAGAATAAAGGGGCCCCTGCCGAAGGATAAGTCAGAAATAGAGAAATTTGAGTGCGTAGTGTGCAAAGGCGAGCTTGTGTTAGGTGATGATCCTGTGGCTGTGAATTTTGGAAATGAGTCTTTGGAGCTGGTGAACAAGTTTTGTTACCTAGGAGATACCATCTCTGCCGGTGGTGGGGCCGAGGCTGCCACTGTTGCTAGAATTAGGTGTGGCTGGGGGAAGTTCAGAGAACTGATGCCAATCCTGACCATGAAAAGAATGCCTCTCCCCCTGAAGGGAAAGGTGTATGCCTCATGTGTTAGAAGTGCAATGACGTATGCCTCAGAAACATGGGCCGTTAAAGTAGAGGATGTCAACAAAATGGAGCGTAATGAGATGAGAATGGTGAGATGGATGTGTGGGGCCAGGCTACAGGATAGAATAACAAATGTTGAGCTGAGGAGACGTTTAGGTATAAAGAGTATTAGCGAGGTGATGCGTACAAGTAGACTGGGATGGTATGGACATGTGGAGAGAATGGATGAACAAAATTGGGTGAAAAAATGCAGGTCTGTGATTGTGGAGGGAGCTGCACCAAGGGGTGGACCGAGGAAGACCTGGGATCGGACTATACTTGCCGATCTCAAATCCAAGAACTTGACAAGTGAAGCAGCCCTTAACAGGGTTGCCTGGAACACCACCATTAGGACAAGAGACTGAAACTGCACTTATGTGTGGAACACTCAGTCTTAGGGCGGGTGCCCAACCCTGAAAGGGGTTGAAATAGGGGAGCTATCCCCCCGCCAAAGGTGGCTTTCTAGGGCCTTTCCTAGCTGATGCTAAGAGGATTGGGTTCTAGTCATGTGGTGATTGGCTGGTCTATCAGAGTGAGAACTGAGCGATCTCTGCCATACCCATAGCTTACTCTGACTGTTCCTTTCACTTATATATTTTCTAGATCTCGAGTGACGGCGTCTCTTCCGTGGATTGACCACCCAATCTACCAAGATTGGAAGCCAAAGCGTCACATTTTTCCTTTGCCCCTCAACTTTCTCTTCATAATTGCTGAGGGGCACAGGGCCCTGGGTTGGGCTTTGGTTTCCCGGGCGTTTCTGCACCCTCCTCAGCTCCCCGCCATGGAGTGGCTTCGGTCACCCAGGCTTTATTGTGGTCGGCAGGGAGGGTTCTGTGGAGGCGCTCGGTTATGGCCTTGGCCTTGCTCGGGGCCTTGGGGCTGTTCGGCCAGGCAGCTTGGGGAACAGCAACAACAACAACAACACTCAGCCTTAAAATTGTATGTATGTATGTATGTATAAATATTGTAACTGTCTACCTCACAAGCTGCCAGACCAGTGTTGAGGATAAATGTGTTTAGGGGAAAACTCGCTCGTGTGATACCGGCTTTACCCGTACTATAGTAATAATCTCATTACTGTAATTTAGTTCACTTACAACACCTAACACCACCCAATGAAATTAATGAAAGCATGTGCTCCACCCGGGATTTGAACCTGGGTTACCACATACAGATCTTAAACACTCAAACCATTACACCATCAAGACAGTTTACCCTGTTCCTTAACCTTATCATGTTACTTATACTAAATTTACTTATATTTTACTTATACTAAATTTAAATATATTTTACTTATACCAAATTTATTTATAATTTTATTTATACTAAATTTACTTGTATTTTACTTATACTAAATTTACTTGTATTTTACTTATACTAAATTTACTTATACTAAATTTACTTATAATGTTACTTACAGTATACTAAATTTACTTATGTATGACTTATAATAAATGTACTCATAATTTGACTTATAATTATAATAAATTTACTTATATTTGACTTATAATAAATGTACTTATAATTGTACTTATACTAAATATCCTTCAGGGATCACGGCGTCAGGCAATAGATAGATAGACGTTTATTTATAATAAATTTACATATATTTGACTTACACTAAATTTACTTATAATGTACTTATACTAAATTTACATATATTTTCTATCTATCTATATACTCAGGCCCAATTCCCACTTTTTCTATTGTTTTTTTTTCTTTTATATGACTTATACTAAATTTACTTATAATCTAACTACTAAATTTACTTATAATCTAACTTATCCCCTGAAGGCCCAAGAGGACCCTAGTGACGAGAAGGAGCCGCTGCCCCTGGACCTGAGTGCCAAGGGGGGCCGTGGTGGAGGGGACAGCGCCCCCACCACGGCCAGTTCCTTGCCTCATATGCTGCACCTGCCTTTTGAACGGCTACAATACTCCACCATCGCCACCACTACCTCCACCACTACCACTACCACCACCACCACCACACCGGGCCCACTGGATAATAAGCTCGCCCCAAACAGGTAGGAATACTTTTGTCTATTTATTTATCTATCTATCTATCTACATATATACTCAGGCACATACCCCATTTATTTATATATTTATTTATATATTTATTTATGTTATTATATATAATTATATACACAGTATAATATATGTTTTTGTTTTGAGCTGTGGGTGGCCGACGCGAAACCACCCCCTCCTAACGCAATAATATACATACATTGTAGGCATGTCCTCTTTGTTCCTTATATGCCCACATACTAACATTCTTAACACATACTTCTGCACATCAGGACAAACCTCCACTCTCTACTACTAAGTTATGTTTCTTCACCCCAAAATATATCCTTGCTTAGGTACATAATTATGACCTACAAAATATACTGGCTTGTCTACTTTTTGTTATGTATGTGTTATTATGTACTATTATGTATTATGTAATGTATTATGTATTATTATGTATTATATGTATGAATTCATAAGTTTATATCTCGCTTCGCTCGAGTTAGTATGCTTGGGAAGAGAGTACAGTATACCCTCGCTATCTCGGACTAATTGGGGGGAGACCCAGTCCGAGATGACCGAATATCCGAGATGTCCGGAGTCCGGCTTGTGTCCGACCTAACAGAGGATAAAATCCGACCTAACCAATGTACGTCCGAGGCAACAATGAACTCGGAGACTACGGAAAAATCCGACCTCAAGAGAGAAGTCCGCATCAACCTAGAAAACGAAGACAACCCTATTCGAACCCTATAATCTGTAATAGAAAACACAGTACATGTATTTTAGTTTTACAATATGTATTGTACAGTAGGCTATATTACACTTACCCCTTCATAGCTCTTGTCTGTAGTCTTGATGCCCTCCCTCCCCCCTCCCCAACATTGCATTAATTACTGCAGCATCCCCTTTTCACCCCCCACCTCCATCTCACTGTCCTTCTCCACCCCACTGTCCTTCTCCACCCCACTGCCCTTCTCCACCTCACTGTCCTTCTCCACCCCACTGCCCTTCTCCACCTCACTGTCCTTCTCCACCCCACTGTCCTTCTCCACCTCACTGTCCTTCTCCACCTCACTGTCCTTCTCCACCTCACTGTTCTTCTCCATCTCACTGTTCTCCACCTCACTGTCCTTCTCCACCTCACTCCCCTTCTCACTGTCCTTCTTCACCTCACTGTTCTTCTCCACCTCAATGTCCATCGCACTGTTCTTCTCCACCTCACTGTTCTTCACACCCCCACTCTTAGGACTATATCCCTTGCCTGTCATGGAACCCTTACCTTTACCTTACCCACACTGTCCTTCTCCACCTCACAAACAATGTCAGGTTCAGGTATATCCATGGGCACAGGTGTGCTACTCATTAATTCATCCAAATCCATGTCCAAGTCTGAGAGTGGCACAGTGTCTACAGTGCTCCACGAGGTGCTAGCAACTGAGGAAACACTTGGGAGAGAGGAGGTGCTGGCAACTGAAGCTACACTGTAGAGGGAGGTGGTGCTAGCAAGCGACACCCCACTGGTAGCAGACGAAGTACGAACTCTGGGAAGAGCAGAGGGTACAAAGAAGGAGCTGATTTTCTGTTGTTTTTTCCGATTAAGGTGTGCCCTCTGTATATGGAATCGACCATTACGCAGTGGTTCATATAGGGACTGCAACTTTGGGTCATCTACTTAAGTCAGATACTGAAGAATGGTGTCAAAGGAGTCTAGGGCATGCGAGACTGATATTTTGGCCCCCTGTGTCTCTTCGTCCGACTCATCCTGAGTCTCTTCCTCGGGTACCCCTAACACCTCGGCTGCAATTTGTTCGTCAGTCTTATGCTCGTGTCCAGGTAGGTCTCTGTCCTCTTGCAGCCAGTCGTCAACTTCTTCTTCGGGGAGGTTACCCTGGTTACCCTGGTTCAAGAGGTTCCTGAAGTCAGCTGCCCCAAACCCTTCAAAACCCGGATCTTGCACCTTCGGGATATTTAAGACCTTGGTCCACCCATTCCTCAGTGTGTTGAAAGAAACTTCTCGCAACGCCTCTGCCCAATTGTAGATGCAGTCTTTCAGGGTATACTGCTTCAGTTTTTGTAGAGATTTCTTCCCGTGTGTATCCACATAACCCTCTTCGTCCATCCCATCTTCTATGATGACAAGGCATTGCTCCAGGAACTTCCTCTTGTAATGCCTTTTGCAAGCTTCAATTATTCCTTGGTCCATAGGCTGATAGGCTGAATAACACTTGTGGTATTAGGAGGCAGGAACATGGTCTTATATAATAATAATAATAATACTTTATTTCAGACTCACACAGTACAGAGGGGACCATACTGGGGTCCATATATACCTTACAGTAACATAAATATATATAAGCTACTGTACATAGGCTACATAAAATAAAAAGAAATTAAATAATACCCAGCTTGCTATCATGTAGTTCACAGCACTGCCTCAACCAAAAACAGTGGTCATCAAACTACTGTGTTACCAAAACCACTGTCCTAATTGTGTACAGTACCATGCCTCACATCATTTAGCCTTGCCATTGGCACTCTCCAGTTTCGTGGTACAAGGGTGGGCAGGTGCATTGTCGAGCAACAAGATGGCAACCGCTTCGTCATAGGGTACACCATACACTCAATTCTGGAACGAGCGAACGTCGGGTACAAATCTCTTGTGAAAGAAATCCTCAGTGATTACCTGGTTAAACCAAGCTTTCTTTGATCCATAATAGTCGACTGGGAGTTGCTTGTTAATGATGAGGTCCTTAATTACTCTCGGCTTCTGAGATTTTCCGACGATTGTAGGGGTCACACGGTGGCTTGCGTCGGCATTAGCACAACAAAGCACTGAAATGCGGTCCTTCACAGTTTTGTGGGTGGACGTGATTTCTCGATGGGCCTGTGTGTTGGAGGGTAGAGAACGCCAATACAAGCCAGTCTCGTCACCGTTATAGAGTTGCCAATGTTGAAGGTGTTCCTCGGTTATAAGGGCGTGGAAGCGTTCAGTGAAGGGTTCTATGGCCGAAGTATCGGCGCTTAAAATTTCACCACAAATAGTCCTGTTTGTGAGGCCATGGCGGTTTCGGAACCTCCACAACCACCCCTCGCTAGCCTTGAAGTTTGGGTGATGAAGATGCTGTCCGAAGCGTTCTGCTGCATGTTGTATCTCGATGCCTCTCACTGGTACGCCCTCACTACGATGCTGTCTGTACCACTTCAGCACTGCGTCGTCGATGTCTTGATAGGCTAGCTTGGCCTTGCGAAAGATCTTGGCGGTAGAAGGACCATGAAGCACAGCTGTGCCATGCTGCCGGACTTTTTCCTTGTCTCGGATGAAGTCGTAGAGTGTCGATCTGCCTAAGCTATACTTCTCCTGAAGTTGCTTGGCTTTCATCCCACTGTCCAGATCCTTCAACATCTGTAGCTTCGTTTCTAGTGATATAGAAGTCACCTTACGCTTAGGCTTATCCTTGGGAGGCATGGTGAACAAAATAAATGGCACGCGTCGATGTGTAACACAACAGAGCTTGGTGCGGACTGACGCCCACGCTCGGTCCCCGGATGTAAGATGGTGTCGGACCTCCCTTCTGTTTCTCGGATATTCACCCTTATTGTCCGGTGACGTGAGGTCGTCATCCGACACGTCATCCTTTGTCGGACACCGTTACGACACATTTCGGAAATATTCGAGATATCAGAGGACGGTTATGACGGACATTTTCCGAATGCTTATATAAAGTCCGACAACGTCAGAGACTGTCGGAACGATGACGGAAATGTCCGAAATGTCCGAAATATGGAAGTGCATGTCCGAGAGGCCGTAGCCAGTCCGGCTAGTACGGGTTTCTGACTTCTAGAGGTCCGAGATGGCGAGGGTTTACTGTATATTCTTCAGAGTTCTATCTCTCCAGTTCTGTATTTAATTATCACCAATGAGTTTCTTAGTTGTACTTCAAGTCCTCTCCACTCTTATACAATAACTCTATTGTACACTATTTAACAAGCTTTCCTCAATGACTCTCCCTTCAGTCACTTTAAGGGGGGTGGCCTGCATTTTTTGACTCCTTTTCTCTCTTTCTCTGGCTTGTATCCATTCAGCCTACTGTTTTAAGATGTTTATCCCCATCCAGGTGTGGATTTCTTCCTGGCGAGCGATAGCAAGCCAGCATTTTGTGAAGAAATCCGGCTTCTCCGGAGAAATTTTTCTTTCGAAAAATGTACAAATTTAGCCTGCTGTCAAAAACATGCTGGATCGCTACCGCTCTTCAGGAAAACATCAACATCTTAAAACAGTAGGCTGAATGGGGCTGAATGGATATAACCCAGAGAGAGAGAAAAAAAATGAGGTGGGCCCCCTTAAAGTTGATGTGATGAGGCTTCAGCATTGTCCATTATCTCCAACTAGATCAGAGTTAACCTTGTTGTTGCCAATGACTTCTTCATCATGTCACCTCTAATAACTTACAAACATACAGGTATAAATACCGCTTCATCCACAGAGAGCGTGATTTTAGTCTCTTTACTGTAGTACAGTACAATAATGATTTGCCACAACACAGCCCCATCAAGACATCACAGTGGCCGATGGTGGTACGCGCGAACAGTGTCTCAGCAAGACTCAACGAAGTCCCCTGGAGCACTTGTACCTGGCAAAATTGCACCACACCAGCCTTAACAGTGCTTTAATAAGGCAGTAACAAGAAATCACCATAACTGCTACAGAGGCTGATTGCACCACTGAAGTGGCGGGCGGTGGGAGCGCTGCATCCCTACGCCAGAGAGAGAAAGTCCGACTTGTGCCAGTGAGCTGTGAGAGTAAGTCACTAGGGAACCATGGGCCACACCATTATGTGTGGTAAAATATCTAGGATGCAGGTGTTACATTCCAAGGTATCTTTAACCCCTTCTGTACCGCAACATCTTTTTTGTTCTATTCTAGTTATATTTAGATGATTGTGAGCAGTTTAAGAAGGATCTGGGGTAGTATAAAGGGTTAATTGAGATAGTTCAAAGCCTGTTAATTGCTGGAAGCCCTTTTTAAAGTGAATGAACTTGTCTAATAGTAGCTAGAAGAAAATAAATAGACGTCACCGGTACAGAAGGGGTTAAGGGAAAGGAAGCACTTCTTGTATGATATAAAGTACAGTAACTGACTGACTACGGTTACAGGGGTCGGCGGCGCGGTGACCTGAGCAAGCGGTCGTACACGGAGGAGGAGCTACAGGCGGCACTGAGGGACATACAGAGTGGCAAGCTTGGCACCAGGCGGGCGGCAGTCATATACGGCATCCCGAGGTCCACGCTCAGGAATAAGGTGCGGTATGCCAGCAATTTAAGGGGGGTCACCGTTTTGTTTTTATCTTTCTCTCCTTTATATTTTACTTATAAACTAATACAACTATGCATTGCTCTTTATGCTTATTTTGAAATTACTCCTAATGTAGAGTTTCCTTGGCAGGTATACAAGTTGGCAATGGAGCGAGAGCGGAACAAAAAGCTGGCAGAGCAAACAATGGCTGCAGGTCTTTCACAAGATGTCAAGCCGGCCATCCTGCCGGTACCACCTTGCCAAAATGGCATTTCAAGTGAGAAGGGTGATGCTGGGGAGTGTAGAGGTGGAGAAGGTGAAGTACGAACCTCTCCAGACAGTTTTAGGACGATGCTGAAAAACAAGATGGCCGAAAAATTAGAAGATATGAGACGTCAAGGGTTGGGTGGAGGTGCTAGTCGCCGGGTGGTAGAGGCAGCGCTTAGCCATCTGTTACATCACCTACCCCGTCTGGCACTTCACCACGACCCTACAGCACCCACCACGCCCGTTACACCTCCATTGGCCACCCACCCACACCTGGCAGACTTGGTGCAACAAGTCTTGGAGGAACGCTGTCGGGAGGAGCTCCAACGCAGTCGAGCTCGAGCCAATGGATGTGCCACTCCTCTGACTGTTCCTTCATATGCCCCTTGTAATGGTCTGGTGGGTGAACAGTACCCCCCTGCACCACAGCCTAGCCCCCCTCTTGCTCCCTCCACAAATCTAAAAGAAATGATAGCTCAAATGATTGGTCAAAAGTTAGGGTGTGAAGTACCCAGAGACTTGCCTCATGGTCGCCCCATGTCAGCGACCAATTCACCAGGCTCAGATCTTCAATATTCCCAATCTGGTGTTAAGAGGGAATATGGCAGAAAGGCTGGAGCAGCAGCAGGAGGTGGAGGTGGAGGTGGAAAAGGATCTCGACCAAAGCGTGGAAAGTATCGTAATTATGATCGGGATAATTTAGTAAAGGCAGTCCAGGCCGTTCAGAGTGGCGAGATGAGCGTCCACCGTGCTGGTAGCTTTTATGGTGTCCCTCATTCCACTCTTGAATATAAAGTAAAAGAACGTCATCTGTCCCGAGGCCGGAGCAGGAAGGATCCCAGTTTTCCCCAGCATGACAATATTAAGAGAGAGCCAGGATTAGACGGATTTCAAGGAGGGAATGAAGGAGTACAAGGCTTATTAGAGATGAATACACTTGAAACCAGGACCCCAGAGACCACCATTGACCTAACAGGTGATGACAACAGCCGGAGTAATGATGCAATTGCCCCACCAATTCTAAAGAAGCCTCGCATGGAAGGTGAGTTTCCAAGTACCCTACCCACTGCTCCTCTTCTGGCAAGCCCCTTCCCACTGTGGCGTGGATCACCTCTTGTACCGCCCCTTATCCCAGCATTTCACCAGGATCTGTATGCCTCACAGATGATTCGTAGATTCCAAGAAGCAGCCCAGGGAGCATCACCTCCTATTCGAGGCACACCTTCACCTCCTACTCAGGATGCCTCGTCCTCACCTCCACATCATGGGAGCGTCCTGGATGCTCTTCTACGTGGAAAGGCAATGGCCAGTGGAACCCGACCTATAGCCACCACCACTTCCATCATTACCAATACAACCTCCACCAGTGTTTCCACCACTTCCACCTCCACCAGTCCCATTCCTTGCCCCAGCCCGCGCCCTGGAAATGAAGCATCTTGGCAGGTGTCGTCCAGCCTCCTGAGCCTGAGCAAAGGCCTGGTAATGGAGCAGCGAGGAGAAGAGAACCCGTCTCCACCCTTACTGCAACCTCCTGGTGTGCTCGCGCTCAACACCTTGTACCTGCCAGCTCTGGCTGCTCGCACCGCCCTTGCTGCCGCACTACATCAGCAGCCTTCACGAGGTTCCAGCCCCGAGGTTGATGTACTACCTCTTCCGTTAGTGAAAGAATCGCACCATCCGACCCCCGTGGCAGCCGACCACCCCTGAACGGCCTGCCTCACACCTGCCTGTCCAGCCACGCCACTCCCCACTGTGGTGCTGAGTAACGCTGCCTCCCACGGTGCTTCAGGCATCTCATGCTAACTTTGTTTTGGCCTTGTTGGATGTCGGTGTAAGTGTTGTCCCAGGTCCTGTTGCCCTCCCACACTATATCGTGCTGCCTTAAACTGTCCTCGTCCTACCATTGTCAGTCAAGTCCTCAGATACTTTGTCCACCACTTCCTTTCTATCCTCCACAGTGACAAGCTCATACCGTTAAGTTGCCCTGGCACTCCCGTGCAGTTGGCATGTCCTATTAATGACTCATTTTCTCCGAAGTGAGGTAATTATAACCTGAAATGAAAGCAACGCTAACTAAAGATGGTATGGACAATTCCACCATCAGATTTACCTGACAAGCCAATATTCTGTTGTGTAGATCCTACTTTATCCTACTAATCCAGTCATACCTAACTATTACCTATCCAGAACAATTAATCTTGTGGGAGGTGCATTTAAAAGGTGGATCAATCTGGTGAGTTCTATATTAACCTCTTGGTGTATAAATCTCAATACGAGGATAGAAGATGGGTTTCCTGAAGCTGCCAGATGTGATATAGGGTCAGTATTTTTCTCCACTGGTAAGATAATTCCTAGACCGAGCCTCCTGACACTGATCATTTGTCGGAAGTCAGTCGAGGTCCGTCTAGTGCATAATGATAACTATTTATGTCACGTTGACAATCGCTATGGGTGAGACTTTAAGGTTTTAGGTTTCATTTATTTGGAACCCCTCAAGATAAGGTTCATCCTATTAATACTGCTGCCAGCCAATTGCATGCTATACTGTACAGTGTTTCGTTGAGATTCTGTAGGAAGAAAGATCGGCCATCTTTTTCTTTGGACGTCAAATGGGTGCCCTAACTATCAAATAAAGTGGTAATAATATATTTTTGATCATGTAGATTGAGGTCCAAAGCCCAAGCTATATATCCTGTGCCAGTATTTCCGAAAGTTTGTCATGGGTATGGATATATTTGATTGCAAAGAGAAGTTGATGACACCAGTGGCACTAAAATAGCAGAGGTTGGCTGACCTCTGTTGCTATAGATTCTCTAGTGTACTGATCTCGAACGGGGCACTTCAGTACTGATCTATGAATGGCTAATCTAAAGTTAATTCCTTGTTTCTATACATTCAATGGTCAAAATTTCTGTTACACCTCTCCAACTTCAAGTATTTCATTTCTCTCTAGATGTCATACGGATTATTTCCTTAACAGTCTTTAACAAAGGTTTTAGATGAAAGCTCTCCTCATGCATGTTAAGGAATAAATTCGTCCATTCCATTGTGTGATAACTAAAGTAGAAATTGTGGAGAAGCTAGCTGACTTATGACCATGACTGTAGCCTACATTACAAAGTGCTACCTAGATATGTTGAGAAGCAAAGTCAAGGAGACGTTACACAGGATTTGTATTAGGTGTTTATTCTAGCCAATTGATTCGTGTTTGGTAAGTGTAAAACGCCAAAATCCGTCACATGAGCCAATTCATTCACTCTAGTGACGAAATAGTACTTGGATTAAAAGACCGTTATGCATAAATCTGGTAGTCCAAGGTAAAATCAGTAATGGTGTGAGATAATTAACCTTAACTTATCTTCTTCTATCATTGGAAGCAGGCTCAAAAGTATGCCCAAAATACCAGTGTTACCCCTCCTTGGAGCTTCATTGGTTATGCAGCAGTTAGGATGATCCAGATTCCACTTACTCTTTCAATCTGATGACGACTGTTTTGTTTTATCTTACTATTACCAGACAATGTATTTAACATAGAAAGAATGCCTGAAAGGCAAAGGGTTGATTAATAAAGCTTCTTTAGCCGTTTGACTTAAGTGGTCGCTCGTACCCAGAATATACAGTATATTGTCTGTCAATAGCTAGCATGAAAACGCAAGTCATGAATAGCCAATAATGGGAAAAGCATTTCATGATGAAAATTGAGTAATGGCAAATCAAGTTATGAAAAAGCAAGCCATGTAAAATCAAGTCGTCGCCAGGTTGAGAGGGCCGCCAAGTAATTTTATAGGTACGTTCAACAAGACGCTTTGGAAATTCCGGGTTCTCGTCTTCTGAAGTTGCTCTCCAAGTAGCCTGCCAACCCGTCCATTGTAGAGGTACAGTCGCCGACCTTTGTATCTCGCCAGTAGTAGTTGGAAAACAGCATCGAAACTTAACGAGATGAAGTAGCAGTATTTTATAAAGTATCCAGTGCTTCAGAGTTTTATGGCACTGCTCGAAGTGAAGCATAAGCACACCAGTTACCACTACACGAATGTCGTCACCTATCCGAGAAATCACCATTAAGATAATTACCATCATAAATAACACTACAGTCTTAATATAACAGAGACATGAAACCTAGTGGAAATTACTTTACAAGAGTCACTTACCGGATATATTTGCGTTTTTTGTAGTATAAGTGGCGACTTTAATGCAGTGGCAACTTGAGTGTTGTTTTACGTTAGAGATTCAGTTGACGGCGACTGTGCTTGAATAGAATAAGAGGTGATTTATATTTTGCCACTGACGGCAGACCAGACGTTATTCAGACATGTTGCTTAATTAACCCTGTGTAGTTCGAGTCTGCTAGGCTTTTCATACCGGAGGAAAAAGAAAAAGATCTGTTAAATATATTTTCTGATTGGGTGGATAGTTGTGAAACCAAGTGATAGAAAGATCGAGTTTGTTCTTGAGAGTGTCTATTGTTATATATCCTGTGCACAAAGGTTAAATTGCCTTACTCCTCCTAGATCTAGATCTTTTAACGTTTTCCGAAGCATTCGTTCCACTATTAGGGACCAGGTAACGAAAAAATTTATTGAGGAAACCTCGTATTATCAAATAATTTGTAATTACGAAAACGTACTTTTATATAGTGTATTCAATTAGTTTGAATTTATGTCAGAGGTGCATGCAGACGCGCATTGTTGACATTCACACAGCCAATGTATATATTATAGGTTCCCATAACTAAAGCATGTCTTCCTAATCAGCCTGCATTTCCCTAAAAAATATATCTTGCATTCATGAAATTTAGGACGAATCGACCAAATCATTCATAAATACATAGTGGCGTCCTTCCACAAAGCATTTATTTAAATAAAGACAATTAAGTAACTTGTGATTTAACCCTCTCACGTTCTTGACGCAATTTTGAGCCTATTAGGGATACTTTAAAGCCTTTGTTACCATCAGAGGTATTTAGAAACCTTTAGTTTAGTTACTTCAACCTCTGCAGTTGTCTTTGAGTTAGCTGTGGGCAGAAAACTAATTTTGGAGAGGTAATTATAAGAGTGAGAGAACTCTATTTAGTATTGCTAATCTGGCATCCTCTGCGTCATATGGTCGTGAGAGGATTAATGAGAAAGCTCATCAAATTAAAAGTATAGCCTACCAATTAGCCTTAATTCAACAATCCATCAAAGACAGAAGTAGAAGAGCTTTTAATAGTTTGCATGTAAAACATCACAAGCAGGTAAATTTCCAAGAATTATTACATTACAGATTACGAATCTAGTACATGTATTGCAATTAATACAAATCTATTGAGAATACTCTTAATTATCATTCAAGGTATGCAATTTTTAAAGAAAATATGCATTAACCTTTATGGTGTTAATTTATACATAGGCTGAAACTGTCAACATGAACTCTGTGCCCAGGTATAGTCAAATCAATTACTATCAATATTCACTTATCAGCATATTTTTTATCAAATCTTAATCATTTCAATATTAGACAGTCACCTTGGCCCCGATTTATTTTGAACAATTTTACTGAACTATAAGCATTTTATATAGATATACAGTATATAATAATCAGATAGCGAGGAAGAGAATGTAGTGACTTAAGGGGAGACTGGCCGTTTGTTTAGTCTATTAATTCATTTATTCATATATTTGTTTTAGTTTCCTCCCTAGACCTCCATCAAGCTTAGAAAAACACCCCCTAGACCCCCCTTCAAGATAAATTTGTAAATTTTTCGATAGAAAAATGTTCCGGCCGAAGGTCGGATCCTCTTAAAATTACAGGCTCGCTATCGCTCGCCAGGAAATAATCGACACCTAAATGGCATGAAAGGTCTTAAAATTGAAAACAAAATGGGGCGTAAGATGTTAAAATCGCCAAACTAATGGGCCAAACGTCTTATAATCTCAAAACTAGTGGGGCTAAACATTAGGGAGAAGGGGCTCCAGAAAACCGGTCTGCCTCCCCTTAAGTCGGTATCACATTAGTGCTTTTCACTCACCTTCATCAGCAACTCTGGCCTGAAAACTTACGAGTCAAACTTATAACGATTTTGTCACCTAGTTAGTCCATCTTCAGTTTAAGTTCTGATACCAATGTAAAATATATTAGATATGTTGCTGGAAAGAAATTGTTAGTCGAAAGTTGACGATAAAAGCTCCTGTGTGATACTATCTTTTCTCTCCATTTATAGGATAAACTCGTCAAGCCTCATCGTTTTTGTTACTTAACGCAGATGTCGCACGAGCACATTTAGCGATGGACTCATATCGGAGTCTGACATCTACAGTACTTAGATTTATCAAGTCATTCTAAAAGGATTTTTGGTATTTATTCTTGTGTCAATTAGACTATTCAATATTACTAGCTTCCTGTTTAAAAATATGATTATTATAGAGGTAAAAAGCGTAAGTTAACAGGATTTTTTTTTCATTTTCTACTTGGATCCTGTGACACTGATACAATCTGCTGCTAAAGCGCTCGTGTGACGCCAGCATCACGCTGCTCACGACAATGCTCATTAACCAGTGATAGACTTAAAGAAAGCCTCACTCAAGCTACTGTTACTATTATTCAGTATTTTTGACAACTCTAATTACGTGTAGGGGAGACACCAATCTTGTGTGATATTTGGGGTCTCTCGGATAATGTTGCGGAGTTACATGACCGGTACAGCACCATGGTACAGGTCTCCCTCGATTTACGATTGGGTTACGTTCCTGAAAACCCGATCTTAAATAGGAAAATCGTTTAGCAAACCCAAAATTAATGGGGTAAATGGGGATACTTTCTCGGACCAGCCAAAACCCAAACCCAAGCACCTAAAAACATATAATAATATCGTAAATCGGAGCATCGGATAGTGAGGGAGACCTGTAAATTAATATTGTTCTAACCCACAGAAAAAAGGGAAATGCAAGAGGTCAACTATTTAGTTTGTATTATCAAAACATAATCTGAAATTCGTAATTATGTTTTTAAGAATTATAATGTCTTAAACAGCCTGGTTATAAATTTATTGAACAATTTTGAGGAGGTCTTCCATTACATCATCAGGAGTCCCTAATGTTTTGAAAATGTTTGATTAATTGAAATGCATAATCAGAAACCCTTGGTATAATTACACATACATACATACATTTTAAAAACTGAGTGATCCATAAGAGATGTGGTTTCAGTCTCACGTCTTAATGGCGGCATGTATGTATGATGTATAAATACCAGGTGATGTTATGAAATGTGTTGATTATTTCTTAAAAGTAGAGACATAATGTTGGAGCTCCTGGTTTTCCTTTTCCTTTGGGTTACGACAGTGTTCAAGTGTTGTACCGCGGAGGGGAATCTACTCGTCGTGAATGCTTTGCTGCCATCTCCACCTGATTGGTTATGTTCAGTTTTAACATATAGCTTATAGAACTTGCAGCAAATAATGATTTTTTTTTTAGTTTTCACTTAAATATAATTATTATTTTTGCAAGAATTTTCAATCATTTGGGAAACATTGTGGTTCACTTTTGGTGTTCTTATCATTATTATTGATACGTTTTCAACAGATAAGTCAAGAAGTTAAATTCTGATTTAGTAACATAATATAGTATCGACTATAATTATATTGTAGTAATATAATTTTACATCCATTATTAGTCAAGTGGATGATGGACAACAAAAGTACTTAACAATCTCGTTGGCTTCAGAACGATCGTAGCCGCCCAGATTTGTCTCGAATGCTATTTTTTTTTCTCGCTGAGCAGAAGTGTCATTTGCTCTTCATAGATAATCTGACAAGGAATTTCTACAGGGTACAATGAATTATCCCACAAGTGCAATTATAGCGGGATTACAACGCTTGCATTATAGATGAGAGCCGGACTAGTAAACCTTCGTAATAAAGATGGTGACGTTACAAGAGGATGACTGGAGGGTGTGTGTGTCTATAGCGGTATCGTCTGGGGATCCAAACTCTGCACTAGTTTTTCCATTGGATAGTATAATGAGTGATCGGTCTTGGCAGTACAGTAAACTCCTTTCTTGTGGGCCCCGGGGATCCGTAAACCCAAGGTTATAGGGCTTGGACTTTATCTTTCTCCTTCAGACTAAGAAATAGAAAGTACGAGTTTGAAAGCTCGAGATAATTGTATGAACAGTTGTATTCGTTCCGAGCATTTACTTATATCTTTTGGACAATGTCTAAAAAACACTAAAATAATTCCAAACACTTGATATCCGTTTCAGACTACCACCACGGTCTTTTGAAGAAAAAAAAATCATAAAAACCAAGGCAATGTCTGAAAGATTTAAGTGTTTCACATATTCACTCAGAGCCCCATACTGATTGGTCCAAAAGATACAGGTTTACTGTACATAGTAATATATAACTCCAAGAAACTTATATGCTCGCCAATTAATGAATAGTCATCTTGTCTCATTTCCAAATTCCTTAGTGCAGAGATCTTAAGGCCTTCCATGACAGTGCTGCTATTGTGTTAGATTCAAAATGTTACCAGAGAGCTTAGTACAATATTACTCTCTGATATTACTCATTCAGGTTCTCTTCACTCGCCACAGCTCAGGATCCTACCATTGTTAAATCCCCGAGGGTCGGTGAGGGAATTTGAAGAGATAAATTAAGCTACTACTTCACCAGTTTTTCAAAGAATATTCAATCAATGGTTAACCAATGTGTATGTGTGTGTATATTATTTTGTCATTGAATCAAAAAGAGCATACCTGTACAGTCATTATTAGCACATAATAATGTTAGACTAATGGAGCGGTGACTGTGAGATATGTATAGTCAAGTGGGTCGTCGATGTCACTTCAAGCTGTCCTCTCACAATAAGAGTACCGTACTATGGTTGACCCCTGCAGCACGATGGCGGCATTTTAGGCTTATTCTGGCAAACACTAGACGATCTTTTTGCAGCTTCGCAACGATCTCTAGAATTCAGAAGAGTGAAACTGTCTCGACTAACGTTCCGACAGCTTCGTAACAACCTCTAGGAATCGAGAGAATGATACTATCATAATTAAGCCTTTGATAGTGGCTTCCCCATTTGACCTTAAGCTATATAAAATCTTAACTTTTATCTCCACTAACCCTCAGACTGCCACAAAATCTTCCAAGTTGTATAAAATCACGTAATCGTAGTCAGAATGAGAGGCAGAAAGGCGTCATCGTGCCGAACGGGTCAAGTTTCCCGTCCCCGTTTGTACAGTTATATATGGTGTTTCACTGTTGCTTGAGGTATACAGAACAAAATAATTATCGACTAGAGATGTGTACTATTTGTGTGTGTTATTTCGGATGGTGTTTTTACGAAGCGAATGTCAATGACTATCTAGTCGCTGCTGCATTTATGTTGCCTAATATTTATGCCATCCTCATATTACTGGGAGATATACATATACATACCAGTACATGCATATACTTTAAAGACCGAGTGTTCCTTAAGAAGTACGGTTTCAGTAATGTTCTAGTGGCATAAAGCTAAGTACAGTAGAAATAACATTAGTAGCGTCAATTTATAAGGCAGTTGGCGACATTAATACAGCGGCGATTTTGGTATTCTTGACGTTAAGTACCGACCTTTTTTTTACTTTGTTTTTCTTCTTTTTTAATTGGCTGATCGGTCTGAGATATATTGGACCAATGAGTGGCCAACCCCGGGACTGCTCAATAATTTATATAAAACTGAATACTTGAGAAAACCTTCTAACTTCAATGGCTACTTATTACACTGGCCTATATTTTGTAAAACTTGATAGCAAAGGATATATTAAAATGTGGTTAGTTGATGACAAAGTGACAAACTATTAGATTAATCCTAACCAGCAAACTGGTGTAGTGGATAGCATTTTGGAGTCTCACCCAGCTTAAACCATGGAATATTTTTCCCAAGCAGTGCTAGCTGTTACTGTCTGGATTGAACAAGGAGATGGGGGATTGGGTAAACCTATAGGTCTTCCTGCTGATACAGCTGTAGCTTGGCTCCACCAAGGCCTTAACCTGGGTGACTGTCCACATGAGGACCTTCGGGAAATATAATGTGTTAGTTTGTTGCATTCTACAATGTGGACACAACTCAGCTAGGACCTTTAAACCTTTAATCCCACTGTTGGTCAGAATGTTTCCTAAAGGTAAATTAAATCTGAGGGAGAGAGATTGGTAGCCAAATAATGCATAAACAATAGGTGAGACTTAACCCAGTTAAGTTTCAGTTCTCGTAACTCCGTTGTAAGCTAATAATTATGGACTCCCAATATTCAGGGTGGCATGAAAATATACATTGTTGATCAATCCGGTAATGTTATGGTTCAAAATTGTGTGTCATATGCACATAATTAATTCTAATAGGTTTATATGTATTATACAAGTCATGTACAGTACAGTATACAAAAGTCACAGGTATCCAAGTCATGTTAAATTGTAATGCAATCAAGTCTAATAAAAAATAAGGTTTGGTGTAATACATTAGCCTTAATACAGGCCTCCTTCGCTTTAAGATCTTCACTTACATTTGTGATGTCTATTTTTGTTTATGCATTCTTCAGTGTCGCTTACAGGCAATAAGTAAAAATGGGAAATCTAGGAAGTTCTGCCTTATATACAAATGTTAAATGAAGTTTCAAAGTGAGAGGATGTCTGTATTTGCTATTTAGGCTATATACTTATTATGGATAAAACTTAATGGCCATCCTTCACTAAAAAGAATAGCCTATTTTACTCAGTTTGATAATAGGATTGCATGTCAATTGCTGCTATGCTCCCACGGATAACTTAAATATTTTCTATTAAACTATTTTCATAATATCCTAGCGTTAAAAAATAATTAAATGGTCTATTCTTCTTGGGTAAATAACACAAAATTGTCACTACTGTACATTAAAGTCGCCACCTGTCTTAAAAAATGACCACAACAATCACCATAGCCAAATGTACCATCCTAATGTTAATAGGCTAATGAAAACTAATGGAAATAACTTGGATAGTTTTGCTTATGAAGACTTAGTGTATATATGCCTTAAGAGATGAACTCCCATATGAAGACCTGCCGTATATTTTGCCTTGTAAGACACATTCCCAAATGAATGGAGACAAAAATAGACAAATAAAGATCTTACCTCTATCATAAAAGTATCCAGACCGAAATTTCAGTTCGTTCTGGATTGGTTCGTTAAATAGATTACAGGTAATTTGTTTATGGTTTTGCAGTCGACATTGTTTATCACCTAGTGATCCTTCCACCAGACATGCTCCTTCAGTGCTGTCTGAGCTATTGGGGAATGTAGAGTTGCGTCATATCCCGGCATGGGTATTCTGATCGAACATGTCACTTTAAAGTACAACATGCGAATATTTGCAGATTTTCATATTACCTGTACTATTATTATTATTCTGCTGGTCATATCTCAATCATACTGAATGATTAGGCAGGTGGCAACTTCAATATTATGTCAACTTTGGTGTTACTGTGAGGGTCTCCATGATCGAGGGATTTTTTTTTATGATGAAGCAGTGTTAAGTCTGTGTTAGTATATATCAATGTAGTGGCCTCCATGTTTTAACTCGGGAACCTTCATATTCTAGGCTATTATCATTCAAGCTAACGTATCGCCTAAGTTATAATTTTTTCATGAAAGTTATATGGATATTTGCATTCCACATTTTCTGGTAATGATCGTTGAACCAGAATTATATTTCATATTGACTTTTACTTGATAAGGTAAGCTATTTTATGTACTATATGGTGGCTTATCCCAATTCTTCCACCAATTTGCCAAGTATGAATCTTCCAGCTAGTCTTTCCAAGCTTTGAGATACATGATACAGAAATTATGTAGTACGAAACCAATGGCTGAATATATACAGAGTATTACTATAAGTATTAGAAGTGTTAGTTGCAATGCTCATTGAATTTCTACAGTTCTGAAAGGTTGATGAAATGTGATATAAAGTTTTGGAGTTCCCCCTTAAGATAACGTTCATTAGAAATTGTGAAAGCTCAAGCTGTAAGCACTCTACCAACCTCCCATAGGCCCGTATTCCTCGACAAGCCCCATTATTGTCAGTAGGTATAATCTTGCTGTATTCCTAACCAGTCAATATGATGCGCTATACTCAGTTTCTTTTCAGCTGACGATAAATTGAATCCCTTAGCAGTTAATTTCTCAATACCTAATGGACAAATATGAAACTAATTTGTCACTGCATCATATTAAGACCAAGTATATATAATTAGCACCATATTTCACTACAAAATCTTCAAAATAGCAGAGAAATCTTGATGGGAACTTTGCAATTTACCGTCAGATTAAATTAAACAGACTATACATGTAGTTGTAATTGCAGTGAGAGGATTGTTATAATGTTCCAATACTTCTCATTGTACGGTTGGCCAAATAAGTCATGTCTCCGCTGTCATTAAGTTTTGCTCGCTGTGTGCTGTATTAATGTCTGTCAGATGTTGAATAGGGTGTGTAAAGAAAAGAACATGTTTTGATATCTCTCGAAACGATGAATTAATGCTTAGATAGCGCTGATACCAATTATTGATTGAAATATAGTTGGTGCCGCGACATAACTTATTTGGGCAACTGTATATTAATTACAAGTGTATCATATTGACAGGCTAAAAATGCAACAAATTTATAGTAATCACCACCGACAGTGATGGGATTTGTCTATGCATATGGACCATAAACCAATTGTATTATTCAGATTTCTAATGGCTAATTTACTGCCGTCTTCCACACCCACCGCTCAACATTGCAATATGACGGCTCAATCTACAGTTTTAACTTATATTTTCATGAAGATTTCAAGAATTGCTTTACGGTAATTTCTATAAAAATTGTTAGAATGGCTTTGAAAGATTTGTTTATTGCAAAAATATTGTGTAATGTGTCTTCAGTTATTTGTTTTCATTATGGAAGCCTACACCTACTGTATTTGGAAAAATATTATTTGGTGAATTAGTTTTTTTGCTATGAGAACAAAAATAATTTGTAATGTGGAGTAAAGCCATATTTCCTATTATGAATTTATTGGCTGTGCCAATTTAGGAAGTAAAATATGATCGAACTCTATGAAAAATGCACTAGCATGTTGGGTTTGTTTTACTCAAGGGAGTATCACATTATGATTTATTATGGACCATTCAAGTATGCACTTCTTGTGGCAAATTTGAGAAGACGATAAGTTATTATTTTTTGCCAACTCATAAAAGTAGAATAACTTTCCTCAAGTTATTTTTCTGTAACTGCTGCTAAGTAAGGCGTCTAGAGTCCTGAAGTTCAACTCACCAGGGACAAAAACCTGTGTCTAATGGTTTCACAGTCTTGCATCCATTTTATTGCATTTAACTTATGTGTTTTACAGTCATATTAACTGTCACTTTTAACTTAAAAACCCTCATATCACTTTGGTAAGATATGGGGGAATCACTCCTATAAAGGTAGATACGTATTACAAAATTGTATATACTTACATCATGCTACAGACGTGTGCAATGTTAAGTGGTGTGAATGTGTATATACTTGAGTCAGCCAAAATAGTGCAAAATGTGATAGCTCCTTTAGTAGTACCCATGAATAATTTGAACGAATATATTTATTACTCTAACTTGTTTTCCAAATTTGTAGGCAACGACAACCTGAGCATATCAACTCCTCTACTTAGGGGGGAGTCACATGAATACTCTTTCTGGCAATTCTGCTTTATCAGCTATTGGATTCTAGTTTCTGAATTAAAGTTTTATAAGAATTTAGCCACATAAGATAATCTACCTTAAGTCTAGTTGTCATTGTAGTGTATAGACAAAAGATAGTCCCATTATATTGCCAGACAAAAATTGCTCATGTACAATTACCGGAAAGAGTGTTCGTGTGATTCTACCTTCAATGTCCGCGAAAGTACTATCATTCCAACCTCTGTACCTGCCTTTATACTTACCAATATAGCCTATATATTAAATAATATATCTTAATATATTTATTTTATAAAGTACTAACTGGTCAGATTTAGACTATAGCATATAAACTTAGGTACAGTACAAGAAAGACACTAGATATCTCGCTACCTGACCAACTCGCTACCCATGAATACAGTTTATTAAATTATTATAAAAACCCAGCTAACTAATTTAACAAACTATCAAAATCATAATCTATCCTTATCTAAATTTAGTTGGGGTTATTATTTAGGTTTTCTAGTCTGTATGGCAGAAATGTACTTAAAGAGATAGGCGCCGATGATATGACCATATTCCAAAACAATCTGATTGTCGTTTTGTTTTACAATATTTGTTTACTCCCATAGACGTTAAGATCAACAACTAACCTTACCTAATTATGGGATTTTTTATTTATTTATTTATTTTTATTTATTTAGCTATTTATTTATTTATTTGTTATTTTTTTATTTTTCATTTTTTTATTTTTTTATATATTTTTTATTATTTTTTTGTCCGACGCCGTAATTCCCGAGAACGGGTGGCCATGAATATTAGGTTATCAAACAAAATCCGGCACTTTCGGATTGTAGTGGCGAGATGATCAGGTAGCTGCATGTCTTGATACCACAAGGAAGACTGATTAGCTATATTCTTTAGAAAATTGTGCCAAAATATAGTAATATATGCCATACCTGTCAGTGAATTAAGCTATGATTCTGGTCTACTCTTTCTCCATAAAACTTGAACCTTTCAGTTTGGATGACGTCCGTTTCATGTTGTCTTGGCTTCTGTTTGATGATGTTATTCAGTTTGAAAATAGGCCTAATATCTAATAATTGAAAGGCTACAACATATCTTGATTAACCCTTTTAATTACCACAGATTCTTCCCAAGCTGGATCAAATTATCTAAATATTGCTAGATTGAAATAAATAAAAGATGTGTCAAGTAATTAAGAGGTTACAATTAACCCTTTTAACTATCACAGTTCCTTCCTAAAATGCATAAAGTCGTCTAAAGATAACGAGTAAACTTAAAAGACGTCATCCGAACTGAAAAGATTGAGTTTCTTTGTAACCGGCATAAACGAAGTCCAGCTCACTCCCTGAAGACAATAGTGTATACTGAATCAAGCTTATATGTTAAGACAAATAATGTGAACGTGTATAGTTAGCATTCCACTGACAACAACGGTTAAATATTAGTCTTTTTTTACCATCTTATTAACTTCTGCTCAATATCATGCCCTCATATAAAAAGCTTAAGGTAAGATGAATGAACACTTCCTCAAGAATATATATATATAAAAATATAATTGATAAAGAAAGGTCCAACATATTTCATATTTGAAAATCTCTTGCCCCATGTGTGTGTTGTTAGAAATTGACATGTGGAACAATAAAAATAGAGCCATATTGTTCTTGACCAATAGAAAATATTTCTCACCACATAATAGTTGCATTAACATTATTAAAACAATCTTAAATTCATATACTAAGACATTATTAGTACGTAATTCAAGTAATTTGTGATACACTCTAGTCTCTAGAATATAATAGAATATCCTAATAGTTTTAATTTCCATTTTGAACTAATTTGGCACATTCCAATGCAGTATAATGAAGTTGATGCAACTAACAATCTTATGCTAAAAAGACAATATGCTCGTATTCCCAGACAAATCCCCTCACTGTTGGTGGTAATTACTATAGTCGTAGCATAGTCCTACCGGTCTCCCTCGATTTACGAAATTACGATTGGGTTACGTTCCTGAAAACCCGATCTTGAATAGAAAAATCGTATAGCGAACCCTAAAATTTATGGGGTAAATGGGGATACGTTCTGGGACCAGCCAAAACCCAAACCCAAACACCTAAAAACATATAATAATAATGTAAATCAAGGCATTGGAGAGTGAGGGAGACCTGTACTGTATTAACCCATCCAATCCCAGCGATGGCTACCAGCCGTCAGTAGATAAGTCACTCCCCAGTCCCAGCGACGGCTGGGAACCGTCAGTAATGTACTTTCCTTGTAACTGCCTGTATCAGGCTGTGCCTGGTACCACGACCGTTTGAGCACTGCTCTCGATATGGCAACACTTCTCAGCTTATATCCAACCCTCTGAAAGCTGGGAGAACCAATCACCCTTCATCTCTTGAGGTGGGAGGTCGTTCTATCTTGCCATTTTGCCACATTGCTTGGGACTGAGGGGGCCTTTTATTACTGTATCCTACGGTACAGTAGGGGTTAATGATCCAATACTTCTTGCAATTACACGAACAACCTAGGAATACAGGACAACTATAATAATTGCCACCAACAATGATGGGGTGTGTTTAGGAATACGGGCCATTACGCTCAATCCACATCATCATATTTCAGTAACAGCAAGTACAATAACCTGCAAAATCCTGGCCCGCTGGACACGATTTTTTTGAGTGACTGTACATCATTTACTGAAATAAATGCTGAATGAGTTAATTATTAATGATCTCGACCAAACTTTTGATATTTTCTCTTGAACTACCTAATAACGCCTTCAATTCTAAATGAACACTTTTTTGTTATGTATTCTACTTACCACAGACAATTGTATAAAGCTTAAGACGAATTTTTGTGTAGTCAGAAATTAATTAAGAGTTTAATACCTTCTGAATATTATAATGTGAAAGGTGCAAAATAAACAAACCAAAACTTGGACGAACACAGTAAAAAGACAAAACAACTTATCAAAATCGCTATGTTCCATACGATCTTTACTAGGGTGAATATAAAAGTCTGTCAGTAGTTGGGATAATAAAAAAAAGTGTATCATCCGATTGATAGGGTTTTCGAGAAGGTGGTCAAAACCCACAATATTGACTTAATTATCAGTACATGAATTTAAGGGGAGTGACCTACTTTTTTAATCTCCTTTTCTCTCTTTCTCTTGTATCCATTTGGCCCCATTCAGCCTACTGTTTTAAGACGTTTATCCCCATCCAGGTGTCGATTGTTTCCTGGCAATCGGTAGCGAGCCAGCATATTTTTTTTAAATTTCATTGACAGCAGGGTAAATTTGTAAAAAATTTCGATAGAAAAATTTCTCCGGCAAAGCCGGATTTCTCCATACTATGCTGGCTTGCTATCGCTCGCCAGAAAGAAATCGACACCTGGATGGAGATAAACGTTTTAAAACAGTTGGCTGAATGGGGCCGAATGGATACAAGGGAGAGAAAGGGAGAGAAAGAAAATAACAGGTGACCCCCCTTAACATTACGTCCTGCCATACAATCATTCCAATGTCAAGGGAGGAGTCATACCAGCTAATTTTCCATTACCATATTCCGGTGTTTATCCATCTAAAGGGTTCTGTTCCTGATCTATACAAGTGTATTTCTGGTGTTTATCCAATTAAAGGATTTTTACCATGATATACTCAAGTATATTTCATACATTTATCCAATTAAAGGATTCTGACCATGATCTACACAAGTATATTTGACATTTATCCATCTAGGTCCAAAGATAATCTACCATCAGTCCAGTAGTTGCCGATACCATTACAAACTATCTGTGGAGTACCACATGTATTCATTACTTTCATTGATTTCATTAGTTAGGTTTATTAAAATGTAAAACTTGCAAACTAAACAAACCAAAACTTGGATTAAAATGTAAAACTTGCAAACAAAGTCAAACCAAAACTGGGACAAAGACAATATAAAGTCAAAACAAAATATCAAAATCGCTATGTGGAAAAAGACCATATAAAGGCAAAATAAAATGTAAAACTTGCAAACTAAACAAACCAAAACTTGGACAAAGACAATATAAAGGCAAAATATGTTATCAATTAATTTGGTGGGTTGGTGAAAACAAATACCTGCATGAAAATATTGCCAGAATAAAGTTGCAGTCAAAATTTGTTGGAATATTCGCACGTATGACTCCGCCTTAACTGATGTCGACAAATCGTTTGAATACGTATAGTCTAAGTTTTAGTAATGTATCGAGAGTGATTTAGGACTCGACAGTCGTACAGTACTTGTTTGGGAGACCATAATCTTCGTAGCTTAATATTCCTTCCTGTACAATGTAAGATTTATGAGAGTTTTATTATTTGTATCAAAGATTTTATTAATGATTATTTAGTTACGATAAGGTGATTGGTTTGGAGAATGTGGTTTCTTTAAGGGAGGTTGCCGGCTTTTTTTTTTATCTTTCTCTCCTTTTCACTCTTTCCCTTGCTTGTATCCATTCGGCCCCATTCAGCCAACTGTTTTAAGTCATTTATCCCCATCCAGGTGTCGATTTCTTCCTGGTGAGCGATAGCAAGCCAGCATTGTATGGAGAAATCTGGCTTCGCCGGAGAAATTTTTCTATTGAAAAATGTACAAATTTAGCTTGCTGTCAAAACAAAAATATATATATGCTGGCTCGCTACCGCTCGCCAGGAAAATATTGACACCTGGATGGGGGTAAACGTCTTAAAACAGTAGGCTGAATGGGGCCGAATGGATACAAGCCAAAGAGAGAGAGAGAGAGAGAAAGACAAAAAGAGCGAGGTGGGCTCCCTTAAGAGTGTATGGACAAATCTTGCCTATACAGTTTGGCATTTTTCAGTATTTTGTTTTTGTGTTAGGTCATAATATAAAACATAGTCTGATGCTTTAAACAGTATCAGTTGTAATTAATTATGTATTGCATAATTATTTACAAAAATATCTGCCTTAAATTTTATGAATTAATCTCAATGAAAAAATAATGTTCTATTTTTCCGTATGTTATTATGTAATTGATACTACTGTAAGTTTTTAATGTTACAGTATTTATTAATTATTCGGTTAAAAATACCTTCGCTTTAATTTGTCTAGGTCAATTGACGTGACTTTGATTGCATATGAAATTCCACATGAAATTCCAAGGATTTTTGTTTTTCTATGCTTGACCTAAGAATATGATTTACTATGTGAAAAGTAGTCGCATCGAACTATGTTTTACAATTACTAACACAAAAGGCATATTTAAAAACAAAAAATGTGGCTCTTTCGAAATTTTGCCCTTGGTCAAATCGAAGTTACATTTTAAGTCACTAATTCTGCCAGGACTGAATCGAATCTTGTTATTAATTCTGTATCAAGTCTGTGTATTCTGGGATTCCTATTAGCAGTTCCAGGAGTCAGAACTAATGTCCAGCACTCAGAACTTGACTTAGCCAGTTGGTCCGATGATAATATTATATGTGTGTGGTTGTAAGCGACCACTTCAGTTATGTCCAATCCAGCAACGAGACCATTTTGGCGTCGTTGTTACCTCCGCAACTGGGCTCTGTCTGTTTACTTATTATTTCCAGTCACTAATAACAGGGTAATTATGTCCACAATCTGCCTTGTGAACTTGAATATAGATGTTTGTTACTGTATACAATCGCCTGCACTAGTAGCTGGTACGCTGTTATATGATAAACTTGAGACAGTGAACATTGATTGAGGGAAAATGCTGACCCTGGCTATGTGTTTACGGAGAATGTTTCAAAATATTTCATGGATGTGTCAGAATTGTTGAACTATATGTGTACCACCTCTTCCTGCAGGCGATTGTACGTGTAGACTGGTGTTTTGATATCGTTACGCCGAGAACAAATGTGTACTCAACGTATTGAATGCCTTACATAAATGTTATAATACCTAAATGTGATTAATAACAAAAGCATATGGATGTTGTTGCTGCCTAGGTGTTGACTAAAGATAATTGATGTGTCCCTCTCTTACTTACTGCGAAAACCAGAAAAATTGCAGCCCCTTTTTAAAACAATTAAATTAATATTCATAACATGTGCTGAAAGATATTGCTGTTCCTCTTTTTATCTATTTATGCCTTTTATTATAGTATGATTTATTTATTTATATCTGTTTTCTCTGCTGTTCTTCTCTCCCTCTTTTTATATTATATATATATATATATATATATATATATATATAAAATTGCTTTCATTATTCCTTGCACAAGTTACAGGTATCGAATCACTTGAGCGAGCCTGCAAAGCTCTTGATTCACGTTCCATACTATTTCAAACCAGCGTCCAAGGAATACATAAGGCAATAAGCGTAGCCCACATTCCTATTGTTTGTAAAACATATGATATCTGTAAAACACCTTGAAATCCATGTTCTATTATTTCCGAGGTTCAGCTGTCTTGTAGTATTGTCATATTATAAACCATGTAATAGGGTCATGCCTTTAAATATCATCATAAAAGCTTTCCCTACCACCTTTCCCGACTCAGATTGACCCTTATACAGATAAACGATAAGGGTCAATCTGAGTCGGGAAAGGTCGTAGGGAAAGCTTTTTCCATGTTTAAGGGGGGGTCACCGACCTTTTTTATCTTTCTCTCTTTCCCTGGCTTGTATCCATTCGGTCCCATTCAGCCTACTGTTTTAAGACGTTAATCCTCATGCAGGTGTCGATTTCTTCCTGGCGAGCGATAGCGAGCCAGCATTTAATGGAGAAATCAGGCTTCGCCGGAGACATTTTTCTATAGAAAAATGTACAAATTTAGCTTGCTGTCAAAACAAAAACATATATATGCTGGCTTGCTACCACTCGTCAGGATGGGCTTAAACGTCTTAAAACAGTAGGCTGAATGGGGCCGAATGGATACAAGCCAAAGAGAAAATGAGAGAAAGATACAAAAAAGCCGGTGACCCCCCTTAAAGGAACGGCCCATAGAATACAATGATGTGTCCCCCAGTGAGAGGCTGCCGTGTGCCTGCTGCCTGCCTGTCTGCCGTCCCCCAACATGTGTACCTCACTCTATTACACCTCTATATATTCTAACATTCACAGTACTCTTATTCTAACATCTACGTACAGTATTCTTATTCTAACATCTACAGTACCTCTTATTCTATTACACATCTCTTTATTCTCACTCAACACTTATTCTAACATCCACAGTACTCTTATTCTCACATTCACAGTACTCTTATTCTCACTCAACACTCTTATTCTAACATCCACAGTACTCTTATTCTAACATCCACAGTAATCTTATTCTCACATTCACAGTACAGTACTCTTATTCTCTTACACATCTCTTTATTCTTACACTCACAGTACTCTTATTCTAACATTCACTATTATTCTCACATTCACAGTACTCTTCTAACATTCACAGTACTCTTATTCTAACATTCACTACTCTTATTCTCATATTCACAGTACTCTTATTCTCACATTCACAGTACTCTTATTCTCACATTCACAGTACTCTTATTCTAACATTCACTACTCTTATTCTCACATTCACAGTACTCTTATTCTAACATGCACAGTACCCTTATTCTAACATTCACAGTACTCTTATTCTAACATTCACAGTACTCTTATTCTCATATTCACAGTACTCTTATTCTTACATTCACAGTACTCTTATTCTCACATTCACAGTACTCTTATTCTCACATTCACAGTACTCTTATTCTCACATTCACAGTACTCTTATTCTAACATTCACAGTACTCTTATTCTCACATTCACAGTACTCTTATTCTCACATTCACAGTACTCTTATTCTAACATTCACAGTACTCTTATTCTCACATTCACAGTACTCTTATTCTCACATTCACAGTACTCTTATTCTAACATTCACAGTACTCTTATTCTAACATTCACAGTACTCTTATTCTAACATTCACAGTACTCTTATTCTAACATTCACAGTACTCTTATTATAATATTCACTACTCTTATTCTCACATCCACAGTACTCTTATTCTAACATTCACAGTACTCTTATTCTAACATTCACAGTACTCTTATTCTAACATTCACAGTACTTATTCTAATATTCACTACTCTTATTCTAACATTCACAGTACTCTTATTCTAATATTCACTACTCTTATTCTCACATTCACAGTACTCTTATTCTAACATTCACAGTACTTTTATTCTAACATTCACAGTACTCTTATGCTAACATTCACAGTACTCTTATTCTAACATTCACAGTACTCTTATTCTAACATTCACAGTACTCTTTTTCTAACATTCACAGTACTTTTATTCTAATATTCACTACTCTTATTCTCACATTCACAGTACTCTTATTCTAACATCTACAGTACTCTTATTCTAACATTCACAGTACTCTTATTCTAACATTCACAGTACTCTTATTCTTACATTCACAGTACTCTTATTCTCACATTCACAGTACTCTTATTCTAACATCTACAGTACTCTTATTCTAACATTCACGGTACTCTTATTCTCACATTCACAGTACTCTTATTCTCACATTCACAGTACTCTTATTCTCACATCCACAGTACTCTTATTCTAACATTCACAGTACTCTTATTCTAACATTCACAGTACTCTTATTCTAACATTCACAGTACTCTTATTCTCACATTCTCAGTACTCTTATTCTCACATCCACAGTCCTTTGGCCTTAGTACATTCCTTGTCGTAATACAAGCCTGTTCATCAATACATTTTTAATCTTCACTACATCCGTTGTATTAATACAATCCTTGATTTCACATTTTCACTACATTCTTGGATTTCAGTACAATCGCGCTAATAAGTCATGTCCCAGCTGTCATTACGTTTGGGTTGCTCTGTGCTGTATTAATGTCTGTCAGATGTTGAATAGGGTGGGTAAGTGTAGGAACATGTTTGTAGATTTAACTCGATATGAAGAAATGAAGCTTAAATATTACTGATACCAATTATTGATCAAAACATACATGGTGCCGAGACATCACTTATTAGCACGACTGTGCATTCCTTGACTTCGCTACATGCCACATTCTATTGTCACTATGATATCTGAATCAGTAGCTTCTAATTAACCCCTTCTGTACTGCCGACGTCTGTTGTATTTTATTCTAGCTAAATTTAGATGATTTTATGCTGCTTAAGAAGGATCGGGAGTAGTTAAAAGGGTTGATTGAGATAGTTCAAAGCCTTATAATTGCTAAAGATCCTTCCTAAACTGAATAAAATCGTCTAATAGTTGCCAGAATATAATGAAAAAGACGTCGCCGGTACAGAAGGGGTTAATTTCCTGTAGCAGTGGTTCCCTAGGCTACCTGGTCGAACAGCCCTGTTAATTTCCTGTATATCTTGTCCATTACATTTATTTGTTTATATATATATTGTTTAGACCTGAGTACATTTCCTTGTTACATTCTCACTACAAACTGCCTGTCATTCAAATATACAGTACATGTACAGTCGCGCTAATAAGTCATGTCTCGGCACCAAGTATGTTTTGATCAATAATTGGTATCGGCAATATCTAAGCTTCATTTCTTCATATCGAGTGAAATATAAAAACATGTTCCTACACTTACCCACCCTATTCAACATCTGATAAGACATTAATACAGCACAGAGCGAGCCAAACGTAATGACAGCTGGGACATGACTTATTAGCATGACCGTACAGTACAGTGGCGGTCATTAATGCTGTTTATACATTTTTGAAGTTATCTGGGACTGAGTTGATTGTCCTTGTTAAGGGGAGGCAGTTGGTTTTTCGAGTCCTCCTCCTCCCTCATGTTTAGCCCTATTAGTTATGAGATTTCAAGACATTCGCCCCATTACTTTGGCGATATTCAGACCTTTTGCCCCATTTCTTTGCCAATATTAAGACCTTGCGTGCCATTCAGGGGTAAATTTTTTCCCTGGCTAGCGATAGCGAGCCTGTATTTGAAGAGGAATCGGCCTTTGGCCGGGACATTTTTCTACTGAAAAATTTACAAATTTATAGGGAAGGGGGTCTTGTGGGTGTTTTTTTAAGTTTGATGGAGGTTTAGAGAGCAAAGTAAACCCCCTCCTTAAACCATTGAGCCGAACCAGTAAATTATGCTGCACAATACCGTCTGAGCTCCCTTAAATTATGCTGCACAATACCGTCTGAGCTCCCTTAATTCTTGACCTGATATTTGTATTTCGGAGGTTCGTTTCACCGGCTTGAAGGCTCTTAACCCCTTCAGCCCGATGACGTCTTATTACCCTTGAATTTGGCTTACATTGGACGATTTTATGCAGTTTAAGAAGAACCTATGTTATTCGGAGGGTTCAGTGAGATCGTTTTAACCCCTTTGAGTCTTAGAGCTAGATTATACACTAAAGAAAATCGTCTAATGGTAACCATAATATGATGGAAATTACGTCATCGTGCTGAAGGGGTTAAATGTATCGGAATTTATGACCGCGTGTGTATGAAGCAGAATTGTTACACCATGTACACCACAGGAGCCTATACCGTGTGCGTTACAGGGATCTCCATGTACACCACAGGAGCCTATACTGTGTGCGTTACAGGGATCTCCATGTGTAGGCATCGGTTTTTACACCCTACCCGAAAGAGGATTTATGGAGCTCCGATCTTACTCTCAACCATCTGAACAATTTAACCAGCACACCTAAACTTCGTTAGATGCAGGAATAGCCTCCCGAAAATATCAAGCCCTGGTGGGGGCACGAACTCTCGACCCACGAACTCTCGACCCTTGGATTGTGAGGCAGACACCTTACCAGTTAGACCAATAGAGATATCCCACTTGGCCTGGTCGGCTCAGGGTATTTCCACATCCGATCTGTTTTAGGCTAGCCTATTTTCACTGACTTTACACTACTTCACCTTCCCCGGGAAGCGAAAGCTCCGAACAGAGAGGAACGAACAGAGAGGAACAAGCTTGAGCCGAATCGACCGAGAGTCCGTCAGAGAGATGAACGGCAATGGTGAGTAAACTTCACTGAGCGGTGCACCACACGCACCTACTAACTGCCCAGTAGGCAACTCGCTTGGGCGGCTGGCAACTCCACAACTCAACCCAAGCGCGTCTCACAACACCCCCTGCTCTCTCCTATCCCCTTCCTTGTCCTGTAGGAATAAGTTTTTACACCATACCCGAAAGAGGATTTATGGAGCTCCGATCTTACTCAACCATCTGAACAATTTAACCAGCACACCTAAACTTCGTTAGATGCAGGAATAGCCTCCCGAAAATATCAAGCCCTGGTGGGGGCACGAACTCTCGACCCTTGGGTTGTGAGGCAGACACCTTACCAGTTAGACCAATAGAGATATCCCACTTGGCCTGGTCGGTTCAGGGTATTTCCGCATCCGATCTGTTTTAGGCTAGCATATTTTCACTGACTCTACACATGTACACCACAGGAGCCTATACCATGTGCGTTAGAGGGATTTCCATGTACACCACAGGAGCCTATACCGTGTGCGTTACAGGGATCTCCATGTACCCCACAGGAGCCTATACCGTGTGCGTTACAGGGATCTCCATGTGCACCACAGATATACATAAGGGTTTCATCACAGACTTATGCACATCACCAAGTTAAGGGGAGATGGGTCGTTTTTCTGGTCCCCTTTCTCCCTCATGTTTAGCCTCATTAGTTTTGAGATTTTATGATGTTTGTCCCATTAGTTTGTCGATTTTAAGACCTATCGCCTCATTTCTTTGTCAATATTAAGACCTTTCGTGCTATTTAGGCGTCAATTTTTTTTCCAGGCGAACGATAGTGAGCCTGTAATTTTAGAGGAAACGGCCTTCGTTCGGCTAGTTTTCTGGCCCTCTTTCTCCCTCGTGTTTAGATCCATTACTTTTGACATTTTACGACGTTCGACCCATTAGTTTGGCTATTTTAATACCTTTGGCTCCATTTCGTTGTCAATTTTAAGACCTTTTGTGCCATTTAGGTGTCGATATTTTCCTGGCGAGCAATAGCGAGCCTGTAATTATAAGAGGAATCGGCCTTTGGCTGGGACATTTTTCTACCAAAAAATTTACAAATTTATCTTGAAAAAGAGGGGGGGGGGGTCTAGGGGGGGTTTTTCTAAGTTTGAGTGAGGTCTAGCGAGGTAACTAAAAAATATATAAATACATGAATTAATAGATCAAAAAACCAGCCACTACCCCCTTAAGTTTACACCATGTACTGTACACCACAAACCCATACAAACCACCTTTACATTACACCATAAAGTCTACACTAAGTACACCACAGTACAACTTGCTCTAATGTACAGTTGCCTATCATGTCCACACCACTGTCCGTATGCGTACATGTCCTGTGTACGCTTGGTGTGTACATCTTGATTTATGACAATGATCTCTGTGTTTGTGTGTGTGTGTCTGTATACACACATACACACACACAAACTCATCTGGACTGTGCACTCCTCAGGTGTGTGTGCGATAGCTGTGTGTATATCATAAGTGTACGCATCTTATGTACACTCAATAGCAATAGTTCGCCGACAATCGTGTTCATAAACTGTGCAATATTAGGTTACTATTACTTATCTATTACAGTCCTCATGTTTTGTTTCTTGCCCGTGACTATAGTCTACTTTTTTCCAGCTGATGGTAAATTGAATCCTTTAGCACTTGATTTCTTGATTCTTACTGAAAAATATGATACTGCTATGTCTGTGCGTCGTATTATTGCCAAGTTTTCATAATTAGCAACATATTTCGCTACAAAATCATGGTAATAGCGTAGTAATCAGTATGGAGAGATAGTAATTTACCATCAGCTGGAATAAAACAGTATAGTAATATTTGTTTCACGTCATAGAAGCGTAAAGTTAGTGTCCCTGTCTTTAGCTTTCTCACAAATTATCCTCAGGATTTTCGGTGAATTATTGATCTTGACTGTACGCGTGAACAAACTGTACTCGCTCATGTTTAGTGTGTGTTCAGCGATCAGCGTGCATACGCATTGGCCGCATGTGTACCTGATTAGAGTGTACATTTGTGTACAACAGTCCCAAGTTTATGTTTACTTGTTAGTGTGCACATAGCAACAAATGTGCCCACCCCGTGTACGTTTTCCTACATGAATGTATACCCACTCTGTAAGTTTATGTATGGAAGGAAAAATAGTATGACTGAATTAAGCGTCTTGTTTGATATGTACTGTAGTAAGTTAATACGATCAATTAAGGGTTTTATTACAAATTATTTGTGTAAGTGAATCAACTTATTTTTATTTCCATATATAAACTACAGGAGTGGGTGATAATTCCTGTGAGCAAGTGTACATCTACAACCCCGAATTGTGCATGAGTGTGTGAACTAATGATCTGAGCTTATTTTGGCCATACCGCATGACAGGGTATGATGTATATATCTATTGTGAATTTGGAAATAAATATTTATTATGTATTACATAGTTTTTATTTATTTATCCTGGTCTCTTTACTGTTAGTCACATACTGTCCAATGCCTGGACTAATATTCTATAAGCTCTGTATGGAACCTATAATCATGTGAAATCCAACAAAGTCAAATGACGGGAAGTATTTTAGGACGTTAATATACTATACCCTGATGAAATAATTGTCTATCTATTTATCTACTCGGGCTCATTCCTCCCCCCCTCCCCCCCCTTTTTTGTTTACAGCTGTGGGTGGCCGACTCGAGACAGAGCCCGAAAAGGGACAAACAAATATAATAATAATAATGAACGCACAAAAATATAGCACAAATTCATACACATCTAGGTCACCCAGGAGAAGACCCAGAGACCAGGGAGCACCAAGGTTACTCCAGCATTCCCCTGGGCCCCGACCTCCTGGAGAAGTGTCTCAGCAGGCAGACATGCAGCGAAGCCTAACCACCACAAGTTAACATTTTCTCCATGGTTACTCCTGATTGGTTCAATATTGTTTATTTTTATAGCATACATAATAGAAGTTCTTCATGGGTCAGCTTAAATGGCCACTCCATAAACCACTCCAGCAATCATGTTCATTCACAATCATGCATTAGTCGGCGAGGATTTACTGTTGAGTCAAATTGAATATAAAAAGTTGGCCCTTTCAGCATTGCCAAAGTTACTCTAGTCTATAGCCTCTCTGGTATAACAACGCGCTATATTTTTCACTTAATCGTCTTGGTGGTGTCTAACAATATCTGTGTGTGATAACCCGGGTTCGAATCCTGGTGGATCACATAGGCCTACAGTATATGCTTTCATTAATTTAATTGGAGGTGTTTGGTGTTGTGGTGAAATTAATAAAACAATTGATTATCAGGAAGGAAGAGTGTGTCAGGGTGATTGACAACTTTGCTCGTCGGCTTCAAGTGTGTCTGCAGCGCAACGGTAGTCATTTGGAACATGTGCTCTAATCATCTAATGGATGTATCCTTTGAGCTAGAGACCTCAAATCTTTAGTGTTTTAATTGTTATAATATTAGCTTCTAGAAAATTTAATATTTTTGGGAGTATAACTTGTTATAATGTATTAGTCTCTTTTTACCATGCCCTGTACTTCGTGTAGCCCTATTCTTATACTTCATTGTAGTCACTTCAGTAGGCCTACAAGCTGCAGCCCCAACACTGAAACTTTGTTGCTAACAAATTTTTGTGAGTGTATGTGGGTGTATGTGACTGTTGTGCATCTGTGTGTGAAAGATGTCAGATGTGTGTACATGTATGAATGGTGTGCGTATGCTTGAAAATAGTCAAAATTGTCTACGTTATCCATCAAATCCCATTTTCTTTAAAGGTGAAAAATCTCACCAATGAAAAAGCAGGGAGCGTGGAGCTGAGATACGATTGGTTGCGAGGGCGGGCGTTTGTTTATAAACAGAGCAGCAGCAGCAGGCCATTGTGTCAGCAGTCAGGCGCCCACCATGGAGGAGGATCATGTCAAATTCGAACAAGTGGAGCTGGAAAATCTAGTGGACACCGATGACTTCACGATCTTCAGCCAAGAGGACCTGCCCGTGGGCGGGTTCCAGGTTATGGAGGACATCAGGAGGAAGGGAAAACTGTGTGATGTGACGCTCAAGGTAAATATTACGACATGAGGGTAGGGCAGTGGGCTGCGGGCACTGTGGCTGGGCATATTTCTTATTTCCTGTCCCTACTGGGCTTCAATAGCCTATTAGCCTAGGCTACACGCATTAGTTCCCTGTCTTTCTAGGCTAACTTTAGGCTAGACCCCTAGGCTATTAGGCCTAAACTAACAATTGATCTTGAAGATGATGAAGCATAAAATAGCGTGGAAAAGTGACCTCAAAGTCCAACAGGCGATGAGCATCATGAATAGGCCTAGGCCTAGTGGGTAAGAGTTGGTAAATGGACGAGTGACGACTCGGCCCATGGGGAAACTCGGCTCGGACAGGAGCTCAGCAGTTGAATAGAAGAAAGTTTGAGAATAGTGTTTCACTCTTGGGTTGGAGAGTTGCTCTTCCTTTGCCATTTTTCTAAACGGACCACTCAAAGAAAAAAATAAAAAGCGTTTCCATTAGCCTATATAATGACAATGGCTATTTACTTAGATAATATTCAAGGACACTAGGCCTAGTGCGACGTTATGAGAAACAATTTATTAGGGAAAATAGGCACCAATAGATTCGCCATATTTTTCTCCATATAGGCCTAGTCTGCATGGAGGATTTTCGTTATCAACAAATTGAAAAATAGCCTACCCACTTCACAGACAAATACACCAAAAATCTAAGTCAAAGCGGGGTTGTGGGGGCGGCAGCCCCCACCTATAATACTAGGTTAGGTTAGGTTAGGTTAGGTAAGGTTGTTAGGTTAGGTAAGGTTGTTAGGTTAGGCTAATGTCCTTGCAAAGGGGTATAGGGTAGTAAACACTAGGATAGCCTATAGCCGGTCAGAGGTAAGAAGAAGAAGAAAAAGAGTCCTGCAGTAGTCTCCTTGAATGCTACCTTTACTTATTATCGGCGATGTCCGAAGTTATGACCGCAGTCCGAAGCGACCCGGTTTTACGGTACCAAGTTTTCTTTATATTTTCTTCAAGGAATAGGCCCCTATAGCCTAGTGTTATTGTTATTGTTGTTGTTGTTGTTGTTCCCTAAGCTGCCTGGCCGAACAGCCCCGAGTCCCTGAGAAAGGCCATGGCCACGATCGGGCTTTCCCACAGAGCTCTCATTGAGTGTAGATTGTGTTGTTGGCGTAAGTGGTTGTGTGAAATGCAGTCTTCTATGATGTGTTTAATGGTATGGGGTGCTGTGTTACATCCCGGGCAGGTGTCGACAACGGAGTCATCCAGTCTCTTCTGATAGCTCAGGAGAGCTGGATGGTGTCCGCATCTCAGCCTGGCCAGGTGGACTCTGTCCTCGCGAGGAAGGGAGGATTCGGAAGGATGGATTTCGGGAGGTCGTGCATGCAGCTGCGTGTTGTCTGTGAGTGAGTGGGTGGATCGGTGAGAGATATGAGTATGGATGTGCTTCTGGAAGTTGGTTCGGGGTGGGCAGGGAGGGAGAGAGGACAATAATTGTGTGTGATACCGTGTGCTGGGTGTTGTTTTGATATTTCTTGGTGTCTGTGGGTGTGTTGCCATGTAGTTTAGTGGGTGGTCTTGGTTCGTGGAGGCTGCTGCCAGGAATTGAGTGCCTCTCATGTCCAGATGGTCTTTGACTTTGAGGATTTTGGTTTCTTGATGTAGGTGATCTGTGGGTGCAGTAGCTGTGCAGCCTGTAATGATCTTCAGGGCTTTGTTTTGAATAGTCTGTAAGGTCTTATGATGTGTTTCAGCTAGGTTAGAAGCCCAGGCTGGGCTTGCATATTCCATCACTGATCTTATGTATTGTTTATATACTGTGGTGGTAGTTTCTTTGTTGTGTCCAAATTTTGTGTGAGCAAGTGCCCTGAGAGCGTTAAGTCTGGGTGTCAGTTTCTTTTTAATGTTTGTGGTGTGCTGTTTGAATGTCATATGAGTATCATATGTTACTCCTAGGATTTTGGGTGTGTGTGTATGTGTTAGGGGTGTGTTGTTTATGGTGAGTTGAGGGATGTATTCGTGTTCTCCTGTCCAACTTGTGAGCAGGGTTGCGGTGGATTTGGCTGGGGCTAGATTAAGTCTGTTTGTAGTGCACCAGCCATGTAGTGTGTTGAGATAGGGTTGAAGGAGATCTGTTGCTCTTTTTGGGTCATGGTGTGTGCATGTGAGTGTTATGTCATCTGCATAGGAGGCTAAGTTTATTTGGGGCGTATAGTGTTATTGTTGTTTTTCATGGTTTGAGTGGAAGATTTGCATTAACTTACCCATTATTCATTAATCTGAAGATACGGCATCAAATGGCGCCATTTATTTAGTGAATCGCGCTTTTAATTGTGGGGTAAATTTGATTGGATACATGCTGGGTTGAGGGCAGGGTGTAAAACTACGCCAATTATCGTAATGCTACTCAACTTTACTTTACAATTAGTGCTAGCCTACCCATAACAGAAAATATTTGTTCGTTAAATTGACGGTTGATTAATCGATAGGCTAGGCTATCAATTACCGGTACTTAGATAATAAGATTAGCCTAGGCCTATCTGAAAAGACAATGGAATTAACTCAAAATAGCCTAGACCTACACAAAATATAATTAGCCTAGGCCTGACTGCTGACTGACAGTTACAAAGTACAGACTGTATGGGATCTGTGTTGGGACCACTACTGTTCGTTATATTTAGCCTATCAACGACTTACCTGAAGTTATAAGCAATGAAGTGAGATATACCTGTATACGGATGACACTAAGCTGTATAGAAGAGTGAGGAGTAAGGAAGATGTGGGTTTGCTTCAAGGAGATGTGGAGGGAATGAAGGGATGGTCTGAACCGTCTGAACATTGGTTAATGCCTTTTCATCCAAAAAAATGCAAGTACTGTACATGCGGATTGGAACTAGCAAGATAGACAAGGTAGGATACAGTATGTATGAAGCGATGGAGGAAGTGAATGCAGAAAAGGATATAGGAGTAGTGATAGACAATAAGTTAAATTCCTCAGAACATTTAGCGGAAAAGATAAACAAAGCCAATAGAATTGTAGGGCTGATAAGGAGGACATTTGTGTCACTTGACGAAGAAATATTCAGGAATCTCTATACAGCGCTGGTTAGGCCGCACCTGGAATATGCGAACCAGGTGTGGGCTCCATATATGGTAAAGGATATAGAAGCAGTGGAGAAAGTGCAGAGGAGAGCTAACAAGCTAGTACCAATGTTGAAGAACGCGGGCTATGAACAGAGGTTGAGGACACTGGCATATAGGAGAAAGAGAGGGGATATGATAGAGACTTTTAAGATAGTGTCAGGAAAGTATGATGAGGATGTGTGTGAAGGTATCTTCTTGATGCGGGAGGGAACAAGAACGAGAGGACACTCTAAGAAAATTTACAAAGAAAGAAATAAGCTTGAAAAGGCAAAGAACTGATTTTGTGATAGAGTGGTAAATGAGTGGAACGCGCTGCCCCAGTATGTAGTCGATTCCGAATCAATAAGGAAGTTTGAAAGTAATCTTGATAAAGCATGGGGAAGACAAGATTTGAAGTTTGATTATAGGGTAAAACAAAAATACAGAATAGTAAAAATGTTGCGTCTGCTGCCGCCGCCGCCAACACAGTGAACGACCGCAGTAGTGCAAGTACTGGCACTGAGCTGGATACACAGGCCTAGTTTGCCTTTTTCCAGAGGATCAACTGTAAGAAATTATTGACGTTTTGGTGCCACAGCCGGCAAGATGTCGCCATCATGGGCATTCATGGCAGCCAATTGTCTAAATGGCCACCATCCCATCTAGGCTAGACCTATTCTTCGATAAAATTGCAAATCTGCATATTTAGCTTAGGTGCTCACCATTCGTCCAAGCATTAATGCTACTGGGTTCAAGAAAATAGTGCTACTGGTACTCAATTCAGAGTTATTTGCTTTGACACCCTGGTTGAGGGGGGGGGGGGTGATCTGTAAGGGGGGCAAAAACAGGTTGCCAGTAGGCCTACTTTGTTTAGTATAACTTTATTTTAATACCACAAATGTGTTTGATATATTTGAAGATAGCCTAAATATGGAATCTATATGCTCTAAAGATCATATGAAAATGTGTTTTAACCCTCGGAAAAACCTAATATAAAAGTATGCTACCAAAACGTAATTTTCGTAACAAGGTTGTCAATACGGTACTTTCCTGTTATCAACGTACGGTACAATCAAAGCTGAAGATTGCAGAGTAAACACCGTAGACTTCATTGACTTTTCTTTCGCCTTCGTATTATTATTTTTACTAAGGGATTAGTACCCAATCAGCATGTGTGTGGGGGCGGCAGCCCCTACCCATAATACTAGGATAGTTTAGGTAAGGTTGTTAGGTTAGGCTAAGTACAGTACTGGTACTGAGCTGGATACACAGGCCTAGTTTGCCTTTTTCCTGTTGGTTTGGTGTCTTAAGATTGATGGATAGGCTAATGTTTGTTTACAATTTCCGACAGAGTTCATAAAATAACACCTAGCCTACAAACAAAAAAACATAAAAAATGAAAATAGCCTAGGCCGAGGCTACTTGTAAAAATCATCCCCGGTGTAAAATTGGAATTTTACCAATATTTTTCTTGAGGCTTGACAATATTTCATAGCCTAGGGTAGGTTATTAAAAAAGATGAGAGCTAGAATTTCTTTGTAGAGTAGACAGTACTAGGCTACAGTAGGCTAGGCCTATTATTCAAAGAGGCAGAAATGCAAGGATATCATTAACCTGTTAAACGTGAAATAGACCTAGGGGCTAGGGTAGTTATTTGTGCATTTCTAGCCTTGGATTCTGACAGAATTCGTTATATTTACAATATAGAGCATTATTTGTTTTCGGTATGCTTTTATTTTACATATATGATGTATATATGAACCTTCAAGAGTGCTAAAATAAGTTGGAAAAGTATTTGGGTGGTGAAAAACGAAGATATTGGCCACCCGGTCATAATCTCAGGCGAGAGAGAGCCACAGGCAACCCTCCCCTCTCGCTGTCTGTGAGTCAACTGAGGCGAGCGGGCGGTGTCTGGGTGTTATATAACGATCTTTTATGCAAGCCACTTGTGCTACATTATCGCGGGAGAGAAAAATAACCGATAAATGATGAAAATAAGAGGAAAAATAGGTGATAATTGAGGAGGGGGGGGCGGGGGGTAAGAAACACATGGATGAGTACTAGAGGGCAATTATCTCACCTAGAGACAAATTCCTTTGTTTTGATAGCCCCTGGGATGTTTTGGAAGGCTTTTTTTATGGTCCTGCTTCCGTGAGGCCTATCGCGTTCGCTATGGTAAGCCTTCCGTGAGGCCTATCGCGCTTGCCGGGTTAAAGACGTCTTTCGCCGAACTATTAGAAACAATTTATTAGGGAAAATAGGGACCTAGCCTATACTATAGACTTGCCATATTTTTCTCATTATAGTCCGCATGGAGGAATTTTGTTATCGACACTTGAAAAAACCCCGATTACACCAAAATAATAAGTCCCGACCGTAAACAAAGCATTGCACTAGGCGGTAAGAGTTGTGTTATAGGGCGTACCACTACCGACATAGCCTACAGCATAACTCGACCTTTCTAAAACATTAACCGGACAATATAAAGATGATGTAATTAAATTTGGGATGGATGTAGTTACTGGGTGTACCACTACCAACATACAACATAAATCATATATAAATACTTATAGTAAAATAAATACTTATAGTAAAATAAATACTTATAAATCTATAATACTAGGTTAGGTTAGGTTAGGTTAGGTTGTTTGGTTAGGGTAATGTATTTTTGTATCCAAAGCAGTCAATATAGACGGGAACATGATGGTGAGCGTCCGCGTAGTGTAAACAAGACGGGCGGCACACCCGGTAACTACATTCTTGCCTTAAATTCATACATCGATTTTATCGTGGCCTACAGGTTTCTTATACCATGTACTGTATTTCATTCCTATATGTGTCTAAATGCCCGTAAAAATTTATTACTGATCCTGAAAATAACAAAATATCCTATAGCCCAGTGGTTCTTAACCTTTTTAGCACCGCGTCCCCCTTTGGTCGGGGCTGTATTCATGAGGGCCCCCCCCCCCCTCACCCTTGCTGCTGGTGCCTAGAAAACTAATTTTTGTTATCCACTCCATATGGATGCTTAAGACGCAAGATACTGTAAAAAGGGCGAACAAATAACCAATCTGCTTGCAAGGATTAAAACTGATTAATGGTTTTATGTCAACACTACATGTGGTTGCTCGGAATGATGATTGTGAATTTTTGCTATCAAAATTTCTTATTTATATATATCTTTGCGATTACCCTGTATGCAATTGAATGGCCTATCCCTATTTTGAACTTTGATTACCCAACGCCCCCCCTAGCATTGTCAAACGCTCCCCTAGGGGGGCGCGCCCCCCAGGTTAAGAACCACTGCTCTAGCCTATATCGCTTACCTCACAAGAGGCGGGTGGCTTTGTTTACATCCGCCGCGAAGAAGAAGCGTTGGGGAAAACTTGCTTTTTGCCCCCTACTGTTTAAATATATGACTATTTCAATCAATCCTGGGAGGGGGGGGGGGGGGAGGGGGCTTGCCCCCCTCAACATATTTTTTATCCCACGGCAAACGGCTATGGCCTTATAGTTATTTTTCGCGAGTGAAGGGGCGTGTTTTTAGATTGTTCTTTAATGGGTAGGCTAAATATGCATTTCCTAGTATTATCACACATCAAAACACCCTTACACAACTCTCCCCAATTTTGATCGATGTTGAGACACGCCCCCCGATAGTGGGGAGGGCTATGATTTGAAAACACATTAGCCTAACCTAACAACCCTACCTAACCTATCCTATCCTAGTATTATCATGGGTAGGGGCTGCCGTCCCCACACCCCCGCTGATTGGGTACTAATCCCTTAGTAAAACAAAATAATACAAAATAATACGAAGGCGAAAGAAAAGTCAATGAAGTCTACGGTGTTTACTCTGCAATCTTCAGCTTTGATTGTACCGTACGTTGATAACAGGAAAGTACCGTATTGACAACCTTGTTACGAAAATTACGTTTTGGTAGCATACTTTTATACAGTATTAAGTTTTTCCGAGGGTTAAAACACATTTTCATATGATCTTTAGAGCTCTCGATAACTGGAAGTACCGTATTGACAACCTTGTTACGAAAAAGACATTTTAGTGCTGTACCATACTTTTTATGTGCTGGAAAGTGTGAAAAGGAACAACTTGAGATGAACCATATGGCCATATGGAACGTATGGAAAGCGAGAGAATGACTAAGAGGTTGTACGAGAGGGAGAGGTAGACCGAATATGAGGTGGAAGAATGGAGTGAGGAACTACATGAACGAAGGCGGTGCTGGTTGGGGGGAGGGGCGTCGACTGACTGGGGACAGAGGTGCATGGGGGCGGTTCATTCGTGGCCACCCCTTCGGGGATCACGGCATCAGGCAATAGATAGATAGATAGACCATACTTTTTTACTAGGTTTTGCTGAGGGTTAAAACAAATTTTCGTATGATCTTTAGTCTTTAGAGCATATAGATTCCATATTTAGGCTATCTTCATATATATATCAAACACATTTGTGGTATTAAAATAAAGTTATACTAAACAAAGTAGGCCTACTGGCAACCTGGTTTTGCCCCCGTACAGATCAGCATATGACAATAAGGCAAAGGGGGGGGGGGGGGGAGAGAGAGAGAGAGAGAGAGAGGCAGCCGTGCAGCGCCCCCCTCAACCCAGAATGTATCCAATCCAATTTACCCCACAATTTCCCTTACCTAATGTAAAAGCGCGAGGCAGCCGCGCAGCGCCCCCCTCAACCCAGCATGTATCCAATCCAATTTACCCCACAATTTCCCTTACCTAATGTAAAAGCGCGATTCACTAAATAAATGGCGCCATTTGATGCCGTATCTTCAGATTAATGAATAATGGGTAAGTTAATGCAAATCTTCCACTCAAACCATGAAAAACAACAATAAAACACTAGGCTATAGGGGCCTATTCCTTGAAGAAAATATAAAGAAAACTTGGTACCGTAAAACCAGGTCGCTTCGGACTGCGGTCATAACTTCGGACATCGCCGATAATAAGTAAATAGCCATTGTCATTATATAATGGAAACGCTTTTTATTTTTTTATTTGTGTGGTCCGTTTAGAGAAATGGCAAAGGAAGAGCAACTCTCCAACCCAAGAGTGAAACGCTATTCTCAAACTTTCTTCTATTCAACTGCTGAGCTCTGGAACTCTCTCCCAGAATCAGTCTTTCCCTCTATTGCTTCAAACTCCGTGTGTCCAGGCATTTTAGCTCGAACGTCCCTTGATTTCGTCCCTGTCATTCTTTGAAATCTGGGGGAGGCACTTGCTGCAGGCAGTTATGCCTTTTGTCTCCCTCATTCACATAGAAAAAAACAAAAACAAAAAACTAGGGAACTGACATGAGTAGCCTACTGTATAATTATGTAGGCCTACACAATTTTTGTTTATATATACAGTATGACGAAAATTTGTACATTTTTCGCTACCCTGCCAAACTTCTATCACCCTGAAGAAATTTGTTTGTATGAATGATGTTGTGACTGATATAATTATGTAGTAAAATTACCAGAGACAATATTCACCAAAGGAAATTTGTTACACTTGTATAACGCTCTAGCTAGAACACTATCATTTAATCTATTGTGTTTTACAAAAACAAAATGTTAACTTCGGACATGGAACAAATTTGTTTTTGTTATTATTTGCCCTATGAAAATAATTCATAATACTTGTCCATCATTAAAATGGTGGTTAAAGATCAAATAATCATTCTCTGAGTCCAAAACCCCATAAAAATATGATAATATGCTAACCAATTTATGTACAGTATTTAGGATAATTCTGTATATATAATATATATAAATTAGGAGAGGCATATATCTTGTCCAAAATATTTTTTATCTGCCGAAAGAAACGCTAACACATACATTATACAGTACTGGGTACCTATAAGAATGCTCAAATTCATAAATATGTATATGCAGTGATAAGTATACATACCTATATATTTTCACTAGGCCTAGTTAATTTTCGAGTTATTGATTTGACAGCATTGGTTATTTTTCCTGCTCAATATTTTCTAAGAGGGAGTTCAATGCCTAACGAGAACAGATCCAAAAAGAATATCTGTTAAACATCGTATATAGCCCCCTCCTACTGTATACTGATTATACAGGCCTAAAAGTATTGACTGCATTTTCCACTAAAACATCGAACAGGAATAAGCAGCAATAATAAAATATTCATATAAAATAGTAGGAGCCGAAAATGAATGAAATAAAGCCACGAACATAAGAAAATGGGAGTCTGCAGAAAGCCGATTGGCCTAAGCAAGGCAGATCCCTGCGCCCGGGGTTATCTTCCCGTCTATTTTTTCTGTTATTTGCCCGCTGCTGGCAATATATATGATGATGGCTATAAGTCATGGGGGGGGGGGGGACCTATTATTGTATCTCACGGCAGTCAAAATAGACAGGAAAATTATCGCGAGCGTGCCGAGTAGTGTAAACAAGGCGGGCGGTACGCCCGAATACTACAGCCTTACCATAACTTGGTTTACAATGTTGTTGTTGTCGTTCCCTAGGCTGCCTGGTCGAACAGCCCTGAGTCCCTAAGGAAGGCCATTGCCACAATCGGGCTTTTCCACAGGGCTCTCAAGGAGTGTAGATTATGTTGTTGGCGAAAGTGATTGTGTGGAATGCAGTCTTCTATGATGTGTTTTATGGTATGGGGTGCTGTGTTACATCCTAGGCAGGTGTCTTCGACGGAGCCATCCAGTCTCGTCTGATGGCTCAGAAGAGCTGGATGGTGCCCACTACCCACATCTCAACCTGACCAGGTGGATTCTGTCCTCGCGAGGAAGGGACAATTCGGAAGGATGTATTTTACGAGGTCGTGCCTGCAGCTGCGTGTTGTCGTTGAGTGATTGGATGGAATGGCGAGAGATATGAGTACGGATGTGCTTCTGGAAGCTGGTTTGGGGTGGGCAGGGAGGCAGAGATGACAGTATTTGTATGTGATAGCGTATGCTGCGTGTTGTTTTGATATTCCTTGGTGTCTGTGGGTGTGCTGCCATGTAGTGTAGTGGATGGTGTTGGTTTGTGGAGGCTGCAGCCAGGAATTGAGTGCCTCTCATGTCTAGGTGGTCTTTGACTTTAAAGAATTTGGTTTCTTAATGTAGGTGATCTGTAGGTGTAGTAGCTATGCAGCCTGTGATGAGTTTTAGGGCTTTGTTTTGAATGGATTCATGACTGGAAACCTTAAAGTGTAGTTTACAATGTTAGTCTTCACCATTCACAAGATGACAGCGCATGCTGCCTACTTCTATATATAAAGTATACTGTATGTACAGTATATATATATATAGGCTATATACAGTATATTATATATATATATATATATATATATATATATATATATATATATATATATATACACACATACACACACACAGCCCGTAGCCTAGTAGGTAGAGCTCTCGTCTCACACACGAGGGGTCGGGGGTTCAATCCCCGGCCGGGCGGAGACAAATTGGGCTTGTCTCCTTTCATGTGTTAGCCTCAGGTCACCTAGCTGTAAATAGGTACCTGGAATAAGTGGACGACATTGTGACGTCCCATCTGGGGTTGGCAAAAATGGTACAAGGCGAGATGGGTATCATATGGTTCACCTAAGCTGATGGCTACCTAAGCCTTCGGGCGAGACGGTACCGTCTATAGTGAGAATGGTACCATACAGATCCACCCTAAGCCTTCGTTTCCGATGTCGCCAATTGGCTAAAAATACAGACTACACACATCCACAGCCATTCCAATGATACATATAACACCTACACATATAGGAGGCGGGAAATAACGAGCATGCTCACTCCCGCAATACAACTAGAGTAAGTACACACATACACACACACACGGTATATATAACCCCTTTGGGGATCACGGCGTCAGGCAATAGATAGATATATAACCTACGTTAGACCAGAGGTGCATTGGGGTGATTCATTCGTGGCCACACTTTCAGGGATCATGGCGTCTGGCAATAAATAGATAAATAGATAGATTAAACTGAAGAAATCAATGCATACGGTACGGAGTGTAGAGTACAGTATACTGTATATAGAATTTTCAATTCCTTGACTATAAGCTTCTATTCCTAACCTGAATTGATTTGTTTAATGATAGCTAGAAAAAAAATCTAGATTATATTTCTTAAGTGTTTACCAGTACGGTACTATGTGATAGAAATATGGCACTGGATTCATGACTGGAAACCTTAAAGTGTAGTACGGTACTGGAAGCTTTTAACCCTTTCACGCACGTGTGGACGCAGGGGTTGCAGTTTAGCATACAGAAATAGAATTATCTCAATCTCATAATTACCTCTCCAAAATTAGTTCTCTGCCCACAGCTCACTCAAAGACAACTGCATAGGTTGAAAGAACTAAACTAAAGGTTTCTAAACAGCCCTGATGGTCACAAAGGCCAGAAAGGGAGCAATTCACATCCTGTGCGTGAAAAGGTTAAGTGTAATTTGAAACAAAAAAATATATAAAATGTGTACAGTAGTCTAAAAAAGTTTGATGCTATACCATTAAGTGCATATATCCGGTAAAAGATTAGTACCGGTAATGTAAGGTAAGCCTTAAAGTGTACAGTACTTCAAAGTTGTTCCTTAGCCTTGAATGGTATAAGTCTGCTAAGCTTTCCTTGCAACCCTCACAGGCAAGATTTAAGAAATGATATGGCTTCTTTGGAGACTTGGTGTCAGGGTTGAAGAAAATAACTGTAAAAGATGTTGTTCTAGTTTTAACTACTGTAATTTCTAAATTATGGAAGTATGGAAGTGAAGAAGTCCTTGCATGACAGTGTGGTAATCCCGACACTGACTTACGGAAGCGAAGCATGGACGTTGGTTGAGAGACTCAGACCAAGAGTGAGAGCAGTGGAAATGAATTACTTAAGGAGTGCGTGCGGAGTTACATGGAGGGATAGACAGACTAATGAGGAAGTAAGAAGGAGGTGTGGTGTGGAGGTAGATGTGCTGGAAAGTGTGAAAAGGAACAACTTGAGATGGTTCGGCCATATGGAACGTATGGAAAGCGAGAGAATGACTAAGAGGGTGTACGAGAGCGAGGTGGAGGGACAGAGGGGGAGAGGTAGACCGAATATGAGGTGGAAGGATGGAGTGAGGAACTACATGAACGAAGGCGGTGCTGGTTGGGGGGAGGGGCGTCAACTGACTGGGGCAGAGGTGCATGGGGGCGGTTCGTTCGTGGCCACCCCTTCGGGGATCACGGCGTCAGGCAATAGATAGATAGATAGAATTTCTAAATTTCTTGTAGTGTGTCTGTACTTACTTACTTGGATAAATTTTTTTTTTTTTTTTCACTACATACCGTACTGTTAAATCATGTTTTATTTCAATATGCAGTATGGTACTGGTACTGTATTATTTTTCAGAATTAATTTCTATCACTGAGCAATTTAGTCACTTACACATACAGGTAGATTAATTTGAATTTTGTATTGTATTAGAAGCTTGGGTTATTTTAAACGACACTATTGCAGCATTAAGAGAAACAATTTATTAGGGAAAATAGGCACCAATAGATTCGCCATATTTTTTCCATATAGTCCGCATGGAGGATTTTAATTATCGACAAATTGAAAAAATACCCACTTCACATACAAATACAGTACAGTACTGTACACCAAAAATCGAAGTCAAAGATGTCAAACAGCGGGGGGCTGGGGGCGTCAGCCCCCACCCATAATACTAGGATAGGTTAGGTAAGGTTGTTAGGTTATGCTAATGTTCTTTCAAAGGGATATAGTAACACTAGGATAGCCTATACCCGGTCAGAGGTAAGTCCTGCAGTAGTCTCCTTGAATGCTACCGAAGCTTGAAGCCAATAAAGTCATCAGATAATTTTGTAAGAATTCTGAGAAACAAAGGCAGAGGAGACCCAAAATGTTAGTGGAACATGCCTTAAGGTAATCTCTTTTAATCCTTGAGTATTCTTGTCTTGCCATGCTGCTTCAGTGCAACAGAGTGCGAGCTACTGGCAATAACTCACATCACCTGTTCGTAAGATGACTTTGTTAACCCTCTGAGTACCAGCGACGCAAACAATGCGTCGGCAATGTTTGTAACGCTAAACCCCAGCGACGCATACGTATGCGTCAGTGTTCATTACTCCGGTCCTATGGCACCTAGAGGGCTCAGATTTGTATGGGAACTGTGTAAGTATCCCACGCAATCATGCCGATGGTTGAAAACTCTCAAAGTCCAACCGCGTGCGTGTGAGCGTGCAAAAACATGGTTTTTGGGTGTTTTTGCCTTAAATTTTTTACTCTTGTAAAATCGACTTTCGGGGGCTCCGTAGGACCCCTTTTTGACCTTTTTGATTGTTTTTTTTTTTTTTTTGGGGGGGGGGGGGGGGTTCCTTCATTCCTAACCCATTCGCTATTGTTTCTGGATTTTTTTTTTTTTTTTCAAAACCTGTCGGTCCCTGGTGGTACATTTATTTATAACTAGCTGGGGCTCAGTGGGTTAATTAATATTTGTTATTTATATTTTGAGTGAAACAATTTTGAAGCATGATATCATCCAATATCCTAAATACCAATGACTGGACAAAATTATATCTATTACTGTATATGAATTTTTCCCAGTCCTTTGTTTGGTAGTTTTATGTTATTGCTTCAATTATTGATAGGAGTTTACCGAAAGCATATGCCATGATTGCTAATCTTTAGATGAATAATTTATAATAATGGCCATCTCGCCAATTTCATATACCGGTACTGTATGCTGATAAATCAAAAGCTCCAGTTTATATGATAGCATGTTAATTTACAGGTAGAGGACCAATGCTTCACAGCACATCGCATTGTGTTAGCGGCGGTCATACCCTACTTCAATGCCATGTTTACCCACGACATGGTGGAGAGCAAACAGATGGAGATCACTATGCAAGGAATAGATCCCAGGTAAGAGAAAACTTTCTGTATTGGAGATAGTGTGTGTCTGAATACTTTTATTAAGTACTGCACTACCTCAAAAGAGAGCCAGCATGGCTAAGCGGTATCGCATTTGACTCGTGCGTGGAAGGCCCTGGGTTCGCTCCCTGGCCGGAGCGCCGTAGGTTTATTGACCTATGGGCATGGCTTTCCATACTCCTAGCTGGACTGGCGGACAAGAGAGGTGCAGTAGACTAGTGTCGCATGTACACAAACATATGCTAACACCTTTTTTTTTTCTGTGTGTGAAGGAGACAAAAGACAAAGCTGCCTGTAACAAGTTTCTCCCCCAAAGTTGAGTGATAGTCACTTATTTTAAGCGTGTGTTTTTTGTTGTTTTTTATGTACCGTACTGTACTGTATATTGGAAAGAAGTGTGGTGTGCTTGTTTAGTGTAACAAAATGAATAGGAGGAGGAGGTGTTTGTGAGAGCTAGCTGGATTACTCTCTGTGTAGGTGAGACACAAACAGAAACAGTGAAGGAAGCCAGACAAATAAAACAGGAGTTCCAGCAACTCCTTATCACATGGCTATGCGGCCTCCCCTGGGTATTTCCCTGCTCGATTGGTGTCTACAATCTCCCCAGACCTGATCAGCATGAGCGAGCTGATTACACTGGTTACAAACTACATTCACATCTACAGCCATTCCAACAGTAATGGTTTGCAGGAGGGGATGGAGCCTATTTCATCACTAGACCGATAGAGCCTGCATAAAATTTGATTACATACACAAATTTAAAGACCGAGTGCTCCACACGAAGCATGGTTCCGGTCTCACGTCCTAATGGCGGTGCTCCAGGCAGCCCTGTGAAGAGCTGCCTCACTTGTCAGGCTCTTTGAGTTAAGATCAGACTGCAATGTCCGATCCCATGTCTTTTTTGGTCCGGGATGAAATCATGCAGTATTACCTGGGATTGTGGCATACAACCCTTAGTTAAAAGGGTTAACAAATATTTTTGACATGCTTAATATTACTGAATCTTACGGTATGTCTCATTTATTTTTATGTATAATTATAGGATATGGACCTGCATTCAGTAGGGTAAGACGGGGTAATTTCGCCGAAAATCGCGTATTTTGACGAATAGAAACTGCCACAAATGGAATTTTTAAATTTAAATTTTTTTATCTATACATTCAGCCTTTCTGCTGTAGATGGGCAAAAAACAAAAAACAAAATATAATGTTTTGGTCATGCTGCCGAATTTTTGAAAAAGTAACTATCGCGGCGAAATTACCCCGCCCGGCGGGGGAATTTCGCCGCGACCTGTTTTACGCATCATCTAGCTAGTAAACTAGATAACATTATATGATTAATGGCCAGACAAAACACTAGCACGCTGGTAAAAGCAATGAAAACATTCACAAACCCAAACTGACACTAAACATGCCAATAGAAAAAAGTAGCACGCATACACACACACAACTGAACAGGGCAGGCAGAGATGCAGGTGTGTCACGCGTGTAGACCTAGGCGCCGCTGTGTCTAGTGCGGGTATGGAGTTGTGGACATGTAGTGCGGGTGTGGATGCATCTAGTGCGGTTGTGGACGTATTTATTAGGCCTACGGGTGTGGACGTGTCTCGTGTGGGTACGGCGTGTAGGGTGCTAGTACAAAGTACCAGGCAGCAGCTGACGGCTACTGCCAACACTGTGTCACACGCAAACATACACACATACAAACCACCCACAACACCCGACCATACTGTCAGACTCGCCGCTAGCCCCAGCTCCAGGCCCCGCGAAACTGCAACAAAACCTAAGCCAAACTAGATCTACAACCTAAGCCAAACTAGCTATACAACCTAAACCAAACTTGCTCTACAACCTAAACCAAAACTGCTCTACACCCTAAGCCAAACTGCAGCCGAATCCATGCAATAGTTTCGGAGATAACGGCGTTTGAATGCAAATTATTAGCGCCGCGGCGAAATTACCCCGTCTTACCCTATAAGTAGAATGTGCTTATTTTAATTTGTACTGTATGTTCCGTACTTTTGAGTACCGTAGTCTGGAATAAAAGTACTGTACTGTTTTATTATTATTACTTTGAAAAGCAAATACCTGTATTTTGCTTTGACATAGTGCTCACCATATGTTCCTATCGTCAGTGCCCTGGAGTCGTTGATCAACTTTGCCTACTCTGGGAAAGTGAAGGTGGACGGCGGCAATGTTCAGAGCCTCCTGGTGGGGGCCTCCTTCCTCCAGCTGGCCAAGGTCCGTGAGGCCTGTGCTGACTTTCTCAAACACAGGTCAGTACAGAGAGATGGTAATAATTATAGTAGTAGTTTGGGACTTGCAGAGGGATGTTCATAGTATGATTAGTGGGGGGTTTGGGAAAATGTCTAGGATTGGATTGGGATTCCGGGAAAGTTCAAATTAGGACCAATCAACCCATAAATCTAGTTTATCCCATGTCATGATTTTCAGAAGTGGTTATTAAGCCTGCATCATGTGAGCAATTTATTGGTGAATGTATCAGTCAATGACATACTGAAGCGAAGTTTGTTATTGGGCCTTTTTTCCACCTTGATTATAGCAGTACTGTACTGTAACTTTAATCTTGTTGCCAGCAAGACCAATAATACTAACAGGTCATCCCACCCAGTCGTAGCGCGCAGGTGGCTGACGTCACACCGAGTCTGTGAGCGAGTACCTGCCCACCCCCCAGTTTTTCTCTCCACTCCCCCAACTCACCCCCCAGCCTATATCCCCCTACCACCTCTATCGGAGAGAAGGACAGTCGGACACACTGTGACTCTCTTCAAGCTAACATAAATCTGTTCAGTACCATATGACGGCTTTTATTATTTTGTTCTGGTTATCATTAAATGGATTGTACCAGATTAGGAAGAAGCTGTGGGGGTCAAAGTGGTAGTTAGGTACTGCTACCTTTATTTGTTCTTAGAGACCATTATCAAGCTAAATATCATCATCTAGAGTTAGCTAAAGTATGATGACACTGATGTAATGGTAGTGCAGGGGTTAAGGTAACTCTATATTAGGCCTACACCCTTACCATACCTTCATTTCCCTTCACTTCATTGAACAACCATAATTTCCATTTTAATATGATTATTAGGCCTAAGTGAAGCATGCAAATAGAAGTTAGGGTAACTAACATATACATTATTATGCAATGACAGAGTACCGACAAAAGACATTTTTTTGTTTGCTATGTTTACATGCACCAAATAAAACATTACACAAGTAGGCTACATATTAGACCCAGGTACTAGCTAGGCCTCTTGATTGCACATTTAATTGACATACAAAAATGTTTATCATTGAATTTTATATGTATTTACAAATTAAGTTGGCATAGTTCAATTATGTTAATAAAGTTTGTTCCTTCCCATTTGGTTGAGAGAGAGAGAGACTTAATCAGAGTTGTAGAGGTTCAAGTTTTCACGCACATTTGGGCTACTTTTGAGGATTATTTGTCGTAATATTTCGAAAGATTACATAATTTTAGGTTCCTTCTAAGACACAGTAATAACATAATACCCAAAAGAAGCCAAATAACTAACAATATCATGTCAGCTAAGCTTGATGCTGACAGAAGATGGAAAATAAGTAAAGATTGGGCTATTGTTGGGCTACTTTCTCAGGCATTTGGGCTGGATTTTAGCTGTTGACAACTCTGACCTCTGTCCTTTCTCTTTCACTCGGCCTCCGCGCCGAGAGAAATGGGGCAGGGGAGAGAGGGGGGGTTGTAACGTTTCTTACCAAACACTTCCAAAGCACTGAACGTCCCCGATTAATTTAATGCTATTGTGTGCAAATACCTAATGCACTTCAGTTCCAACACTATAGGTGATAGCTTAGTTTATCAGTTAAGGTGGCCTTGACATGGGCATGAGATGAAAGACTAATTATTTTGGAGACATACAACATTTTATATTGCAACCCTTTATTACACCCAAACACTGCTAAACTGTTAGGCATTTATACACCCTTGGCACATTTTATTCAGAGGATTTGAGACAACATATCAGATAACCTGTGACCCCACTATAACTGAGCCTATTTAATAAGTGTTTATCATTGTCTGGCAACCTCCTCTAAGGTCTGTACACAGTGTGACGGCGTGCGTGAGCGGGGCACAAATATGCCCTTGTATGAGATGACCTGGTATATTATTGGTCTTGGTTGCCAGTACTGATAATCTCTTAATAGTTACATGTAAAGAAGATTTAATAATACACATCCTTGAAGATAATAAGAGGACTTGTATCGGATTCCAGGCTCCGATCCAACGCTAGTACAGTAACGTGCTTGAGTGGTGCCTTTTTTTTGGGTGGGGGGGGTAGATTAGCCCATAGCAATTTCCATGGTTCTTAGCAATCTGCTTTTAGTTCTGTGTATTTTTACATTTACAATGTTTAAGATACAATTCAAATCAGTCTTGTCTTAAATCATTTATGACACATTTTTCCAACCCTGAAAAGAAGTACAGTATGTATATACACAGGCACATACCCCATAGCTGGGGGTGGCCGACTCGAGACAGAGAAAAGAAGTACTTCAAGAATTTTCGGCCATGTTCAAAGAATGGATGAGGACAGAATGCCAAGAGAGATACATGGAAGTCAAGGGAGAGGAGTAGCTGGTAGTGGTAAACTAATAATGGTATGAGAAAAGAGCATAGAAAAATATATTGAAGAAAAACTTTCATGTAGTGGAAGGAGCATTGTGGCATGGGCAAAGGGAGCATGTATGGACAAAGCAGCCTGGAGGCATTTGTGCCATGGCAGTACTCTAGCAGGGGTGTCCCAGGAGAAAGTAAGGTGTTAAGATATAGGCACATACTGACAATGCACAATCACAAACAACTCATCACAACCCCCACACGTATCTCTGAGAACACTGCCACAATATTAGACCACATAAACTGTAACAGAGAGGACAAAATATCCCAATCAGGGGTTATACAGACTGGGATAAGTGATCACTTCGTCACATATTGCACACGGAAAACCACAAAAATTACCCTAGAGAATCACAAGGTCACTCAGAAACTACAACAAAGAAACATTTCTGGACATTTTATGGAATACAGACTGGTCTCCAGTGTTTGGAAGTACAAACGTTAATGACGCATGGGTTGGCTTCAGAACCATCATCACAAACATCCTAGACGAAATAGCTCCTCTGAAAGACATACGAATTAAAGCAAGGTCAGACCCATGGATCAACAATGACATACTACACCATCTGGAGTGGTGATGGGGTGGGTGGTGATGGGCTGGTCTATCAGAATGAGAGTTGAGCGTTCTCTGCCATACCCATAGCTTACTCTGACTGTTCCTTTTACTTATATATTTTCTAGATCTCAAGTGACGGCGTCTTTTCCGTGGATTGACCTCTCTACTGCCAACCCTGGCGATTGGGAGCCAAAGCGTCACATTTTTCCTTTGCCCCTCAACTTTCCCTTTATAATTGCTGAGGGGCACAGGGCCTTGGGTGGGGCTTTTGTTTCCCGGGCGTTTCCGCACCCTCCTCAGCTCCCCGCCTTTGAGTGGCTTCGGTCACCTGGGCATTATTAGTGGTAAGCTGGGAGGGTTCTGTGGGGGCGCTCGGTTATGGCCTTGGCCTTGCTCAGGACCTTGGGGCTGCTCGGCCAGACAGCCTGAGGAACAGCAACAACAACAACACCATCTGGAACACAGAGACAATCTGTTAAAAAGGCTAGTGAGACATAGACAGGATCAAGGTCTGAAACATGGGTTCAACAGGGCCAGGAATAAACTAAATAGGAAAATAAAATCAGCAAAATCTAATTATTTCCACAGTAAGGCAGAGGAATATCAGAATAACCCAAAGAAACTATGGAGGCACCTAAAAACAACAGGCTACAGCAACAGGGCAAGGGATTCGTCTTAACACTAATATTGCTCTCAACATTAATGATCAGGTTTGCCACGATAAACGACAAACTTCAACCTACTTCAACTCCTTCACCTCCATAGCAAACACACTTGCACAGAACCTACCGCAACCTCTCAATAAATACACGACAACAACGGCCACCTTTCAAAATTTCTACAGGGATAAAGGCATACACCCAAACACATTTGGATTGCAAAATGTTACACCAAAATACACTCTGGACGAGCTCTCTAACCTAAATGTACACAAAAGCACAGGACCAGACAAAATTCCTGCCAAATTTCTACGAGATGGAGCCATTGGTATAGCAGGTCCCCTAACCCACATCATCAACCTGTCAATCAACACCAACACTGTACCTGCTGAACTGAAGGAAGCTATTGTAACCCCTCTATTCAAGAAAGGAAATAAACTAGATGTTGGCAACTACAGACCAGTTAGCATATTATGTATTGTATCTAAAATCCTTGAAAGAGCGGTATACACCCAAATTGAACACTACCTCAAAGAAAATGATCTATTCTATAAGTTTCAATCAGGTTTCAGAGGCATGTACTCGACAGACTCCTGTCTCATCCACTTAACAGATCACATTCGTAAAGAAATGTCTAAAGGTAACTACACCGGTATGGTTCTTCTTGATCTACAAAAAGCGTTTGATACAGTAGACCATGATATCCTCTGTAATAAACTACAAGCAATGGGCATTGGGTCAGTGAACAGATTTAAATTTTATCTTAGTGGTAGAACATAAAGAGTCAAAATTGATGATAATATATCTGATCCTATGCCAATTAACTGTGGGGTCCCGCAGGGAAGCATCCTTGGTCCCTTACTCTTTCTCTGTTATGTGAACGACATGGAACTGAGCGTCTCGTGTAAATTATTACTGTATGCTGACGACAGCGTGCTTCTGGTTTCAGGAAAAGACCCAATAAGTATTGCCGCTTCACTTTCCAAAGAACTAGAATCATGTAGTGATTGGCTAGTGGACAACAGACTGATCTCTTCACCTGGGCAAGACGGAAGCCATCTTATGTGGAACAAAACGCAAACTGAAAGACATTGTGGGCTTCTCGGTCAACTGTAATGATATTCCTATAACAACAGTGACACAAGCTAAATATCTCGTACTAAAACTGGACTCGACTTTGTCAGGTGAAACAATTTTGGAATCTATCCTGAGTAAGTGTAGAGCACGTATAAAATACCCGTACAGACAGGTGGGATGCTTGCCAGCGGCGACCAAAAAGACCCTTTGCCAAGCGCTTGTTCAATGTCATTTTGACTATTCTGTGCCATCATGGTACTCTGCATCATCTAAATCAGCACAGCACAAACTTCAGGTCACTCAAAATGAAATGGTTCATGCTGAACCTAGGACCCAGATCACATGTTGGCCACGAACAACTTCAGTCACTAGGTATGCTAAATGTCTCTGACAGAGCCAAACAAATCAGGCTCACTAATGCCTTCAAGATATTCTATGACAGAGCTCCAGAGTATCTAAAGAGTGATTTTGTTAAAGCAAATGAGAGGAGTGGACACAATACAAGAAACAGGCTGTTTAATTTTACGGTCCCGAGAATCCAAGGACAGGGTAAGCAAACATTCTTCTTCACTGCCATCAAAGACTGGAACGACCTACCCCAGTCAGTCCGTGAAAAGAGAACACTGTATTCCTTCAGACGTAGCCTGAAGGAGCACCTGAACCGGACAGCTGCGAGAAGGGAGCACCAAGCTTATGTCTACTACTGTACTAAATACGACATAAGAGATAGGCAAAACAAACTGAAATGACTACTGATTACGGATTACTGATATATAATATAGGATGTAAGGTATCTTAAAATAACCCCCTAGAAATACTTTCTCAAAAGTATCTTTTTATTTTATCCTCCCCTTTTCCTCAGCTAACCTAATCCCACAAGGACCCCAATGGAAATACGCCTAACGGCCTGATTGGGCTATCCTTAGTTGGAATTATGCAAGGCTGGTACATGTCATATTTGTAACATATTATGTGGTACCAACTCTGTAAAATGCTAACTGAATAAATATTATTATTATTATTATTATTATTATTACTGTATTATTATTATTATTATTATTATTATTATTATTATTAAGATGCTGATGAATGATAAATATCCTGTTTATCGAACAATTTATTTAGTATTTATATTTTTTCTTCACACCTGCCCAGACTGCACCCTTATTGTATAATATATATATTATCCCTACTCCCAGACTATACCCCCACAATGTGCTGGGTATCCGTGGGTTTGCGGACACCCTGGCCTGCTGGCCCCTGGTGGAGGCCTGTAACCGCTACCTACAGAAACACTTTTCTGAGGTTTGTGCCTCCGACGAGTTCCTCAGTCTCCCTCTCACAGACGTTAGGGAGATCATATCCAGGGATGAGCTTAATGTGCACAGTGAAGAAACGGTAAGTTGTTTGAGTTACGTATTGTTATTACCGGTAGTAGTAGTAGTAGTAGTAGTAGTAGTAGTAGTAGTAGTAGTAGAAAACTACAAATAGCACAAGAAACGGGTGCTTCAAATTGGCTGACAACACTACCAATCAAGGCAAAAAGCTTCAATCTCAACAAACAAGAATTTAATGATGCTATTGCACTGAGGTATGATTGGCCGATTGAAGGACTGCCCGATCGATGCGTTTGTGGAACCATCAACGATACAGACCACACCATGATATGTAAAAAAGGAGGATTCATCAGCATCAGGCACGATGAAGTAAGAGATATAACAGCGAACATGCTCAGGGAGGTGTGTAGAGATGTGGTGAGCGAACCATCACTCATTCCCTTGGGTGGAGAGATCATGCAGCACAGGACGGCCAACACATCCACTGAAGCAAGATTGGACGTTAGTGCAAGAGGCTTTTGGACAAATGCACAGCGAGCGTTCTTTGACATAAGAGTATTTGACCCAATGGCCCACAGCTACAGCGAGCTGTCTCTGGAGGCTGCACACAAGAGGAACGAACGAGAGAAGGTCAGGACATATGGAGAAAGGATCTTACAAGTCGAACATGGCAGCTTTACCCCACTAGTCTTCACCACATCAGGAGGGATGGGACCCAGGGCCCAGTGCTTCTATTCAAGGCTAGCAGAGATCATCGCAGAGAAGAAGCAACAGCCTAGGAGCCACGTCGTAGCCTGGATGAGATGCCGTCTATCTTTCTCATTGCTCAGATCAGCACTACTATGCCTGCGGGGAACAAGAAGGTCTGCACCACAACCAGTGACGGTGGCAGAAGTAGACTACGAGGCAGCAGTGGCAGAGGGTCGCATAGGAAGGAGACTGGATTGAAGTTGCATGGTGTAGAATAGTAGTATCTGATGCTTGTGAAATTTAGTATGTGTACAATATTAAATATAAGGTAGTGGTGGTGGTGATGGTGGAGGTGGTGATGGTAGTAGTAGTAACATGAAATGTATGAAAAATATTAAATAAAAATCAATGTAGTAGTAGTAATCCACGATGATGAGTCTGAGTGCTTACCCCGGAATAGGAAGTAGCTGAATGACAACGAAGTCAGGCGCTTTGATGACTATTCTGACCTAGTCTAGGGTCCAAAGAGGGGATGCACAGACTGAGTGGTTAAAATAAAAAAATAAATAAATAAATAAATTAAAAAAAAAAAAGCAGTAGTAGTAGTAGTAGTAGTAGTATCTGTTCTGAAAATTAGCATAACCGATTCTACTGTACCATCTTGCTTCCGACAAAATGTTCAGTCATGCCCCACCCGGATGTTAGGGAGATCACATCCATGTATGAGCTTAACCCCTCAGACCCGGTAGGGCTCTGAGGCACCCATAACAAACTAGGGACAGGAACCCGGTAGGGCTCTGAGGCACCGGCAGCTTGAAAGCCTGTAAGCTTGTTCTGAAAGCCGTCCGTCCGACGCATGTAAACAACAGCCGGTTGGACCGACGCCGCGCATCTCCGACCACAAGAAGGAGAGTCGTCGCTTGTGCTTGTGTGCCTGTGTGTTATTGTTAAGTAGTGAAAAGTGGCTGACATCGCCACAAAGTTCTCTCCACGGAAATCGTCATCACAACTGAACCAGTTGACTTAGAGAGCTATACTCAACGCCATTCTACAGGTACGAAACACATCTACGCTTGGGGATGCACGGGAATGCGGAAGCAGTCAAAATAACAAAGATACGGTAGCCTAGGCGTAGACGTTTTTTGGCCAAAACCCCCGGGTTTCGGGGAAATTATAGAATACAATAGTCGGGGCTGGAGGGTTAATGTACAGAGTGAAGAAGCGGTGAGATGTTTTAGTTAGTTATTGTTATTATGGGGGACTTCTACTGGACCTCTCATGAATTTGGCTGTCTCCATTTGAGGATGTACAGTATTACAGCTTCTTATTTTTAACTTACGAAGCGTGATAGGCCTCACGGAAGGCACGGTATTCAATTGTGTAAAAAGAATCCTTCAAATACCGTGCCAGTGCCAGGAAATTTCTCAAAATTGGATGAAACATAGAAAGTAGTAGTATCGCCCTATGCCATATCCTCCACTCCTCTCTCTACCCCCCCCCCCATTTATACCCCATCCCCTCTTTCCTTGAACTTAACCTTTTATTTTGTCCATTTATTAGCAGTCCATGGGTTAAAACCATATCAATGTGCCCTTATGTTTGTGTTTCATTGTTCTCAAGCAAAGACATTTTTCACCTCTCCATAACAAAATAGTATAACTGAAGACAAAACAGAAACCATAAATCTTTCAGTACATTCTCAGACTAAGACCGTCATATCAGCATTATTGGACCTCTCTTCTACCCAGCATAGAAGTCTCCCATTAGTAGTAACATCAATGACACTAAAGCCCTTACCTGTCTTGAAAATTAGCATAACCATTTCTACCATCCTACATCTGACACGTTCTTTGGTCTGCCCCTCCCAAAACCAGTGTGGTTGATTGGTAACGCTTGCGATTAGTGCATGGAAAGTTCTGGGTTTGTCTCATCACACCCGCCCAATAGGTTTATTGATATGAGGACATGGTCTTCCACACTGCTCACTGCAGCGGCGGACATTAGGTGTGTGTTAGATCAGTGTACCATGTACACAAGTATATGCTAGCACTTGATCAGCATGGGCAAGTAGATTACACTGGTTACAGACTGCATTCACAATTCACATCCATTCCAACAAATCAATAAAATTGAACATGCACCCTCACACACTATACACACTGATGGGCGGTTGGTCCATTGACCCCCCCCCCCCCCCCCCCCAATAAACGGGAACAAACTATATACAGTACAGTCAGACTTGCCAATACACAAGTTTTCAATCCGCGAAATTGCTAATACACGAGCAGGGGTCCAAAATAAACATTACCAAAAACTTTAAAAATACGAAGATGTACTGTACTTACAATATGCGAATCGAGCGCCGAAATACGGGCATTTCCGCCATGTTTACCTAGTGCGCGGGGTCGGCGTTGCGGGATACGCCAGTCTTATAGCTACCTCGGAGCGGAACGGAAGGGTACTCGTTCATCAAGCCACGAAAGAACAAGTTTATAGCCCTTAAGATTAAGTTATATTTAGTTGTTATAGTTATAGATGTTATATTTTCTTATTATTTTGATGATTATGTCCACCATTTTAGGCAATTGAAAGGGAGATATAAGCCCAAAAAAAAAAAATTATAAGCAATTATTTCTAATAAGCGAATTTTCAATCCGCGAGGCCTCGTGCTGCCCATAAACTTGTATATTGGCAGGTCTGACTGTAATCGAACGATTTGCCTCAGCATATGGAGGAGATTCATTCGTGGCCACCCCCTTGGGATCAAGGCGTCTGGCAATGTTAAGATAGATAGAATATCCAGGGATCAGTTTTTCATTTAGCGTCTTGAATCTATGGCACTAGCGGAGAATACCATGAGAGTCTCTCTATATGATCCACATGTCTGAATTTCTCCTTTGATTTTGACGAGATCCCTTATGTCTGTAGAGACTATTCCTATGACAGGGATAGTAGGGGTGCTCGCCATGGAACTCTACGCTGGCCAGGTGGCGGCCTGAGTTATTAAAAAGTTTGTTTTGAAATATTTGAGTATTTTTGTGCTTAATCACAAATTGTAATTTTTCATGTACAGTACAGGTCTTGCGATTCTGTTTTGCTATTTTTTATGTTGAGACTTTAGTTAATCTTTTTTGTTTGCTTTGTTCCCAGCATGCATTTGACTTAAGTTGTCGAGTTTCATATATTTTATTGCATTACATGGCTCGTAACGAGCCTAGAATGTTTGTGAGGAACTCAGTACTGTATATCATTTGAAAATTCCGCGAAATGACAACTTTCTGGGAAAAAGACAGCAGTAATCATCATACTGTACACCTTTAAAATATATTTATTTATTATACAAATACCTGTATAGTATGGCGCCAGCTGGTATCATTATTCCGCCCCTAAACTTTTAAATTTTATTAGTTTTGTTTCTTTATTTAATTTCCAACATTTCCAAGATCTCTGCGTGTGTGCAATCTGGGCCTCCCCATGAAAGTACAAATCCCTGTCACTTTTCAGCTTATCCGCTACTAGTACTGTTCAGATGTGTATATATTTTGTTGCTTCATGATTTACCCTGTAGAATGGCTAGTACTGTATAGATAAATTAATTTGAACTTGTGATGATGGCTTGATGGGATCCCAGTTTTGTTCGAGGGTGTACCAGTTGTCATAATAGTTATTTAATAGGCACACTCACAGCAGCAAATGTATTTTTTGACTGAGCTCCAAAAACATCTGTGCCATATTTCAATTTATTTATTACATGACTTGAACACCATGTCAGCTTCTGTGAATGTGCTTTTTCTACATTCTAACTCCCCCCCCCCCCACCAGGTATTTGAGGCGGTAATGTCATGGACAAAGCGTGACTTGGATGAGCGCAGCGAAAACCTTCCAGAACTGTTGACCAAGGTGCGGATGCCACTCCTCACCCCGCAGTACCTCACAGACAAGGTAGCCACAGAAAACCTAATCAGATCTTCACACGAGTGCAGGTCAGTAAAGCTGGTATTACACATGAGCTTTTATCATAAATTTTCTATGGTTAACATTTTTCCAGCAACATTTTGGGGATCTTTAGATTAAGTATTGGAACTACTGTACTGTACTGTAGACTGAAGATAGATGGAGTTTAGGTGATGCATTATTTAGAAAGTTTTTCCTCACAAACTGCCAGTCCAATGTTGATGATGTAAGTTGAGGGGTAAATGCGCTTGTGTAAATCTGTCTTAACCTAAGAAGTGCGCATGGGGGGTATGAGACACCACACTCCTGTGCTGACGTATTTGAGCTGTTCCCATCACTAACATCGTTATTTTACCATAAATAGCATTAATACTTATCCATATGCACCTATTATAGGTTGATTATAAAGGTATTAACCTGTTACAACAATAAACAAGTGGAAACAGCGTTTGGATGGTCAAAATCGGTGATACAGGCCGGGAGTTACATAATGTATGGCTGAGGCAACCTCCCTCCCCACCACTCTTTCACAAGTCTGGAGAGAGACTGTCGATCGATACTCTCTCTCTCTCTTTTCCACTCGCTTGGTAACAGTGATGACAATGCCCTGCTGGCAACTCGCTAATGTTAGCACGAAAATAGACCACAGAATAAGGGAATAACAGGGAAAATAGGTGATAACTGAAGGAGGGGAGGTGGAGGAGTGATATTTGGCATGGCCCAGAGGCAAAAAATAAAATAAAATAAAAATAAATAAATGGGGTGTTTTAAATGGATTTTTTTTTCCCCTTACTCTTAAGAGTCTTCCCGCAGTCCGCCGGGGGAACTCTTAAGAGTCTCCCTGCAGTTCCCGGGTTAAGAGTAGATTGTCCTGTAGAAAGTCAACATTCCTTACTGCCTTTGTTCAGAGTTAAGTCCAAGGTTGATAATATTAACCCCTTCAATCAACCACTACTGTACTACAATATAGTAATGTTACTTTCAGTGAATAAATGCTCAACTTAAAATAAACCTTTAACCCTTTCGCACACAAGTAGCAGTTTGCACCCTTTCTGGGATGCTTAAAAGCCTTTGTGACCATCAGGGGTGTTTATAAACCTTTAGTTTAATTACTTCAACCTTTTGAGTTGTCTTTGAGCGAGCTGTGGGAAGAAAACTAATTTTGGAGAAGTAATTATGAGATTAAGATCATTCAATTTCTGAATACTAAATGGCAATCCCAGTTGCATGAAAGGGTTAAGGAACACTTAAATTAACCCTCAAACTCAGACAGATCCTTTCTAAGTTAAATAAAATTGTATGGGAGAAGCAAGTGTCGCGAGCCATGGCATAGTCAGTAGAGCGTCGGCTACTGATCAAAGGGTCGGTGGATCAAGCTCGCACTGTCAAAATATTATTGGTAGATGTCAAGGCCGGGCAACTTGACCTAGCAATTTGTGACAAACACCTAATGTTCATGACCACCCCTTCTCGGGAATTACGTCATCTGGCAAATTAAAAAGAAAAATAGAAAAGTGTAAAACTATATTGAAGAAAAATTTCACTGTTGCAGAAAGAGCATTGTGGCACGGTCAAAGGGAGTGTTTGGATAAAGTAGCCTTGAAGTATTTCTGTAAAGATCATCTTTTTGTAGGGGATTAAATAAAATTGTTAAGAAGTAGAAGTTTTTTTTTTTATGTGCAAGGAGACAAAAGGCAAAGTTGCCTGTAACGAGTCTCTCTCTCTCTCTCTCTCTCTCTCTCTCTCTCTCTCTCTCTCTCTCTCTCTCTCTCTCTCTCTCTCTCTCTCTCTCTCTCTCTCTCTCCCTCTCTCTCTCTCTCTCTCTCTCTCTCTCTCTCTCTCTCTCTCCTCTCCCTCTCTCTCTCTCTCTCTCTCTCTCTCTCTCTCTCTCTCTCTCTCTCTCTCTCTCTCTCTCTCTCTCTCTCTCTCTCTCTCTCTCTCTCTCTCTCTCTCTCTCTCCCCGACACACAGAGCTTGAAGGAGTTTAAGTCGTAAAATGAGGGAAATATAGATTGAGCAAGATAATTTCAAAATTTACTTGTTGTTGGGGCTCACACAAGACTGCTCTTGGTTGTGGCAATTATCTGTATTTTAAAATTTAAAATTTGCAAACTAAACAAACCAAAATTTGGACAAAGACAATATAAAGGCAAAATAACTCGTCAAAATAACTCGTCAAAATCGCTGTTTTTTGTTTTGTTTTTTTTGTTTTTAAAGAGACAATGAACGGAGGAAGGAAAAGCACAGATAAAACAAAAAGATCCATGTGCCTAAAGGCATCCTCCATTCATAAAATGTTTGTAACAACTGGATTTAAACTTTTGTAGATTGTAAGTTTGTGGAAAGCGAATTCCAAAGAGTAGTAGTTCTAGGGATAAATTAATTTTGATAAGCAGAAGTTCTGCATTGTGGAGGAGAAAATGTAAATTCATGGGCGCTCTCAGCTGCCCTAGTTCTACGGGGAAAGATGTGGAGAGGCGGCACAATTGAAGCAAGTTCCTCAGAACAATTGCTGTGAAAATATCTGTAGAGTAATGCAAGGGATGCAACGTTTCTTCGTATGGATAATGTAGGAAGGTCCTGTGTGATTCCAGGGTTATTGATTAATCTAATAGTTTTATTTTGAATTTTGTAGAAATAATGCTTACTAAAATAAAATTAATATGAATAAAAGACATATTTAAACTTCCATATTTTAACTTCCCTGTTTTAAACAGAAGACCTGGTAGACACGGTAATAGAAGACTAAATACATTTAATAAAAAGAAAAGCAGGTCTGATATTATAATTATTGTTAATAATTTATATTCATTATATCGAAATTTCGGAATTAAAAAATTAAAAGATTCATTGAAAGGCCTACAAAAGAAAAGTTTTGCTCCTTTTATAGAAAATATTCTAAATAATAAACATAATTTCACAAATAAATTTAAGAATATAGTCTTTGCTTTTATGGGATATATTAGAGCTAATTCTAAGAAATCCAAAGATAACCGTATTAAAGATAAAGTCCTGTCCACTTTAAATTATTCCTCTAAAATTTTAGACAAAATTAATGTTAACAGTCTTATTAATTCAAAGAAAGTTAAGTCCATTACCAGATGGTTGTAAAGATTTCAAACCATTAATAGTGTATTCATATGAACGACCTGTTGGGTCTATTATTTGTAATTATAATAAAGTTTTAGGAAATCTTTCAGATAATGATATTTTCAATAATAATAAATGCGTGTGTGAAAGAGTCATGGATATGCCAGCTAGCAGACGTGATGCACTAGCAAAGTTCATTTATAGTCCGATATGTCACATATTAACAGGTGATGTAGAACTAGTTAAACATTTTGCAAACGACAAATTAGCGGAGCTATGTCGTAAAGGGTTTAAATTTAGAATAGGGAGTAATAAAGTAACATGGGACATAATTTTAAAAGATATTGTTTTTTCAGTCAATAAATTAAAAGATAAATTGTTAAAAATTGCGTGCTGCAATGCGAGAGAACTAGAAGCATGGTCTAAATTATTAATTAAGTTAATTAGAAATAAAATTTTCTCGCTTAAAAATGAATTTAATCTTTCAGATTTTATAGACTATAATTATAATAAGCTTAAAGCTGATTTAATAAATTTACATAAACATTTTGTAATCACTACAGTAGATAAAGCCAGCAATAATTATAGCTTCACATGTAAGAAATTTTATCTTGAAAATATGAAAAAAGAATTAGGTATTAAGGGTAACATATTACGTAAAAATATTTGCGGTAATTCTGTTTATGAAATTCAAAATAATCTGAATATTGATAACTTAATCGATGAACATACCAAGAAAAATATAATATTTGATATTAAACTTTCTGATAAGAACAAGTGCATTGCAAAATTATACATGTTACCTAAATTTCATAAAAGACCTTATAAATATCGCTTTATTGCCGGAGCAAAATTTGCTACCACTAAAACTCTATCAGAACAAGTAGTAAATTGCTTAAAATACATTAAAAGTACTCATAAAAGATATTGTAATACCATCATGAGAAGAACTGGCATTAACTATTATTGGAGTGTTGACAATTCGTTAGAAGTTATTGATAAAATAAATACCATGCCGAAAGTTACCTCGGTACATAGCTTCGACTTTTCAACTTTGTATACCAATTTGCCTTTAGATTTAGTATATTCAGAGCTTTGCTTTATTATAGATTTGCACTTTGACAGGTTCGTTAGGAATGGTAATTATTTCATAAATGTTTATACATATTTTAATAATGCATCACTTAGCTCTACTCCCACTAGTTCTGTATATTTTGATAGAACTAAACTTAAAGATGCCCTTAAATTCCTCCTTTTCAATACTTATGTTAGATTCGGGCCGTACATTTTCAAACAAATATTAGGAATTCCTATGGGTGGAAATGCTAGCCCTTTAATTGCAGACTTATTCTTGCTTGCTTTAGAATTTAAATATATAAAAGACTTAGTTGACAGTAGCAAGAAAAATAAAATTCCAGAAAAATTAGCACTTGCTAAACTGTTAAGTAATAATAGTAGATATATTGATGATATTCTTGTTTGCAATTTGTTAAATTTTAATCAAGTTGCTAAACTTATTTACCCTAATTCTATTCCCCTCACACAATGTAACGTAAATTATAAAGTTGAAAATTTTCTTGATATAAATATAGAGATTGTTAATGAACAGTGCATACTTAAAGTATATCACAAAGTTGATGATTTTAATTTTAACGTAATAAACTTTCCTTTCCCTAGTAGTAATATCGATAGTAAAATCACTTATAATTGTTTTTATTCCCAATTAATAAGATTTTGTAAAATCTGCACTAAAGTAGATGACTTTTGGGCTAGAGCTAGGTTACTATACAGACTCTTAGTGGACAGAGGTTTTGAGGCAAGTAAATTGTTCCATAAATTTAATCTTTTTAGGGTCAATTATTGTGACTGTATTCTAAAATTTGACATCAATAATTTTAATCAAGCATTTTTAACTTGAAGTTTCTTGTATAACCTCTGCTTACTTTTTGTCTGTATTTATTGTTTATCTTTTTCTTTTTCTATTATTATTATTATTATTATTAATATTGATGATTTTTTAAATTTATTGTTCTTGTTAAAAGAGTACTCTTTGTTTAAATCTGTTGTTACTTCATATTTTGCAATTATTTCTCTTTATATTATATGTATTCATTGTCGATAGTATCAATTGCTTACTTTTGCGATTTCCTTAGTTTATTTGTGCTATAAATGTAGGTTATTTGTAGGGTAGTTATTGATAGGGGTCACTTGAAGCATGCTATGCTTACAGGTACCTACCCGATAGCACTATCGTTAGTGAGTGCTGTACTGTATTTTATATATTATTTTGTAATAGTATAGATATCTTATCAATATTTGTATTTTTTACTATTGTTAATGTCTTGTCATGTTGCAAATTTGATTTTAAATAATATTTGACATTTAACATGTAGTTTCTTTATTCATGCAGAGTTTAGTAAAATTTGCCAGAACGTCCCGGACTTCCCAAACTTGACTACTTCCTTTAACGTGACGATAGTGCGTTGTTATATGTGCGATTGGTTTGCTTGGGAAACAGATTAACTTGCTCATGTAGTGATGTACACCCTATGTGGTGGATTGTGTTCTTTTATTTAATAATTTTCATTTTAGTAAGCGTTGTTTCCACATAGCGATTTTGATAATTTAATTTGACTTTATATTGTCCTTGTCCCAATTTTGGTTTGTTTAGTTTGCAAGTTTTACATTTTAATTAACATAAAATGATTGAGCTATGGAGACAGTGGGGGGTGTCTCGGGTGAGTTGTCTATTCTTTATATTGTGTCGTCCATGTTTTGGTTTGTTTATTTTGCAAGATTTACATTATAATACGGGCTACTGCACATTATCCAAGTTACCACAATTTTCTACTAACACCAGGCTTCTATTTACTGCTAGGTGAACAGAGGCATTGAGTGTAAGGAGACAGCCCATTCATCTCACCCTGCCTGGGAATCAAACCCAGGCCCTTTTTTTATATTGCGAGTCTAATGCACTATTGTTGTACTACTATTGCACCACAGGTCACCTTGGGAAGTAATTAAAATATAACATAAATTGCAATAATCTGATTGAAAGGGATAAAAGCTTATAAACTCCTGAATATCCAACCATTCTTCCCACCCCCACTAATGTTAAGCAGTTTTTCAGTTGCTCAGATTTTCAATAGATATTACTCATCATGTAGTATTTCACAGACAAGTTAGTCAATAATGACCATGATAGGTGTTCCCATGAGCATTATTTTATTTTCTATTTATTTAATTATTTTTTTAATCATGATAGTAATGGCTTGAAACGCGGCTCATGTGCTCACCGAATCCATTCAAAAGTTTATTTTTGCCCATCACTGAGATCATCCAAGTGCAACAAGTAGGAATGGTAAGATTTTAGATGACCCTGATGGGCCATGACAAGATTTTGGATAAGCACAATGCTTCATTTCTAGCCATCATTCACACGAACCGAACAGAAATATTGGACATTGTGATAAATGTGAGCACCCATATTGGTACTGCTTGCCCTTTACTCACTCTTAGTTTGTGCCTCCCCCAGAGACCTACTGGACGAAGCTAAGGACTACCACCTGATGCCCGAGAGACGCCCCCTGCTGCAGAGTTTCCGAACCAGACCCCGGTGCTGTAACGACATTGTGGGCCTCATATACGCCGTCGGGGGACTCACAAAATCAGGTCAGGATGGGGAACAGGGATGCAGCAATATTTTTGTTAACTGAGAGGTATAGTAGCTGTTACACTATTATAGCTACTCATCACTTATATTAAAGTCTCCTCATTTTATGCTTTTCTCAGTATTACATTGGAAGGAGTGAAAGCAAGTGCAGAGGAAGTGTGGTAAAAGTAAAGTAGGAGGCAGAGATATCAGGAAGGGAAGCGAGTGGTGGAATGATACGGGGAGAAAGGCAGTTGAGTAAAAGAGACAGTGGTTTGAGATGCTTTTACAGGAAGGTAGTGTTGAGGTATGGGAGAGGTACAAGGAGAAAAGGAGAGAGGCGAAACGGAAGTATTCAGATCCAGGCGATCTGGCCGAAAAATGTCGTAATAGGCTTAGCCCTATCTTTGTTATTTTTAACTACTAGAGAATTCACACACATCTCAAAATGTAGCCCTGTTTCGTATCAGACTGGCGTTGAGTAGAGCTCAGTTGTTATGACAATTTCCGTGGAGCGCATTTTTCTGCGATTTTAGCAATATCAGACCATAACAAACATCAATCTTGTTCTACAAAACAATAACAACAAGAGTCCGACTTCTCCTTGTTTTCGAACAGTGCGCGTCGCTCCGACCGGCTTTGTTTACATACGGTTCGACGCACGACTTTCAAACCAAGCTTAATAGGCTTTCAAGCTTTCGGATTTTAAAGGGACACCCGGGCTCCTGCCCATCTGCCGCGGTGTCATTTTAAAATGCTGCCCGGGTGGGAGGGGTTAATGGTGAAAATACAAAGCTAGTTTTGGCGGTCGCCTGTTTATGTGTCATATTTTGTTTCAACGTTCGGCTGGCACACGGCTTCACCTTCTAAATGTTCTTGCAACTATTGATTATGGATTATGAATTATTATTGAGTACTGTATTGATTTATTTCACCATTGTAACCATTCTTATGTACACTACATACCTACACAAATTTAAAGACCGAGTGCTCCACACAAAATGCGGTTCTGGTCTCACGTCCTAATAGCGGCATTCCAGGCACCTGGTCAGGTTCTTTGATTTAAGATCAGACCGCAAAGTCCGATCCCACGTCTTTCTTGGTCCGCCCCTAGGTACAGCTCTCTCCACATTCAAGGACCTGCATCTTTTTACCCACCTTTGTTCATCCATCCCCTCCACGTGTCTCCACACTGCTTTCATACATTAATTCGGACACTCAAAAACTATCGATTGTTTACTTTTGGCTGTGTTCCAAGCACGAGCCAGCTGACTGACTGACTTTGGGTGTGTTTTGTGAACTGCCTGCCATGATAACAAAGTTTTCTCTCGTGCAGTTTTAAGTGGTTTTAAAGATTAATATAGAGCCATGCCTCATGTGATGCCATCCGGAGTACGCAGTGTAAACTTGCCATGGCCTCACTTGAGGCCATCCGGGCTGGATGGTTTAAAGTTGTGAAAGCAGAACACGACCTTTGAGAATGACTAACTACTGTATATGTATCTATTTTCCATTCCATTTAGGTGATTCCCTGAGTACGGTGGAAGTGTACGACCCTATAGTCGGACGATGGCAGATGGCAGAATCGATGTCAATGCTACGGTCACGCGTGGGGGTGGTGGTCATGAAGAAGAAATTGTACGCTATTGGTGGCTACGATGGCATTGATCGCCTGGCCACGGTCGAGGTATTTGACCCATCCAGCAAGTGTTGGAGTAAAGTCTGTCCTATGAACTGTAAGAGGAGGTGAGTGATGTTAGATTTTGTGTGTAATTGTTATTATTACTGTTGCTTTTTCAGGTACCGGTAACTTATATTTCTGATGCATTTTCATATATATTTCTGTTACCTTTTCACTTATACTTTGCAGTCAATGAGGACAAAATTCAATGACTGGAGCATTCTGAAATTTGAAAGGTGAGATGGATGTGTAATCCCACAGTGAGAGAAGGATGAATGAGAACAGTGTGTTGAAGAATGGCTTTGCTGCCACTATCGCTAGAATTAAATGTGGCTGGGGAAGTTCAGAGAACTGCTGCCAACTCTGACCATGAAAAGAATGCCTCTCCCCCTGAAGGGAAAGGTGTATGCCTCATGTGTTAGAAGTGCAATGACTTATGCCTCCGGAACATGGGCCGTTAAATTAGAGGATGTCAACAGAATGGAACGTAATGAGATGAGAATGGTGAGATGGATGTGTGGGGCCAAACTGCAGGATAGAATAACAAATGATGAGCTGAAGAGACGCTTAGGTATAAAGAATATTATCGAGGAAATGCGTACAAGTAGACTGGGATGGTATGGTCATGTGGAGAGAAAAGATTAACAAAATTGGGTGAAAAGATGCAGGTCTGTGATTGTGGAGGGAGCTGTACCGAGGGGTGGACCGAGGAAGACCTGGGATCGGACTATACGTGCCGATCTCAAATCCAAAAACTTGACAAGTGAAGCAGCCCTTAACAGGGTTGCCTGGAACGCCGCCATTAGGACAAGAGACTGAAACTGCACGTATGTGTGGAGCACTCAGTCTTAAAATTTTATGTATGTATGTAGGGTATGTATTGACACCTTTGCATTCTCATACATGCTCTTCACTGCTTTCAGCAACTTGCCATCTACTCCGTATATTCTCAGTATTTTCTACATACCCTCTCTATCAACTCTGTCATAGGCCTTCTCCAAGCCCATAAAGGCAGCATACAACTAATGTTCCTTCTCCAGATATTTCTCCACAACACATTTCAGGGCAAAAATCTGGTCTACACATCCTCTTCCCTTTCTAAACCTGCTCTGCTCGTCACCTATCCATTTCTCCGTTCTCGCTCTGACTCTCTCAATCACTACCCTACTGTACACCTTACCTACTATCGTCCCTACTACAGTATATGTGAAGCGAAATATTCTGTGGTTTGACATTTTATGTGATTATTTGTTTTAGAAGAATAAAGTTGTTCAGACGACTTTAAGAAGATTATATGAAACAGAACATGAATTGTAAAGGAATCATTGTAAAGATTTATTAGGTACATTTATTAATCAAGTGTATTTGCTTCCAGTGCGGTGGGAGCTGCCGTATTAAACGAGCATCTATATGTCTGTGGCGGGTATGATGGTGTGGCATCGCTCAACACTGTGGAGTGTTATGACAGTGAGGCCAACATATGGGCCATGGTCACCTCTATGACTAAACATCGCAGTGCCGCTGGGGTCGTGGCTTTCGATGGGCACGTCTACGCTATTGGTGGCCATGATGGGCTGTCAATATTCGATTCCGTAAGTACCTAGTCTCATTCTCGATCCATTTTGTTGTTTATTAATATATTAAGTTAATTGGTGGGTTGATGATGATACAAATTCATGATGATACGACAGTTGTATGCAATACATGTTATCTGTACATTTTTTTTATGCAGTATATATATAGGTATTAAAATGTATATCAGTAAACTACTCTTGGATAGTGGGCTCCTGAAAACATATAACTACTGTATTATAGTAAGTAACCTGTCCGGACTTCATTTCTCAGTTTAGGACAGAGTCTAAACGGCAGAGGTATAAGTTCAAGAGACAAAAAATAATAGTCTGAGCAATGGTATCCAGTCCAGATAAACATATTTATCTCTCTTTGGTTGAACTCTAAAAGGACTGTCCAGGCACCCGATGTCTAGTTCAGAGTGCAATATCATCCTAGTCTTTTAGACAAAGTCCAAGAGACCAAGACCTGTCAGGGTAAAAATTTGAAAGACAGGCATTTCACACTTCCAGAAATTTTGCGCTTCTGCACATGTTTTTATCTTAAAAATTCCCCCTCTGGATGATAATGGATAGGGGAAAAAAATTAAGTAACATGATGAAGCATAATATCCATACTTCAAATAGACAAAAAATTCATCTTTAGCTTGAAGCATCAGGGATGCCTGGTAAGAGTGAAAGTCGCAAGAGTTTCACAAGAGTGTGTCAGGGACGACCTTCCTCGTCTATGGATATATACATACTGTACATACATTCATAACATTTTAAGACGGAGCTCAGTGGTCTGGTTAATCTGCTCTACATAACTAATTTAAGACGGAGTGCTCCACACATACGTGCAATTTCAGTCTCTTGTCCTAATGGCGGCGTTCCAGGCAACCCTGTTAAGGGCTGCATCACTTGTCAAGTTTTTGGATTTGAGATAGGCACGTATAGTTCGATCCCAGGTCTTCCTTGGTCCACCCCTTGGTGCAGCTCACTCCACAATCACAGACTTGCATCTTTTCACCCAATTTTGTTCATCCATTCTCTCCACATGTCCATACCATCCCAGTCTAATTGTACGTATCTCCTACACTAATTCATTGTGAGCAAGTCTTTCCCCCCTCCAGATACCTTTTTTTGTGGGTGGATGGGACTTGTCAGCCTTGGTCAGCAATCCATCTAGTGGAGACAACCTTATAATAATCTGAGTGAATGGGACTCGTCAGCCTTGGTCGGCAACCTGTTTAGGGGTATATATATTTTTTGTTTTTTTCATTTTCTTTTCTACACTACAGTATAGTAAAACACAAACCTGAGTCATCTCTACCGCTAAAGTTTACGTAATTAAATACAGTTAAAATATATCACTTAACCCTGTTTTTATATACATTAATATGCTTATGAGGAATATCATATATAATACTGTAATAATAGTAAAGGCCAAAGAAAACTTCCATGGACATTTTTATTGAAATCGGTAGATTGGCGACCGGCATAGTGACACAAGAACAACAGAACAAAAACATGAGTGTGAATGTTAAGTCAGCTCTTGTTTTTGTCCAAGTAAAGATACATTATATGTTTTATTGGCCAGTTAAATGTAATTGTAGTTGTAGATTAAGGGTAAGGGAGTCATAAAATACTGTACACAAATATATTGGTGTACAGTATATTGGTTGGTATATTGGCAGCCGGCAAAGCGACACAAGAACAACACGCACTCAACACGCAAGTGTGTTGGACTCTTTTTGTACAAGTAATGATGCTTTATATGTGTTATTGGCCAGTTACATGTTACATCGTAGATATAGTTTTTAGATTAGGGGTTAGGGAGTCATAAAATACACACATATTGATTCAGATTGAGCAATAAAGGGGTTAATACAGACAAGAAAGATGGTGCACAACTGGATTTAAATTTAAAACTTACAAAACAAACAAACCAAAACATGAATCGCACAATATAAAGACAAAAGAACTTATCAAAATCACTATGGGAAAGTAATGTATTAAAGATTTTGCAAAATAATAAAATGAAATAAATAGACAATTTATTTCACTGCCACACTGCCGGTTGTTGGGTCATTCTGGTTGAACTGAAAAGGTAAAATACTGTACTGTAGTTTAAACATTCACACACCACGCTTTTTTATGCTCGCATACCGGTACTCACTTTCTTGCCGATTGTTATGGGTCCACTTATATCTCATTCTATGTATTGCCAGACACCTTGATCCTTGAGGAGATGGGCATAATAATACCATATTACCATGCAAATTATTTGTCCTATTTCAGTGAGTTTGATAAACTACTGATACTTTTGAGTGTTGAGTTGACAAACATGATCCTGTAACTATTTTAGGTAGAGCGTTATGACCCCACTACGGGCTTGTGGACACCGGTAACCCCCATGTTGAGTAAGCGGTGTCGTCTGGGGGCAGCCACCTTAGATGGTCGCCTGTATGTCTGTGGAGGCTATGACGGATCCACCTTCTTAAGGACCGTAGAGGTGTACGATCCCATCACTAGCAAGTAAGTTTTCATTTTAGATTTATCATCCCACTTCTACATTTAGTGCTCAACTAGCCTCTGATTTTTCTTCATTATTCTCAACCAAGATCGATGCAATGCATTGAAAACAAAATAGGAAGAGTGGGGAACGGGCCTGAGTAAATACATACATCCACAACCAAGATAACTCGCATATGACATGAGTTAAAAAGTGCTTCCTTCAATGATGAATTTTCAGTGTATTCCCAGCCACCGTGTGTAACATATCGTATCCTTTCATTATTCCATCCAGTTGACATGAACAAAGTCATTGATTACAGTCAGACCTTGGGTAACTCGCCTTTACAAACCGCGGCTTTGGTCATACTCGGGTACTGTACCCCTAAAATCCCAAGTACTGTACGGCCAGTAACGCGCTTTCCCTCAATCTAACACGGCTTCGGCCCTGGCGGTTGGTCGGCAACTCTCAGCCTGTGATGTTCGAGCAATGATTATACTGCCTGACTAAAATCCAGAAGAGTTAGTACAGGAGTTAGGCGAGAATTTAGCAGAAGATGAAGAATCTAGGGACAGAGAAGATAGACCCCAAGGAGAACCGCGCAACCGAGATTTATGTGAGATCGTTGAATTGGCGGAGCGGTTGGCAGACCAGATAAGGAACGGTTACCCTGATAATGATAGGGCTACCGCTATATCCTCACAACATGCAATGCTTCTACGAGCCTACACCGAGATGTTCACCGATCGTGTAAATGCCCGCCAACAATCCCGAATCACAGAATTGTTTCGTGTCCGCCAGCAGGAAGAACAAGAGAACCAGAGTAATGAAGATTCGGATGACTCTCCCTTCTGATATTGACTATGTCATTCTTCTCGGGGTTTGGAGACGAAAATGAGCATCGCCAGGATAGTGGGAGGGGAGCAACATCTTCTCAGTGACGACTATGGTGGTGTCGGGGCGGGGGGAGATGGAACAAGAAAGTGGGTGACGTAGCACTTCATCACCAACAAAAGTACAGTACCGGATTATTTTCGTTATCTTGCCCTATTTCATATACGGTACCTTAGTTGATGCATATGTACATGTTAGGTGTGTATGAGTGATGTTTGATCCATATTTTGTTAGGTTGTAGGGAGGTAAAGGCTCAAAAAGGGGACGCTGGGATGAATTGTCTTTTTCCCATATAACCTTTGCTTTATGTAACGCGGCTTTGCACACCACGGCCGTTTGGTGGAACGAATTAGCCGCGTTACCCGAGGCCTGACTGTATATCAGAGACATGAATAAAACATTCTGTCAGCTCGATCCCAGAAATGTGTCTTTAAGATGCCACTTGTCTACCTACATGTCGCTGACTTAATTTGTAAATTAGTTCATCAATGCTTCATGGAAGGTAACATTGTGCAGTCTATGAAACAAGCTCTGCTACTGCATCTTCTCATGAAACCCAGCCTTGATGTTGAGAACCTGTCAAACTATCTTCCGGTCTCAATCCTCTCATTCCTTTCAAAGATAATTGAGAGGGCTATGCTCGATCAATTGTTACCACTACTTGAACAATATGGTGCTATCCCCCTCGTTCAATCTGCATATAGAAAATATCACTCAACCAAAACTTCTAGTAAGATTCATAATGACTTGGTGGAAAACAGTTGTAGTGGGATGTCTTCTCTCTTGGTTATGCTAGATCTGTCTGCAGCTTTTGATACAGTAGAACACGAACTGCTGATCAAGGATCTGTACTCTTATGGTGTTCGTGACAAGGCACTTTTGCTCCTTAAGTCATATCTTTCGGATAGATCTTGATGCGTGGTGGTGAGCCGGGCCATTTCAGACCTAGCTCCACTACTGTTTGGAGACCCTCAGGGATCAGTTCTGGGACACTCATATCCTTCACTAGCAGCTTATCATCCTTGCATGATGCTCATGATGTTGCCTATCACTTCTTTGCTGATGATACTTAACTGTATGTAAAGACAAATATTAATGTTACAATGATAAAAATGGAATCTCTATTGTCCGATATAAAGATCTGGATGGCAGTGAGGATGTCTTTGATATTGATAAAATGGCATAAACATTACGTTTTTATGTAAGTTTTTGTGTATGACTTCTCATGTTTATTCCAGTTTGAAACCCTGGATGTTGTTTAACTTTATAATGTGCCACTTAGTATTATTTAAAGTACCGTACCTACCTACAGTATGTCTGTGAGAGCTTTGAAGGATCTAACTTTCTGTCAAAGTGTACAACTCCATTACCAACAAAGGAGTTAAACCTTTTCAGTACAGTTCATATCTTATTTATTTAATTCTAGCTATAATTAGACAATTTGTACAGTTTAGGAAATATGTCACACTTAATAAGGATAATGGAGATGAATTTGTAACCTTTTAATTGCTAGTTATCCTTCCTAAACTGAATGAAATTGTCTAATAGTAGCAGCTATAAATGTTTAACAAAGAGGATGTCACCCATACTGTAAGAGTTTGGTCCTTAATTTTTCCTTTACAGGGTTGTTGTTGTCGTTCCCGTTCCCTAAGCTGCCTGGCCGAACAGCCCCGAGTCCCTTAGGAAGGCCATGGCCACGATCGGGCTTTCCCATTGGGCTCTCAAGGAGTGTAGATTATGTTGTTGGTGTAAGTGATTGTGTAGAATGCAGTATTCTATGATGTGTTTAATAGTATGGGGTGCTGTGTTACATCCTGGGCAGGTGTCGACGACAGGGTATATGGTGGTGCCTATACTGAAGGATTCTTTCTATTCACAGATGGTCATTCATTGGTGCCATGAATGTGACGCGGAGTCGAGTGGCTCTGGTGGCCAACATGGGGCGACTGTATGCCATCGGGGGCTATGACGGGGTGAGCAACCTGTCCACTGTGGAGGTATACAGCCCCGAGCAGGACCAGTGGGAGTTTATCACCTCCATGTGTGCACACGAAGGTGGAGTTGGGGTGGGAGTCATTCCTCTGCCGTGAGTATGATATTGATGACCTATAAAGGTTGCACCGTGAACTATAACAGGAAATGAGAGGTCTAATGTGTCAGAGATTTTATGAAGTGATTTTAAACTGACCTCACCAGCAAGTGTTGGAGTAAAGTGCTATGTTAGCTAAACCCTTGCAACACAATGGGTTCACTTTCATTTGATTCTGGCTAACATTAATAAATTATTTTATTCAGTTTAGGAAGGACGCCATCATATTGAAATGATTAACAGTGCTCCATTAGTATGCTTCCTCTGCCTTAAGAGCTTGCCAAAGTCACATACCTGAGTTGGGGTGGGGATGATTCCTGTACCATAAACGCTTACCAAATTAAAAGGGATGGTTTGGGGTGAGGGCTATTCCTTCGTTGTTAACGCTTGCCAACTTTACATGACTGCAATGGAGTGGGATCATTCCTCTGTTGTAAGTGCTTGTTAAATTATGTGGCTGCTTTGAGGTGGGATCATTCCTCTTGCCATAAGTGCTTGCCATGTTTACTTGGTTGCATTGGGGTAGGATCATTTCTATGTTGCAAGCCTTGGCTGACTTAACATGCTGTGCTCCACTGGTAGCTTATTCAGTTTTGTTGTGCTTTCGAAATCACTTCTGTGCGTGTGTAAATAATATATTTATGTTTATGCTTTTCATGCACACCTAAGGCAAGGGTGAAAGTGAGCCATTTAATTTTGTCTTATAGAACAGGTCTTCTTCAAGGCTCTGTTTTCTGTATACAGTATCTGTACATTTAATATGGAACCTATGAGACAGGTGTGCACCAGCCACTCTCTCACTACAAAATACCCTACATATTGTACTCTCATACAAAAAAGTGAATAGGTTTTCTTGTACTTTACTTTGTGGAACTAAAGTAGAGTATTTTCAAACATTAGGGTAAATCAAAGTTGAGTATCTGTGTGATGATGGATGTTCTCTGTACCAGTGTCATAAATAGTAAGTTTACCAGGAAAACACAGAAATTTGGGTTTTTAAATATTCTCAGTTAAATTTCTAAGTAATCTGATGATTTAAACAAATGTATTTATAATATTATAATATTGGTGTGCATCCAATGATGGTGAGGTCACGAATGTCCAAAGGGTGCTTCTCTCTTAATTTAATTATTTTAAGTATTTGCTCACACAAACTGGTGCCAACTTAGGCATTATATTTTAAACCGTTTTGTGTGTGCTTTTCGTCCATGTATGCACATAAGGGGAGGGAGGGTGTATTCAGTACAGTATACAGTAAGGACAATAGTGCAAATTGTTCTTCCACTAAAGGCAGATTAACATGAGTGCTTTTTCCTGCAACTGATCTGGCAGCTTCTGAAATATACTCTTATATTATAAAAATGTTGACAACTATAATAATCTACATTCACTGTAGTTGCTGTTGCTAGTGCAAAATGGTCTCAAAATACTGCTAGAATCAAGTTGCCATAAAAATCCCCTATGTAATCTGCTCTAATGTGTTGAGCATTATGTATAACGTGTGTGATTGTGGAGAGTGAGTCGTGTCAGTTATTTTCACCAGTTGCCATAAGATGAGGTGTTCAGTATGTTAGTTCAGTCGTGTTCTCTTGTACATTATTTACTCATACTGTACAGGTGAAGGCCTTTTCATTATATTCTGGCAACTATTAGATGATTTTATTAAGTTTAGGAAGGACCTCTAACCATTAACCGTCGGAATCCGGGAGGCCTCATATGAGGCAAAAACAAAAATTGGCAGGAATCCGGGAGGCCTCATATGAGGCAAAATGCGCAGCTAAAATCATCATAACACGGCAACCACGCGTTGTAGCCATGTCATCGCAACGGCATTCTACAGACAACAGAAAATTCTACAATTTGCAAAAAATTGACTGCTCTAGGTGGTCTCAATTGGTAATTACTGAATTACGAAATTTGCCTGTACCAAAAGGGCCCCGGACACGGTGATCGGGATCATATGAAGCCCCCTGGATTTTGTGAGTTAAAAGGCTACAAACTATCTCAAATAATCCTTTTTAGCTACCACAGATCCTTTCAAAGCTGAATAAAATCGTCTAAGTTGCCAGATTATAATGGAAAGGATGTTATCGGTACAGAGTGGGTTAATGATTATGAACTCAAGCGAAAGTATCGGTCTTGTAGATAAATAATTGTGTATATATTTGTATGTAAGTGTATTTAAAAAGGAATTAGCTTAGTGTGATCAAAGTACCATATGTATGTGATGCGCTTTATAATAATTCCATAAACTTTTTTTTTTGGAATATATGGATTTTTTTTTCTCCAAGCAATAATTGCTTGTGATTGTCTGGATTCATAATTTTCTATCAATTGTTCATACCATATTTCTGTAACCGTATTTGGTCCGAGGGAGATCTTTTTGGACTTCCCGTTTCGCTCCATTAGTTTGGAGATTTTAAGATGTTTCTCCCCATTAGTATGCTTTACCCTATTCAGGTGTCTTATTTTTTTCCGGGCGAGTAATAGCGAGCCTGTGAATTAGAAGAATTCAGCCTTTGGCCGAGAAATTTTTCTATCAAAAAATTTACAAATTTACAGTAGCTTGAAGAGGGGTCTTGGTGGGCATTTTTTAGTTTGAAGGAAATCTGGGAAGGCATTTTTGTAAGCCTAGGGGATATTCTAAATTACATTGCTCGAAAATGGCAAGAGCAAGCAAAATCCTCAACACTAATGAAACAAAATACTGTATCATAATAACCCACAAGATGTCGGACCAGGTAGTGTTAAAAGGAAGTGCATGAACTAGAATTCCAACTTGTACGTTATAATTTATTCATAAGGGGGGGGGTCACCGGCATTTTTTATCTTTCTCTCCTTTTCTCTCTTTCCCTGGCTTGTATCCATTCTGCCCCATTCAGCCTAGTGTTATTAAGACTTTTATCCCCAACCAGGTGTCGATTTCTTCCTGGCGAGCGTAAGCAAGCTAGCATTGTATGAAGAAATCCGGCTCCGCCGGAGAAATTTTTCTATAAAAAAATTCAAAAATTCAGCCTACTGTCAAAATTTTGTTTTTAAAATATGCTGGCTCGCTACCGCTCGCCAGAAAAAAATCGACACCTAAATGGGGATAAACGTCTTAAAACAGTACGCAGAATGGGGCCGAATGGATACAAGCCAGAGACAGAAGGAGAGAGAGAGAAAAAAAACGAGGTGGGGTCCCTTAACCCCTTATTGGCGGCGCTCGACTTAAGTCGTGCACCAATTTGCAGCAAGTTAGGAGCATTATTAAGGCTTTTAAAGGGTTAAAATAGAGTGCAAATGGCCGGGAGCGCAGCGGGCCAGACAGCCGACTTCCAGGGCTTACCGCCGCCCATTAACTCATGTTCCCTGTGTTCTCGAGAGGCCGGCAGTGTAGCCAGTAGTGAGCATAGCTGGGAAAAATATACCGCTATACGCTAAACTCCCATGTTCGTGGCACCACTGCAAGAGAACCACGAGTGCTACGTAGCTCGTTCTGGTCTCATTTTGAAGCTTTTAGCGCCTAGTTTTTTGCTGAATACATTTCTTTTCATGCAGATACTTGATTGATCATTCAGGAGGGCCTGAATATGCCCAAATAAGCCCAATACACCCCGCTAGACAAGGGTTAAGGCACTACCGTATTATTTTATATTTTTCCGGGGGTTTTGTATGACCAACTTTTATATATTTAAGTTAGTTTTTTTTAGAGTATCTACAGTGTGTTTTTATTTTACTGTATTTCTTTTATACACTTGTATAGTAAGAATATATTTTATACATTTTGTATTCAATTATTTTAGGTATCATTTGTAGGAGATATGTATTTGTATTTAAGCATGTTTTATATGTTACTATTATGTCGTTATTATGTTATTCATAGACTACAGTAGATCTGGATTTGACACAAAAATCGGAGGACAAACCTCCAAGTTCGAACCTTGAAGCCGCGAAAATATCACATATTCTCAGTTCTGAGGTTCGAAATTGGGGGTTTGTTTTCCGATTTTGGGTCCCTTACTGCAAGCTTCCATTTTGGTGTCGAGTACAGATCTACTGTAGTCTGTGTTATTTTATGATGTTTTCTTTATAATGCTACCAGGTCACAAAGTAGCCTACATAGGCTAGTTGACTTACAAGTACAGTACTGTACAGTAATTCTGTTACAAATCCGTTACAATTATAATTACAAATACTGTGACCAACCCACCAGAGTTTAACCCCTTCAGTTGTTGTTGTTGTTCCCCAGGCTGTCTGGCCGAACAGCCCCAAGGTTCCGAGCAAGGCCAAGGCCATAAACGAGCATCCCCACAAAACCCTTCCTGCTTACCACTAATAAAGCCCGGGTGACCGAAGGGCAGGGAGCTGAGGAGGGTGCGGAAACGCCCGCGAAACCAAAGCCCCTCCCAAGGCCCTATGCCCCTCAGCAATTATGAAGGGAAAGTTGAGGGGCAAAGGAAAAATGTGACGCTTTGGCTCCCAATCTGCCAACCTCTAGGTTGGCAGTAGGGAGGTCAATCCACGGAAAAGACTCAGTCACTTGAGATCTAGAAAATATATAAGTAAAAGGAACAGTCAGAGTAAGCTATGGGTATGGCAGAGAACGCTCAGCTCTCACTCTGATAGACCAGCCCATCACAACACCCCTTCAGTAGGGTGGCATAGTTTGTATTTTATTCTGGCTATTATTATTCAATATTATTCAGTTTAGGAAGGACCTAGAGCTAGGAATTACAAGGGTATAATCTGTCACAATTAACTTTTAGGCTAGCACATAACCTTTGTAAACAGCATAATATAATCTAAATATAGTGATAATATAATGAAAAAGATGTTACCTGTACTGAAAGGGTTAACTCCTTCAAGACAGTCATATTGGTTTTCATTTTGTTCTGGCTATCATTACACAATTGTATTCAACTTAGGAAGGACATTTAGGAATCATAGATCTATAACATCTCAATAGGTGCATTCACTGAAGCCAAATATATTATATACTGTATATTAACATCATTATTACTATTTTTGTTTTTTGTCAAATTCTTTTGATTAATAATTAGATAATGGCTGTAGGCCTAGTGATCATCCATATATGATATTACTGGCCTAAGTTCGAGCCCTGGCTGGGTTATGTCACAAATATAAATCATAATTAGGCTCTACTTGTATAGTTAAACAATTAAATTTGTGTTAGCATTAAGTTATCTCAAGGGTCATTTAGAAGTAACTTACTTTGTCTGAGTCTTGCTTTTAACAGACCAGGTGCTAAGGAACGGGCTTTTTTTTTACACAATACAGTAGAACCCCTCCCATCCGGTGCTCTCAGATCCGGAAACCCAAGAGATCCAGACAGGCATTTTGATCCAGACTCATGTTTCAGCCAACCAGACTTGTCTGGATGGCTTGGGAAAAATATAAGTCAATCCGGAAACGAACGAGACGAATACAAGTTTCCACACATATTATTTATATCCAGTGTTAAATATCCAGACTTGTATGTCAGCCATCCGGATTTGTCTGGATGGCTGAAACCCAAGTCTGGTTGTTCAAGTTAGATATCCGGACTCATGTTTCAGCCATCCGGATTTTGTCTGGATGGCTGAATATATGTCCGGACTTTCGGCAGATCCGGACTTTTGGCCGATCCAGACAGGGTTCTCCCCCAATTAGTCTGGATGGGCGAGGTTTTACTGTATTAAAATACAGTAGAATTTATTATAGATTTAAGTTTGGAAACAATTTGTACTGTATGTGGATATGTATGTGTGTTTATGGTGCAGTCACAGTAGGTTAAGGGAGCCCACCTCGATTTTTGTTCTCTTTCTCTCCCTCTCTCTTTGGCTTGTATCCATTTGGCCCCATTCAGCCTACCGTTTTAAGACGTTTACCCCCATCCAGGTGTCAATATTTTCCTGGCGAGCCAGCATATATATATTTTTGTTTTGACACCATGCTAAATTTGTACATTTTTTGATAGAAAAATTTCTCCGGCGAAGCCGGATTTCTCCATACAATGCTGGCTCGCTATCGCTCGACAGTAAGAAATCGACATCTGGATGGGGATAAACATCTTAAAACAGTTGGCTGAATGGGGCCGAATGGATACAAGCCAGGGGAAGAGAGAAAAGGAGCGAAAGATAAAACAAAAAGCCGGTGACCCCCCTTAATGCTGAGTATAGGGCTATTCATTATGACATCTAGAAATCCTGACCTTGAACCAATCATAACTCAAACAAGACTTGAACGGTCAAACTGATATTTATATCATATTTCCACCATATTTCCACCAATTATAGGTGGGGAAATTTACAGTCTACTTGCTCCAGCCCGAGTCGAAAAATTGTGACCTCAGCCTCTTCTAGCTCAAGAAGGGCTGGAGCAAACAGGCTGAATATTTCCACAGCTATTAACTGTTTGACTTCCCACTTGGTAGAAATATCAGCTTGATTGCTCAAGTCCCTGTGAGTTATGAGAGGTTGGGGTCGGGATTTCTTGACTTGTGAAAATTAACAGACTACTGTATGCTGTAGTTAGAATAGCCATCCTTGTCACCTACCATATTCCAATCTCTAATGCTTTGTTCCCTATTAACATACAGACAGACACTACATGCATATCATAGCCAGTCCATTTCCGCTACTCTCGCTCTTAACTGTCGCTAGAGCAGTGTTTCATGCAAATATATTATCGTTTGTATAAACACTCGCCCTACTTCTTAATGTGCATAATTGTATTTTTTAAAGATTAATGGCAAAGGATATGGAATCCTCTCTGTGAGTGCTCCTTTCTTGTTTAGTAGAAGCTGAGTGGTCTATTTTTATAAACAATAAAAGTACTACTTGTACTATTTTATTGGGGAGGGGGGGGGAATCGATCCATAATCTCAGAATACTCTCAAGGCCACGAAGGACGTTAACTGGGATTCCGCGGTAGGGCGGAAGCGGTCTGACGTCATGTCAAGATGGCCGACAATAGCTGCGCATTGCTTTCCGAACGGGCCATAGACCGCGCCCTTTTTGAAAACCGCTTTGTTTACGTATTTCGTGCCACTCTAGTACCTCCCGCCCCTTTTTGAAAATGCGGCCTTGGAGTATGTGTCCTTGGAGGCCCGACTGTACACAGCCTCCTCACTTAACCCGTTCAGTACCAGCGACGTCTTTTTCATAATATTTTGGCAACTATTAGATTATTTTATTCAGCCTAGGAAGGAAGTCTAGCCTACACATTAAAAGGCTACAGACTATCTCAATTAATCCTTTCAGCTACTACATAGGGATCTGCCTTGTGTGGGCCAATCGGCTTTCTGCAGACTCCCATTTTCTTATGTTATATATTTTTCCTAAGCTTCATAAAATTGTCTAAATGTGGCTGAAATCAAATAAAAGAGACGTCACCAGTACTGTACAGTGTACAGGTTAAAGTGTTGTCATTATTACACTTTTCATTAAATAACAAACATGATTAACCCTTTCTGCCCGGGTCATTTTAAAAGGACACACCTTGCGAAGGCCAGGAGCCCGGGTGTCCTTTTAAACTCTGTAAGCTTGAAAGCTTCCTTAAGCGTGCTTTGAAAGCCGCGCAGCGAAATGTTGGTAAACAAACCCGACCGGAGCGCCGCCAAGTGTTAACATCAAGAAGAAGTCCGACCTTGTCCGCCATTACCAGTTAGAGTGAAAAATAATCTCCCAAAGTGTCCGATAATGCTAGATTCGCGTCAAAACAGACAAAACTCTCTCCACGGAAATCGTCATCACACCTGAACCAGTTGACCTACAGAGCTCTATTCAGTGTCAGTCTACAGATACAAGTAAAGGATACATTTTGAGATTTGTGTGAATTCTCTAGCAGTTGAAATAACAAAAATAGGCCTATGTTTACATACAACGTTTTTTGGCCATATCGTCCGGATAGGAGTGCCGTCATTTAGAAGGCCAGCCCGGGGAGGAAGGGTAAACTTAAATTTGTGTATGCTTCATTTTTAATCCCTTCTGTACTGGCGATGTCTTTTTAACTTTACTCTGGCTGCGGTTAAACGCTTTTATTCAGCTTAAAAACTGCCTCTAGCAATTAACAGGCTTCGAACTATCTCGCTTAACTTTTGTTATTGACACCTGGATGGGCGTAAACGTCTTAAAACAGTAGGCTGAATGAGGCCGAATGGATACAAGCCAAAGAGAGAGGGAGAGAAAGAGAAAAAAGCGAGGTGGGCTCCCTTAAGTGAGGAATTTCAGTACCTGTAGAAGCTATTGTGCTGCTTTTGCTATAGAGGTACTGAATCAGTTTAAATTTGTTAAACTGCGATCATATCAGGTCAGGTCAGGTGAAGGTATTGAGGGATAAGCCTTTACAACGGCACCTCGTATCTACATTCTATATTTCCTATTTTTCTGAAGAGTGTAGAGAGACAGGAAGCTGTTGGAGTGGCTTTGTTATGTGTGTTTTTACTGGGCTGTACTTTTGCAATAGCACAGCAGAGTGAATACAGCTCTCTTAGAATCTCTTATAAGCAATACTGATTTTGAGCCAAGAACTTCTATCTCTATCTACTGTATATACTGTACCGGTACTCAGGCCCAATCCCCACTTTACTTTTTTTTTTGTTATTTCTATTTTTTTTATACAAGAACTTAGTTGATAGGTTTGTTTGGGGTGGTTTTATTATTCAGTATTGTTTGTTATTTATTTTTTCTATTTTTATACTTTCTATTATGTGTTATAATTATATTGTCACTGTTTTTATAATTATGATGATTTGTACATCCGTAAGCGTTAAATAAGGATATTGTACATCCATATGAATCTATGAACCTTTAAATTAAATTGTAAAACTTGCAAGACGAACACAGCAAAAAGACACCACAACGAATCAAAATCGCCATGTGGAAACAACGCCCAAGAAAAACAATAATTTACAATAAAAGAACACAATCCACCACACAGGGTGCACACCAACCACTACATGAGAAAGCTAATCTGTTTCCCAAGCAAACTAATCGCACACATACAGTATAACAATGCAGTATCGTCACGTTCAAGGAATTGGTCAATCTGGGAAACTTGCTCATGTAGTAATGTACACCCTATGTGGTAGATTGTGTTCTTTTATATATAAATTATTATTTTGCTTAAGCGTTGTTTCCACATACCAATTTTGATTTTTTTTTTTTTTTTCAAAAGACCTCCGTCTACGTATTGTGAAAAACCTGTTATCCTCCGGCAAATTATGGGGTTGAGTGAGTGAAGGGGGGGACAGTGAATGAAGGAGGATACATGTTTTTCATAATACGTGTTGCTAGCCCCAAACGCGCGAGCAACTGTTTTTTTATTAGTTTTGTCTTTTTACTGTGTTTGTCAAAGTTTTGGTTTGTTTATTTTGCAGTTTTACATTATAATATAACCGCATTATTGTCACGTTCAAGGAATTGGTCAGTTTGGGAAGCCAAGTTCCAAAGCCTCGGGTATAATAGAGGGTAGTATTGTCCCATTTGTGTTTGATAGTTTCAATTGAGGTTGTCGCTCTTAATGCTCATGACTATACTGTACGGTCTCGCTAATAAGTCATGTCTCAGCTGTCATTACGTTTGGCTTGCTCTGTGCTGTATTAATGTCTGTCAGATGTTGAATAGGGTGGGTAAGTGTAGGAACATGTTTGTATATCTCATTCGATATGAAGAAATGAAGCTTAGATATTGCTGATACTAATTATTGATCAAAACATACTTGGTGCCGAGACATCACTTATTAGCGCGATTGTACATGGCTATATAAAGTATGTAAGGGATTTTTGAGTGGCGTAATGTCAATAACCTTGAAGTCCTGTAGTAATTATTATGTTCTCTCCACCAACCAACTTTACTCCTAAACTCGATTAATGAAATTAACAAACAAATGTGGCAGTCCGGGGATTATAACCCAGAGAGAGCAGCCATTTCTTCTTGACACCGTATTGCTATCGTAATTCTCAAACAACACTTTTTATTTATATATGTAATTTTTCGGCATATATAATATAGAACTAAAGACCAACTAAATTATCCTGTACCAGTATTGCCTAGATGTGTGTGAAGTTGTATTTTGTTTTTGTGTGTGAATTGTTTTGTGTTTTGTGGGGGGGGGGGGGGGGGGGGGGGGGGGGGGGACTAGAGACAGAGCCCCAACAGGGACAATACAACACAACAAATAAAACAAAACAAAACAAAACAAACCAATTCACACACATCTAGGTCGTGCAGGACAAAAAACCCAGAGACCCAGGCCCATTTGAGGTCCCGAACACAAGAATCACATTTTACATATATTTGTCTTGTAACCTTTTGCAATTTTTTTTTTTTTTTTCTTCTTCGAAATAACATCCAGTTCAATATTAATGAAGGCAATAAACAAATGTGATAAGATTCAGTGTGGCTATTGTTGCTGGTTTGTACATGAAGCAAAAGAGGCATGGATTGACTTATGTATATGGTGCCATTACCCGGTACATGACAATGGATTCCAACCTCTTTACATTTACCATTATTCTTAAGGCGGGTGACCTGCTTTTTTCTCTTTCTTGGTTGTATCCATTCGGCCCAATTCTGCCTACTGTTTCAAGACATCCCTATCTACAGGTGTCGATTTTTTCCTGGCGAGCGATAGCGAGCCAGCATTTTATGGAGAAATCCGGCTTTGCCGGAGACATTTTTCTATCGAAAAATTTGCAAATTTAGCCAGCTGTCTAACTCATTATCCAAAATATGGTGGCTCGCTATTGCTCGCCAGGTATAAATCGACACCTGTATAGGGATAAACGTCTTGAAACAGTAAGCTGAATGGGGCCGAATGGATACAACCCAGAGAGAGATAAAATAGTAGGTGACCGCCCCTTAACCATTTTATTATGCAAGTCTTGTTCACTCGGTGTCTGTTATCCTAGCTCAATTCGGGGTCTTTGTTGTTCGTTTATTTTTGGCAACATATTAAGTTTTTCATTCTTTCATTTATTCATTTTAAGGGGAGATTTCCACTTGAGGGATTTTTTTCTTGACTCCTTTCTCCCTCATGTTTAGCCCCATTGTTTTTCTAATTTTAAGACTCGCCCCATTATTTTGACGATTTTAAGAACCTTCGACCCATTTCTGTCAATTTTTAGACCTTTCGTGCCATTTAGGTGTCGATTTTATCCTGGCGAGCGATAGCGAGCCTGTAATTTAAGAGGAACCGGCCTTCAGCCGGGAAATTTTTCTACCGAAAAATGTACAAATTTATCTTGAAAGGGGCTCAAGGGGGTGTAATTTTAAGCTTGCTGGAAGGTTAGGGAGGAAACTAAACACCTCCCCTTAAGCTCATTCATCACTTCCTTCATGTATTTGCTTATTTTTTAAAGCTGTTACCCGATATTAATTATATTGTCATTATTTGTCGTGTGAACTGTACAGTACTGTATATAGTTGACAAATATTTGTAATTTTATACAATTATTTTCCAAGTAAACCTGTGTAATTTGTTAAAATGTAAAACTTGCAAACTAAACAAACCAAAATTGGGACAAGGACAATATAAACAGTGATTTTTTTTTTTTTTTTTTTAAAGAAAGTATTCCATAGGGGTACCGGTATATGTTATATTTGAGCACATCCTGGTTATTTATATAATGCACTACAGTACAGTACAGAATACCGACATACCATTTGGCTTTCATTTCAACTGTGGAGTATGGCGGCTAAGAGAAGACTACAGTCACTCCTCACTTAAAGACTCTCCTCATTTAAGCTACCCGGTATTTCATTATTACACTTTAGCTGTAAATGCAACAAAAATGGTGCCTAATTGCAACACAAATTACAAATATAATGGCTTCACTTAAAGTCTTGAACTTAAGGGGAGGTATTTAGTTTGTTCCCTAGACCTCCATCAAGCTTAAAATTACACCCCCTTGAGCCCCTTTCTAGATAAATTTATACATTTTTCGGTAGAAAAATTTCCCGGCTGTAAGCCGGTTCCTCTTAAATTACAGGCTCGCTATCGCTCGCCAGGATAAAATCGACACCTAAATGGCATGAAAGGTCTTAAAAATTGACAGAAATGGGTTGAAAGTTCTTAAAATCGTCAAAATAATGGGGCGAACGTCTTTACATTAGGAAAACAATGGGGCTAAACATGAGGGAGAAAGGAGTCAAGAAAAAAAATCCCTCAAGTGGATATCTCCCCTTAAGGAACGTAACTATATAACTCGTATAACTCATATGTGGCTATTGTAAGGTGACTATATATATACCTGATTTATGTGAATGCACTAAACACTCCGATATGGATTAGTGAATAAATAAATTCAAAGTAAATATGTACAATCACCTGCATAAGTTGCAGGTACACACTAATATACTGTACTGTATGTTAAATTGTAGCCCCATGAAAATTAATGAAGGAAAACACTAGAACATGGGGTTCAATTAAGTGCTTCAAAAATATACATCTGCATGTCAGATTTGTTCAGTATAATATGTACCATCTTTCACTGCAGGTGGTTGTACTTCCTTAATGGCCACCCCTATGGGACCTCTTTTGGGGAGCTCGGTGGTCTGGTTAAACTTCTCACAAAAAATGTATTTTACTTCCTTGAATTATGATAGTTATTACAGAAATACGGCTTAGCGGAGTCTGGAGATGCGAGAGTTGATTTAACATACTAAAAGTGCTTTAGAGTATTGGAGTTTAGCAAGACTCAACACTGCAGTTGTGATAAAACTGTATACCTGTAATGAATGAAGCCGGTATCACACGAGCGTTTTTTCACTCAACATTTATCCTCAATACTGGTCTGGCAGCTTACGTGGTCAACATATCAAATAATTGCCTAAATTCATCTATCATCAGTCTAGTTTCCGATGCCAGTGCAAAATATTCCAGAAATGTTGCCAGAAAAATGTTGATCATCGAATGTTCACTATAAAAGTTCTCGTGTGATACCGGCTGTAGAGTTAACGGAAACAAAATGTTACACTATATTCACCAAAACTGGAAACTAAGTTGATTAAGTTGTAAAACTTGCAAAATAAACAAACCAAAACTGAGACGACAAGATTTATGCCAAAAAACTAATCAAAATCACTATGGTGAAGATTGAGGAATTGTGTTTTTTTCTTCAATTCTGATGTATTTTTTTTAGGTTTGTTTCGTAAGCTCTACCTCTATGAATATGTGATGCATATAAATATTATGCTAAATCTTGATTGTATTTAAGATATTAATCCGTGAATATCGTGTATAAACATGACTTGTTTTTATATATATATATCATTGATAATAATATAGAGATGTGTGGGATGGTTCGGACAGCTAATAATGAACGGGAGGGATGGTTCGTCCATATGTGTAATCGTATGTGTGGAAGATACAAAAAATATTCTGCAACAGTGAAATGTAATTGAAATCGTAAATAATTACATAATAGTAATCGCAGATATTTTAAAATTGCGATTGATTAACGTGAATTTATATATGGTCGAACCATCCCACCTAGTTGGGATGGTTCGGACTTCTTGTGGGGGGTGTTTCGTAATTGTCTTTCACTAACTAACCTAGATTAAGCTTCAAACTTAACATAAACTAGCCAAGATTAGTGGCGTTACTGTGGTACCAATAAATGTAAACAGCTTCCAATACTTATGTTTTTTTAAATATTTTTGTATAAAGTGGCTGAATCATCACCACTCTCCCTATTTATTTGCCAATTTATATTTATTATTTTTTGAGTTTCCTCCTTGGTCCTCCATTAAGCTTAAAAAACACTCACCCAAGAACATCCTTCAAGATAAATTTGTAAATTTTAATAGAAAATGTTTCCGGCTGAAGGCCGGTTCCTTTTTAATTACAGGCTCGCTTTTGCTCGCCAGGACAAAAAATGGACACCTAATTGACAGTCTTAAAATTGACATCGAAATGGCATGAAAGGTGTTCAAAATCGCCAAACTAATGGGCCGAACGTCTTAAAATCAATAAAATAATGGGGCTAAACACGAGGGAGAAAGGGTCTAGAGAAAACGCCCATCTCCCCTTAACATGAAAAAAAAATGGTTACGTATCAGCTGCCGGCCAACAGTGAGATGCGAGGCGCCATGTCACACTCAAGAGCTACACACCACTACACTAAAAAGGTTAGTTGCTGCAATATGAATGTCAACCTATTGTAGGTCTGTTTAGTTTTTGTGAATATAGTTGGGGGCTATGGAGGGGTGATTTTTGTCGGGCAGAAGCCAAGTTTATATACCCGGTACTGTATATAAATATCTATATGCGTGTATATACAGGGTACTTTACTTTGGGAGAGGATTCACGAGGTTAACCAATATATTGATTAGAAGTACAGCATTGGTTGGCGGTATATCATGACAATTCATCTTTTTAATTAAATTTGTTTTTTTTTACTTTGGCGGTAATTTTGGCATCTTAAGAGTCTTATGCAAGCGGTCACGGTAGTCAAGTTTGCTTCTAATTTGACCACTCTTTGGGTAGAGGGCAACCTTTTAGGTTAAATTTATAAATTACTATAATGGAGGTACAGTCGTCAGGATTAATTAGTTTCATTTCCCCTGGACTAGGCGTTAGTAGCACTGCACGGTGGAGAGGTATCCCCTCTACCCCCTTTCCTTGTTGGTTCCATACCCCCACCGAAACCCTCCCATGTTCTCTCCGACCCCAGAACTACACCCACCCTCCCTTCTCTCGCTCTCACCCAGCTACTTCTGGACCTCACCAATTTCACGTACTCTGAACAACTAATAAAGGAATGCAATGTATCATAGGTATAGTTAAGTATGACCTTTACTAAATTTGAAAGCAAGAGAGAGAAAGGGAGGAGGGGGGAGGGAATGTTCAACGCATCATCACCACCAGTCATCACTGTCATCACTAACACTTATCACCACCAATTATCAGCACCACCACAATCATCACTAGGCTACTACAATAATGATTAGCCTATTTACTGTCTTCGTGGTGCAGTGCATAGTGTGTTGATTTTTGGTGTGAGCATCCTGGGTTCGAATCCCCGGACTGCCACATGTGTCTGTTAATTTAATTAATCGATTTTAGGAGTAGAGTTGGTTGGTGGAGAGAACATAATAATTTATATCTAGGAGTGTTAGCAACAGGACTGCTGAAGTTTTCTTAAAACTATACAGTACTTAGCACTAGTAACACCCCATTTAGACTATTCTATTCAATTTTGGTGCCCTTATTACAGAATGGATATCGACCCTTTAGAGGCAGTCCAAAGAAGAATGACGACAAAGATACATAATATTAGACATTTATCGTATGAGGAGAGGTTGAAAGTTTTAGGCTTGCACTCACTAGAAAGACGAAGATGTAGGGGAGACATAATAGAGGTATTCAAATGGATAAAAGGTTTAAGTAAGGGCGATATAGATGAGGTATTAAAGTTAAAGAACGGTGACATAACCCGCTCAAATGGTTTCAAGTTAGATAAGTTTAGATTTAGGAAAGATATAGGAAAGCACTGGATTGGGAATAGAGTTGTTAACATGTGGAATGCACTGCCCAGAACAGTAATTAGCTCAGAAACAGTTGAAAGCTTTAAGCATAAGTTGGATTGACATATGGGTGATATGGGCTGGGTGTGAATGGGAGCTGCCTCATGTGGGCCGCATGGCCATATGCAGTTTCCCCGCGATCTCATGACCTTATGTTCTTATGTAATTGGGGTTGGGTGTGACAGGGATCTGCCTTGTGTGGGCCGATCGGCTTTCTGCAGACTCCCACTTTCTTATGTTCTTATGTAAGGTACTGTAGTTTCTGAAAAGAGGCTCCAGCTTTGAAAATATTACTTGACTTAAACAGGCTAAATAATCCTGAAGGGTTGATAACCAATATATATGCCCTATTTTTACTAACTATCCCTCGGGCACTCTTACGCTCATCTATCCCTTAGGGAGGGTCTTATTTTAAAGTTCCCTCTCCCTCAGCACTTACGTTCACCCATACATTAGGGAAGGACTTATTAATTTTGTTACCTTACCCTTAAAACCTTGCCATAAGGTTACTCTATTTTATCAGGTATCTTGTGTTGTAACCAAGTTAAGGGGGGCGTCCGCTATGGCTATGTAGCAATATGGGTTGAAACATAGCAAATTCTGTTAAATACTCCCTGAGTTTGTTGTTGTTGCTGTTCCCCAAGCTGCCTGGCCGAACAGCCCCAAGGCCCCGACCAAGGCCAAGGCCATAACCGAGCGCCCCCACAGAACCCTCCCTGCCGACCACAATAAAGCCTGGGTGACCGAAGCCACTCCATGGCGGGGAGCTGGGGAGGGTGAGGAAACGCCCGGGAAACCAAAGCCCCACCCAGGGCCCTGTGACCCTCAGCAATTATGAAGAGAAAGTTGAGGGGCAAAGGAACAATGTGACGCTTTGGCTCCCAATCTGCCAACTTTTAGGTTGGCAGTAGGGAGGTCGATCCACGGAAAAGACGCCGTCACTTGAGATCTAGAAGATATATAAGTAAAAGGAACAGTCAGAGTAAGCTATGGGTATGGCAGAGATCGTTCAGCTCTCACTCTGATAGACCAGCCCATCACCACATGACTAGAACCCAATCCTCTCAGCATCAGCTAGGAAAGGCCCTAGAAAGCCGCCTTTGGCGGGGGGGATAGCTCCCCTACTTCAACTCCCTGAGTAATGGCAAGACGTAGAGTATCTACTCCACATAATGTTATTGAAAGCTTCAGGCCTATGCAAGCTTATTCTCTTGAGATAACTTTCAAAATAATTTATTATTATTAAAATAGGGATTTGCACCAAGCCTAAAAAGACTATGTGGCACCAAAATAAACTTTGTGGAAAAAACATCGGAGTTGTTGTGGGGCTGGGTGCAATACGGAGTAGAGGATAAGAAGACTAGGAAACACTAATTAAAGAAGCTGAAGGAGACGGGTATGGAGGAGAAACCGCATAAGATGTGGGAGGGAGAAAGTGGGGGACTCTCCAAGCATATCGGCTAGGACAAGGGGGCGATTAAGGGAGGATATGAAGGGGAATGCCTGCCGTCGGACATTGGAGAAACGCGGACAGTCTATCAGGAGATGCTGGACAGACACTGGAATATGGCAGCAAGGACAGAGCGTGGGGACATCACAGGACATCAAATGACCATGCGTGAGCCTGGTGTGGCCGAGCCGAAGACGGGCTAGAGCGGTCTCCCATCGACGATTGCGATGCGAGGAAGACTTCCAAGGTAGGACGGAAGGTTTGACAGAACGCAGTTTGACATCAGACAGGTCACCCCCCTTAATGTAGACTTTTAGATCGAGTTGACTTATTGAATTGAGGTGACTTTTTACATTTGGGGAGTGACTTTTTAGAATGAGTTGACTTATTAAATTGAATTGACTATATTGAGTGAGTTGTTTTTAATTTGTTGACTTTAAATTGAGGTAAGTTTTAAAATTTGCGTTCAATTTTTTTGATTGAGTTGGCATCTTAACCCCTTCAGACTCATATGACGCAGAGGTTGCCAGATTAGCAATAAGAAAGAGTTCTCTCACTCTTATAATTACCTCTCCAAAATTAGTTTTCTGCCCACAACTAACTCAAAGACAACTGCAGAGGTTGAAGTAACTAAACTAAAGGTTTCTAAATACTCCTGATGGTAACAAAGGCTTTAAAATATCCCTAATAGGCTCAAAATTGCATCATATGTCGGAGAGGGTTAAATTGAGTTTACTTTTGATAAACAAATTTTTTAATCAAATAAACTTCAAGGGATATATATATACAGTACAGTATTTGTATATGATTTTATTTTATATTAAATCAATGACATTGAGATTGTGAATTTAGATCAAGTGACTTGGTATATATTTTTAATCAAATAAACTTCAAAATTAAGAGTTATTCATATTTTGATTTGATTTGCTATTAAATGACTTGGAGATTGTGATTTGAAATTGAGTTGACTTTTGATATGATATTTTTTACTTGTCTTGCTATTATATCACCGACTTGGAGAGTGGGATTTTGGAAAGTTATCTTGATTATATATAGCTTTAGTTTTTGTTCAATAGTGAGATCAAGATTTAGTTTTTGTTCAATATTGAGATCAACATTTTGTGTTTGTTCAATATTGATGATGCAGTTTTTACCACCATACACTCCCTGCTGAATAGCAAGGCTAGGGTGGGTACCCTGATGAATCAGGGACTTAGTGAATAGTTGCCACAGATTGATAGACCGCGCCGTTCACCAACAGCACTGACGTCTGCCAATAACTCACTGGGTGGCCCGAGGCTCGAACCGTCAACCTCACGGTTAGCAGGCGAACGCTCTACCAATCGAGCTACGGCCTGTGACATAAAGATTTAATTTTTGTTCAATATTGAGATCAAGATTTCGTTTTTATTCAACACTGAGATTAAGATCAGGGTTTTCTTCAACATTGAGACCAAGATTTAGTTTTTATTCAACATTTAGTTTGTGTTCAATATGGAGTTCAAGATTTCTGATATAAGGAGTTCTATGTTTATCATCAGATTTACACCTGGGAGAGTGTTAACATTCACAATAATGATGTGTCTTAACCCGTGGAGCCCCGGCTAGTTTTGTAATGTTTGTTCACCAGAACCCGGCCGGTTTTCAAAAAATGGTTTTATTCCAGAAACAATAGCGAATGGGTTAGGAATGAAGGAAAAACCACGAAAAACCGCTCAAAAAGCTTAAAAAATGGTCCTACAGAGCCCCCGAAAACGTATTTTACAAGAGTAAAAAATTGAAGGCAATTACCCCAAAAAACCAGGTTATTGCGCGCTCACGCGCACGCACGTGGACTTTGAGAGTTTTCAACCATCGGCACGGTTGCGTGGGATACGTACACAGTTCCCATACAAATCTGAGCCCTCTTGAGTGGCTACACCTGAGGTTACGGTCGGCGCAATTAGGGTGACGCGTCAGGCGCGTCTCTGGGGCTGTGCGTTACATACATCGCCGACGCGTCAGACGCGTCGCTGGGGCTGTACGGGTTAATAAATCCTATATATGTTTATTACATTTTGATGCGTTTGTTTTCCCAGCATGCTCTACCTGGTCAAGAGTGGGTCTAGGGTGGGGGCCCGGATGGTTCAGGGACTGAGGGACTTTAACCCGAGGGACGCAAAATTGCCCAAGGGGCAAGGGTAATTATTTGTGTAATTCTAGCATTATATGCTGACAGATTTAATTTTATTTGTGATATAAACATTAATTACTTTTCCATGGGCTTTATTTTACTTATATGATGAACATATGAACCTTGAAGATCAATAAAACCAGTGGGAAAAGCATTTGGGTGGTGACAAAATTTATGTTATTGTGGCCCGGTCGTATGTTGGTGCCGCAGGGTGAGAGAGAGACACATCCTCCCCCTGCAATGTCTAGCAACACACTGACCGCCACAGGAGGGATCTCAGTGTTGTATAAAGTCTCTAAGTGAGTCTAGGGAGCAAACTTGAAAACAAATCTTAAACTCCTACAGATTATTGTAAGGGTATGAATATTTATTTTTATTTATATATTTATTTTATTTTTTTGCCAGACACCGTAATTCCCGAGAAGGGGTCGCCATGAACATTAGGCGTTTGTCACGAATCGCTAGGTCAAGTTACCTGGGCTTAACATCTACCAATAACATTTTGACAGTGTGGGTTTGATCCGCCGACCATTTGATCAGCAGCAGACGCTCTACTGACTATGCCACGCCTCGCGACTTTACCTTTAATTAAGCCGCTGTCACACGAGCGCTTTTTCCGTCAATTTTCCATGAGCAAGTTTTTTCTCGTATTATTTCAGGACTTTTTCGCACTGGTATTGGCAATTAGACTGAAGGTAGATTATGTTAGGTGGCTGAATTCTGATAAAGTGTAATTTTTTAATCTTCCAGACCATAATTGCCCTTAAAAATTGCTCGAAAAAAGGCTTGTGTGACTCCGGCTTTATTTGATATACATTACCAGATTCTAAGAAGTTTGGCCTATTAGTTTGGCAATTTAAGACCTCTCGCCCCATTTCTTTGTCAATATTAAGACCTTTCGTACAATTTAGATTTCATTTTATTTCCTGGCGAGCGATAGCGAGCCTGTAATATAGTAGTAACTGGCCTCCGGCCGCTACATTTTTCTATTGAAAAATGTAAACATTTATCTTAAAGATGGGTCTTGTGTTTTTTTAAAGTTTGATGAAGGTCTAGGAAGGAAACTAAACCAAAATTAAATGATAAATAAATGAGCAAGCAAATACGCCCATCCCTCCCTTGACTGCATAAAATCCTCTACTGTTAGCCTAATAATAATAATAAGTATGTTACTTATTTCTCATTTCTCATAAGCGCCAATTTTTCCGAAGAATTCACTAGCGCTCGGAAAGAGAAAGAAAAAAGAACAAAATCAATGCATCAAAAGAAAGCTTATATACAACACACATTTAACAATCACTAGCAGTGGAAAAATAGCCTAAACTCTATAGCCATCTGTCATGACACCTCTCTCTCAAGATTATAGCTTCTCTCAAAGAGAAAAGTCTTAAGTTGTCTCTTGAAGCATTCAACAGAACTCAGTTGTCTCATGGACAGCGGCAACCTGTTATATAACCTCGGAGCCATGTAGGAGAATGACCTCTCAAAGAAAGAAGACTACATCAAATCAAACTGTTGGGTTTATGTATCCCCGCCACACGAGGTAGCCACTGTACAGTTGGCAACACAGACACATCAGACACAGGAACAGGGCCACTCGCAGGAACATGTTGGTCAGCTTCACGGTACAGTTGGCTTCTAACTTCTCACTGTCTGCCGGTGATGAGGAGTCCCGATCTTTGTCCCAGGGTCCGTGGCGAAAGGTCCTCAGCTCGTGGGCCTTGTTCTGCCGCTTGTTGGAGCTGCGACTTTTGTCGGCGTTGATCACAATATTACAGAGTTTCTTGGCTGCATAGAAAACGTGAAGGAGGAAGCAGGCCACACCGAAGATGTACACCAGGAGGTAGACGGCTGTAGCCGCGTTAATGGTTAGTTCCGCGGCTCCGTAGTAGATCCAACATGCCAGCACGAGGGAGTACACCATCAGACACAGGCTCACCAACAGCATGAACAAGCAGCACTTTAGGCTCGTCACCAGGACGATGTTGAAGCTCTTGGCACGAGCTTGGCGTCTCTTCCTGCGCAACACCTTGGACTTTTTCAGCTTGTTCATTGTCCGGACAAAGTTGACGACTCCCTGAACAGCGAAAACGAGATGCAGGAAGATACAGGTACAGCTGAGGATGAGCGGAAGGATGTAGTTGGTTGATAGCTCGGGTCTGGTTTCATTAGGTTTTCCTTCGTCCGGTTGGTTGGTTGTAGAGGCCCTGGGGGCCCCTTCCGTTGTGGTTGTGGGGGGTTCAGGTGTTGCTTTGTCATCTTTTTCTTTTGGACAGTTCTCAGGAAGCAGTTCTTTAGTATCTTCATTTTGATAGGAAGTAGGTCTACAAGATTCTGCCCAATACGATGATCCATAAAATTGCACATAAAGTGGTAAATTGGATATCCTTATTTTGCTTTTACCTGGGATACGTACACCACTCCTGTCGATTTGCATAGAAACCCAATCAATATTGTTGAAATATTTTGTCACTGATAATTCTCTACCCAAGGGAGTATTCCAAGAGAAGGAAATTTTAAGGCTTCCAACAAAATCAGATATCTTGAAAAATATTTCATCATCTTTATCTACACATCTGGTGTAATGATTATCTACAAAGTGGTATGGACATTTCCCTTTGCAGTTGATGGTAATAGGGAGAGTGTTTGGATTGTTGATGATTACACTGGCAACTGTTGAAGAGGAGACTAGCAGCTTAAAGGCAAACTCCGACTGAGACTGAGCTGCAATTATGAGGTGTGTACAGTTACGGGATATCTTCAGGTGTATCCAACTGTCTGGCTCCGATTTTGAAATCTGCTTACAGTTTTCTTTGGCTCCACAGTCATAGGTGGTTAGTTCGACATTTAGATAGTAGGAAACGGAGGTTACAGTTTGAAGATTGAAGTGGAATTCTAACTTCCAATCCTCGTCCTCTGGATTGACGCCAACGTACTGGGGTATTTTTTCCGTAATTTGCACATTGCTGGAAATGTGACACTGTTCCAAAGCAAGTGATTCCTGGGCATGAAAGAGGCCGAGGATAGTGACAAGTATCCAGGTAGCGCGGGCCATCATCACGTCTGAATGGCCCACTGTCTGGGGAGGAAGTGAACCTATGACGAGAGAGATTATATCTACTTCCTTATAGGCTACAGTTGTGCACACATAGAGCTGTCGCTGAACCATTGTAATTATGACACTATAGTATATATATAGATAATATTTGTATATATATACAGTACAGTCTGGCCTGCCAATACGCGAGAATATGGGCGACACGCGAGGGCGCGGAATGAAAATTTGCGTATTAGCAATAGAGTATTATTTGGGAATAAATCGATATGGGCGGCACTGACTCCAAGTTGTCTACTTTAGGCCTATTTATCTCCGTCAATTGCCACAAAAGGTACATATATGTATACATAAACATCCAAATCATAAGAAAATATAACAATAATAATAAACTCACCTTAAAATTAACAGTAAATGTCCAACACGAGTCGGACAGCTGTTGCGCGAGCGTGGATGAGGGTAGACTGGCGTATCCCACAATGCCCTGCGTGTCTACGTAACTGGCGCGGAATGGTGGGGGGCCTCGCGTATTAGCTGAACTCCCCGGAATTGCCCTTATATCGGGCCCGGATTCGCGTTTTAAAGGTACATCACGCGTTTTGAAAGTTTTGGGTATGATTCGACCCCCTCCTCGCGTATTAAAAGCTCGCGTATTGGCAGGTCAGACTGTATATATATATATATATATATATATATATATATATATATATATATATATATATATATATATATATGTATATAATTATATATATATATATATATATATATATATATATATACATACAAAGTAGGGTTTGATGCAGAATAAAGATCCAGATCCTGTTGAGCTTCATTAGTTTTGAGATATTAAGACATTCGCCTCATTAGTTTAGCAAATTAAGACCTTTTACGCCATTTGGGTGTCAATTGTTTCTGGCGAGATAGCGAGCCTGCAGTTTATGAATGAGGAAAAAGGTACAAATTTATCTCTGAGGGGGTCTTGGGAGTATTCTATATTTTTCAAGCTTCATGGAAACCTAGGCAGGAAACTAAAGAAATTGTAATACATAAATATACAAATTATTAAAATTCCCCCTTGCCATACACACCTAAACTATTACATAAGTATTACATACCTATATTATAGAAGGTATCACACAAGAGCTTTTATAGTCAACATTCGATAATCAACATTTCTCTGGCAACATTTCTGCATTATTGTGCACTGGTATGGGAAACTAGACTGATGGTGGATGAATTTAGGCGACAGAAACAATTACAAATGTTGTTGTTGTTCCCCAGGCTGCCTGGCCGAACAGCCCCAAGGCCCCGAGCAAGGCCAAGGCCACAAACGAGTGCCCCCACAAAACCCTCCCTGCTTACCACTAACAAAGCCCGGGTGACCGAAGCCACTCCAAGGCAGGGAGCTGAGGAGGGCGCAGAAACGCCCTGGAAACATTATAAATATTGACCTCATAAGCTGCCAGACCAGTGTTAAGGATAAATGTTGAGGGACATTTATATAGTTATCTTTGTGAGAGGTATTTTTGTGTGTGACTGTACGAGTAAACACCGGATACAGATATGGCAGACTCTCTTTATCACGACGCTTGGTTCCGGGAATATACATGTTTTTCAATGACAACGGTATTATTCACACATATATATATTTTTTGTATCTATCTATCTACCTATATGCTCAGGCCCAATCCCCACTTTTCCTATTTTTATTTCTATTTTCTATTTTATTCTATTTTATTATTTCTTGTTTCTCTTCTTCTCCTGGGTGACCTAGATGTGTGTGAATTTGTATTTTTATCTATGTTTGTTCGTTGTTTTTGTGTTTTCCCTGTTCTTGCTGTCTTGAGTCGGCCACCCCCCAAGACCTGACCCGACCCAACCCGACATAACATGACTAAGGGCCATTTTAATATTTGTTTCCAAAAACCTTGGGTTTAACCCTCCAGACCCGGTAGGGCTCTGAGGCATCCATAACAAACACCCACCGCGCTACCCGGTAGGGCTCTGAGGCTCCGGCAGCTTGAAAGCCTGTAAGCTTGGTGTGCGAGGCGTCCGTCCGACGCATGTAAACAACAGCCGGCTGGACCGACGCCGCGCATCTCCGACCACAAGGAGTGCGTTGCTTGTTCGTGTGTGCCTGTATGTTATTGTTAAGTAACGAAAAGTAGTGTAAAGTGTCTGTTTTTGCCACAAAGTTATCTCCAATGAAATCGTCATCACAACTGAACCAGTTGACTTAGAGAGCTCTACTTAACGCCATTCTACAGATACGAAACACATATACGCTTGGGGATGCGCGGGAATGCGGAAGCAGTCAAAATAACAAAGATATGGTAGCCTAGGCGTAGACATTTTCGGCCAAAACCCCCGGGTTTCGGGGAAATTATATAATACAATAGCCCGGGCAAATCCTTGATTTTGGTCGAATTTTGACTTGTCAATATTATTACATATTTGGATTTGTCTCGCCGTTGCGGTTTCAACGGTATAATTATTTTTAAATTTTGACCTATTTTTAGGCCCAATAGGCCTATTTTAAAGTTTAAAAACTCCATAGACAAGTTATTTATGTACGGATTTTGTTTAAATTTATACCATAAGAACACTTTGGCAACTGGAGAAGCTTAGGCAAATATGAAGGGATCACATGTTGGGGATGGACAACTTTCAGCTGTCCAATATTGCTTCATCAGGATATCAAAGTTTTGCATATAGCCAATCCTCAAATCCTGTGGATCCATCAATAACCCACCATGATACTGCCACTAACAACAATGCTGCTGCCATCAATAACCCACCATGATACTGCCAATAACAACAATGCTGCTGCCAACAATAGTAACAGCAGCAATAGTAGCAGTAGTGGTGGCATGCATATATCCCCACACATGACGCCACCTCAATTGACCGCTCCCCTCGCCTTCAACAACCCTATGTACCACCTAAATGCACATATCCCCGCCTCAATTGACCGCTCCCCTTACCTTCAACAACCCTATGTACCACCTAAATGCAGTCACTAGTTCCCCGCGACCAGTCCCCCACAGAGGACCCCGCGCTACCCACCATCACCACCACCACCACCATCTTCACCAAAGTCAGCAACAGCACCAAAGCCCCATGAGCTCCTCCCTCAGTTCAGCCCACAGCATTGAGGACCTTCCAACGGTCCCCTCCATCACCCCAAACCTTTCTTTAGTGCGAGGGCCTCAGCGCACACACTCCTCATCCAGTGAAGACAGCCCCTCCCTAGCTTGCACACCCCCATCTGACCAATGAGGGTTCAAGTCAGGTGCCCCGCGTACCAACCCACGGTGTCTGCCCACCGGATGGGGTCAACCCAACATAGTGACTAGCTCTGTACCAGACCACCACCACTCTACGTCAGACCTGCTGGGGGCGGCTCAGTGTAGGAGGACCAAGACACGAAGGCAGTCAGCAGAAGTGACCAGTACCAGGCGGCCCCGGTACCAATACGACAGTGACTCCTCTAGTGATGAGCAGCAGCAGCCACCACCAGCGAGAGTGCGACCACAACGCTCCAATCACAGGGTCTCGGAGACAAAAACTCTGGAAGAAGTGAGTATGATATTGGTATTGCTCTTTATAATTTTTGCATATTGTAGATTATTTTACTTCTATATCTGGTTAATTGAAATGTAAAACTTGCAAAAGAAACAAAACAAAACAGGACAATATAAAGACAAAATAAATTATCAAAAGCACTGGAAATAAGGCATTGAAGATTTAGCAAAACAATATTATAAAAATATTAAACTTGAAAACGAACTCAAATTTACTGCGCAAATTAATATAACTAACTCATTATAATTAAACACTATTGAAACGTCAACACACTAAACAAAATCTATATGTGGAAAAATGCATTTAAATGTATCTGAAATTAAAATTTGAAAGCAACAAACTTATTACATCCGCATATCTGTACACCACTACACGAGACAGTAACTTTTTATTGTAACTTTTGTAGGTGTTTAGGTGCAATCACCACGGCCAATCTGGGGATCCGCCGTTATTGAGCTCGTCCTGGAATCTTTACGACTCTGAATCTTACGATTCTATACAGGCACTAGCTCAGAGAAGAGTGTTGAGAGGGGAGAAGGGGTGTTGGAGAGAGAGGAAGGTGTTGGAGTGGCTTTGTTATGTGTGTTTAGTCTGTATACGTCAGTAGGTTGGTTTCCCACACCACCCTAGTAGCAAATGTGTTGGTGTATCGTGGGGAGGCGTTGTACGTAGCTCTAAAACATGACGTCACTCACCATCTGTGCATGTGTGAGAATTTAGGCCCCCTTGGCCCCGCCCCTCACCTCCGTTGCGATTAAATATACCCTTCAAACCGATAAAGCCAGATCTCTCCGTAGCTCACTCGGTATAACGCTCGCCCGTCACTGAGGAAACCAGTGATCGATCCCACTTGTATTTGGTATATTTTTTATGTTTTTATTTAGTTATATTTGTTATTTTGGTTATTTTTGTTATTTTTGTTATATTTTAGGGTTAGGTTAGGTTAATCTAATCTAATCTAATCCAATATATTTGTACATTTGAGGGGCGGGGCCAAGATTCTCACGCATGCGCAGATGGTGAGTGACGTCATGTTTTAGAGCTACGTACAATGCCTCCCGTATCGTGGCTAACTAGTAGGAAGTGCAGTCAGGAATTGTAATCCAAATACATATAGGCAGATGCAAATTGTGTTTAGTGAAAGAGAAATAAATACTGATAAATTACTTTTATTTAAATTAGACAGTTATACAATTTCCATGGAATATCGAAGTCTTGTTTGCACTCCCACACACATTAACATATTTTCCTATGTTAACACCTGTCTCCTCCCCCCTGCCCTCCAACCACGACCCCCAGGCACCCCCCAGGACCCCCACCTCTAAGCACCACACCCACCAGTTCCCCCCACAGCCAAACCCACAGCAGAGAATGGACCCAGAAGGACAGGGAAACCACATGAGAGAAATATTGCAGAAGTGAGTTGCTTTCAGTTTTTGTTTTGTTTAACCCATCGGATCCGGGGGGGCCTCATATGATCTCGATCGCTGTGTCCGTGGCCATTTTCGTACAGTCAAGCTTCATAATTCAGTAGCTACTGATTGAGACCACCTAGAGCAGTATTTTTTGTTTACATCGCTACGACGCATGGTTGCCGAGTTATGATTATTTTAGCGGCGATTTTTAGCCGCGCATTTTGCCTCATATGAGGCCTCCCGGATTCCTGCCAATATATTTGTTTGCCTCATATGAGGCCTCCCGGATTCCGAGGGTTAACTTATCTTCTGGATGACCTAGATATGTGTGAAATTGTATTTTGTTTTTGTGCGTTCATTGTTTTCTGTTGTGTTGTCCCTATTCTGGCTCTGTCTCGAGGTCCCCCCCCCCAAAAAAAAAAAAGGAAAAGGGGATTGGCCTGAGTATATAGATAGATATACAGTACTGTATATAGATAACACTTTATTGGATATTTAAAATAAATTAATTTTATTTGTTTTTTCATATTTAGCTAATGTTGCAGAAATTAGTGGCATTTGATTGTTTATTACTTAAATGTTTATTAACCCGGGAGCTGCGGGGAGACTCTTAAGAGTTCCCCCGGCGCACTGCGGGAAGACTCTTAAGAGTCAGAGAAAATAAAAATCAACTTTTGACATCGAAAAAAAAAAAAAAATTTATATTTTTTTTTTTTATTTTTTTTTTTTTTTTGGCCCCTGGGCCATGCAAAATCTCAGTCCTCTACCTCCCCTCCTTCCCCACTTTCCTCCTCTCCTTCAGTTATCACCTATTTTCCCTGTTATTCCCTTATTCTGAGGTATATTTTCGTGCTAACATTAGAAATCCGATTGGAGGGTGTGGTCATCACTGATAGCAAGCGAGTGCAAGAGAGAGAGAGAGTATCGATCGACTGTGTCTCAGTGGCCTTGGGGGAAATTGGCGGGAAAGCAGATTGCCTCACCCATACATTATACAACTCGCGGGCTATATCTCCGATTTTGACCATCCAAACGCTGTTTTCACTCGTTTTATTGTTGTTTCAGGTTAATACCTTTATAATCAACCCATAATAGGCGCATATGGATAAATATTAATGCTATTAATGGCACAATGAATATTTTAGTGACGGAAACACCTCAAATACGTCAGCACAGGGGGACGTTTCCAATTACCCCCATGCGCACTTCAGAGGTTAAATATAACCAAAGTATTGTACTGTATTGTATTAACCATCCAATAACCCCAGAATTAACCCTCTCCGACATATGACGCAATTTTGAGCCTATTAGGGATACTTTCAAGCCTTTGTTACCATCAGGGGTATTGACAAACCTTTAGTTTAGTTAGGCCTACTTCAACCTCTGCAGTTGTCTTTGAGTTAGCTGTGGGCAGAAAACTAATTTTGGAGAGGTAATTATAAGAGTGAGAGAACTCTATTTCTTATTGCTAATCTGGCAACCTCTGCGTCATATGAGTCTGAAGGGGTTAATACCAGCTGTGCCGTCTCGATTAAAGTGAAACGAAGCCCACCCCACTTGCCACTAACACACTCATATTTTCTGCCATGCTTAATAATTTGAGTAAGGATAGGTTATGTATTAATAATAACTAAGTTTCTTCATTTCATATCCATTTATTATCTAACATGATTCTGGAACATCTACTAACCCTCCAGTAATGCAAATAATGGAGAAAATAGAGTTTCCCAATATTTCTCGTCTCACCCAATCACGTCCTGTCACGCCATGGGATATGAGGGATTCCTTCATAAAACTACTTTGTTTACTACGGATCCAATGCCACACACCTCCACACACCAATATTTGTTGTCGCAGGACTAAGTTTGCCAACTGTACTTACACACACAATGCACACACAAACACGAAAAAGATACTGACACCCAGACTTAACGCGCTCAGGTCACTTGCTCACACAAAATTTGGACACACCAAAGAAAGCACCACAGTTTATAAACAATACATAAGATCAGTGATGGAATATGCAAGCCCAGCCTGGGCTTCTAACCTAGCTGAAACACATCATAAGACCTTACAGACTATTCAAAACAGAGCCCTAAAAATCATTACAGGCTGCACAGCTACTACACCCACAGATCACCTACATTAAGAAACCAAAATCCTCAAAGTCAAAGACCATCTGGACATGAGAGGCACTCAATTCCTGGCAGCAGCCTCCACGAACCAAAACCACCCACTACACTACATGGCAACACACCCACAGACCCCAAGAAATATCAAAACAACACCCAGCACATGGTATCACACACAAATACTGTCCTCTCTCCCTCCCTGCCCACCCCAAACCAACTTCCAGAAGCACATCCATACTCATATCTCTCGCCGATCCATCCATTCACTCATAGACAACACGCAGATGCAAGCACGACCTCCCGAATTCCATCCTTCCGAATCCTCCCTTCCTCACGAGGACAGAGTCCACCTGGCCAGGCTGAGATGCGGACACCATCCAGCTCTCCTGAGCTATCAGAAGAGACTGGATGACTCCGTCGTCGACATCTGCCCGGGATGTAACACAGCACCCCATACCATCAAACACATCATAGAAGACTGCATTTCACACAACCACTTACGCCAACAACATAATCTACCCTCAATGAGAGCTCTGTGGGAAAGCCCGATCGTGGTCATGGCCTTCTTCAGGGACTTGGGGCTGTTCGGCCAAGCAGCTTAGGGAACAACAACAACAACAACAACAACAACAATGCACACATCTAAGCGTATCAATATGCATATGTATACATATGGATGTTGGTGTATTGTTGATCTATCTATCTATTGCCGGACGCCGTGATCCCCGAAGGGGTGGCCACGAACGAACCGCCCCCATGCACCTCTGTCCCCAGTCAGTCGACACCCCTCCTCCCAACCAGCACCGCCTTCATTCATATACTTCCTCACTCCATCCTTCCACCTCTCCCTCGGTGCACCTCTCCCTCTCTATCCTTCCACCTCGCTATGGTACACCCTATTAGTCAATCTCTCGCTTTCCATACATTCCATATGGCCGAACCATCTCAAGTTGTTCCTTTTCCCACTTTCCAGCACATCTACCTCCACACCAAACCTCCTCCTTACTTCCTCATTTCTTCCTCATTTCTCTGTCTATCCCTCCATGTAACTCCGCACGCACTTCTCAAGTAACTCATTTCCACCGCTCTCACTCTTGGTCCGAGTCTCTTCCCGAACGTCCATGCTTCGCTTCCGTAAGTTAGTGTCGGGATTACCACTCTGTCATGCAAGGACTTGTTCACTTCCATACTGACCACTCTATTTCTTGTTACTGCTTTCAACGTTCCTACAACCCTCTTCCCCTGTTGCACCCTCTCCCGCACTTCTTCGTCCCTAGTCCCATCTTTACTCAACACACTGCCCAGATACTTAAAAGAGCTGACAATCTCCATAGCCTGACCGTTCAACTTCACCTCACACTATGTGACTTCACCCCTTTCGAAGACCATAACCTTGTTCTTTCCCGCATTTAGCTTCAAATTCTGTTTTTCGCACACTGTTCCAAACTCATTTACCAGACCCTGCAACTCCCATTCATTATCACTCATCAGAAGTGTATCATCCGCAAACAGCAGTATAGGCAGCTTCCACTCATTTTCCTCCCTTTTCAGCGATACACCAACATCCACTGCTCTTCCTAGTATTTCTTTCATGACTCCATCCATATATACAGTAAACAACCACGGGGACATCACACACCCCTGTTTCAACCCAACATTCAGGTCAAAGAACTCGCTCTGCTCTTTCTCCACACGTACTGCCGCCTTTGCACCCTCATTCATGCTCTTCACTGCTTTCAGCAACTTGCCATCTACTCCGTATATTCTAAGTACTTTCCACATGCCTTCTCTATCCACTCTGTCATAGGCCTTTTCCAAGTCCATAAAGGCAACATACACCTTTTGTTGCTTCTCCAGATACTTCTCCACAACACAATTCATGGTAAAAATCTGATCTACACATCCTCTTCCCTTCCTAAAACCTGCCTGCTCGTCGCCTATCCACATCTCCGTTCTCACTCTCACTCTCTCAATCACAACCCTACTGTACACCTTCCCTACTACGCTTAAAAGACATATTCCACGGTGGTTACCACACACTCCTCTCTCTCCTTTGCCCTTATATAGGGGGACTATTATGCCAGTCTTCGAGTCATCGGGTGCATTCCCCTTCTCCCATGCTAGTTTGCACATTTTCCATACCCATTCGATCACTATCTCACCACCATACCTCAACATTTCCCCACACACTCCATCTGTTCCTGGTGCTTTCCCCAACTTCACTCTTTTCATGGCTTCCCACACTTCTGACATCCTGATCCCCACCTCCTCCTCTTCTCCCTCCCATACCATATCCAACTATGTTTGCTAGCTCTTCATTCTTTACATTTAGCAACTCGTTGAAGTACTCCCTCCATCTTTCTACTCTCTCTTGCTTCTCGGCTAGCATTCTCCCATTCTTATCTTTCACACCCTTACTGTTTCCCTTGCTACCTTCCCTAACTTTCTTGACTTCTTTCCAGAACATTTTCTTACACTCCCTCCATTTTACACTCAGATTCCTTCCAAATTCCTCATCTACTCTTCTCTTACTTTCCTTCACTACTCTCTTCACCACTCTCTTTCTCTCCACGTACCTCGCTCGTTTCTGCCTCTCCAAATCTTCATTCCCTCTACTACCCAACCACTCTCTATACGCTTTCTTCTTTTCTTCCACAGCTATTTTTACCTCTTCTGTCCACCATGCTGTACCTGTCACTCCCCTCCCTCTTCTCCTCACTCCACTCACCTCCTCACATGCTGCACAGATCTCTTCCTTAAACACCCTGCTTATCTCCTCCACTTCCTCCATATCTTCCAGGTCGAACCCACCTAGTCGTCTTTCTACTGCTCTCCTGTACTCTTACCTGATTTCCTCCTCCTGTAGCCTCTCCACCCTCCTCACCATTCCACCTTCCTCTCGCCTCCCTCCAGCTCTCCTCACCCACTTCTTTTGTATCCTAACCCTAGCTACTACTACATAATGATCAGACAGACCCCCTCCAATACCCCTATACACCCTAGCATCCATCACAGATTTCTTCATTCTTTCATCCACACATATATAATTATCAATCAGTGACTTTCGTACCACCACTGTCTTATCCTTCCTCGTCCTCACCACTTTCCATGTGTACCTGTGTATCATTCTGTGTCTGAAGAAGGTGTTGGCTATCCACAACCTCCTCCCCACACATACGTCCACAAGTGCACTACCATTCCCATTCACCTCTGACGGTACCCCCCACCCTCCCATCACTCCATCAACTTTCCTATCACCCACCTTAGCATTCATATCCCCAATCATAAATATTCTTTCGTTCTTGTCGAACTGATCCAGGCACGCCTCCACACATGAATGAAAATGTGTGTTTTTTTTTTGTTTTTTTTTTTTTTCTATGTGAATGAGGGAGACAAAAGGCATAACTGCCTGCAACGAGTGCCTCCCCAGATTTCAAAGAATGGCAGGGCCAAAATCAATGGACGTTCGAGCTAAAATTCCTGGACACACGGAGTTTGAAGCAATTTAAGTCATAAGAAGAGGGAAAGACTGATTCTGGGAGAGAGTTCCAGAGCTCAGCAGTTGAATTATTATGTTCTCTCCACCAACCAACTTTACTCCTAAACTCGATTAATGAAATTAACAAACACATGTGGCAGTCCGGGGATTCGAACCTAGAAAAAAGTCTGATAATAGCGTTTCACTCTTGGGTTGGAGAGTTGCACAGAGTAGGGGTGGGATTGTGTTGCAAGGCGGGTGCTACGTACCCTACGTAGAGGAGGTGGCATACACTGGGAAAGCTCCGAGGAACACTGATTATTGTAGTAGCGATAGAATAGTGAGAGAGATGCAACATTGCGGCGAAGAGAGAGAGATTGCAGAGAATTGGTGAGTGGACGGGAGTTAATGATACGAAAAGCTTTCCTTTCTACTTTATCTAGGAGTGCGGTGTGAGCCGCCGGGCCAGACCCATCCCGGACCACGGACAAAAATAACAGGCCAGAGCTGCTGGGCAAGTGAGGCGCCGTGATGTCACACTGCGGAGCTACGCATCACTACACACAAAAAAAGGTTAGTTGCTGCAGTAGAAATGTCAAGCTACTGTATGCCTATATGTTTAGTCATGAAAACTAAGGTTGAGTGTCAGTGAGGGGTGATTTTTGTCGGATTTGGGTGGGCAGAAGGGTAAAAACGGGGGCTTTTGGAAAATGGCCGCAGTGAGTAGGTACCTTTAACATGTAAACATATTGTTTTGTCAATCGGCCTGTATTGTCAGTCTCAATTGTTGTTGTAGTTGCCCCAAAATGCCCTTTATGTGAATCTTGTGGCATCCAGGTAGTCCACCACCTTTCTCGGTTGGGTCCAGAGATCTCGTAAGTGAGGTGATGTTGAAGTTATGTCAGTGTGGGGCAACAAGTGTTGTTCAGTGGAGTATTAAATGTTCTGTATAATCAGTGGGATGTTGACAGCGGTGACCAGTCACTTCAACCAGTAGACCATTTCAACCAGTAGCTCTCAACCAGTACCAGATCAACCAATACGGTTAGGTTAGGTTAGTACTATATTTTGGCACTGGTTTGGTTGATCTGGGTTAATTTGGCACTGGTTGAGAGCTACTGGTTGAAATGGTCTACTGGTTGAAGTGACATGGAACTGTTGACAGCATGCAGAGACAAGAAGGATCTTGAATTGCAATCTTGTAGTGATGGTTGATGACCGGACCTGAGGTGTGCGAGTGTGACTCGGGTTTCTCTGGCAAGCGCGTTTTCTGCTGGATTAATCTTGGGAGGTGGAGAGTTTAGGATAGTGCTGTGTGGACTCACTCACTCACTTGTTCGTCAAGGGGAATCCACGCAATGCGAGCTAAGCACATTATTATCGCACCTCCTTAACTGGGAATGTATTGCGTGAAATGCATGTTAAGTGTTTATGTATCGTTGGAATGGCTGTGGATGTGTGTGTAGTCTGTAGTCTGTATTTTAGCCAATTGGCGACATTTGGAAACGAAGGCTTAGGGTTAATCTGTACGGTACCATTCTCACTACGGTACCAGTCTCACCAGAAGGCTTAGGTTGACCAGTACGATACCCATCTCACCTTGTAACCGATCACCAACCCCAGATGGGACGTCACAAGTTCGTCCACTTATACCAGGTTTCTATTTATACCGCTAGGTGAACAGAGGCTACACCGTTAAGAGACTTGCCCAAATGTTGATGGTTTGTTGGGTAAGGTATGTGTATATATGATTGTGTGTGTTGGTGTTTGGAGGTGTGGGTGGGATTTTGGTATAGATATGGTTGTAATTTTTGGCAGGTGTTTGTTTCATGTCTCGAGGTGAAGGTGGGTGATGTGTTAGGGAGTGGCATGGGTGAAGTGGATTGTGGGCTATGACTGTATCCTATCTTGTCTAAATAGGTCTTTAGAGGGAGGATCTGTGTTTCTGCATGTATGTGACTTGTGTGCACCCTGTTATGATTTTGAGGGTTTTGTTCAGAGTGGTTTGTCTTGATAGCATAATGGTTAGTGCGCAGACTTTTGGTGTGAGTATCCTAGGTTTGAATCCTTTGAGTACCACATGTATTCATTAGTTTCATTGATTTCATAGATTAGGTTTATTTGCAAGTTAATTGTTGGGTTGGTGATAATATGAATTTGTTTGTGTTTGTGTATAAGGTGTAGTGTGACCAAGCTTGCATAGTGCATTGGTTGTGCTGATGTACTGTTAGTAAAATATGGAGAGTGTTTATGTTTGTTGGCCAAAGTCCTTGGCAGTGAGGGTTTTGAGGGCATTTTTTTTTTTGAAAGGCTCTGGTGTTTTTGTTTTCTTTGTGTGGAGTGAATGTCATGTGTGTGGCATTAGTTACAGAAAGTAATTTAAGGGTTTGCTTTCGGGGGAGTGGTTTATTGAATAATATGACTTGTGGGTGATAGCGCGATTTGTGTCTGTCTGTGGTAAGCCAAGTGATGGATGATTTTTGGGAGTGAAAATATCATGCAATTATGTAGGAGCCATTGTTCTAGTTACAGAAGGTAATGTTGTTGGTGGCTTGTTGCTTGTACGTTATTGGGCTGTTGTGATGTGATGGAGAGGTCATCTGTATATGAGAGGATGTGTTTCATGTGTCGGTTTAGGTTGTGTGAAATTGTGGAGGAAAGGGTAAAAATGTTGGTGATAAGACTGCTCTCTGAAGGACACCGTTGGGTAGTTTATGTGTTTTGGATGTATGGTTCCTGTAGTTGATGTGTCCATGTCAGCCAGAGATGAAGTTTGTGAGGCATTTATTGTCATTGTTGTGTAGTGTGGTGTTAAGTATTTTGTGTAGGAGTGTGTGTTGAGGTACAGTGTTGAAGGCTTTGATTTACATCCCAAACAAACTTCCAGTCTCCCCTGTTCACCAAGAAGTAATAATCTATCTGGCTACTGGTGCCCCCAGAACTATACGTGATCAAATGACTCGACCTTTTCTTGAAGTTAGTGTTACACAGAATCATGTAAAGGGTTGTGATATTATAAATTGTTAAGTTGTGTAATGTGGTAGGCATGGTGCAGTGGGTGCGATGTATGTGTTGACTGCAGTATGTTGTATGTGGTGTGTAGTTTTATCAACTCTGCGTAAGCAGAGTTTGGTATCCCCCCCCCCCCCCCCCCCCCGTATAGTGGGTACCACCCGAAAAAAATGTCTGTCGTCGTCGTTGTCAGTCTGTCTCGAAACTCCTAGACCGTGACGGATTTTCACCAAATTTCACACAAACATTTGTTGCGTAAATGCGAACGTTAGTCAAAAAAGATTTGTTGAATTTATGCAATAGTTATGATTTTAGGTCCAAAATATGGTTTTACCCAAAATATCGTTTTACCCTCAATTTAACCCCTTCAGACTCATATGACGCAGAGGTTGCCAGATTAGCAATAAGAAATAGAGTTCTCTCACTCTTATAATTACCACTCCAAAATTAGTTTTCTGCCCACAGCTAACTCAAAGACAATTGCAGAGGTTGAAGTAACTAAACTAAAGGTTTCTAAATACCCCTGATGGTAACAAAGGCTTTAAAGTATCCCCAATAGGCTCAACACAGCTAACTCAAAGACAACTGCAGAGGTTGAAGTAACTAAACTAAAGGTTTCTAAATACCCCTGATGGTAACAAAGGCTTTAAAGTATCCCTAATAGGCTCAAAATTGCGTCATATGTCGGAGAGGGTTAAGAAAGTGCATAATTCTGAGCAAGTGATACAATACTTTATTTACCGCTTAATGTGACATTTTCTATAAGTGGTGTACAGAGAAAACGTGATTCTATGAGTAACTAAACAAAATGTAACAAATTCTTATTTTATCATCGTTCGTTGCCATATATAAGTGGTATCTGTATTTGTGTTTTTGACTATAAGGATAAACAAAGATTATTCGTGTATGTGTTAAAATTTGACTATCCGTGGACTGATTCTATTCACTACTCATAGATTGGTTTGTCATGGCGTTACTAACTGAAAGCGATCGCGTTAAGATTTTCAAGATTATGACGCATTTTGACAGTTTGTTCTGCTACCATTAGACTATTTGTATACAGCTTAGGAAGGATCTCTGTGGGAAATAAAAGGGTATAAAGACTATACTAACCCTCTGACTTACATACAACACCCTTCTTAATCTGAAAAAAATCGTCTGATAATAGCCAGGAAGCAGAAAATAAAGGCCTAATTGTATCTCGAACGGGTTAACAACATGGCCGAATGCTTGTGAAGAGGAGTTTGGGGGGGGGGGGGGGGTGAAAGGGTATATAGATTGGGATTTTTTTTGTTTACCCCTTTGATTCCTAGAGACCCTTCTTAAGCTGAGTAAAATCATCGATAATCTTCAAGGACACTACATCCGCCTTATTAGAAACAATTTAGTAGGGAAAATAGGCACCAACAGATTCGCCATATTTTTCTCCATATAGTCCGCATGGAGGATTTTAGTTTTTGACAAATTGAAAAAATAACCTTTTCTCAGAAAAATACACCAAAAATCTGTCAAAGATGTCTAATAGCGGGGTTGTGGGGGCGGCAGCCCCCACCCATAATACTAGGATAGGTTAGGTAAGGTTGTTAGGTTAGGCTAATGTCCTTTCAAAGGGGTATAGGCTAGTAAACACTAGGGTAGCCTATACCCGGTCAGAGGTAACAAGAAGAAGAAGAGTCCTGATGTAGTCTCCTTGAATGCTACCAAATCATCTAATGCTAGCCCTGAACGATGGCAACTAGCGTCAGTCATTGTATACGGGAATATAATATAACGAAAGAGGGAGGGGGTATTGGAGGTGTGGGGAGGGAATAGTTTGGAGGAAGAAATATGCCAGTGACAATGATTCAGAATAAATAAATCCGGCCCCTTGATTCCTAGAGTCTTCCTAAGCTTAGTAAATTCCTCTAATGATAGCCGCAACGCTTAATAATAGCGTAGATAGTTTAAAAAGAGTGGGTATAAGGGGGGGGGGGGGGGGGGGGGGGGGAATTGACCACTTGCGAGTTTCAGGCTACAAGGAAGTTGGAGCCGTGAACATGAATATTAAAGAGAAATTCAATAATATTAATGTGAGTTTCTGATGGATAAAAAGTATGATGAATTTGGTTTTAAGTATTTATATATGTATTATGACCGTATTTTAGCTGATAATTCTGCTAAATATTGATGGCCACAGCTCCAACTTCCTTATAGCCTGAAACTCGCAAGTGGTCAATTGGGAAGCGGTATGAGAGTGAAGACTTGCATTAGTATAGTATTGAACACTAGAGAGAGAGACTTCCTAAGCCAATTAGATAAATAGTTTCATGATAGCCTATAATAATGAAATATATGGGTGAATGGTTATGAGGAGAGAGAGAGAGAGAGAGCATATGGGGGAGGGGGGGTGTAATTTGGAAGGTGCATGTAAAAGTGAAAAGATTAAATAACTGGCATCGTATAAACACCAGACTTCTTAACCCTCTCAGACATATGACTGGATTTTGAGCCTATTGGGGATACTTTAAAGCCTTTGTTACCATCAGGGGTATTTAGTAACCTTTAGTTTACTACCACAGATCCTTCTTAAGTAGTTAATCGTTTAAGGGGGTAGTGCTTATCTATATATAGATACCTCACTAGACCATCAAGCTTAAGTAACACCCCCTTCTAGATAAATTTGTAAATTTTTCGGTAGTTCCTTCCAGAATTACAGGCTCGACATCACTCAAGGAAAAATTTGACACCTAAATGGCACACAAGGTCTATACATTTACAAATGGGGCGAAAGGTCTTAAATCGCCAAACTAATGGAATGACAATCTTCAGGAAGTCTACAGCATGAAGACTGATAGTTCTGCAGTTTTCGTTGTCGAGCAATGCTTTAAGTTTACCCTCAAAAGCTTAAAAACGACACCCGACTTTCATTATCATAATAGTCAATTATGTGTCAATATGCTACCCTTCTATTAGTTAAGGGGAGGTTTTTAGTTGATTCCCTAGACTTCCATCAAGCTTAAAATTACACTCCCTTGACCCCCTTTCAAGAGAAATTTGTAAATTTTTCGGTAGAAAAATGTCTCTTAAATTACAGGCTCGCTATCGCTCGCCAGGAAAACAGACACCTAAATGGCACGAATAGTCTTAAAATTGACAGAAATGGGGCGAACGTCTTAAAATATCAAAAGCAATGGGGCTAAACATGAGGGAGAATGAATTTCTAAAAAAAAAAAACCCTCGAGTGGAAACTTCCCCGAGGAATACATAAACTCACAAGTAAATAGAAGTTTTATTAATAGTCTTATAATAATCAGATTTGCTAGTACAATTCCCGGAGACAATGAGACTCCGCCCTAAAGGTGCAGGGATCTTCTGATTAAGGGGGGGGGGGGATCTCCACTTCAGGGATTTTTTTCTGGACCCCTTTCTCCCTTATGTTTATCCCCATTGCTTTTGTTATTATAAAACTTTCGCCCCATTAGTTTAGCGATTTTAAGAACTTTCACCCCATATTAAGACCTTTCGTGCCATTCAGGTGTCAATTTTATCCTGGCGAGCGATAGCGAGCCTGTAATTTAAGCGGAACCGGCCTTTGGCCGGGACCTTTTTCTACCGAAAAATGTACAAATATATCTTGAAAGGGACTCAAGGGGGTGTAATTTTAAGCTTGATGGAAGTCTAGGGAACAAACTAAATACCTCCCCTTAAATAAAAGAGATGGGCGGATTTAGTTTGCTTATGGTATATAAATATATTTTTTTCAATAGACCTCAAAGTTGAAAAAACAAAACAACCCTTAAAGATTATGTTTACAATGTCCCGCTTACTCTTTAAATTACAGGCTCGCTATCGCTCGCCAGAAAACCCTAAATGGTACTAAAGGTCCGAAAGTGAAAGCAATGGGGGCGTAAAGTTTTAAAATCGCCAAACTAATGGGCTGAAAGTCTAAATCAATGGGGCTAAACAAGAGGGGGAGGGGGGGGGGGGGGGGCAGGAAACCGGGCCATTAATCAGATTTACAGTAGGCTCCACAAGTAGGCCCCCTAGCTGCAGTTACCGCCTGGAAACTCCAACGGTGGTCCAATTCTGTAAATGAGAAATTTATTAGTTAAGTTTTAAACCTTTGTTGTGGTAAAATAAAAGTCAGTAGTTTTAAAGTTTTGGGTAACTATAATAATATTAACCCTTTCAAGTTTTTATGACGCAGAGGTTGTCAGATTAGCAATAATAAATAGAGTTCTGTCACTCTTATAATTACCTCTCCAAAATCAGTTTTCTGCCCACAGCTAACTCAAAGACAACTGCAGAGGTTGAAGTAACTAAACTAAAGGTTTCTAAATACCCCTGATGGTAACAAAGGCTTTAAAGTATCCCCAATAGGCTCAACACAGCTAACTCAAAGACAACTGCAGAGGTTGAAGTAACTAAACTAAAGGTTTCTAAATACTCCTGATGGTAACAAAGCTTTAAAGTATCCCCAATAGGCTCAAAATTGCGTCAAGAACGTGAGAGGGTTAACCTTAAACTCTTAGAGTTATAAATAAATTCCAGAATATAATTTGATAACAGTATGCGATGCTCTTAACCTTCTGTACCGGCGACTTATTTGTTATAATTCAGCTACATTTAGAAGATTTTATGAAGCTTAGGAAGGATATATGGTAGCTAAAAGGATTAATTGAGATGGTCTGTAGCCTTTAAAGGAGTAGAAGTCTTTCTTAAGCTGTACAAAATAGTCTAATAGTTGCCAGAATATAATACAAAGTACATCACCGGTAAAAAAGGGGTTAAAGATTAACTAGATTATCAAACTCAAACTAGATATCCTAGGGTTTGCTTATACAAAGGAGTACAAAGGAAATAAAGCAACAACAGGTCTAGTGACCCTTCTAGGCGGCTTGTCCTCCAAAACACAGAGGATCAAGTGTCCACAAAGTGGTTTAGAGTGGGTAAGGGAACATTGGAAAGGGAACTAATGTCCGTGGCAGGATTGGGAAGTTAGTAGGGGACAGATGAGTTAGTAACTGAGGGGAGGATACAGTGAAGTTATTAATTTACAAACTCAGTCAGTCGCGGGTTTGAAGAGATATTTGTCTAGGCGAAGTTTAAATTAATCAACGGTGCTGCAGTCTATAACGTCTCGGGGAAGCCCATTCCATAAGTTGAAAACTCGATTGAAGAAGAATTTTTTAGTGCGAGTTAAAAGATTTACCAATATTTTGCACCCGTTTCCCCGCGTGTAATTAGATTGGTCGATAGTGAAGTACTTACTACACTTCATATTGTCGATGCCTTTGAACACTTAATTAAGTCTCATCTGCGCTGGGTTAAAGGAAATAGATTTAATTCTCCAAGACGCTCTTCGTATGGTTTGTTCTTTAGGCTAGGTATAATTTTGATAACTACGTTGAACTCGTTCTAGTTGTTTATATCTTTTTGGTAATAAGGGCACTAGGATTGAACGCAGTATTCCAGAAGAGGGCGGACTAAGGAATTGTAAAGGGTTAGGATAACTTCTTTGGATTTATGCTCAAATGACCTGCCTATAAAGCCAATTATTTTTTGTGCCTTAACAACTTCTGAACATTATTGACTGTTTTAGGTTACTCGATATAGTTACTCCCAGATCGGTTTCTCTGTTTACAGACCTCAATAACCGTTGATGTAATGAAGAATGTGAAGTGTCCCTCATATGATTGTAATATATTTGTGGTACTATTATTGCATAATAATTAATGTAGTTCGAAATATTAGTCACATCTTGTATGTAATAATTGTATTCAGCTACCTATGATCTCAATAACCATTGATGTAAGAAAACATGAATAGCCTCCTCATATGATTGCACTAGTTTTGTAGTGCTATTATTTACCTGTCAATTAATAATTCATTTTTTTTTTTCCATGAGCACGTATATACAGCATATGTGGCAATCAAATGAGGAAACTATAATAACACCAGACGACGATACTGTTGTTACAGTAGAATAATGCTCTTTGAGCAGTATGTATTGCCTTACCAGTGGTTGTCCCCTTATTATTATTATTATTTTATTATTATTATTGAAATACCACAGGAACGAAAATTCCTGTGAGCGAAACTTCCACCCCCGACGAGATCCCTCTCTTTCTACCACCTCCCTCCACATGTTACACGTCTCGTTAATCACAGTCTTCTAATATACAAATCACATTTCCTTACCCCCTGACATTCTTGAAATACCCACTAAGTATATTCAATTAGATACCAACCATGCAGACTATAATACGTTCGTTGTGTATGGGTACGAGGCGATCTCAAGACACCTTAGCTCCCAGTGCACAACGAACCGGATCATGATTATGTCCGCCTGTATTAAATTATGTATTATGTTGATTTATACCATTGTCTATTTTTGTAATAATTGTATTCAGCTAACTATGATCTCAATAATCATTGATGTAATGAAAATATGAATAGTCTCCTCATACGATTGCACTAGTTCTGTAGTGCTATTATTTACAACCTGTCAATTAATAATTCAGTCACTACAAGCTTGCTTGCTTGCTTTTTTTTTTTTTTTTTTTTTTTTTTTTTTTAATGAAATACGTATATACAGACCATGTGACAATTAAATGAGGAAACTATAATAACGCATCTGAATAATGCCAACCTGACTTATAAACACAAATATGAATGTAACCAGACGACGATGCTGTTGTTTCAGTGGAATAATGGCTCTTTGAGCAGTATGTATCGCCTTACTAGTGGTTGTCCCCTCACAGGATGGGGGGCGCTGCTCAATAAACTCGCCCCTCGGGGCAAAATCAAAATCAAATCAGTTTACATTCTTAAGCAGAGTGCCAATCATTGAATAGTTTGTTTTCTCATTTCGGTATACGATATGTAGTACTTAACATTTATCCGCATTGAAACTCATTTGCCAACTTTGGGCCCAACATGACAACTTATCTAAATTGAGTTGCATATCGTCAACTTGTTCTTTTGAGAGTACGCTATTTGCAATTTTTGTATAGTCAGCAAATTTTGAGAGTGTACAGGTGAGACCCTCATCTATGTAGTTTATTTAAATTAGAAAGAGAATTGGTCCTAGTACCGATCCCTGGGGTACCCCGCTACTTACATTGGTCCATTTAGATGCCTTACCGTTTAAGAATACTCTTTGCTTTCTGTCGCAGAGCCAATTTTCTATCCATTTCAACAGTCTTTTATTCAATGCGCTTTTAGTTTTAGCAGTAAACGTTTGTGGGGAACTTTGTCAAAGGCCTTTTGAAAATAAAGATATATAATATCTACAGCTTTACTCTCATCGTAGAGGTTTAGGATATCGTGGAAGAAGTCCAAGAGGTTTGTTAAGCAGGAGCGTTTGTTAGGAAAGCCGTGTTGAGTATCTTTAAGTATGTTATTTTCCTCCAAGTGATTTAAGAGGGTCTCGTATGACCGTTTCTAGCATTTTACATACAACTGAGGTTAAGCTAATTGGACGATAGTTACTGGGTAGGGATTTGCTGCCTTTTTTTAATATCAGTTACGTTGGCTAGCTTCCACTAATCAGGCATAGTTCCAGACTGCAAGGATTTATTGAATAGCAATGTCAGTAGTTTAGAGAGCTCATCCTTAGCTTCCTTTAGGACTCTAGGTGAGATTGTATCAGGTCCAGGCGTTTTATTTACCTTGAGTTTATCTAAACAATTCAATACTTCTCTCTCTGTAACGGTGATATTGCTTAGAACATCTGAATGATCAATCTGAATCGGCGATGGTGTAGGGATATCACTGAAGTCTTCAGTTGTAAAAACTGATGCAAAGAAGGTATTGAGGGCATTACTCATTTGTACTTAGTCTTTGGTATATTCTCCATTTTCATCGACTAACGGTCCAACAGTTGAAGTAACTACTTTTTTCTTTCAGATAGAACTATAGAATTGTTTAGAGTAGTTTTACTTTGATTCGCAACATTTAACTCCAGGGGCTTTTTACTTTGCTTAATTAACTTTTTGGCTTTGCGTCGTAGCTCTACAAATGTCACCCGTTATCTATCATTAGCAAACTTTTTAGCAAGCAGACAGTTTGAAATATCTTTATTCCACCATTTGGGCTTATTATGGCCTGTACGCCGTATTTTCTATGGTATGCAGTCCTGCACTGCTTTTAGGTAAGTAGTTTCGAATAATTCCCAAGATGTATTATATGTCGTTATTGTTAATTAAAAAGCTCCAGTCAGTTTCTTTAAACATAGCTCTAAGTATATGAAAGTTTTCTTTCTTGAAATTAGGGATTTTTTAAATGCTGCTATTTGGTTAGTTACTAGTAAACTTTAAAGTGAAAGTTATTGTACGATGGTCGCTGTTACTGAATTCATCACCAACATAGACTGCGAATATGATTAGTGGAAAGTCATGTAGTCAAACTAATTACACAAAGCAAATGTTAAGTGCACAAAGTAATAAGAGTAAAAGATAACGCCAAACGTAAAAAATTATAGATACGCGAACAAATTTAAAACTTAAAAATTGCTAAACTAGACAAATAATTAATCTCAAGTACTTTTAGTGAACAAAGTTGAACACCGCGAAACTAATGAGGTAGGTATAATCGCTTGACTAAAATTAATCTTATAAGAGTCAAATTATAATTTAAAACATCCAAAACTTATACGAACACAGTAAAAAGACAAAACAACGAATCAAAATTGCTATGTGGTAACAATTCTTAAGTAAAATAATTATTTATAAATAAAGGTACACAATCCACCACATAGGGTGTACATCACTACATGAGCAAGTTAATCTGAATCGCCACACTAATTGATCAACAAAAATTAATCTACAATGGCAACAAAAATTATAAATCGCGGAATTACTTTGAGAACTCACCCTTACCGGTTGAAAGTACGAGATACTTACTAGCTGCTCCGAAAGTCTACCTGAAGTAACCTCCTGCTTCACACAAATGAATCAGATGAACCGAAACTTTGAACACAGGCATTTTCGAACCCTTAAAGAAATTCGGAAAAACTCTAACTTGTAGTTGCTCACACAAATGAATCAGATGAACCGAAACTTATGAACTTTAGTACTAAAGCCTTTTCGAAACCTTTGATTTTGATTTTTTTTTTTTTTTTTTTTTTTTTTTATTGTCATAAAGTACTGTACAATCGCGATAATAAGTGATGTCTCGGCACCAAGTATGTTTTGGTCAATTATTGGTATCAGCAATATCTAAGCTTCATTTCTTCATATCGAGTGAAATATACAAACATGTTCCTACACTTACCCACCCTATTCAACATCTGACAGACATTAATACAACACAGAAGGAGCCAAACGTAATGACAGCTGGGACATGACTTAATAGCGCGACCGTACGTATGTAGGCTACATCAATATTACAATCATATCATAGAAAACAAATATATATAGTATATCATGCAAAATTCCTATATACCCTATGACAACAGGGAACTGATGCCATCCGACATATATGTCCCCTTTAACCCCTTACCACCATGACGTAATTTTCACCAGTCTGGTTACCATTAGACGATTTTCTTTAGTTTTTAACCCTCTCACGTTCTTGACGCATTTTTTAGCCTATTAGGGATACTTTAAAGCCTTTGTTACCATCAGGGGTATTTACAAACCTTTAGTATAGTTACTTCAACCTCTGCAGTTGTCATTGAGTTAGCTGTGTTGAGCCTATTGGGGTTACTTTAAAGCCTTTGTTACCATCAGGGGTATTTAGAAACCTTTAGTTTAGTTACTTTAACCTCTGAAGTTGTGTTTGAGTTAGCTGTGGGCAGAAAACTAATTTTGGAGAGGTAATTATAAGAGGGAGAGAACTATTTCTTATTGCTAATCTGGCAACCTCTACGTCATATGAGTCTGAAGGGGTTAATATACCTGTCCGACTCAAATGGGTATATACGATCTCATTAAACCCTAGTAGTAACATAGGTCCTTCTTAAACTGCATATAATCATCTAATATTAGCCAGAATTAAAAGTAAAAAGACGTCATGGTGCTGAAGGGGTTAAATGCGTTACACTAATATAATCTTTATTTTTATTAATTTCACCACAACACCAAACACCCCCAATGAAATTAATTAAAGTATATATGATCCACCGGGATTCGAACCTGGGTTATCACACAGATTTTTGCCACCTTAACCATTATAACTAATATAAGTCAGTCATCAAAAACAGTAATACAAAAAGCGCTAAAAAAAAATATATATATATTAGAATTACAATAAATTCCGTCTATAATAATCATCTGTTCACACTCAACACTACTTGTAAAGCTTATTTATTTCAATATTCATCAAATAAACCGTCCTGGTGGTGTAATGGTTAAGGTGGCAAAAATCTGTGTGTGATAACCCGGGTTTGAATCCCGGCGGATCATGTATACTTTAATTAATTTCATTGGGGGTGTTTGGTGTTGTGGTGAAATTAATAAAATATAGAATCGTTATTATATCTTTTGAATATGTAGAAACTACAGTCTAAATGTATGTTATCCATTATATTATTCCATATTAAAACTCCTTTGTGCATAACTGTGTTTTTCAATATATTTTTTCTGGCAATGGGAATATGTCACTTTTGTCTCTGCCTGGCTAAAGGCCGCGTCTCACACAGTACGTTAGCCGCCGACCACAGCCGATATTTTCAAAATATTTGAATTTTTCCGGGATTGTCTGACATCGTCTGTGATCGTGTAAAAAGATCGCCTCGTATCGTGGTAGGTGAGGGGTGGTCGAGTGGCGCGGAAATGGTCGGCGGTGATCGGCCAAAAAATAGTGGCTGCACTAAATTCTGGCCGATAATCGGCAGAAAAAACAGTTAAAAAACCGTTAAATTTGATTGTGTGACGCACGTGTATATGTTGTGGAACGAGCGTATGTGAATCCTGGGATATCTTCATTGTCATCCTCTGATCGATGGTTGATTGTGTATGATTTTAGTCTATATATTATATGTGTGTGAGTAGTTTGTTTGTGTGTGTGTGTGTGTGTGTGTGTGCGTTTGCGTGTTTGGTTGTGTATTATTTAGTTTATATATATTGTGTGTGTGTGTGTGTTTGTGCGTGTGTGCGTTTGCGTGGTTGGTTGTGTATTATTTAGTTTATATATATATTGTGTGTGTGTGTGCGTTTGCGTGGTTGGTTGTGTATTATTTAGTTTATATTTATTGTGTGTGTGTGTGTGCGTTTGCGTAGTTGGTTGTGTATTATTTAGTTTATATATATTGTGTGTGTGTTTGTGCATGTGTGCGTTCGCGTAGTTGGTTGTGTATTATTTAGTTTATATATATATATTGTGTGTGTGTGTGTGCGTTTGTGTGTTTGGTTGTGCATTATTTAGTTTATAAATAAATTGTGTGTGTGTGTGCGTTTGCGTGGTTGGTTGTGTATTATTTAGTTTATATATATTGTGTGTGTGTGTGTGTGTGTGTATTATTTTAGTCTATAATACTGTATTGTATGTCTGCGAGTAGTTCTCTCACACTCACTCACTCTCTCTCTCTGCGTGCGTGTGTGTGTGTAGCCTATAGTTAACATAAACATCTACAAGTTTACTAAAATACATCCACTTGTAAACTAATGATATACTGCATCAAAGTCAGAGTATACCAGATCGTGTAATGATATAGGTATACATTCACCTATCGACTACTTAACTACAGCGTATTATTATTATAGTTTTACTCAAGTATATTGGGGTTTGTAATTGATGATTAATGTTAAGAACGGGGTGTTATTTATAAATATATATATATATATATAGTTCAACGTATGTGCGTCTGTTGTGCTGTAAACGTATGATTGTCAACCAAAAGCGGCATTATCGTGCTTTTAACGTACTTTAAATGTATGACGAACGTGTGATAGCCGAGTGAGTAGCGTCGCCGGTCAGCGATTTATTCTACAACGGCCGTGTTGCCGGCGTGTATGACGTGTGTGTGACGTGTGTGTGTTGAGTGACTGTCGAGGGTTTGTTGTACAGCAATCGTGTGCCTGCGAGGATCGTGCAGTGATCCAGTGATTCGGTTACAATCGGCGAAAAAGTGCAAGTTGTCCTCTGTCGGCAGCTGTCGAGAGGTGGCCGTACTGTGTGAGACACGGCCTTAAATGCTGATGGATAGTATTGCTTTTGAGATTTTAAGACGTTTGCCCCATTAGTTTGGTGATTTTAAGAATTTACGCCCCCATTCTGTCAATTTTAAGACCTTTCGTGCCATTTAGGTGTCGATTTTATCCTGGCGAGCGATAGCGAGCCTGTAATTTAAGAGTTATCGGCCTTCGGCCGGGACAATATTCTACCGAAAAATGTACAAATTTATCTTGAAAGGGGGTCAAGGGGGTGACATTTTAAGATTGCTGGAGGAGTAGGAAACAAACTAAAAACCTCCCCTTAATGTGAACATATATTTAACCCTTACAGTACCAGGGACGTCCTTTTCATCCTAGTCTGGCAATGATTAGGCGATTTGATACAGCTTAGGAAGGACCTCAGGCAATAATATGGCTTCAAACTATCTCAACCAACCCTTTTAATAACTACCACAGATCCTTCCTATTTTATTCAGCTTAGGAAGGACCTCTCGCAATAATATGGCTTCCAACTATCTCAACCAACCCTTTTAACTACCACAGATCCTGCCTAAGCTGCATAATGTTGTCTAAACTTAGCTAGACTATAATATAACACACGTCGCTGGTACTCAAAGGGTTAAGAAGCTTGGAGTAAGATCTTTCATAATTTTAAAAACATAAACATAAAGGAGGGTGACCTGCTTTTGTTCTGTCCTTTTCTGTCTTTCTCTGGCTTGTATCCATTTGGCCCCATTCAGCCTACTGGTTTAAGACGTTTATTCCCATCCAGGTGTCAATTTTTTACTGGTGAGCGGTAGCGAGCCAGCATATTTTTAAAATGTTTTTGACAGCAGGCTAAATTTGTAAATTTTTCGATAGAAAAATTTCTCCGGCAAAGCCGGATCTCTTCATATAAGGCTGGCTCGCTATCGCTCGCCAGGAAGAAATCGACACCTAGATGGGGATAAACGTCTTAAAATAGTTGGCTGAATGGGGCCGAATGGATACAAGCCAGAGAAAGAGAGAAAAGGAGACCAAAAAAAAACAGGTCACCCCCCTTAAATGGTAAAATAGCTTTAATGATTTAAATATTGGGGCAGTATGTTCTCTATGGTGGGCTGATTTAATTATGTTGACTGTTCTTTTCTGTAGAGTTATGATGGGTTTGATATTTCATTCACTTGCAAACTGTCTTGATAGCGTTATTCATAAGTGCGCGGAATTTCGGTGTGAGTATCCTAGGTTCGAGTCCTTGGAGTGCCACATGTAATTGTTGATTTCATTAATTGAGTTTAGAAGTGAAGTGGGTTGGTGGAAAAAATATAATAATTACCCCACACTTCTACCCCATAAGTAATATAGGGGTATACAAACGAATTATATATAGTCAAAATATAATAATTACCCCAAACTTCTACCCCATAAGTAATATAGGGGTATACAAACGAATTATATATAGTCAAAATATAATAATTACCCCAAACTTCTACCCCATAAGTAATATAGGGGTATACAAACGAATTATATATATATAGTCAAAATATAATAATTACCCCAGACTTCTACCCCATAAGTAATATTGGGGTATACACAAGAATTATATATATTATAGTCAAAATATAATAATTACCCCAAACTTCTACCCCATAAGTAATATAGGGGTATACAACGAATTATATATATTATTAATGTTGATATAGTCAGTAGTTGTCTAGCTTTACATATCCCTATGCGTTTAGATATATATATTTTTTTTTAATATTTAACCCTCTCACGACCATATGACGCAGAGGTTGCCAGATTAGCAATAAGAAATAGATTTCTCTCACTTATAATTACCTCTCCAAAATTAGTTTTCTGCCCACAGCTAACTCAAAGACAACTGCAGAGGTTGAAGTAACTAAACTAAAGGTTTCTAAATACCCCTGATGGTAACAAAGGCTTTAAAGTATCCCCAATAGGCTCAACACAGCTAACTCAAAGACAACTGCAGAGGTTGAAGTAACTAAACTAAAGGTTTGTAAATACCCGATGGTAACAAAGGCTTTAAAGTATCCCTAATAGGCTCAAAATTGCGTCATATGTTGGAGAGGGTTAACATGTTCAATTCAAGATAGTTTTTCATCTATAATTACCCCCAAGAACTTTGGAAAAATGTTATTTTAATACCACGAATTTTCCGAGTGTTTTATATAAAAGAAATTGTTCATTTGCATCAATATATAGTGTTTGTAATTAATTAGAAATCTCGGGAAAACCTATTTTCCCCATTAGGCCTATTGATCGATGTTGAGACACGCCCCCGATAGTGATTTGAAAAGACATTAGCCTAACCTAACAACCTTACCTAACCTAACTTAGTATTATGGGTGGGGGCTGCTGCCCCCACACCCCTGCTGGTTGGGTACTAATCCCTTAGTAAAAAAAAAAAAAAAAAAATCGGCTGTCAATTATACGAAGGTGAAAGAAAGTTGATGAAGTCTACGGTGTTTACTCTGCAATATTCAGCTTTGATTGTACATTGATAACGGGAAAGTAACGTATTGACGTATTTGTTACGAAAATTAAATTTTAATACCATACTTTTATATTAGGTTTTTCCGAGGGTTTAACACATTTTCATATGATCTTTATAGCTATCGATAACTGGAAGTACCGTATTGACAACCTTGTTACGAAAAAGAAATTTTAGTACCATATTTTTTTATTAGGTTTTGCCGAGGGTTAAAACAAATTTTCTTATGATCTTTACAGCATATAGATTCAATATTTATCTTTAAATATATCAACAAAATTCGTGGTATTAAAATAACATTGAACCAGAACTTTGAATGTTTAACTTTCTTTAACAAAAAATACTTGTGAACTTGACTGATGCAGTATGCGTGTTTCGATGATTTAAGATAATATTTTTAGAATTATATATTTTTTTTAACCTATTCAATCAGATGACGGTAATTTAGATGTCTATTATCCCCTTCACCACCATTACGTAATTTTCATCATATTCTGGTCAACATTAGACGATTTTCTTTAGTTTATAATCTACTTCAACGCCTCAAATCAGCAACTTAACCTTTTTCTGTAAAAATACTTGATCTAATATAATATAAATCATTGCTTCAAACTCCGTGTGTCCAGGCATTTTGGCTCGAACGTCCCTTGATTTTGGCCCTGTCACTCTTTCAACTATGGGGGAGGCACTCGTTATAGGCAGTTCTGCCTTTTGCCTCCTTCAATCACATAGACAAAAAAACAAAATTTGTTATATGTGTAGGTTAGTACCACTCAACGTCTATCTATATCTTGTAGGCCTATAAGTTTTGTTACTTAAATTTAAATTTTGTTCAGTAGGCCTATCTGTATGGATTTCAGCCATTTTTTGTTTTTGAATTATATAGCTTGGAACTAACTGAACTAACCCCTTCAACTATCACAGTTCCTTACGAAGCTGCATAAAATCGTCTAAATAAAGCTAACTACGATTAAAAAGACTTCATCGGTACTGAAAGGGTTAAAGATTGGAGTATACACACTACTAATATAATACTGTAATGAATCTTTATAAGTATCCGAACAAAATTGAAGCGTAAAAACAAGTGAATCTTTAATAAGCCCGTTAAAACAACGTCAATGGATCGACCACAAGTGTTCGAACCGCGCGAAAAAAGGATGGCTCTCTCTCGACTTGAAAACGAACCAATGACATATCTGGCTGGCGATCTTTGGGTTAGACTTTGCTAAGCCTTCGTGGAGTGAGCACACCTCTTGCACTCGTAATATTCAGGGTGTTTTTTTTCTAAGTCAACCTCCTTCGCAATGCTTTCGTTAACGGCATAAAACCAAACTACTGGAATCGGTAATACTGTATATAGATTTTATTATTAGTATTTTCTTTGCATTTAATTAAGATTTGTATATTTGTATTTCGTCACCAGGAAGATTAATATTTAATGTTCAATGGAACCTAGATATAAGTGTAATTAAATGTTGCTACTGTTTAACGAAATAATTGACTCCTGCTATATTGAAATTGCAGCTACGTTAGTTTAGTGGCGACTAATTTTAAGAATTTGAATTATAAAATAATAAGCTATAATATAGCCTAGCCTTAGAAATTATGGTGTTGGATATTTAATTTGTTTTAATACAATAGGTGTTAAGCTCTTGGCATTAATGTCCTGGAAAGAAAGGTAACCAGTTAGTAGTCACCGGAGTGTTGTTTAATAAGCTGACATTGTTATGCAGGTTTATTAACTTAATGAAGTGTTCAAATTATTGGCGATTATTATGCAAAATGTGTTAAAAGTGAAGATCTATTGAAAATGTGTTGAGTGTTAAATAAAAGGCACGTCACATGGGTTTTTTTGAAGTTTAATGTGGCCTGTTTCAGACTAGGCTATGTAGTACTTTGTTGATTTTAATAGAAATTTAACAATTGATTACCATGAGTTTTTCCTCGCTAGACCAACAAAATTTAGAAAAACAAAATACCCCAGAGAACCTCTTTGCCGATACATTTTTAAATTGTTCGGTATAAAAATGCACTGGCCAAAGGCCGGATCCTCCTGTTGCCTAGAGGGCTAAATATGGAGCCCCTCCCCTTGAATACATTATTTAGTTTTTAAATTAATTCATACTGGTTAATTTATCTAAGTTGTTTTAAGTTTCTATTCATTAAAATGTAAAACTTGCAAACTAAACAAACCAAAATTGGGACAAGGACAATATAAAGTCAAATTAAATTATCAAAATCGCTATGTGGAAACAACGCTTATTAAAATGACTTGCCTAGGTCAGATGCAGATTACTTTAAATTCCGGAAATCTGCCAGTGACCTGGTGCTCGAATATAATAATAATATCGGTCGGAAACAAGTGAGGTGGATGACCCTACCCAGGCGTGGATCGTGGTGAGTATTTTGTCTGTACGGTTTTGATTTTGTTTTAGAATTGGATCTGAATAGTTTAGTTATGGACTTTAAAGTAACTTTAATTAGATTAGTTGGGTAAGTCAATTTTGTGTAATATTTTTAAAGTAAAATTTTGCGCCTTTGAACATAGTTTTTGTTTTGAGTCCAATATAGTTTCCGACTTAACCCGTCCAGCCCCGGCTAGTTTTGTAATGTTTGTTCACCAGAACCCGGCCGGTTTTCAAAAAATGGTTTTATTCCAGAAACAATAGCGAATGGGTTAGGAATGAAGGAAAAAACCATGAAAAACCGCTCATAAAGCTTAAAGAATGGTCCTACAGAGCCCCCGAAAACTTATTTTACAAGAGTAAAAAATTGAAGGCAATTACCCCAAAAAACCAGGTTATTGCGCGCTCACGCGTACGCACGTGGACTTTGAGAGTTTTCAACCATCGGCACGGTTGCGTGGGATACGTACACAGTTCCCATACAAATCTGAGCCCTCTTGAGTGGCTACACCTTAGGTTACGGTCGGCGCAATTAGGGTGACGCGCCAGGCGCGTCTCTGGGGCTGTGTGTTACATACATCGCCGACGCGTCAGGCACGTCGCTGGGGCTGTACGGGTTAAGGGGAGGTTTTTAGTGTTTCCTAGACTTCCATCAAGCTTGAAATTACACACCCTTGACCCCCTTTCAAGATAAATTTGTAAATTTTTCGGTAGAAAAATGTCGCTGCCAAAGGCCGGTTCCTCTTAAATTACAGGCTCGCTATCTCTCGCCAGGATTTTGTTTACACCTAAATGGGATGTAAGTTCTTAAAAGTGACATAAATGGGATGAAAGTTCTTAAAATCGTCAAAATAATGGGGCAAAGTCTTAAAATCTCAAAAGCAATGTGGGTAAACATGAGGGAGAAAGAGGTTCAGAAAAAAATCATTTTATATATTTTTTTTTATAGTGGAAATCTCTCGTTAAGTTTGGTGTTTACTGTAATTTATTTTTAGGGTTTGAAATTTAGTTTTGCTTTTCGTGACTATTTGTTTTATATATTTTTAAAAATAGGCTTAGTATAGAATTAAATTTGATTTTTAATTTAATATATAGCCTATCTGGTTTGGACTTATATAAGTTTTGGAGTAGATATAGCTGGTAATATAATGCCAGGGCCCAACAATACGTAAATCAACCGTTAATCTTCTCCATATTCTTTATCTTTTTAATCAGAGCTATTTTGGAAAAATCATATTACCACTACTGCTAAAATTGCTTCCCATAAGTTAGGTATGCTAAAGTCTGTTTCTTAATGCTTTTCCATCGGCACTTCCCTAGGCAGTTATATTTTTTGTTATACAGTAGGCTACTGTACTTGTCTTGCTCGTTTTCTGTATTTAACTGTCTTCGTGGTGCAGTGCATAGTGTGATGATTTTCAGTGAGCATCCTAGGTTCGAATCCCCGGACTGCCACATGTGATTGTTAATTTTATTAACCTCTGAAGTGCGCATGGGGGTAATTGGAAACGTCCCCCTGTGCTGACGTATTTGAGGTGTTTCCGTCACTAAAATATTCATTGTGCCATTAATAGCATTAATATTTATCCATATGCGCCTATTATGGGTTGATTATAAAGGTATTAACCTGAAACAACAATAAAACGAGTGAAAACAGCGTTTGGATGGTCAAAATCGGAGATATAGCCCGCGAGTTGTATAATGTATGGGTGAGGCAATCTGCTTTCCCGCCAATTTCCCCCAAGGCCACTGAGACACAGTCGATCGATACTCTCTCTCTCTCTCTTGCACTCGCTTGCTATCAGTGATGACCACACCCTCCAATCGGATTTCTAATGTTAGCACGAAAATATACCTCAGAATAAGGGAATAACAGGGAAAATAGGTGATAACTGAAGGAGAGGAGGAAAGTGGGGAAGGAGGGGAGGTAGAGGACTGAGATTTTGCATGGCCCAGGGGCCAAAAAAAAAAAAAAAAAAAATAAAAAAAAAAAAATATAAAATAATATTTTTTTTTCGATGTCAAAAGTTGATTTTTATTTTCTCTGACTCTTAAGAGTCTTCCCGCAGTGCGCCGGGGGAACTCTTAAGAGTCTCCCCGCAGCTCCCGGGTTAATCGATTTTAGGAGTAGTTGGTTGTCTGAGAGAACATAATAATTCATCTGTCTTGGTAAATCTTTCCTCTGTCTCTTGTTCTCCACTTCTATATATTTTTCTCTTTGAAAAGTAGATTCCCAATTACTTTATTTTCTTAATCATATGGTTGTAGTCCTGGTTCACATCTTTCTTGATAAGCTGGACACCACAGCAAGAAGTGCTTCAGGTCTTCTCTATCGTTGTTGCATATATCACACCTAGTTAACCCCTTCACTCATATGACGCAGAGTTTGCCAGATTAGCAATAAGAAATGGTTCTCTCACTCTTATAATTACCTCCAAAATTAGTTTTCTGGCCACAGCTAAGACTGCAAAGGTTGAAGTAACTAAACTAAAGGTTTCTAAATACCCCTGATGGTAACAAAGACTTTAAAGTATCCCTAATCGGCTCAAAATCGCGTCTTATGTCGGAGAGGGTTAAGGTACTTTATTACGAAGCTCCATAGATTCGCGCTTGTGACTATCTTTATCGCGCAAAGTCAAACTAAAGGTAAACTAAAATAGTTAAACGCGGTATTTAGCAGTCGTTCAAATGCTCTTGGATTAGGTTCACTCACAAAGTGGGCGGTTTCTTTAAATCTGACCGTAAATTGCCATGTCTTCCTCTTTATTTTTTACCTATTTTCGGTATTATTCTATAATTGCACCTATACGAGCTTAACAAATTATTATTGTATTTAACAGGAAGGTACGGCGAGGTAAGTGATGTGGTATAGGTGGCAATATGCGGAAATGGATTATAAAGGCATTCTGCCCCCCTCTTACCCCCTTACGAAAATCTACGGTTATTCACTCCACCCCAACTGGATTTCTACCGTTTTACCCAACCAGCGGGGGTGGCAGCCCCCACCCATAATACTAGGTTAGGTTAGGTAAGTTTGTTAGGGTAGGCTAATGTCTCTCTGAAACATTGTAAATCCGTGTCACATCTAGATTGATAGACTTTTGTCAGAGGGGGGCGGAATGCCCTTATAATCCATTTCTGCATATTGCCACCTATACCACATCACTTACCTCGTTGTACCTTCCTGTTAAATACAATAATATTTGTTTAGCTAGTATAGGTGCAATTATAGAAATTTACCCTATTTTCTTTAGATTTGTTAGTGAAATTTTAATTATAAAAGCTTAGTATTAAGATTAAGAGACATAAGTTTAAATATTTGCCATTAACCCCTTCAGACTCATATGGCGCTGAGGTTGCCAGATTAGCAATAAGAAATAGTTCTCTCACTTATAATTAACTCTCCAAAATTAGTTTTCTTCCCACAGCTAACTCAAAGACAACTGCAGAGGTTGAAGTAACTAAACTAAAGGTTTGTAAATACCCCTGAGGGTAACAAAGGCTTTAAAGTATCCCTAATCGGCTCAAAATCCCGTCATATGTCGGAGAGGATTAACTAGAGTAATAAGCTGCTAAGGGATTATATTTAGTCTACTGAAATGAAACTGACTTAAGTTATAAAAAGAGCGGAAATTTTTTTTTTTTTAAATTTTAATACCACGAATTTTCAGTGTTTTTTATATATAAAAAAAAAAAATCATTTGCATCAATATATAGTGTTTGTAATTAATTAGAAATCTCGGGAAAACCTATTTTCCCCATAAGGCCTATCGATCGATGTGATTTGAAAAGACATTTGAAAAAACTTTCTGTATATAACTTCCATTGGTATATTCATAAAGAGCACACTCTAAGCTATTCATAAGTCACTTAAAACACTAAAATTGGCTTACGGTAGCCATGTAATAACATGGTGAACCTTCGTGAAAGTGGCGCAAAACGGCGAATTTATTGGTGGATGGTGGAAAGTTCTGGGTTACCGGACGTTGGTACCATCTATATAACATTGGTAATTTAATTCATATCTTTCTTATACCCCCTACATATGATTCGGAAAGCCTTCAGCTTTGCATATATATGCATATTTTGTACCTAGGTCACATAATAATATACTTAATTCGAATACTTACCAAAGTCGATGTTAGGCCATCAGAATTGTCTCAATATTATAATATTTTCACCAATTTAAGCAGCTCCTCGTCGTCATACACAACGTTCAGTTATTCACAATTGTAAATCATCTGTGGAAATGCTGATACTAAAGCTACATTCTCTATATTAGCCTGAAATATGACGAGAAACCGAAAATCCGCCATTTTTCTTCACTGAATGAGTAAGACTGGCTTCTTAGTTCTTAATCCATTACACTAATCTTCAATTATATATGAAAACTACATAAAATCATGTCAATAAATAAATGTAACTCATATTTATTACACAATTCGCGATTAATAGCCATTATTTGCAAGGTAATTACAAAAAATTACCATTAGACATCGTAGTTCGGAAATTGTCTTTGGCTTCAACTTTATACACTTATGGTGACCATATCTTACTTTGAAATATATAGAATATAACATATAATAGGTAGATTTATGCGATAAAGGTAGCATCAGGCCACCCAAAACAATGGTACATTTATTGACGGACCGCAAAAATCGCGTACGTTTTCATAAAAATCTGTTTGTTGCCACCTAGTACATTTCATACCTCAAGAATTCGACCACACTGAGCCAAAACCTTACCAGTCTTGTCCCGGCAGCCATTTTGCATGCAGGTGATCTAGTTTTGTGAATATGAAGAAAGTTTTAGACCTTGTCCGCACCGTTAACCCGGCAAGCGCGATAGGCCTCACGGAAGGCTTCCTATAGGGAACGCGATAGGCCTCACGGAAGCAAGACCATAAAAAAAGCCTTCCAAAAAAAAAAAGGGCCTATGAAAACAAAGGATTTTGTCTCTAGGTGAGATAATTCCCCTCTAGTACTCATCCATGTGTTTCTCACCCCTCCCCCTCCCCTCCTTCCCCACCTTATTCCCCCCTCCCCCCCCTCCTCAATTATCACCTATTTATCCTCTTATTATCATCATTTATCGGTTATTTTTCTCTCCCGCGATAATGTAGCACAAGTGGGTTGCATAAAAGATCGTTATGCAACACCCAGACACCGGCACACACCGCCCCGCTCGTCTCAGTTGACTCCCAGACAGCGAGAGGGGAGGGCTGCCTGTGGCTCTCTCTCGCCTGAGATTATGACCGGGTGGCCAATATCTTCGTTTTTCACCACCCAAATGCTTTTCCCACTTATTTTAGCACTCTTGAAGGTTCATATATACATCATATATGTAAAATAAAAGCATACCGAAAACAAATAATGCTTTATATTGTAAATATAACTAATTCTGTCAGAATCTAGGGCTAGAAATGCACAAATAACTACCCTAGCACCTAGGTCTATATCGCGCTTGTCAGGTTAATCGGCGAATCTTGCTCTGCCTCGCAGATATATTCACTTAATACCTTGTAGGACCTATGAAAATGCTTAAATATGATCTATTTTTCCTTTAAAGTGACAATTGATAGTGTGTGCTTCCAGCTGTTTTGTGTAAACAAACCGATGAAGAAAAAAACGAAGTATAAACCCCACCTGAAGTTGGAGGTTCGCAATTATGGTAGGTGAGACCAGAGTACCTTTATCGGTGTTTTACCCCGTGAATAACGAAGGTGAAAGAAAAGTCGATGCAGTCTACGGTGTTTACTCTGCAATGTTCAGCTTTGATTGTATATTGATAACGGGAAAGTACCGTATTGACAACCTTGTTACGAAAATAAAATGTTAGTAACATACTTTTATATTAGGTTTTTCCGAGGGTTTAACACATTTTCATATGATCTTTAGAGCTGTCGATAACTGGAAGTACCGTATTGACAACCTTGTTACGAAAAATAAATGTTAGTACCATACTTTTTTATTAGGTTTTGCAGAGGGTTAAAACAAATTGTCTTATGATCTTTAGAGCATATAGATTAAATATTTATCTTCAAATATATCAATAAAATTCGTGGTATTAAAATAACATTGAACCAAGACATCAGACTAACCTAACAACCTTACCTAACCTAGTAGTATGGGTGGGGGCTGATGCCCCCACACCCCCGCTGGTTGAGTACTAATCCCTTCGTAAATAAAAAATAAAAAATTGGCTGTCGATTATACGAAGGTGAAAGAAAAGTATGAAGTCTACGGTGTTTACTCTGCAATCTTCAGCTTTGATTGTACATTGATAACTGGAAGTACCGTATTGACAACCTTGTTACGAAAGACATTTCAGTACCATACTTTTTTATTAGGTTTCGCCGAGGGTTAACAAAAAAAATCCTATACTCTTTAGAGCATATAGATTCATTATTAATCTTCAAATATATCAACAAAATTCGTGGTATTAAAATAACGTTAAACCAAAAGAGCTCTCGGAAGTATTGGTATGTAGAGCTTATTTTGAGTGAACCTGCTAGTTTGAATCTGTAAGGAGAGGTTTTTTGTTTGCTACATACTTCATCAAGCTTGAAAAAGTGACTCTTAGGAATGTGCACATTTTTCGGTAGAAAATGGGTTAACGTCTTTTAGATTCGGGTCAAGGATAGAAGAGACACGTCCTGACGACTTATACAGACTAAAACACACATAACAAAGCCACTCTAACAGCTTCCTCTCTCTCTCAAACACCCCTTCTCCCCTCTCTACACGCTTCAGAAAAATGGGAAAAGTAGAATGTAAATAAGAGGTGCCGTTGTAAAGGCTTATCCCTCAATACCTTCACCACCACACATAACAAAGACACTCCAACAGCTTCCTCTCTCTCCAACACCCCTTCTCCCCTCTCTACACGCTTCAGAAAAATAGGAAAAGTAGAATGTAAATAAGAGGTGCCGTTGTAAAGGCTTCTCCCTCCATACCTTCACCACCACACACAACAAAGCCACTCCAACAGCTTCCTCTCTCCCCAACACTCCTTCTCCCCTCTCTACACGCTTCAGAAAAATAGGAAAGGGAGAATGTAAATAAGAGGTGCCGTTATAAAACCCAAAGACCTCTGTTCTTTTCCTTGTTAATAGGCTACTCGATAACTGCCTGCCCGGGGTTTTTTTTTCGGTTTACTTAAGTTAGGGAAACTTTCGTGTAATGAGGGGGCGTTAGATTAAAGAGAAAGTCCTTGACAGTGCATGCAAATTGATAAAAACTAGAATTATTTGAAAAAATATAAAGGCTATAATATACCGGTACTTCTATATGATAAAGTATAACTCCTGCAACACATCACAAATAAAAAGGATATTGCGGAATGATATTAGTTACGGTACATTTTGTTAGTTGTGAAAATGTATGAACTGGAAATGTTTGAAAAATTTAGATTAGGGTATAATTATGACCTAATGCAAGTCTCTGAACAATGGCGGCGGTAGAAAACTGATCTCCGAAACTGAATAATTAATGCGGGAGCTGCGTAAGAAGAAAGTATATAGTAGCAATATTCACTGTATAGGACATTTTCCGATTTTTTTTTAAACTTTAAAACTCTAGCAAACTTGTGAATGTAAACTTAGGACATTTGATAGAATACGAAACAACCCCTACCTACCAGGTATCAAGTGTCCCTAGTACGTAGTATGTGGGATAAAAAGAACTAACCCTTGCCTAACCAGTAGTAAGAGTCCCTAGAACTAAAACTAACTTAGAAAGACTATTTCCTAACAACCCAAACTAGACCTAGTACGGTCAAGGTTAATAAGTGTTGTCAGATATTTCACAAAGTTTCGGACACTGAGGGATAAGCACTTTTCCCAGTAACTATAAAGATACCAATAACACCTGTTGAGCGAAAACCACTGGAATCTATGACTACACTTAATACCCCCGATTGTACATTGGATCTAGACTAACCCTTACCTTTCAGCTATACCCTATTCAAAGTTGGCCAAAACTCGTGAACATCAACCTATATAACTAGCGAATGATTAGAGTAATAGAGCTTATATTTCTACCATTTGGGAAGAGTCGGCCAGGGAACGGTTGTGGATACTTACAGCCCCTTTTTGAGTTGCAAAGGTTAGGGTTCACGAGGTCTGAACTACGTATTTGGAACAGTAGGCTATAGCATGTGTCTCTAGTACAGTACGTGGGATAAGACTAACCCATGCCAATTAATACGTGGCACTGATACCTAGTACGTGGGATTGAAGAGTAGGCTAATTGTTAATTACCAGGTAGTGTCCTATTCGGTGGATAGCCCTATTTTATATATCTAATTACGCATCTCTCTCATTACTTATTGACAGGTAGTATAAAATGCGGTGGTAAGAACAGAGTCCACCACACTTGAAAAACGCGCCTAACAAGACCGTACACCTTTTCAAACTTATTTTTGAGGTTTAGCTTACTTCGGCATATAAACGTTAGCATGGTGATATCGGACTGGTTAGCCCTCATTTATAATAGCTGAAGCTCACCTTTCATGTTAAATAATTAGCCTAAGTCTTAACAAAATTAGACTGCGTTCCGAAAAAATAAACAAACTTTCGAATGGTTGGATGAAGACTTATCTTTTTACTAAAGTATTATTTTGTTAGCCACCAATAAAACTCTGAATTACATTGTATTGTCCGTCCATAATAGCTTAATGTTTTTGTTGAGTAGGCCTAGTAAAATATATTATACTTTACTATCTGTATACACAGAAGCCATCTGGGTATGTTTCGAAGTAGGCTACACTCCACGTGTTTAAATCTGTGTCCGCGTCTCCGTGCCTCGTTAAATATCGCTTTATTGCCTTCGTTTTTGGAATATAAAGGGAATCCTGAAGGTCAGAGTCTACGGTAAGGGATGTTGAATACTGTAGTTGAGATGTAGCCTACTGTAGAGGTATTCCAAGCAGTCTACCAAAGAGACGCCGTGGACCAAAGCGACCAGATCAGATGAAGTATTGAGGGATAAGCCTTTACAATGGCACCTCTTATTTACATAATACTTTTCCTATATTTCTGAAGCGTGTAGAGAGGAAGCTGTTGGAGTGGCTTTGTTATGTGGGTTTAGTAACATTTACTCTGCTACAACAGTGTTTCCTTGCAGCTGACTGTAAATTGAAACCGTTGGCAGTGAATTTATAGATATTTAATTGGAACCATAAGAAACTTCCATGAGTTTAATTCTTACTTTGATCAGATACCGGATCCATGGATAGTAATAGTATAGTATATTCACGATAGTCGGTGGTATAACATAAGTTTTCTCTGTATTATACCCTATAATTAGGCTATACAGTATGAAACTATACAGTATGTAAGCTTGATAGTTTGTAGGCTAAGCTTAATAAGTTAAATAAGGCTTATTATACGAAAGTATAGTATTTAAGTCTTTAGAATGCATATATGATTTATCATATAGCCATGTCGTAATATAAAAGCGGTAAGATATTTACCGCTAGATATCCGCTACAAACTTAGCAGTATCAGCTAGATTCGTAGCGCAAGACGATGACGGCTCGTGCTAGAGCACCTTTAGACAGTCATCGTCCTAGCAACACCTCTGCTCATCAGTTCGCCGTGACCCTCTTTTCGACTTTCATCCAGCTCTCTTCATCCAACTGACAGACCGACCGACAAGTTAAGTCATATCATGATTTAAATCTCTAGCATTATTTTAACCTAGCCTATACCCTCGTGGATTTGATGTAAACAACCAACTGCGTTCGGGAAGTAGCCATTTGCCTACCATTCATCAGTATTTCTAAATTACCTCACACCCGGTATTTGTTGTTCATTTACATTTTATATGAGCGGACCTTTTCAGTCTAGGTAGAGTAAACTCAACTCCTTTAACCCCTTATTGGCGGTGCATGACATATGTCTAGTGAAATAAATTTGGACTATGGCGGTGCACGACATCTGTAGAGTGCGATTTTCAGCACGTAATGTTGCTGAGAGAGCTGAGCGGTGGGACGAGCGTAGTAACCTTATGACCGGTCCCCACCACCGCAGTGGACCTACTGAACTGTATGTCTGTATATCAGACCCGCCCTTCTCCCCCCTTTCTCACTCGCTACACAGGGAATTATGTACAGAAATTACCTTATTTTAGGTTTTTTGCACTAGTGTTGTACGATCGTTGCAAGAGAACTAGAGGTCATACAAGGATGGTTCAGGTGTCATTGGAAAGCTCTGTTTACACCCTTTCAGGGATAGATACTTGTTTTACACTCTGGGTCTTATTTAGTGATTAAAATGAGCACGGAAACAACCCTATTTAGGGTTAAAAAAAAAACGCTGGGTGCTATGGTCAAATAGACCACCTAGCCCGCTAAATAAGGGTTAAAGCCGCCATGGATATTTTTGTCTTAGGAAGTTAGGTTTCTTATATAACATAAAGCCGGTATCACACGAGCGCTTTTTCACCGAACATTTATCCTTAACACTGGTCTGGCAGCTTATGAGGTCAACATTTATAATATTTCTGTCGCCTAAATTCATCTACCATCAGTCTAGTTTCCGATACCAGTGCAAAATATTCCAGAAATGTTGCTAGAAAAATGTTGATCATCGAATGTTGATCATTGAATGTTGACTATAAAAGCTCTCTTGTGATACCGGCTTTAAAGTGATTGCTATATAGCCCATGCCAAGACTGTCTCAAATTAATTATATGGGATATAGGCTATAATTACCCCCCCCCCCCTCCACACACACACACACCCAAGCTCAGGTGAATAGCCCATTAAAAGGGGGTTGGGGACAGTCCCAACTAATGAGTTAGGTTATTTTAAGGTATTTTATTTGATTTATGGCATAGGCCTAGGTTATGTTACGGTTTTTTAGATTTATGGCATTTATATCAATATTATTCGAAAAAGTCTGTCAAACTAAACGCGAACGTAACCAGAAAGTCCTGAAGCGAAGATTCGGAGATTCCGGCAATACACTAATTTTACCCTACTATGTTTGAGTCATGTACTGTACATGGCAAGTTTTCCTGATTAATATCCTACGCTGCATAACAAAGTTGTGCATAATAGTTATTAATAACTTCCACCACCAATAAGCTGCAAAAGAAGCATTTTATACCGTGAATGTTATAAATGAATAGCTTGCCTGGTTCTGATCAATGAATATAGTAATCATGACTTTCCTTGTGGACTTCAATTTGCATTGCTAGGTTGATTAATTTGCATTGCTATATAATTTAGCTTTAGTATTAACCCGTCCAGCCCCAGCGACGCGTCTGGCGCGTCGCCTATGTATGTAACGCACAGCCCCAGCGACGCGTCTGACAAGTCGCCCTAATTGCTCCGACCGTAACCTCAGGTGTAGCCACTCGAGAGGGCTCAGATTTGTATGGGAACTGTGTACGTATCCCACGCAACTGTGCCGATGGTTGAAAACTCAAGTCCACGTGCGTGCGCGTGAGCGCGCAATAACCTGGTTTTTGGGGGAAATTGCCTTCAATTTTTTACTATTGTAAAATAAGTTTTCGGGGGCTCTGTAGGACCATTTGTTAAGCTTTTTGAGCGGTTTTTCGTGGTTTTTCCTTCATTCCTAACCCATTCGCTATTGTTTCTGGAATAAAAGGATTTTTTGAAAACGGGCCGGGTTCTGGTGAACAAAAAATAAAAAAACTAGGCGGGGCTCCACGGGTTTAAATCAAATTAACTTTTAAAACTAGCTTTGCTTTGGTTAAGATAGGCCTATTATTAGATTAAATTTGTTTAGTGACTTGCATTGCTTTCGAATGAGTTTAACCTTTAAAGAGCGGCGCTCGACTTAAGTCGTGCACCAATTTGCAGCAAGTTAGGAGCATTATTAAGGCTTTTAAAGGGTTAAAATAGAGTGCAAATGGCCGGGAGCGCAGCGGACCATACTGCAGACTCCCAGGGCTTACCGCCGCCCATTAACTCGTGTTCTCGAGAGGCCGGCAGTGTAGCCAGTAGTGAGCATAGCTGGGAAAAATATGCCACTATACGCTAAACTCCCATGTTACTGGTATCACTATGAGAACCACGAGTGGTACGTAGCTCGTTCTGGTCTCATTTTGAAGCTTTTAGCACCTAGTTTTTTGCTAAATTATTTGTTCATGCAGATACTTGATTTATCATGGAGAAGGGCCTGAATATGCCCAAAACACCCCGCTAGACAAGGGTTAATCTAATGTTTATACATAAATGACAATTAGTTTTAGAATAGTATTATCGTAGATGATTCGATGAACCTTTCCTTTCTATTGAACAATTAGATTTTAGCCTCCTAAATATTATTGTTGCTGGAAAACTGTAGAATTAATTTTGATTACCATATAAATTCATACATTGTATTCGTAATATACCTTATTTTGTTATTTAATTTCCAAATGTTTAATAAATGGACCTTTTTTTGAATGCGTGAACAAATCTTATACAGTAATTTAGTACTGGTACGGTACCGTATATAAAACTATTTTGCTCGGATTATAACTACATTATGACTAAACTCTGAAAGATTATGAGATTTCTGTATTTTAAATGATAATTTGATATTTTGAGATATATTTTCCGGTTACGTTATTATAATCAAATGAATCTTGCTCTATAAATCCAGAGATTATTGTGGGTTAGTCTAAAACGGCTAAAACAGTTTCGCGGTACTGCAAATGGCGTGTGAACGTTATGGGTGGGTACTCGCTCAAGTTTTAGTAGGTAAGTTCACTCTATTCCATGACTAACTTTAACCTAATCTTTCGCGGGGTACTACTTTGTACTACTCTGCTGTTTCTCTTAGCCGTAATGTTGCATATCTTGCTATACCTAGCGTCCTTGCTATACTTCGCGTCCGTGCTATACCTAGCGTCCGTGCTATACCTAGCGTCCGTGCTATACCTAGCGTCCGTACTATAGCTAGCGTATAGACTATAGAGGGGAAGGGGAACTATTCAGATTAGGTTAGTGATTAAAAGGATAAAAAACTAGATAGTTTGAAGTACCACAGATTTATCCTAAGCTTCATAAAATCCTCTAAATATAATTTATCTTTAAAAATGGGTTAATGAAATAATTTGTCCCTTTGAAGATAATTTCCACTACTGTTCACTGTCAAACGCTATTTGCACTACCGGGAGAAGATACATTTGTTATCGCTGTTTTAGCCCATAATAATCGCCTCTACATGCAACTTCTATACCGTACATAAATATCGCAAGATAAACTTATACCACAGTATTATAAAACTAACAAAATTACACTAATAATCACCTTGTAAATTCAGCTTATTCATAATTTAGGTATGTTTAATGAAAGTATATAAATAACTCATTATTTTGCAGTGTCGTTCAAAATGTCGGTATGCATAATATAGAAGTGTAGGTACCGGTACTAGGCGAGCAAAAATTATCCATGCATAACCAAACATTAACCCTCACCGACATATGACGCGATTTTGAGCCGATTAGGGATACTTTAATACCTTTAGTTTAGTTACTTCAACCTCTGCAGTTGTCTTTGAGTTAGCTGTGGGCAGAAAACTAATTTTGGAGAGGTAATTCTAAGAGTGAGCGAACTCTATTTCTTATTGCTAATCTGGCAACCTCCGAGTCATAAGGGTCTGAAAGGGTTAATTATATATTATAGTTTGTGAGCAGAAAGAGTACGGTAGCTTACTACTATACATTATCCCAATAGAACGAGGGAATGCAGATTTAAAATTAGAGTAGCCAAACCAAAATTCAATATCCATAGTGATGCGGACTAAATATTTGTTTAAACCTTATCAGATTATATAATTTTTCACACATTTTTCCAAAAAAAACATTTGTTGATCATAAATACCGGCAGTTTATTTTTGTATGAAAATTGCCTAGTATACCCTCGCGGTTCTCGCACTCTTAACCCGGGAACTGCCGGAAGACTTAAGAGTTCCCCCGGCGGACTGCGGGAAGACTCTTAAGAGTCGGGGGGGGAAATTTTTTTTTATTTTAAACCGAATTTTTTTTTTATTTTATTTATTTTTTTTTTGCCCCTGGGCCATGCAAAATATCACTCTTCTACCTCTCCTCCTTCCCCACTTTCCTCCCCTCCTTCAGTTATCACCTATTTTCCCTGTTATTCCCTTATTCTGTGGTATATTTTCGTGCTAACATTAGCGAGTTGCAAGCAGTGCATTGTCATCACTGTTGGCAAGCGAGTGCAAGAGAGAGAGTATCGATAGACAGTGTCTCTCCAGCCTTGGGGAAAATTGGCGGGAAAGGAGGTTGCCTCAGCCATGCATTATGTAACTCCCGGCCTGTATCGCCGATTTTGACCATCCAAACGCTGTTTCCACTTGTTTTATTGTTGTAACAGGTTAATACCTTTATAATCAACCTATAATAGGTGCATATGGAGAAGTATTAATGCTATTTATGGTAAAATTAATATTTTAGTGATGGAAACAGCTCAAATACGTCTGCACAGGCAGAGGTGTCTAATACCCCCCATGCGCACTTCAGAGGTTAAGGGGAGATTTCCACTTGAGGTACTTTTTTCTCGACTCCTTTCTCACTCATGTCTAGTCCCATTGTTTTTGAGATTTTAAGAAGTTTGCCCCATTAGTTTGGTGATTTGTAAGAATTTCCGCCCCATTCTATCAATTTTAAGACCTTTAGTGCCATTTAGGTGTCTATTTTATCCTGGCGAGCGATAGCGCGCCTGTAATTTAAGAGTAATCGGCCTTCGGCCGGGAAATTTTTCTACCGAAAAATTTACAAATTTATCTTGAAAGGGGGTCAAGGTGGTGACCTTTGAAGATTGCTGGAAGAGTAGGAAACAAACTAGAAACGTCCCCTTAAGACTGTAAATGGTTGTATCTGTTTTATTGCTTTTATATATATGATACGCATAGCAATACGATACCTAAAATTCCTAGTGTGTAATATTTGCGCATTAGTCAGACTTTATTCCTAACAATTTAATTACAATATTATCTTAAAAATACATAATCTTTATGTTTTTAGATACCGGTACCGTACCGGTAGTTTAAATGTTCATATCAAAGTCTATGATTATAATGTCAATAATTTAGTTGGCCAATATAACTAAGTTTAATTTCTTGACAATATCGTAGTTATAATCATTGCATATTACCGGTACTTAATTTCCAATAATTGGGCTTCCTAAGCAGTATTGTAACTAAGATTAGTCTTCAATACTCAGACTTCCGACAAGCAGTTTGTAATCCTTCATCTTCTCTCCATATTCTTGGTGTCTCTTTTTCTTCTGCTCTCACTTGGAAGGACCTTATTACCAATCTTGCTAAGGCAGCCTCCCAGAAGCTGGGTGTGCTCAAGGTGTTCTTTACCCCTGCACAACTTCTTGCTCTTTACAGGGGCACGGTTGCGTCCTTTTATTGAGTATTGTTCACATGTGTGGGGAGGTTCCTCTCACACCGCTTTCCTAGACAAAGTGGAAAGGAAGGCCTTTCGTATCATTAACTCCCGTCCACTCACCAACTCTCTGCAATCTCTCTCTCCGCCGCAATGTTGCATCTTGCTATTCTATCGCTACTATGATAATGAGAGCTCTTCCAGTGTATAGCACCTCCTCTACGTAGGGCACGTCATACCAGTCTCTCAACACAATCCCACCCCTACTCTGTGCAACTCTTTAACCCAAGAGTGTAATGTTACTCTCGGACTTTCTTCCATTCAACAGCTGAGCTCTGGAACTTTCCCAGAATCCGTCTTTCCCTCTTCCTATGACTTAAATTGCTTCAAACTCCGTGTGTCCAGGCATTTTGGCTCTAACATCCCTTGATTTTGGCCCTGTCGCTCTAGGGGAGGCACTCTCTACAGGCAGTTCTGCCTTTTGCATCCCTCACTTACATAGAAGAAAAAAAAAATCCACCCTGTCGACCGTACAGTCCCTTCGGTTTAGTCTTTATTATTAAATTTGCAAAGTTAGAATTAGTTATTCCAGTTCCTAGTGTCTTTGGCAATGATAATAGGACAAATGCCATGCCATTATTTGTTTATTTTCCTGTTATTTTTAATGTAGCCTATACTCCAATCTTAAGCCCAAGTAGCTCTAGTTTGAATCTGTGACCTGGCTGTCTACAACACCCACGCTACTGGGACAAGAGTGACGTCACACGCAGACGGAAGGACGTGAACATCTAGGGGGGAGATAAAGAAAAATGAAAGGTGGGTTCCCTTAAGCAGGTAAGTCGCCTCCGAGACTGGTGTGTCTCAGCCACTTCATAATCCGCCATACCTGTACCAGGTGTACCGGTCACTAATGAAGGTAAGAGTCTCTAACTATTTTTAATGAATATAAGTGTAATTTTATATAATTAAACTTGGGGATTTTCATGAATATTCCTTGCTTAATATGATAAAAAGTTCTGAAAAGTAGTTTAAAAGTTGTCCCTTAATATATTTTTTATATATATATATATATACACATGGTGTTTTAAAACAATACTGCCAGACCTCATCTGCTAATTAGTAAATACAATAACGAAGATTATGTAAGGACAAAATGCAAAATAATATACCATTAATGATTTAAACCGCATAGAGTAAAATAATTAGTGACACCCAGGTATGAGCTATAATCCGAACACGGGCTAGTGTCCACCCCCCCCACCCCCCCCAAATAGCCTACCTCTTACCTCCCATCCCAGTTCGAGTTTTTCTTCGAAGCTTTGGAGTCCTAACGAATCTTCTCATGTGTTTAATCATCTGCTCGGCCATGGTGCTATCTTCTTCTGTCATAGTGATTTTATTTACCTTATAATATCACATAAATATGGATTGTCGTTATTTAGGTGTGTCTCTGCCTTTGTTATTTTATACTCGTTAAGTCCAAGTGACGTAAATTGTTTGTTTTGGGTACCATTAGATTATTTTAAATATTCATTAGTGAACACTGTATACTTGTATGTCTACAGCTACGTAAAATCGTCAAACTTCAAGCATAAAACTGATAGACATATTTCGTTAGTACTCTGTGATAATAGTAACGTAATGAGTTATTTGTATTGAAACTGTAAATTACGCAGGAACAATTTTTTGCCATTCAAACAGTTTCACGAAAGATTAAATTACCTATAGCAGTGTTTGGATACCGGACTCAGACTTGAGATTCATTATTTTACCTCTTGGTCATCGTTACAAATGGTGCATATCTGTTTACGCTACTTGGATTATAATACTTAGCATTTTTCTTCTAATTGCAAAATATCATTACCAATTTTATGTTACTTTGATTTTGTAATTATTCATATGTGATTAGGTCATTAGATATCTCGTTTGCCTTTTTTACTTGGTAATCATTCATATTATGTATCATATGTTTTGTGCTGAGCTCAGAACCCTGTTTTGCTACATTTCTAAATAACCATTTATCTCAGTTACAATATATTTTTGGTAAAAATAGAATAGAAATATGTGTATTATATATTTTGATCAATGTGGTTGTCATACTCTGGCAGTGTTGTTTTAAAACACCCTGTATATTTCCACATAGCGATTTTGATAATTTAATAGGACTTTATATTGTCCTTGTCCCAATTTTGGTTTGTTTAGTACCCAAATATGTGACTAGTGACTGTGCATTGGACCATGTGATGGCCTTTTTACCTGCAGACACCTGTTTAAGTGACCAGAAGCATGCGTACGTGACAGAGGAGAGCTGGGCGGATATCACTGCATTCTCCCCCCTACATGCGAACACCTGTGGATCGCGCACCTGCCCCTCACCTGTGGTTGGTAGACTCAAGCAGCCTGTCTGCCGATTGGTGACTGCCTGTGTGAACACTACTTGTTAGTTCGTGAGTTAGTGACTATTAATTAATATGTTGTGAATACTTAACCTCATTTGATTTAAGATTTGTGATTGGATATAGTAAGTAATTTATCTGTCTGACATTGTAGTAAAGTTACTTAAATTATTTGATTTAATGCTATAGTTTCATTAGTAATTAAGCATTGTAAGAAGTCTTATTAATTTATATTGGGATTTAAGGTAAAACAATGCGAGCTATAACTTTATTCTATATAATGAAAGTGGAACTGAAAGTGATACGAAACGATCGTGAAATATTAAACTTAAATTTTTTCCATAATTACTTATTTTGTTTAGTTGTAAAATACTTTTATTTCTGTTTGTATAATACAATTAATATTATATATGTGAGTTTTTCTATATTCGCTGATAATCTATCATATTGATTAATTAGAAGTCTTGCAGTAATAAGTAGCTTCTCCGCTGTCACTAAATTTTTGCTGTCACTGTTAGTCTGTCGGATGTTTAACCCGGGAACTGCGGGAAGACTTAAGAGTTCCCCGGCGGACTGCGGGAAGACTCTTAAGAGTCTGAGAAAAAAAAAATCAACTTTAAACATCGAAAAAAAAAATAATAATTTTGGCCCCTGGGCCATGCAAAATATCACTGTTCTACCTCCCCTCCTTCCCCACTTTGCTCCCCTCCTTCAGTTATCACCTATTTTCCCTGTTATTCCCTTATTCTGAGGTATATTTTCTGCTAACATTAGCGAGTTGCAAGCAGGGCATTGTCATCAGTGTTAGCAAGCGAGTGCAAGAGAGAGAGAATATCGATCGACTGTGTCTCAGTGGCCTTGGGGGAAATTGGCGCGAAAGCAGGTTGCCTCACCCATACATTATATAACTCGCGGCCTATATCTCCGATTTTGACCATCCAAACGCTGTTTTCACTTTTTTTTTTATTGTTTCAGGTTAATACCTTTATAATCAACCCATAATAGGCGCGTATGGATAAGTATTAATGCTATTTATGGTAAAATGAATATTTTAGTGATGGAAACCGCTCAAATACGTCGGCACGGGGACGTTTCTAATTACCCCCATGCGCACTTCTTAGGTTAATATGGTCAGTAAAGATGGCAACTTTTATCTCAAACTATTTATGCTTGGATAGTGCAGATACCATTTATTGATAAAAATATACTTTGTGCCGCAACCTCGCTTATTTGGCAGACTTGTCCCTATGTTATATTGACCCTCTCAGACATATGACTCAATTTGAGCCTATTGGGGATACTTTAAAGCCTTTGTTACCATCAGGGGTATTTAGAAACCTTTAGTTAAGTTACTTCAACCTCTGCAGTTGTCTTTGAGTTGGCTGTGGGCAGAAAACTAATTTTGGAGAGGTAATTCTAAGAGCGAGAGAACTCTATTTCTTATTGCTAATCTGGCAACCTGTGTCATAAATGCGTGAAACATGACATGGACATGTACTACATTCCCAGGACTAACCAGTGATCTCCGTATAGATTCGAACCTTTCAGGAATAAACTCTGAATTTGTATAAATTTGAAGTCTTATCACACTCTCCCTCCTTTGTACCCACACCCCATGGGTTAAACTAAATTATCACAGTGTATGCGAAAAATCTTCATGCCTGAGAGTGGGATTGAACTTGGGTCACCTGGGGTGGGAGGCAGACTTTCTCCACTACATTACAGAGCCGGTAGTACGTAGGTAAAGCATATTTTCTCAATGTGATTTGAAATACGCTTCTAGTGGTTAAATGGAGCCAGATCTATTTAGAATGTCTCAAGTTAGCCCCATCAGTACCATCTATGGTATGAGAGTGTACAGCAGTCCAGTATTAATATTTGGTTTTGTTCGCAGATGTGAAAAGGGGTCAAAGACTTGTACAATGGTTGGAGCTGTTGCGGGATGTTGCTGTTGGCAGTACTCGCTCTGATTTTGTTAGGGCATCTCTAGTTGCTAAATTATATTTGATTTACTTAGAACTTAAAGCCTTAATTTATATATATATTTTTTGATACAGTATTCAAATTCTGCACATTTGATATTATTTATCAATTTCAAAATTAAATTGGGCTAAATGCTACTAGTCACGATTATTAAAGTAAAAAATAATTTAGAGTTAAACATTAAATGTGCTTCATTAAGCAAGTTATAGACCTCTGATCACTATCTATCTACCACCAAATACATCGCCTGCAAATGTTCCTAAATTATGTTATTTATTTAAATTGAGAAATATACACAGTACCTTAAATTTAGAGTAAAAAGAAGGAATATTAAAATACTGCACTTGCATTGAAATTGTATTTGTATTAAATTACAATACTATTGCTCCATATTAGTTTTTGTTTAGAGTTTTACATTGCAATTTTTGTATTAAATATTAAATTAAGAAATAATCACTATTGTTAAAGTATAAAACAGGATTATATAGCGGTTATATATATATATTATATATGGCTGTTCGTTCGTGGCCACCCCTTCGGGGATCACGGCGTCAGGCAATAGATAGATAGATTATATAGCGGTAGATATTAAATGTATTCTTAAATTCTGCAGATAAAAGAAGACACGTCTGCTTCACCTGCTTCACCACCACCACCACCACAACTACCGCCTCTACAACTACCACCTCTACCACCATCACTCGTATTATAAACTCCAGCTATGTGTAGGATATTAAGGGGCCGTTATTTCAAGCTGCATATAGCCTAGTAAAGGAATTTATACAAATTTGATTAGAAAGGGTAAATCTGTAATTTTTGTGGATTACTGTTTATAAAGTAATTAAATCTAACTTTATTTATTATTTAAAGTACTGTACTGTACTGTATGAGATTAAATAAGCGCCAAACTGTATTTCTGGATTACTGCCTAAAATATTAACTTTTAGAATAAATTAATTAGGATGAAACCTAAGCCTATATTTTTGATTAGTTGTTAAATAATAGAAGTAATTATCATCCTGGTAACTAACATTATGTAGTTGAGAACATGGCCCTATATGTCCTAAATTAGTCTGCCTCATATTGTAATAGAAGTACCAACTCTTATATTTGTTTTAACTTGACTGCCAATATGAATTAAAAAAAAACATCCTAGGGAGATACTGTACCTTCTAAGAATGCACCTTCGTGCAGAGGGTTTAAAGTTGGCAGCACAGGAGTCTTGTATTAGTCGGTGTTAAATATTGGTAAAGATAATATAGACTTTACTTATAATTTCACTTAATTTTGTTGCAACTAATTTCAAAATGTTTTGTACAGTAAATAACATTAATATGAATTAATTCCAGTTACCGTTTTATAAATTAATTTTCCAGTATAGACAGAAAACACTTAAATTTATCTGATATGAGACTTTTTCATTCATATAAGGAATAAATGTCATAAAATGACAAAAAGTATATGCTATCTAGATAAAGCCATGTACTTCCCAAACTTGACTACTTCCTTTAACGTGACGATAGTGCGTTGTTATATGTGCGATTAGTTTGCTTGGGAAACAGATTAACTTGCTCATGTAGTAATGTACACCCTATGTGGTGGATTGTGTTCTTTTATTTAATAATTTTCATTTTAGAAAGCGTTGTTTCCACATAGCGATTTTGATAATTTAATTTGACTTTATATTGTCCTTGTCCAAATTTTGGTTTGTTTAGTTTGCAAGTTTTACATTTTAATTGAGGGTGCTCCTCGCGGATAAAGTCATCGGCCATTGGGGTGAGGGCATAGCAGGTGGTACCACGGCAGTAAGATGGTCTAACGGGTGGGGACTGTCTCTAGGACTCTCGTACTAAAGTTTCTAGGCAGATCGCTGCTGTTGCTTGCTTCTCAAGCTTGCTATGCCTGAGGTCAACATGACCCCTCGGGGTCGTGGAATTAGACTGTTATGATGCAGTTTTGCACCATTGTACGGCCCTACACTCTCAATGCTTTACAAGGAGCTTTTTCTACTTAGTTCTTATGCTTAATTTAATATTTAATACTTGCAAATCAACCAAAAATAACCTTTAGTCACTTCAGATCAAAATGTGAAGCGTTTTACATTTAAAGCAAAACAAAATCCATTCCTTATTGAGAACTTTTAGTAAAGTAAGAAGATGAACTTGCAAATACCAAGTAAGTTATCCAAATAAATGGAAATCTGACTAATTTAGTAGCTATTATTTCAGTTAGCGGATATCCTATAGTTCCTCCTGTGTTGCATGTCATTCCTAAGGCACACCCATGTAGAACATGTAACTGTGTTTTTATTGATATATAATTGGGAAATTTTACTTTAACATTTCTGTTGACGTCAATGAAGTCTACAATAAGTCATATGATTTTCAATATTGTTAAAAGGGTTAACAACCTTTTGTATACAGTTAATGGTCACTCACTTAAATCTCTTGAATTAGTTTGGTTACTGTCCATTAAAGTTATATATTTTTTTTGTTTAGATAATAGACTTAAATTGCATATCTGCTCTTAAAATTAATTTTTATTACTTATTTGAATGTTTATAATTTAAAGTAAAGTAGTTTATTCTAGAGTATGATATAAAGTATATTTTATAATTTAAAGTAAAGTAGTATATTTGAAAGCTTGATATAAAGTAATTACATTTAAACTAAATTTTTTAATAATCCTTCAAAGATTGATTGTATTTTATGCTGTAAATTAACTTTTAAAGTCTATTACAAAGTAGTATTTTTGTCAGTAACTTTGTTTTAAATTTTAAGTGGGGACTTACTGTATAGCAATATTGCGCCGCAAAATGTAATTTTCGCGGTTCGAAACTTTGTTTCTAAGAACAATGAATGCTATAGTCTGTGATTTTGAAGGTGGCGAAAAAGTTAATTTATTAAATTATTTACTGCCCAATACAGTAAACTACGAACTTTACAGTAATATTGCATTAAAATTATATTTTCCTTTGTTAGTGATAATTTCCACAGTGATTTTGATTAAAGTTTTGTTTTGTATTTATATTGTTACTTGTTTTGGTTTGTTTATTTTTAAAGTTTTAAATTAGAATATTGCATAAGAGGCAGAGCGGTTCATTAATTATCGGATCTAATGTTAAGGAATAAACTGTTCGCCATGTTTAAAAATAATGGATTATAGCTATTGGCAAGTCAGGTGTTTGTTTTTGAATGTCTAAGTTTAACACATTAAGGAAGCGTACAATCTTTAAATAGTTCACTGGTAACCTTGTTCAGAAACTAAAAATTGTAAGTTGCAACTACTTAAGGGGAGGTATTTAGTTTGTTCCCGAAGTTTTCATAAAGCTTAAAATTACACTCCCTAGACACCCTTTAAAGATAAATTTGTACATTTTATGGTAGAAAAATTTCCCGGCCAGAGGCCGGTTGCTCTTAAATTACAGGCTCGCTATCGCTCGCCAGGAAGAAATGGACACCTTAATGGCACGAAAGGTCTTAAAATTGACAGAAATGGGGCAAATTGTCTTAAAACTACTAGGGCGAACGTCTTAAAATCTCAAAAGCAATGGGGCTAAACATGAGGGAGAAACCGGTCCAGAAAAAAATCCCTCTAGTGGAAATCTCCCCTTATAACGTTTCTATTGTCAGAAATATCTAGGTTAATGTCTAAATATCAAACTTTATCTTGAAGGTACAATTTTATACTTAATGTTGGTTTAGTATTTATTTAAAGTAACTTTGATCAGACTTTGTTGACATGGCTTTCATTATTTGATGTAATTTGTTGCTTTGCTCAAATGTAGTGTAAATGTAATTGGTCTGAAACTGTTTAAGAAAGTTGTTGTTTAAGTAATTTAAATTGTTTTGCTCTTTAACTTTAACCCTCAGACATATGACGCGATTTTGAGCCTATTAGGGATACTTTAAAGCCTTTGTTACCATCAGGGGTATTTAGAAACCTTTAGTTTAGTTACTTCAACCTCTGCAGTTGTCTTTGAGTTAGCTGTGGGCAGAAAACTAATTTTGGAAAGAGTGAGAGAACTCGATTTGTTATTGCTAATCTGGCAACCTCTGCATCATGAACCTCTGCTCTTGAACTATATTTTGATACTTTTGGTCAGTTAAATGTAAATGAGTTTGCGTAACTCTTCGATCTTTAAGTCGGCTGTCTTAGATGTGCCGAATAAATTAGTGAAATCTAGAGACTATGGTTATCAGTGAACTATATTTAGATTGTACAATAAGAGTTGGTACATAGATTACAAAATGAGGCTATGTTTGAATTTGTAGTGTTGAAGGCTGTAATTGCGTAAAAGTTTAAAGAAATTGAAGATTTTATTTATTTTATATTTTATCTCCGGACTTAAAGTAAAACCAATTAATTTGTTTATAATTATTTTCTCCGGATTTAAAGTAAAATTCAGTCTATACAAATTTTGGAACTAAAATGGTTCGAAATGTCTACAGCATTCCATTACGGTTCAAATAGGTAATTTTAAGGTACTGAAAATGTATATGTAGGTAATTTATATTAATTTGGCAGAAAATTCAAACGGTTAGTCATTGGTAGTTTTATCCTGGTGTTAAATTAAATTAGTCTTTGAAATTTTTAAATGTTATTCTGGGTATAGTTAGAGTATTTTGATATGCTTAGAAAATTTCTTTATATTGAAAAGGGTAACTGTTAGGTCCTGTGAAGGTTAGGTTAGGTTAGGTATACATGTACAGTATACATTTGTCGAGTTCCATTGTCTGGAGCTTTTCCCAGTTTATAGCAATACAGTATACATTTGTCGAGTTCCATTGTCTGGACATTATTACACTTTATAGCAATACAGTATACATTTTTCGAGTTCCATTGTCTGGACATTATTACACTTTATAGCAATACAGTATAAATTTTTCGAGTTCCATTGTCTGGACATTATTACACTTTATAGCAATACAGTATAAATTTTTCGAGTTCCCTATTTCACTTTTAAAGTTCCATATTTGCAATTGTGTGGACATTATTACACTTTATAGCAATACAGTATACATTTGTCGAGTTCCATTGTCTGGAGCTTTTCCCAGTTTATAGCAATACAGCATAAATTTTTCGAGTTCCATTGTCTGGACATTATTACACTTTATAGCAATACAGTATACATTTTTCGAGTTCCATTGTCCGGACATTATTACACTTTATAGCAATACAGTATACATTTGTCGAGTTCCATTGTCTGGAGCTTTTCCCAGTTTATAGCAATACAGTATACATTTGTCGAGTTCCATTGTCCGGACATTATTACACTTTATAGCAATACAGTATACATTTGTCGAGTTCCATTGTCTGGAGCTTTTCCCAGTTTATAGCAATACAGTATACATTTGTCGAGTTCCATTGTCCGGACATTATTACACTTTATAGCAATACAGTATACATTTTTCGAGTTCCCTATTTCACTTTTAAAGTTACATTTTTCGACTTCTATTGTCTGGACATTATTACACTTTATAGCAATACAGTATACATTTGTCGAGTTCCATTGTCTGGAGCTTTTCCCAATTTATAGCAATACAGTATACATTTGTCGAGTTCCATTGTCCGGACATTATTACACTTTATAGCAATACAGTATACATTTGTCGAGTTCCATTGTCTGGAGCTTTTCCCAGTTTATAGCAATACAGTATACATTTGTCGAGTTCCATTGTCCGGACATTATTACACTTTCTAGCAATACAGTATACATTTGTCGAGTTCCATTGTCTGGAGCTTTTCCCAGTTTATAGCAATACAGTATACATTTGTCGAGTTCCATTGTCTGGAGCTTTTCCCAGTTTATAGCAATACAGTATACATTTGTCGAGTTCCCTATTTCACTTTTAAAGTTACATTTTTCGAGTTCCCTATTTCACTTTCAAAGTTACATTTTTCGAGTTCCATTGTCTGGACATTATTACACTTTCTAGCAATACAGTATACATTTGTCGAGTTCCATTGTCTGGAGCTTTTCCCAGTTTATAGCAATACAGTATACATTTGTCGAGTTCCATTGTCCGGACATTATTACACTTTCTAGCAATACAGTATACATTTTTCGAGTTACCTATTTCACTTTTAAAGTTACATTTTTCGACTTCCATTGTCTGGACATTATTACACTTTCTAGCAATACAGTATACATTTGTCGAGTTCCATTGTCTGGAGCTTTTCCCAGTTTATAGCAATACAGTATACATTTGTCGAGTTCCATTGTCCGGACATTATTACACTTTCTAGCAATACAGTATACATTTGTCGAGTTCCATTGTCCGGACATTATTACACTTTCTAGCAATACAGTATACATTTGTCGAGTTCCATTGTCTGGAGCTTTTCCCAGTTTATAGCAATACAGTATACATTTGTCGAGTTCCATTGTCCGGACATTATTACACTTTCTAGCAATACAGTATACATTTTTCGAGTTACCTATTTCACTTTTAAAGTTACATTTGTCGACTTCCATTGTCTGGACATTATTACACTTTATAGCAATACAGTATACATTTGTCGAGTTCCATTGTCCGGACATTATTACACTTTCTAGCAATACAGTATACATTTGTCGAGTTCCATTGTCTGGAGCTTTTCCCAGTTTATAGCAATACAGTATACATTTGTCGAGTTCCATTGTCCGGACATTATTACACTTTCTAGCAATACAGTATACATTTGTCGAGTTCCATTGTCTGGAGCTTTTCCCAGTTTATAGCAATACAGTATACATTTGTCGAGTTCCCTATTTCACTTTTAAAGTTACATTTTTCGAGTTCCCTATTTCACTTTTAAAGTTACATTTTTCGAGTTCCATTGTCCGGACATTATTACACTTTCTAGCAATACAGTATACATTTGTCGAGTTCCATTGTCTGGACATTATTACACTTTATAGCAATCTATCTATCTATCTATTGCCTGACGCCGTGATCCCCGAAGGGGTGGTCACGAACGAACCGCCCCCATGCACCTCTGTCCCCAGTCAGTCGACGCCCTCCCCCAACCAGCACTGCCTGTTCAGTAGTTCCTCACCTCATATTCGGTCTACTCTCCCCTCTCCCTCTCATATTCGGTCTACCTCTCCCCCTCTGTCCCTCCACCTCATATTCGGTCTACCTCTCCCCCTCTGTCCCTCCACCTCGCTCTCGTACACCCTCTTAGTCATTCTGTCGCTTTCCATACGTTCCATATGGCCGAACCATCTCAAGTTGTTCCTTTTCACACTTTCCAGCACATCTACCTCCACACCACCTCCTTACTTCCTCATTAGTCTGTCTATCCCTCCATGTAACTCCGCATGCACTCCTTAAGTAATTCATTTGCACTGCTCTCACTCTTGGTCTGAGTCTCAACCAACGTCCATGCTTCGCTTCCGTAAGTCAGTGTCGGGATGACCACACTGTCATGCAAGGACATATTCACTTCCATACTGACCACCCTATTTGTTGTTACTGCTTTGAGCGTTACTACAAGCCTCTTTCCCTGTTGTACCCTCTCCCGCACCTCTTCATCCATAGTCCCATCTTTACTCAACACACTGCCCAGATACTTAAAAGAGTTGACGATCTCCATAGCCTGACCGTTCAGCTTCACCTCACACTCTGTGACTTCACCCCTTTCGAAGACCATAACCTTGCTCTTCCCCGTATTTATCTTCAAATTCCGTTTTTTGCACAGTGTTCCAAACTCATTTACCAGACCCTGCAACTCCCATTCATTATCACTCATCAGAACTATAGGTAGCTTCCACTCATTTATAGCAATCCAGTATACATTTGTCGAGTTCCCTATTTCAGTTTGAAAGAAGTATTTGAAATGTTTACAGTACAAAAACAGTACATTTTTGGAGTAAAATTAAAAATATATTTGAATATTGTAATTTGAAAATATAAATATTGTAAAATAAATAAAAAAATATATATATATATATATAAATATATATATAAAAAAAAAAAACTAAAAAAAAAATAAAAAAAAATAAAAATAATAATAATAAATAAATATAAATATTTTTGTGTATATATTATATTGTTTTAATTATATAGAAGCCCTCAAGCCCGAAAGAACCCTAAACACCTAAAATGCATATAAGTCCATAAGTCCATAAGTCCATAAGTCCATAAGTCCATAAGTCCATAAGTCCATAAGTCCATAAGTCCATAAGTCCATAAGTCCATAAGTCCATAAGTCCATAAGTCTATAAGTCCATAAGTCCATAAGTCCATAAGTCCATAAGTCCATAAGTCCATAAGTCCATAAGTCCATAAGTCCATAAGTCCATAAGTCATAAGTCCATAAGTCCATAAGTCCATAAGTCCATAAGTCCATAAGTCCATAAGTCCATAAGTCCATAAGTCCATAAGTCCATAAGTCCATAAGTCCATAAGTCCATAAGTCCATAAGTCCATAAGTCCATAAGTCCATAAGTCCATAAGTCCATAAGTCCATAAGTCCATAAGTCCATAAGTCCATAAGTCTAAGTCCATAAGTCCCATAAGTCCATAAGTCCATAAGTCCATAAGTCCATTAGTCCATAAGTCCATAAGTCCATAAGTCCATAAGTCCATAAGTCCATAAGTCCATAAGTCCATAAGTCCATAAGTCCATAAGTCCATAAGTCCATAAGTCCATAAGTCCATAAGTCCATAAGTCCATAAGTCCATAAGTCCATAAGTCCATAAGTCCATAAGTCCATAAGTCCATAAGTCCATAAGTCCATAAGTCCATAAGTCCATAAGTCATAGTCCATAGTCCTAAGTCCATAAGTCCATAAGTCCATAAGTCCATAAGTCCATAAGTCCATAAGTCCATAGTCCATAAGTCCATAAGTCCATAAGTCCATAAGTCCATAAGTCCATAAGTCCATAAGTCCATAAGTCCATAAGTCCATAAGTCCATAAGTCCATAAGTCCATAAGTCCATAAGTCCATAAGTCCATAAGTCCATAAGTCCATAAGTCCATAAGTCCATAAGTCCATAAGTCCATAAGTCCATAAGTCCATAAGTCCATAAGTCCATAAGTCCATAAGTCCATAAGTCCATAAGTCCATAAGTCCATAAGTCCATAAGTCCATAAGTCCATAAGTCCATAAGTCCATAGGTCCATAGTCCATAAGTCCATAAGTCCATAAGTCCATAAGTCCATAAGTCCATAAGTCCATAAGTCCATAAGTCCATAAGTCCATAAGTCCATAAGTCCATAAGTCCATAAGTCCATAAGTCCATAAGTCCATAAGTCCATAAGTCCATAAGTCCATAAGTCCATAAGTCCATAAGTCCATAAGTCCATAAGTCCATAAGTCCATAAGTCCATAAGTCCATAAGTCCATAAGTCCATAAGTCCATAAGTCCATAAGTCCATAAGTCCATAAGTCCATAAGTCCATAAGTCCATAAGTCCATAAGTCCATAAGTCCATAAGTCCATAAGTCCATAAGTCCATAAGTCCATAAGTCCATAAGTCCATAAGTCCATAAGTCCATAAGTCCATAAGTCCATAAGTCCATAAGTCCATAAGTCCATAAGTCCATAAGTCCATAAGTCCATAAGTCCATAAGTCCATAAGTCCATAAGTCCATAAGTCCATAAGTCCATAAGTCCATAAGTCCATAAGTCCATAAGTCCATAAGTCCATAAGTCCATAAGTCCATAAGTCCATAAGTCCATAAGTCCATAAGTCCATAAGTCCATAAGTCCATAAGTCCATAAGTCCATAAGTCCATAAGTCCATAAGTCCATAAGTCCATAAGTCCATAAGTCCATAAGTCCATAAGTCCATAAGTCCATAAGTCCATAAGTGGGTCAGTCCATAAGTCCATAAGTCCATAAGTCCATAAGTCCATAAGTCCATAAGTCCATAAGTCCATAAGTCCATAAGTCCATAAGTCCATAAGTCCATAAGTCCATAAGTCCATAAGTCCATAAGTCCATAAGTCCATAAGTCCATAAGTCCATAAGTCCATAAGTCCATAAGTCCATAAGTCCATAAGTCCATAAGTCCATAAGTCCATAAGTCCATAAGTCCATAAGTCCATAAGTCCATAAGTCCATAAGTCCATAAGTCCATAAGTCCATAAGTCCATAAGTCCATAAGTCCATAAGTCCATAAGTCCATAAGTCCATAAGTCCATAAGTCCATAAGTCCATAAGTCCATAAGTCCATAAATAAGTCCATAAGTCCATAAGTCCATAAGTCCATAAGTCCATAAGTCCATAAGTCCATAAGTCCATAAGTCCATAAGTCCATAAGTCCATAAGTCCATAAGTCCATAAGTCCATAAGTCCATAAGTCCATAAGTCCATAAGTCCATAAGTCCATAAGTACATAAGTCCATAAGTCCATAAGTCCATAAGTCCATAAGTCCATAAGTCCATAAGTCCATAAGTCCATAAGTCCATAAGTCCATAAGTCCATAAGTCCATAAGTCCATAAGTCCATAAGTCCATAAGTCCATAAGTCCATAAGTCCATAAGTCCATAAGTCCATAAGTCCATAAGTCCATAAGACCATAAGTCCATAAGTCCATAAGTCCATAAGTCCATAAGTCCATAAGTCCATAAGTCCATAAGTCCATAAGTCCATAAGTCCATAAGTCCATAAGTCCATAAGTCCATAAGTCCATAAGACCATAAGTCCATAAGTCCATAAGCGCCATATGCGCCTTAAGAGCCATAAGCGCCATAAGCGCCATAAGCCATAAGAGCCTAAGAGCCATAAGAGCCATAAGCCATAAGTCCATAAGAGCCATAAGAGCCATAAGAGCCATAAGAGCCATAAGCCATAAGTCCATAAGAGCCATAAGAGCCATAAGTCCATAAGTCCATAAGTCCATAAGTCCATAAGAGCCATAAGAGCCATAAGAGCCATAAGAGCCATAAGCCATAAGAGCCATAAGAGCCATAAGAGCCATAAGAGCCATAAGCCATAAGTCCATAAGAGCCATAAGAGCCATAAGCCATAAGAGCCATAAGAGCCATAAGAGCCATAAGAGCCATAAGTCCATAAGAGCCATAAGATCCATAAGAGCCATAAGTCCATAAGCCATAAGAGCCATAAGAGCCATAAGCCATAAGAGCCATAAGTCCATAAGAGCCATAAGGCCATAAGAGTCCTAAGAGTCCATAAGCCATAAGTCCATAAGAGCCATAAGAGCCATAAGAGCCATAAGAGCCATAAGAGCCATAAGAGCCATAAGAGCCATAAGAGCCATAAGAGCCATAAGAGCCATAAGAGCCATAAGCCATAAGAGCCATAAGAGCCATAAGTCCATAAGAGCCATAAGAGCCATAAGTCCATAAGTCCATAAGAGCCATAAGAGCCATAAGAGCCATAAGTCCATAAGAGCCATAAGAGCCATAAGAGCCATAAGAGCCATAAGAGCCATAAGAGCCATAAGAGCCATAAGAGCCATAAGAGCCATAAGAGCCATAAGAGCCATAAGCCATAAGAGCCATAAGAGCCATAAGAGCCATAAGTCCATAAGTCCATAAGAGCCATAAGAGCCATAAGAGCCATAAGAGCCATAAGAGCCATAAGAGCCATAAGCCATAAGAGCCATAAGCCATAAGAGCCATAAGAGCCATAAGAGCCATAAGAGCCATAAGAGCCATAAGAGCCATAAGAGCCATAAGAGCCATAAGAGCCATAAGAGCCATAAGAGCCATAAGAGCCATAAGAGCCATAAGAGCCATAAGAGCCATAAGAGCCATAAGAGCCATATGAGCCATAAGAGTCATAAGTGCCATAAAAGCCATAAGAGCCATAAGAGCCATAAGAGCCATAAGAGCCATAAGAGCCATAAGAGCCATAAGAGCCATAAGAGCCATAAGAGCCATAAGAGCCATAAGAGCCATAAGAGCCATAAGAGCCATAAGAGCCATAAGAGCCATAAGAGCCATAAGAGCCATAAGAGCCATAAGAGCCCTAAGAGCCATAAGAGCCGTAAGAGCCATAAGGGCCATAAGAGCCGTAAGAGCCCTAAAAGCCATAAGAGCCATAAGAGCCCTAAGAGCCATAAGAGCCATAAGAGCCATAAGAGCCATAAGAGCCATAAGAGCCATAAGAGCCATAAGAGCCATAAGAGCCATAAGAGCCATAAGAGCCATAAGAGCCATAAGAGCCATAAGAGCCATAAGAGCCATAAGAGCCATAAGAGCAATAAGAGCCATAAGAGCCATAAGAGCCATAAGAGCCATAAGAGCCATAAGAGCCATAAGGGCCATAAGAGCCATAAGGGCCATAAGAGCCATAAGAGCCATAAGAGCCATAAGAGCCATAAGAGCCATAAGAGCCATAAGAGCCATAAGAGCCATAAGAGCCATAAGAGCCATAAGAGCCATAAGAGCCATAAGAGCCATAAGAGCCATAAGAGCCATAAGAGCCATAAGAGCCATAAGAGCCATAAGAGCCATAAGAGCCATAAGAGCCATAAGAGCCATAAGAGCCATAAGAGCCATAAGAGCCATAAGAGCCATAAGAGCCATAAGAGCCATAAGAGCCATAAGAGCCATAAGAGCCATAAGAGCCATAAGCCATAAGAGCCATAAGAGCCATAAGAGCCATAAGAGCCATAAGAGCCATAAGAGCCATAAGAGCCATAAGAGCCATAAGAGCCATAAGAGCCATAAGAGCCATAAGAGCCATAAGAGCCATAAGAGCCATAAGAGCCATAAGAGCCATAAGAGCCATAAGAGCCATAAGAGCCATAAGAGCCATAAGAGCCATAAGAGCCATAAGAGCCATAAGAGCCATAAGAGCCATAAGAGCCATAAGAGCCATAAGAGCCATAAGAGCCATAAGAGCCATAAGAGCCCCCTATCCAACTGTCTTAAGACAGTTTACCCCCTATCCAACTGTCTTAAGACAGTTTACCCCCTATCCAACTGTCTTAAGACAGTTTACCCCAATCCAACTGTCTTAAGACAGTTTACCCCCTATCCAACTGTCTTAAGACAGTTTACCCCCTATCCAACTGTCTTAAGACAGTTTACCCCCTATCCAACTGTCTTAAGACAGTTTACCCCCTATCCAACTGTCTTAAGACAGTTTACCCCCTATCCAACTGTCTTAAGACAGTTTACCCCCTATCCAACTGTCTTAAGACAGTTTACCCCCTATCCAACTGTCTTAAGACAGTTTACCCCGACCCCCCCCAACATTTTGTCCCCTTTTTGGGTCTTTTTCTTTTTTCCCCTTTTTGGGCCTTTTTCTTTTTATATATATACGGTAGGTCAAAATAACACATTTCTAAATTATATCCTTTATTAATACATTACCATACATCCTGCGATATAAAGACAGACAAGGGGGGAGCAAATGACTGAGGAAGAGTGAGGTTGGGGTGGGGGGGAACAAATGATGGAGGGAGGGGTGGGGGGGAAAGAGAGAAAGGGAGATAGGGGGGGAAGGGAGGAGCAAATGATGGAGGAAGAGAGTGAGGAGGGGTGGGGGGGGAAAGAGAGTGAAGGAGGGGGTGGGGGGGGAAAGAGAGAAAAGGAGAGGGGGGGGGAAGGGAGGAGCAAATGATGGAGGAAGAGTGAGAGGGAGGGGAGGGGAAGGGAGAGAGTGAGGGAGGGGTGGGGGGGGGGAGAAAATGGAGGAAGAGAGTGAGGGAGGGTGGGGGGGGGAGAGAGAGTGAGGGAGGGGGGGGGGGAAGGGAGAGAGTGAGGGAGGGGTGGGGGGAGAAAATGGAAGAGAGTGAGGGAGGGGTGGGGGGGGAGAAAATGATGGAGGAAGAGAGTGAGGGAGGGGTGGGGGGGGGGGTTAAGAGGAGGGAGGGGAGAGAGAAAGGGAGAGGGGGGGGGGGGGGGGAAGGGAGGAGCAAATGATGGAGGAAGAGAGCGAGGGAGGGGGGGAAGGGGTGAGTGAGGGAGGGGTGGGGGGGGAAGGGAGAGAGTGAGGGAGGGGGGGGGGGGGAGAAAATGGAGGAAGAGAGGGGGGGGAGTGAGAAAGGGAGAGGGGGGGAAGAGAGTGAGGGGGGGGGGGGGGGGGGGGGGAGAGAATAAAATGATGGAAGAGAGTGAGGGAAGGGTGGGGGGGAGAGAGGAAATGATGGAGGAAGAGTGAGGGAGGGGTGGGGGGGGGGAGAGAGAGTGAGGGAGGGGGGGAAGGGAGAGAGTGAGGGAGGGGTGGGGGGAGAAAATGATGGAAGAGAGTGAGGGAGGGGGGGGGGAGAAAATGATGGAGGAAGAGAGTGAGGGAGGGGTGGGGGGGGAGAAGAGTGAGGGAGGGAGAGAAAGGGAGAGGGAGGAGCAAATGATGGAGGAAGAGAGTGAGGGAGGGGGGGGGGGGGGGAGAGTGAGTGAGGGAGGGGGGGGGGGAGAAAATGAGGAGGAAGAGAGTGAGGGAGGGGTGGGAAAGAGAAAAAGGAGGAAGAAAGAGGGGGGGAGAAAGGGAGGGGGGGGGAAGAGGAGGGAGGGGGGGGAAGAGAGTGAGGGAGGGGGGGGGGGGAAGAGGAAATGATGGAGGAAGAGGGAGGGGTGGGGGGGAAAGAGGGGAGAGGGCGAAAGAGCGAGGAAGTGAGAGGGGGGAGCAAATGATGGACGAAGAGAGGGGGGCGAAAGAGCGAGCAGGAGAGGGGGGGGGGGGGAGCAAGTGATTGAGGAAGAGTGAGGGAGGGGAGAGGGAGAGAAGTGGGGAGCAAATGATGGAGGAAGAGTGAGAAAGAGGGGAGAAACAGGGAAAGCCAATGATGGAAGAGGGAGAGAGCAGGAGAGGGGGGGAGCAAATGATGGAGGAAGAGAGTGAGGGAGGGGTGGGGGGGGAAAGAGGGAGGAGAAAGGGGAGAAGGGGGGAAAGAGAGCGAGGGGGGAGCAAATGATGGGAGGAAGTGAGGGAGGGGTTGGGGGGGGAAGAGGGAGGAGAGGAGAGTGCAGATGGAGAGAAGGGAGAGCAGAAGAGGGAGAAGGAAGAGAGCAGGAGAGTGCATTAGAGGGAGGAGAGAGAAAATGATGAAGGAAGAGCAGAAGAGGGAGGAGAAAGGGAAAGTGCAGAAAAGGGACAGAGGGGGTGAGAAGGCAAACACAAGAGAGCATTAGAGAAAGGGAGAAGGGAGAGAGCAGATGAGGGAAGGGAGAGTAGATGAGGTAGGAGAGAAGGGAGAGCAATGAGGGAGAAGCGACACCAGATGAAGGAGGATACAAGGGAGAGAGCAGATGAAGGATAGAAGGGAGAGCAGAAGAGGGAGGAGAGAAGGGAGCAGATAAGTGACAGCAGATGAGGGAGAAGGCAGAGCAGAAGAGGGAGGAGAGGAGAGGAGTGCAGATGAGGGAGGAAAGAAGAGGGAGAAGGGAGAGCAGAAGACGGATGAGAGAGATGAGGGAGGAGAGAAGGCAGAGCAAAGACGGATGAGAGCGAAAGGGTACAACAGATGAGGGAGAAGGGAGAGCAGAAGAGGTGAGAAGAGTGCAGAGGAGGGAGAGCAGAAGGAAGAGATTAGAGAGAGAAGGGAGCAGAAACCAGAAGAGGGAGGAAGAGAGCAGAAGAGGGAGGGGAAAGGGAAAGAGCAGAAAAAGAGAGATGAGAGAAGGGGAGAGCACATGAGGGAGGAGAGATGGGAGAGACAGTAGATGAGGGAGAGCAGATTAGGGATTAGAGAGAAGGGAGAGCAGAGCACAAGAGGGAGGCGAGAGAAGGAAGCGATTAGAGGGTGGCGAGCAGGAGAGATTAGAGGGAAGAGTGAGAGAAGGGAACAGAAGAGGGAGTGAGAGAAGGGAGAGCAGAAGAGGGAGAGAAAGGGGGAGCAAATGATGGAAGAGAGCGAGGGAGCAGGGGAAAGAAGAGATGAGAGGAGGGGGGGTGGGAAGGGAGAGCAGAGAGATGAGAGAGGGTGGGGGGGAGAGCAGAGAGAGAGAGGGGGTGGGGGGAGAAGGGAAGAGAGAGCAGATGAGAGATGAGGGAGAGAAAGGAGTGCATATGAGGGGGGAAAGCAGAAGAGGGAGGCGAGAGAGAAGGAAGAGATTAGAGGGAGGAGTGAGAGAAGGGGGAGCAGAACAGGGAGGAGTAAGAGCAGAAACCAGAAGAGAGAGAGAGAGAGAGAGAGAGAAAGTAATGAAGGATGTTAGGTATAAGTCATTATATAGAACAAACTTAGAACAGTGTAAGGGGGGTGGGGGAGCTATCTAATTATTGAATGACGCCACTATAATATTGGCCCCTAACCTATATGATGCTTATCAAACAATATGTACATATTTTATTTAATACACATGCAAATGGAAACCGTATACATATTAATATTCAATAATAACATTACTTCTATTACTATAAACACTACTACTATCTATCTATTGCCTCACGCCGTCATCCACGAAGGGGTACCCACTACTAATCAAGATAACACTATATAATACAAAAACAATACATTTAATCACTCTCTAACTCTATATAATACAATAAACAATCACACATTAATACTGTATCTATCGAATAACAACACTAGGAATCTATCAACTTAATGCCATCATTATCAATCTAACTTTAATATCTATCACATACAATAATTACAAACAACTAATATCTAATAGTCTCGAGTCGGCCACCCCAAGCTAAGGGTTAAGTGCATCAGTATAATACATAGGCCTACATCAATACAGTCTCGAGTTGTGCATCTTTCTGATTCATCAAACTGCACATACCATCACACAACATTTATATACTAGGTCAAAATTAGTAACACGATTTCATTCCGTTCGGGATAGCTACACACATTTAAAGCCACGATTTGTGACATTGAGTGTACTGCATATAGAAATAATTAAAATAAACCTATGTCTCGATTCGGCCACCCCCCACACCCGCTATGGGGTATATGCCTGAGTATATACATAGCCTACACACCTATAACACAATCAACATAATGTAATAATATGTATCTAAGTTGGGTATCTACCTATAAATATGAATCAAATACAATGTAAGTTATCAATCTATCTCAAACTCATTACAAAATACATTCATAATCAATCAATAAAAATAATAACAATCTCTCGAGTCGGCCACCCCAAGCTAAGGGTTATGTGCCTCACTATAATACATAGGCCTACATAAATACAGTCTCGAGTTGTCCATCTTTCAAAATCATCAAATTCCACATATGATCACTCAAAATGTAGATGCTAACTCAAATACACTCAACATTTATATACTAAGTCAATAAATATATTTGTTTCATATTTATACCTTCATACTTAACTTACATATATATCTATCTAAACATGCCGGTAATTACAAACTATATTTATATTGTCCTTGTCCCACTTTTGGTTGGTTTAGTTTGCAAGTTTTACATTGGCATTCATAATCAAGCAAAACAAACAAATATTTACAATCTAAATTACCTATTTACATTGAACACTTCAAACAGATCTATCTTATTATTGTCAGAAGCCAGTCCCTGAGTGGGTGGCCACGAATGACCCGCCTCCACATGCTTCCATATGCTGACGCAACTCACTTAATTATCTAGCATGTAGAGATGCACTTTTTAATGCCATATACTCCCTTCATTTAACAGGGTTAGGGCGTGCCCTTGTAACAAGGACTTTTACACTATACTGTACTGGAATTTTAATCACTCATTTAACACAACACTTATCCATACACAATGCTAAATTATAAAACTACACTGTTTTCATCATTATCTACATATTTCACTACAACAAATATTTCTCCTAATCGACCAGCCACACAAACGGGTGACGTACCGCGAAAGTGCTCCCGCAACTTTAAGTCTTGTTCCTGTTCAGGCTCTGTCTAGATATACAGTACATACACATACATACAACACTATATACTTGTCTATTGTTGGCCACCCCCAGCAAGAGGGTATTTGCCTGAGATATACATACAAAACTATACTTGTCTAGTGTCGGCCAACCCCAGCAAAGGGCTATTTGCCTTACATATACATACACATACACACATACAAAAGTATATACTGTAATATGAAAATATGACATTTAGCATCACCTGGAATAAATAACACAATAGCTTCCTAACGTTCAATCAATTATATCAAATCTCAAATGAAAAACCAACAGTGGGACAATCACAATATAAACTACAAATAACTAAACCATTATCACACAAGACCAGTCAACATTTGATGCTTAACATTATTCTGGCAACATTTCTGGAACATTTGTCCACGGGCATCGGAAACTACACTGACGAAACATTAATTTAGGTGACACAAATATTGGTAATGTTGACCTCATATGCTGCCAGACCAGTGTTAACCCTTTCAGTACCAGCGACGTGTCTTACCTTTTACTATTTTTTGACACTTATGTGCAGCTTAGGAAGGATATGTCGTAGGTAAAAGCCTTGATTGAGTCAGTCGAAGCCTGATAATTGCTACAGATCCTTCCTAATCTGAATACAAGCGTCCAATAGTCCTAATCATAGTAACAAAAGGACGTCAACGCTACTGTACGGGTTAATGATAAATATCCATGGAAAAAGCGCTCGTGTCATACCACCTTTACACTATTCATACCTTCCACATAATATACACTAGTAAACACATTGCCCGGGGTGGCATACTCGAGACAGAGACTGAACCAAAACTACATTTATAGTTCCAATTCTTAGGGTCCTTCACCACTTTAGCATTCCCTCGCACCTTTCTCTGGTGAATTTGATCAGGAGTGATACTAATCCTCATCCAAAACAATTATATAATGCTATTTCAAACTTTAATTAAATACTAACATTTAGACTTATACTATTCCTTACTCATCAAAAACAATTAATGCTATTTCAAACTTTAATTAAATACTAACATTGATAATTATACTATTCCTTACTCATCCAAAACAATTCTGGCTATTTCAAACTTAAATTAAATACTAAAATTGATAATTATACTAAGCCTATCTTTAGATCAAAATACTCAAAACACAGCAATTATACTAGTCATCTATCAAGTTATGGCTGTCTCGAGTCGCCCACCCACAATAACTCACAAAAATAATCAACACATACAAACAAATAACAAATATATCATCAGTTTCATTTTAACTGATAGAGTGGTGGCAAATTGAATCCTTTAAGGGGGGATGGCCTGCTTTTCTGCTCACCCTTCTTCCTCAAGCTTACCCCCAATAATTTTCACATGTAAACATGTTTGCCCCATTAGTTACTCGATTTTCAGACCATTCGCCGCATTAATTAGTCAATATTTAGACCTTTCGTGCTATTTAGCTGCCAATTTTTTCCCTAGCGAACGATAGTCAGCCTGTAATGTTACAACAACAGACCTTTGGCTGGGACATTTTTCTACCAAAAAATGTACACATTTATCTAAAAGGGGGATCTCATGTTTCTTAAACAAATATTAAATACATGCAAACATAGAAACCATTAACCATCCACCCTTAATTGCCTTTGTCTTTATATTATGTCATCCTTGCAAGTTTTACATTATACTGTACTGGAATTTTAATAACTAATTTCACAGCAGACTTATCGATACCGAATGCAAAATGATCAAACTACACTGTCTGCATCAACTTCTAGCAATATTTTATTTCACTACCACCCAAAACATTTCTCCTAATCGACCAGCCACAGAAACGGCTGAGGGACCGCGAAAGTGGTCCCGCAACTTTAAGTATTCTTTCTGTTCAGGCTCTGTCTACTGTCGGCCACCCCCAGCAAAGGGTTATTTGCCTCAGATATACATACATACATACTAAAGTATATACTGTATGATGAAAATATGACATTTATCATCAGCTCAAATAAATAACAATACCTTCCTAACGTTCAATCAATTATACAAACTTATAAATGAAAAAGCAACAACTTAAAATGTCAAACTTGCAACCTAAACAAAAACAAACTGGGACAAACACAATATAAAGCCAAAATCACACAAGAGCATTTTTAGCCAACATTCAATACTTAACAATTTTCTGGCAACATTTCTGGAATATTTTCAACGGGCAACTACACTGACGAAACATTAATTTAGGTGACAGAAATATTCTAATGTTGACCTCATATGCTGCCAGACCAGTGTTAACCCTTTCAATACCACCGACGTATATTACCTTTTTACTATTTTCCACACTTGTGTCCAGCTTAGGAAGGATATGTCGTAGGTTGGTTGAGTCAGTTGAAGCCTGATAATTGCTACAGATCCTTCCTAATCTGAATACAAGCGTCCAATAGTCCTCACAGGATTAGATTAACAAAAGGACGTCAACGCTACTGTACGGGTTAATGATAAATATCGAGCGAAAAACCGCTTGTCATACCACCTTTACACTATTCATACCTTCCACATAATATACAGTATAGTAAACTCCCTTTTATCCAAAATTCATAACTCTTTTGACATTTTGGATAACCAATTTTTTTGGATAAACCAGTCCCTCTACTGTATATAAATGGTCAAATATACAGTTTTCAATGCATCAAACAATTTCTAAGCTCTCTAAACTTCAAATTATCATCTAATTCAACCTAGGTCTACTTCAAAGCCAATAAATTGAGTCAATTAAGGACCCTAAACTCCAACCAAAGATTATCAAAATACTCAAACCAAACACTAAATTAAGGTAAACTTCAACCACACAAAAAAGGCAAACAAAAACCCAAAGCTCAAAAATGCTAATAAATTCACAAAAACTAACCCTAAAATCCAACCAAACACTACAAAACTGAACTCAAACCCAACACTCAAAAATGCTAAACTATAAGCCAAAACTATAACAAATGGTAAACTATAAGCCAAAACTATAACAAATGGTAAACTATAAGCCAAAACTATAACAAATGGTAAACTATAAGCCAAAACTATAACAAATAGTAAACTATAAGCCAAAACTATAACAAATGGTAAACTATAAGCCAAAACTATAACAAATGGTAAACTATAAGCCAAAACTATAACAAATGGTAAACTATAAGCCAAAACTATAACAAATGGTAAACTATAAGCCAAAACTATAACAAATAGTAAACTATAAGCCAAAACTATAACAAATGGTAAACTAGAAGCCAAAACTATAACAAATGGTAAACTATAAGCCAAAACTATAACAAATGGTAAACTATAAGCCAAAACTATAACAAATGGTAAACTATAAGCCAAAACTATAACAAATGGTAAACTATAAGCCAAAACTATAGAACAATACAGTAAATGCTAAGCCAAAACTATAGAAATTCCAAACGCCAACCAACAACTATCCATAGTTCTATACAAAACTGCAAACGCCAAGCCAAAACTATACACAATCCAAACGCCAAGCCAAAACTATACAAAACTGCAAATGCCAAGCCAAAACTATAGACAATCCAAACGCCGAGCCAAAACTATACAAAACTGCAAATGCCAAGCCAAAACTAGACAATCCAAACGCCAAGCCAAAACTAGACAAAACTGCAAATGCCAAGCCAAAACTATAGACAATCCAAACGCCAAGCCAAAACTATACAAAACTGCAAATGCCAAGCCAAAACTATAGACAATCCAAACGCCAAGCCAAAACTATACAAAACTGCAAATGCCAAGCCAAAACTAGACAATCCAAACGCCAAGCCAAAACTAGACAAAACTGCAAATGCCAAGCCAAAACTATAGACAATCCAAACGCCAAGCCAAAACTATACAAAACTGCAAATGCCAAGCCAAAACTATACAACAATGAAAAACACCAAGCAACAACTGTAGAAAACGGTAAACGCCAGGCAAAAACTACAACGCTCAATTCTAACACCCCATTATAGAGAAAACTCCAACCCAAACACTAAAAAACATAAACTCCAACCAAAGACTAACACTAAACTACAACCCAAGACTAGCCTATACAAACAAAACATTTCAACCTATGACTAGAAAACGCCAAACACCAAAAAACAAACATAATAAAAACTACTAAACGCGAACCCAAAAGTATACAACACTAAATGCCAACAAATAGTACAAAACAGTAAACGCCGACCCAAAAAACTATAACGCATTATAAAGAAGAAACTCCAAACCAAAATTATACACACATTTACCGTATACTCCAACCCAAGAAAACACAAACATTCAACCCAATATTAGGCTATAAACTAGCAATTCCTGACAAACGCCCAATGTTCATGGCCACCCCTTCACGGGAATTACGGCGTCCACTACAAATTTTTTAAATAAATCAATTAAAATGTAAAACTTGCAACCAAACTCAAACCAAAACTGGGACAAAGACAATATAAATCAATCAATAATTAAATGGCAATCACCCTATCATATCATTCCTATTTGTAACATTACTCTTCAATAATGTTTACAATCAAATATGTAATTTCTGATATGTTTCTTGACAAGACATCTTCAGCTTCCTATTACTGATATATAGGGGTTTCTCCCATGGCCAGCCTTTAGCGGAGAATTCCCAGCAGTCACAGATTATTTATCAGGCAGTTCTTCAATCCAGAGGACGGCATCTGCTGGATACTGCACAGGTTCTTGTTCCTGCAAAATATATTAGCCTATTATATATAAATATAACTAAATACACACACAAAATTACTAAATACATAAATAAAAATTATTACCTTCAAACTGCTTTAAATAATCATACTACAATAATATTTACAACAATTACTGTCTCTAGTCGGCCACTCCCAGCTGTGGGATGTTTGCCAGAGTACATACATACACTACATACATACACATAGTGTACAGTATATACATACTGATAAATAAAACATAGGCGATTCACACACTAATAATAACAATATCCAGTATAATAATACAAAATATTATATTTATCAATTGCCAGACTTCAACCCAGACAAATTGCCCACAAATGAAGTGCCTCCATCAAGTCCTTTCATTCGATTCTCTACTTTCTTTCAGGGGAGGGTTATTAGCCCAACCCCCCATTGTATTAATATTAATATATACAAGTTTAAAGATGGCTTCATCCACACAGAGCGTGGTTTTAGTCTCTTTACTGTAATACAGTACAATAAACAGTTGCCACAACACAGCACCATCATGTCATCACAGTGGCCGAAGTTGGTACCAGTATAGTGCTAACGGTGTATCAGCGAGACTCAACAAAGTCCCCCTGAAGCACTTGCACCTGCCAAATACGCACTACACCAGCCTTAACTGTGCTACAATAAGGCAATAACAAGAAATCACCATAACTGCTACATTAATAATCATAATAATAATAATAATACAATAATAAATAAAGTATATATAATACTATCATTAATACAAAACAATATATGCTAATAATACTATGTGTAGATATTATTCACCCACATATCCCATACTTGGGCATGGCAGACTCAAGACAAAAGCACGAACAGCAACAACAAAATAAAATACAAATACAAAATCAATGCATCTAGGTCGCCCAGGAGAAGACCCAAACACCAAGGACCATGAGGGGTCCTCACCAAAACATTCCCAGATCCCACATGACCTTCTTTCCTTAACACTGGTTATGAGTTTAATTTTAGCAATATTTATTTCGCCATAATATAATCTATTATCTTCTTTCACCATAGTCTCATTTCTGATATCATCCAGCCTTACGAGAGCATTTGCCCAGTAGCCTGTTGACAAATATTTATATTAATATTATTATTGGTGATGCCAGTGCAAAACATCAAAGCATTGTTGTCAGAACAAACTTGACCACCAAAATATGACCATAAAACCACTTGTGTGACACCCCCTTCTGAAACTTGCTATTGGTCAATTAACTTTTAAGTTAAACACGGCACTTGATCACGACTGTACTAAAATACGGTAATTAAACTTAATATCAACAACATTTATAAGTTACAATCAACGCATACCACGGAAACATTTCATCCCAACTACTGTACTCCTTCCTAACCCTAAAAAACCTGTCTAGTATCATGGTAGGTTAGGTTACTTTAGCACCGAAAACCTTTGATCCCAACTACTGTAACCTACTCCTTCCTAACCCTAAAAAACATGTCTAGTATCATGCTAGCGACACACAATGACATGTATCGGATACAAGGCTCACAGTCACAACCACATTCAAAACATATTAAACAAAAGTAGCCAATGCTACTTCAATTTATATTTTCTTTATATATTTCCAGTTTACTAACTCCTTCTATACCGGCGACGCCTTTTTAATTTTATTCGAGCTATATTCAAACAATTTTGTGCAGTTAAAAAAGGATCTGTGGTAGTAAAGTAAAGTAGCTAGTACACAAAACACTATTAAACAGTTTTTACTATCAGGGGGGCTAGGAATCATTCTCCCCTTGTATAATTCTCATACTCGACGAGACAGAGAAATGGCCAAGGGAGTGCGAAAGTGGTCCCAGCCCCTGAGAATAGGAAGCTTACAAATTGTTTCTGTTCGGGCTCTGTCTCGTGTCGGCCACCCCCAGCAATGGGGTATGTGCCTGATTATATACACTACATACATACCAGTACTGTTAATAGGACATATTAATTCATAACTGGGTATTATAACTTATGATCATCTAATTGTAAACAAGATGAAGAAGTTATGATGTAACGAGCAAGGAATAACCTCTTACCGGTAATTCCTTGTTTTGTTACATTATATCTCTCACGTTACTGTAACTTAGCTCAATGACTGCGGGCATTCTATATAAACAAATACGGACATCACTGCGGCAATTGTCATATGAAAATCCCCGAAAATCTGCATAGTACATGGCCTGGGAGGCAGGTAAGCAAGTCTAAGCGGCGCGGGACTGTCCCATCCATCGCCAGCCGTGTCTGGCCGAACACTAGCGTAACTGCGAGACATTTCAAACTCCCTTGCAGACTTGGAGTCGCGAAAAACGGTCAAAACCGATTATTTTTACATATTTAGCCCCATCTTTGCAATATCGTTGCACGGTAACCAGTGGTAAAACTTGCAAAATAAACAAACCAAAACGTACACGAACACAGTAAAAAGACAAAACAACGAATCAAAATCGCTATGTGGAAACAACGCTTAAGTAAAATAATGATTTATAAATAAACAAACACAACCCACCACATAGGGTGTACATCACTACATGAGCAAGTTAATCTGGTTCCCAAGCAAACTAATCGCAGATGTAGGCTACTGTAATTGCAAAGGTCTATTCCTCTACTTTCAGGGATATATCATTGAAATACATTCTACCTCTTGTTTATCTTTATACTGTACATGAAAATGTGCAGGGAATGAAGGTCACTTTTAGTCCAATACCCCTGTATGGTACAGTGCAGACCAAGCAATTGTCATATGACAATTGCTGCAGTGATTGTGTTAAGGCATCTTTGAGTGCCCATCTATAGGGGTCAGAGTTAATTTAACAACTGCAAGTTTCAGGCTGTAAGGAACTTGGACCTATCTATCTATCTATCTATTGCCTGACGCCGTGATCCCCGAAGGGGTGGACACGAACGAACCGCCCCCATGCACCTGTCCCCAGTCAGTCGACGCCTCTCCCCCCAACCAGCACCGCCTTCGTTCATATACTTCCTCACTCCATCCTTCCACCTCTCATTCGGTCTACGTCTCCCTCTCTGTCCCTCCACCTCGCTCTCATACACCCTCTTAGTCATTCTCTCGCTTTCCATACGTTCCATATGGCCGAACCATCTCAAGTTGTTCCTTTTCACACTTTCCAGCACATCTACCTCCACACCACACCTCCTTCTTACTTCCTCATTAGTCTGTCTATCCCTCCATGTAACTCTGCACACACTCCTTAAGTAATTCATTTCCACTGCTCTCACTCTTGGTCTGAGTCTCTCAACCAACGTCCATGGTTCGCTTCCGTAAGTCAACTTGGACCTGTACAAATATATATTTAGCTTAAATACAAACATTATACCACACTAAATATGTTTGGCCTTGTCTCTCCACACCAGATAACATTTAAGAACAAAATAAAAACAAAGCTGGATATAATATGCAAATCTCTGGACATCAGCCACCCTGGGAGTGAATCTATCTATCTATCTATTATTCCTCCAAATGGGGTTTTATATAAAAAATTAAAGTCTAAAAACAACAATGGCTAGTAAGCTAAACCAAAAAAACCCAAAAAAAAACAACAGTAAACTGACAAGGCCGTACGAACAGGGTTCTGAAGTCGGCAACAAATATGTACAACTCCGGGATTCAAACTCCAGAATCCTTGGGGAAGCTGAAAACATGTTTGACTCTAACTCCAAACATTTTACAAGTACTGTACCGTACAGTACAGTACCGTACTGTACGACTCTGATTCCTCCTCTGACCACCCCAAAAATGTTCGGCACCACAAGTTCCACAACTGCGACTTCATAACCCTGCTTAACCCTTTGAAGATTATGAAGCATGTTGACAGTTAATTCTGACAATCATTAGACGTTTGTACAGTTCAGGAAAAATCTGTGGGAATTACAAAGGGTAAACACTATCTTAATTAACCATCTGAATTCCATATACCCTTCCTATTCTGAATAAAATCATCTAGTAATAGACAGAAAATAGACGCGTAATCGGATCTTGAAAGTGATAAACAGATAGTATGAGTTAATTACCTTACCTTCATTATCAGAGGCTGCAGCTCCTTACACAACTGGTCCAGATCATCGTGAAGTTTCCAGGACAACAGGCATGCCTAGTCTGGTGATGCAGGGGCTGTGACGTGGCGCTCTTTCATTTGGTACTGCGACAAATTCAACCTGCAAGCAAGGACATTATTAGAAAATATTTCCTTGAGATGGTGCCACATGAGCACATTTTCTGGTAGGCCTATTTGTCGATAAGCAAGTTTTTTCTCATGCTATTTTTAAGTGCTTTCGCACTGCCATCGGAAACTAAATTGAAGGCAGATTGGCCTATTGTTATGTTTCCCTCCACCAACCGACTTTACTCCCAAACTCAATTAATGAAATCAACAAATACATGTGGCAGTCCAGGGATTCGAACCTACGATGCTCACACCAAAATTCAGTGCATTTATCCATTGCGCTACGAAGACAGGTACAGCTACATATATTTTTTACAAAGCATAAACTTAGAAGCTGCCACACAAACATTGACGGAACAAATATCTTGTATATAGTTGTACGGTCTCTTCCTGGGATACTAAAATGTCTTTGTGACCATCAGGGGAGTTTAGAAACATTTAGTATAGCTTTTCAAGCCCTGCAGTTGTCTTTGAGTGAGCTTATTAGCAGAAAAATAATTTTGGAGATAAATAATTATGAGATTAGTATGATTATATACAATATACTGTACGGTATAAATACTAAGCGGCAACTTAGGAGCCTCAAAGGTTAAATGCTAAGAAATAGTAAAAACAATAATATCCATAATCATAACAACAATTATATATCTACAAATATATATAACCACACACACACACACAAGGAAGTGAATTGGGAAGAACTTGAACCCGGAACAGGAGAGGAAAGTTGGGGCTATGAATTTTTAAGTATGACCATGGAAAATTCTATATACCAACATGTAAAAGAGTCAACAAGAGTAAGGGGAAGTGATCAACCAGCTAGATTGGACCTTCTCTTCACAAGAAGGGAGGAGGAGGTTCAAAGTATTCAGTACCTATGCCCACTAGGAAAAAGCGACCATGCAGTTCTCGACATAGACTTACTATTGAAGCATAATCTACCCAAGGAAAGGGAAAAGCACAAGGAAAATCACTGGATGTATTCCAGAACCGATTTTGCAGGACTACGGGATTTTTTCAAGTCACAAAATTGGGATCAGGTGTTATCTGAAAGTGAGGTAGACAAAAAACTCAAGGCATTCATGGAGATCTATGATACTGGTATAAAAACTTTTGTCCAAAAGTACATTAATCACAGAAAAAAAAGGAAATCGCAAAGAATGGTTTAACTGCGAATGTAGGCTAACACAGAAAGCAAAAAACAAAGCCTGGAAAAAAATGAGAAACTGGGATTCGGAAGATAACAGGCAAAAGTATAAAGAGGAGAGAAACAAATACACAGAAGTGAGGAGGTCAGAGGCAAACCATGAGAAAGGGATAGTGGAGAACTATGAACAGAATCAACAAATGTTATTCAAGTTTGTAAACGGCAAAAGGAAGATAAAACCCACAATCGTAAAGATTAAAAGTGGAAACAGAATCATAGAAGAGGATACAGAAATTGCGGAAGAACTAAATAGAAATTTTGCATCAGTATTTACAAAAGAAGGAGAATTCATTGCACCAGAAACCAATGAGATAGGTACAGAGGAAATGCCGGAAGTCACATTTAACAGAGCAGAGCTCATAGACATAATGAGTAAGGTGGATCCAAACAAAGCCGCCGGACCGGACGGAATATCAGGCTGGATTATTAAAGAAAATGCCAAGGAACTGAGTATACCATTATATGATATAATGACAAATAATTGGACACAGGGATAGTATCTACAGAATGGAAAAGAGCAAACATTATTCCTATATTTAAGGGAGGAAGCAGAGATAAACCACTGAACTATAGACCTGTAACACTATTGAGCATCCTCATGAAGATTCTGGAAGGATTAATAAGGGACAAATGGGTGAACTACCTGGAATCCAAAAGATTAATTACTGACCGACAATTTGGATTCAGAGGAGGCAGATCATGTGTAAGCAACTTGTGGAGTTTTTTTTTTTTTTTTTTTTTTTTAGAGTAATAGACACAGTGGACCAGAGGGAAGGATGGGTAGACTGTGCCTACCTAGACTTTAAAAAGGCATTTGACAAAGCTCCACACAAGAGATTGCTGTGGAAATTAAAACATGAGGGAAAAGTAGGAGACAAACTGCTGAAATGGATGGAGAGCTACCTTAGCGGAAGACAAATGAGAACAACAGTAAGGGGGAAATCGTCAAACTGGACTCAAATTACGAGTGGAGTACCACAAGGATCTGTCCTAGCCCCAATCATGTTTCTAATATTTGTAAATGACTTACCTGAGGGACTAACAAGCTACATGAGCATGTATTAAAACGATCAGAACCCAGGAGGATTGCCTTGGCTCCAAGCAGATTTGCAAAAGATCCATGAATGGAACATCAAATGGAATATGGAGTTCAATGCAGGGAAATGGAAGACTCTAGAAATGGGTAAAAGCAAGTACAGACCTAGAAAAGATTATAAACTAGGAAACTAAGTGATTCTCAAAGCAGAAAAGGAAAAAGACTTGGGGATAGAATTTACGGATAACATGTCTCCAGAAAGCCACGTAAATAAGATAGTGAGAGAATCACTAGCACTATTGGCAAATATCAGAATGTCTTTCAATTATCTTAATGAAAATACCATGAAACAAATAATAACAGCAATAATAAGACCCAGGATGGAATATGCATCTGTAGTGTGGTCCCCTCACATGAAGAAACATATCCACAAAATTGAGAGGGTACAGAGAGCAGCTACGAGGATGATCCCAGGTTTGGAACATTTGGAGTACCAAGAGAGGCTCGAGAGATTGAATCTACCTACACTGGAACAGAGAAGGAAACGAGGACAGCAAATTCAGATATACAAATGTGTTAGAGGTATTGACAAAATCCACCAAGACAACTTCATAGAGAGGGATGGAGGTGAGAGAACAAGAGGTCACAGCTACAAACTCAAAGTGCCTAATAGTAAATCTGATCTGAAAAGTAAAAGATTTCCTACCAACTCGATTAGTGGGTGGAACAAATTGCCAGCCGAAGTAGTGTCTGCACCATCAGTGCATAGTTTCAAAGCACGGTATGACAAACATATCTTAGGAGGCGGGAATTAACGAGCATGCTCACTCCCGCAAATACAACTAGTGTAAGTACAACTAGTGTAAATACACACACACACACAAATTTTGCTACATGCTATTGAACAAAATCAAGAACTTGCAGGATCGAGTGACCGGCTTGGAGACAGTTAAGAAGGAAATTGTTACAGAGAATGGTGAGTTGAAGAACAGGTTGGAGTTAGTGGAGAGAGAAAAGGCAGAGATAATGACTAGGCTAGACACCAGTATCTCGGAAGGTAAAAATGCTTGGGGCATGACTAGAGACCAAGTGGTAAAAGATTTAGACAGTGTAAGGACGGAAACAGTGACGAATTCAGGAAGATAATGGATGAACAGAAACAGAAAGATGTTAGGATAAAGGACCAGGTAAAAAGAATGGTTAAGAAAGGCATCCACGAAAACTCTCAGGCCTTCCAGGAAGAAAGTCGTAGGGCTAACTGCCTCATAATATCAGGGGTGGAAGAAAAGGAGGAACTAGACTGGACAAAAAGAAGAGAAGGATGAAGGTTGCATCAACAAGATTCTGGAATCTATTAAGGATGAGGACAACTGGAAGGAGGAAATATCAGACATGTTTAGGCTGGGAAAATACACAAAGGAATACAATAGACTGGTCAAAATCGATTTTAAGTCAAGAAGGACATGTGATGAAATCATGGCAGTAGCAGCTAGGCTAAAAGAGTTAGATGGTATGGACAAAATCTACATCAGGCGTGACATACCAGAAGAAGAGAGAAACAAGGAGGCTGAACTAAGGAAAACTGCCAAAGAGGAAAATAGCAAGAGGACAGAACAAGAAAAGAATAATTTTGTTTACGGAGTGAGAAAAGGGAAGATTATGAAACTTCCGGTAAAGAGAAACTAACAGAAAAAGAGGGTAGGGTACAGACCGCCGCAGATAAGGCACTTGAATCAGGAAATGGGGGACTAGAAAGTATAAGGATTATATATAGCAATGTCGATGGGCTAATCTCTAAGAAATTCGAATTATCAGACTTACTCAATATTAAGAAACCAGAAATAGTATGTCTCACTGAGACAAAACTAAGAGAGGAACTTGATATAAATCTGCTAGGATGGTCTGAATACAAGATTTGGAGGAGGGACAGAAAACTTTGACATGGAGGTGGAGTGTGCATCCTTACTAGGAAAGATTTGATTGTGTCTGAGATAAAACTAGAAACTTCAACAGCAGAAGTTTTAGCACTAGAAATTGGTGGAAACAAACAAATAGTAGTGATAGTAGCGTACAGTATGTTACCTCCCAAGACGAAGACATGGAGTAAGGAGGAGCATAGCCTAATGCATAAGGAAACAATTAGTGTGCTAGAAAATATCTTAGCTTCAAAGGAGGAAATAGTCATGTGTGGGGACTTTAACTGCAAGGAAGTGAATTGGGAAGAACTTGAACCCGGAACAGGAGAGGAAAGTTGGGGCTATACATTTTTAAGTATGGCCATGGACAATTCTATATACCAACAATCCAACATGTAAAAGAGACAACAAGAATAAGGGGAAGTGATCAACCAGCTAGATTGGACCTTCTCTTCACAAGAAGGGAGGAGGAGGTTCAAAGTATTCAGTACCTATGCCCACTAGGAAAAAGCGACCATGCAATTCTCGACATAGACCTACTATTGAAGCATAAACTACCCAAGGAAAGGGAAAAGCACAAGGAAAATCACTGGATGTATTCCAGAACCGATTTCGCAGGACTACAGTACTTTTTAAAGTCACAAAATTGGGATCAAGTGTTATCTGACAGTGAGGTAGACAAAAAACTCAAGGCATTCATGGAGATCTATGATACTGCTATAAAAACTTTTGTCCCAAAGTACATTAATTATTATGTTCCTTCCAACAACCAACTATACTCCTAAAATCGATTAATGAAATTTACAAACACATGTGGCAGTCCGTGGATTCGAACCCAGGACGCTCACACCGAAAATCAACACCTTATACATCGCACCACGAAGACAGTTAAAGGATGGTGGACACTGCCTACGATTTATTATGCAACTTCGAATCCTGCATATCAATCTAAGCATGTACACACATCCCAACTGCAACTCACGTAGGCTATGCATATGTGTAACAGAAAAAAAGGAAATCGCAAAGAATGGTTTAATCGCGAATGTACGCAAGCGCAGGAAGCAAAAAACAAAGCCTGGAAAAAGATGAGAAACTGGGATTCGGAAGAAAACAGGCAAAAGTATAAAGAGGAGAGAAACAAATACACAGAAATGAGGAGGTCAGAGGCAAACCATGAGAAATGGATAGTGGAGAACTATGAAAACAATCCAAAAATGTTTTTCAAGTTTGTAAACGGCAAAAGAAAGATAAAAGCCACAATCCTAAAAATTAAAAGTGGGAACAGAATCATAGAAGATGATACAGAAATTGCAGAAGAACTAAATAGAAATTTTGCATCAGTATTTACAAAAGAAGGAGAATTCATTGCACCAGAAACCAATGAGATAGGTATAAAGGAAATGCCGGAAGTCACATTTAACAGAGAAGAGCTCATAGACAAAATGAGTAAGGTGGATCCAAACAAAGCCGCCGGACCGGACGGAGTATCAGGCTGGATTATTAACCCTCCTGGCCTGGGCTGTCTCTCCAAAGGACAGTGTGGGCTACCCGGGCGATCTGGCCAAAAAACGTCTAGGCCTAGGCTACCGTATTTTTGTTTAGATTAACTGCTAGAAATTTCCCACGCATCTATAAACGTAGTGCGGTTTCCAATCTGTAGACTGGCGTTGAGTAGAGCTCTCTAAGTCAACTGGTTCAGTTGTGATGACGATTTCAGTGGAGCTAATTTTGCCGCGATGTTGACAATATCGGAGCTTTTCACACACTAATTTCGTCTGACGTCACAACAATAACATTGATCCGACGTCTCCTTATTGTTTTCGGAGGTGCGGTGACGCAACGATCGGCTTTGTTTACATTCGTCAGACGCACGGCGTTCAGACCAAGCTGAATAGGCTTGAAAGCTTACTGCCTAGTAACAGGACACCCGGGCACCTGCCCTTATTTCGTGGTGTCCTTCCACACGGACACCCGGGCAGGAAGGGTTAAAGAAAATGCCAAGGAACTGAGTATACCAATATATGATATAATGACCAAATCATTGGACACGGGGGTAGTACCTACAGAATGGAAAAGAGAAAACATTATTCCTATATTTAAGGGAGGAAGCAGAGATAAACCACTGAATTATAGACCTGTATCACTATTGAGCATCCTCATAAAGATTCTGGAAGGATTAATAAGGGACAAATGGGTGAACTACCTGGAATCCAAAAGATTAATTACTGACCGACAATTTGGATTCAGAGGAGGCAGATCATGTGTAAGCAACTTGTTGAGTTTTTACCCTAGAGTAATAAACACAGTGGACCAGAGGGAAGGATGGGTACACTGTGCCTACCTAGACTTTAAAAAGGCATTTGACAAAGTTCCACACAAGAGATTGCTGCGGAAATTAAAACATGAGCGAAAAGTAGGAGACAAACTGCTGAAATAGATGGAGAGCTACCTTAGCGAAAGACAGATGAGAACAACAGTAAGGGGGAAATCGTCAAACTGGACTCAAATTACATACATACATACAATTTTAAGACTGAGTGTTCCACACATAAGTGCAGTTTCAGTCTCTTGTCCTAATGGCGGCATTCCAGGCAACCCTGTTAAGGGCTGCTTCACTTGTCAAGTTCTTGGATTTGAGATCGGCGCGTATAGTCCGATCCCAGGTCTTCCTCAGTCCACCCCTTGGTGCAGCTTCCTCCACAATCACAGACTTGCATTTTTTCACCCAATTTTGTTAATCCATTCTCTCCACATGTCCATAACATCCCAGTCTACTTGTACGCATCACCTCGCTAGTACTCTTTATACCTAAACGTCTCCTCAGCTCAACATTTGTTATTCTATCCTGTAGCCTGGCCCCACACATCCATCTCACCATTCTCATCTCATTACGCTCCATTCTGTTGACATCCTCTACTTTAACGGCCCATGTTTCTGAGGCATATGTCATTGCACTTCTAACAAATGAGGCATACACCTTTCCCTTCAGGGGGAGAGGCATTCTTTTCATGGTCAGGATTGGCATCAATTCTCTGAACTTCCCCTAGCCACACCTAATTCTAGCAACAGTGGCAGCCTCGGTCCCACCACCGGCAGAGATGGTATCTCCTAGGTAACATAACTTGTTCACCAGCTCCAAAGACTCATTTCCAAAATTCACAGCCACAGGATCATCACTTAACACAAGCTCGCCTTTGCACACTACGCACTTAAATTTCTCTATTTCTGACTTATCCTTCGGCAGGGGCCCCTTTATTCTACTACAGCGCTTACTCCCATGGTGTACCCAACATCGACAGATGCTACATTGAATTGAGTTAACGGCCACTCCCTTTCCACACACTGCACATGGGTATGCACTGCTCTTTTCCACATTGCCTCGTCTCAATCTACAATGCATAACCTTGGTTTTTTTAATATTGACTCTTAAACCCTTGCTCTCCACTCTCTGAATTTGGCCTCAGCATCCTGCATACTGTCAGCTATTAGGACTAAATCGTCTGCATAAAACAGTTCCAACGGGAGTCCGCCTCTAAAAACTCTAGACAGCGCCTCCAAGACCATAATAAAGAGGGGGCTTAACACTGAACCCTGATGGACTCCAACACGGACTGCGAACTCATCACTCAGTACACCCTTCACCCTCACCGCACTTCACAAATCCTCATACATCACACGCACCAGCCACTCTTCCACACCAAGTTTCCTCATAGCCCACTGCACAACATCTCTAGGCACCCTATCAAAGGCCTTCTCCAGGTCTACAAATACAAAGTAAAGATCCCTGCCTTTTAGTAAGTATCTTTCCTGTATCTGCCTGACTATGAAGATAGCATCGGTTGTACCACGTCCTGGCATAAAACCAAACTGCATATCATCAATAATGCTTTGCTTGATCAAACCCTCAAGGACTCTCTCACAGACCTTCATGATTTGGTCAAGCATTTTCCGGCCCCTATAATTTCATCTAACTAGCGCATCCCCTTTTCCTTTGTATATATTTACTATTACACTTTTGAGCCAATCCTCTGGGATTTTCTCATCTTTAATAATGGTGTTTATCAACTCAGTGACTAAGTTTACACCAATCTCCCCTGAGGCTTTTATCATCTCAGCGACAATGTCGGAGCAACCTGGAGCTTTACCGTCCTTCATTTTATTGATTGCGTCGCTCACTACAGCTGGTGCTATCAAAGGAGGGGGCCCAGATATTGGTTTTTCGATACTAAGCTGTTCCTTATCCCATTCAAACTCTACATTTAGCAATCGTTCATAGTGTACCTTCCATGCTTCTCTGATACCACAAGGATCTGTCCTACCCCCAATCATGTTTCTAATATTTGGAAACAGATTAACTTGCTCATGTAGTAATGTACACCCTATGTGGTGGATTGTGTTCTTTTATTTCATAAATTTAATTTTAGTAAGCGTTGTTTCCACATCGCGATTTTGATAAATTTTATTTGACTTTATATTGTCCTTGTCCCAATTTTGGTTTGCAAGTTTTACATTTTAATTTGTAAATGACTTACCTGAGGGACTAACAAGCTACATGAGCATGTTTGCGGACGATGCTAAGCTGCTTAAAACGATCAGAACCCAGGAGGATTGCCTTGAACTCCAATCAGATTTGCAAAAGATCCATGAATGGAGCATCAAATGGAATATGGAGTTCAATGCAGGAAAATGTAAGACTCTAGAAATGGGTAAAAGCAAGTACAGACCTAGAAAATATTATAAACTAGGAAACGAAGTGATTCCCAAAGCAGAAAAAGACTTGGGGATAGAATTTAAGGATAACATGTCTCCAGAAAGCCACGTAAATAAGATAGTGAGAGAATCACTAGCACTATTGGCAAATATCGGGATGTCTTTCAATTATCTTAATGAAAACACCATGAAACAAATAATAACGGCAATAATAAGACCCAGGATGGAATATGCATCTGTAGTGTGGTCCCCTCACACAAAGAAACATATCCACAAAATTGAGAGGGTACAGAGAGCAGCTACGAGGATGATCCCAGGTTTGGAACATTTGGAGTACCAAGAGAGGCTCGAGAGATTGAATCTACCTACACTGGAACAAAGAAGGAAACGAGGACAGCAAATTCAGATATACAAATGTGTTAGAGGTATTGACAAAATCGACCAAAAAAACTTTGGATGGAGGTGAGAGAACAAGAGGTCACAGCTACAAACTGAAAGTGCCTAATAGTAAATCTGATCTGAAAAGTACAAGATTTCCTACCAACTCGATTAGTGGGTGGAACACATTGCCAGCTGAAGTAGTGTCTGCACCATCAGTGCATAGTTTCAAAGCACGGTATGACGAACATATCTTAGGAGGCGGGAATTAACGAGCATGCTCACTCCCACAAATACAACTAGTGTAAGTACACATTAACGAAATGCAGGAAGAAATGGACAGGATGAAGAAAGATATGAAGGATGTTAAATTAAAGAAGGATGAATTTGAAAAGAACGAGGAGGTAAGGAATTTGAGATTTTCGGAGATAGTAAAGGAGCAACAGTTAGCTGAGGAAAAATTAAAGATACATAGGCAGGGAGGTAACTTTGAAAAGGATATAGTTAAGGTAATTAGACAGAAGGAAAGTCTAGTGAGTAAGACTGCTGGAAGAAAAACAATTATTGTGATAAGAGGAGATAAGGAGAAACACAATGTAAAGAAAGAGGAGAGAAGTAGGATAGAGAGAAACCGAGTGAGGGAGATTCTACAGGTAGTGGACGAGGGGGTGAAACAATGGGAGAATGAAATCGAAGACATGCATAGAATTGGAATATATAAACAACCGTCTAGGCCAATGAAAGTGCAGTTTCGCACAGTAGGAATAGTAGAGGAAATCATGAAAAATAAATGGAGGTTGAAAGATAAGGATTGTCTGAAGCATATTTACATCGAAAAAGACATGGACTTAGATGAAAGAAACAAAATGAAAAGTTTGATGGATGAGGTGAAGGAATTGAATGCCAAAAGAACAGACCAAGAAGTGAATTTTTGTTATTGGCGACTGGTAGGAATGAAGAAGAAGAAATGGTTCATCAAAGGACCACACAGGAAGACGGAGGGGCAAACAGAGAACTTCGGGATGAACGGTCAGACAGAGGAAGCGAGTACCAGTACCGAAGGACAGGAGGGAGAGACTGGTGTAATCCAGGAACAAGTGAGAGAAACAGGGCAGGTGGAGAGCACGGGGGAGCAAGGGAGACAAGGTGGAGTGGAAGCGGGGGGGGGATGGGGGAGTAGAGTCTGGGAATATTAGGGAAAGAGAAAAACAAAAAGGTGTAAGAAAGGGGGAGATGAAGCTGATGTATAGTAATGTGGATGGCTTGCTGTCTAAGAAATTAGAATTGAATGACTATATTGAGAAATATAAACCACATATGTGCTTAGCAGAAACAAAGTTGAGAGGTGGTACTGAATTGGGAGTGTTGGGATGGGAAGGGTACAATGTGTGGACAAAAAAAATAGAGAAGGAAAAGGGGGGGGGGGGGGGAGTGTTAATAATGACTGACAAAAATATAGAAGCAAGTGAGATTAACCTAGGCAATTATAGATCAGAAATTATAGCAGTGACAATAAAAGACAAGGACAACAAAGCAACTGATATAGCAGTGGCTTATATACCACCACAAACTAGAGCATGGAAGCGGGAAGAATATGATCAACTAATTAGAATGTAAAACTTGCAAACTAAACAAACACAAACTTGGACAAAGACAATATAAAGGCAAAATAACTTATCAAAATTGCTATGTGGCAAAAACGCTTACTAAAATTCAATTCATGAAATAAAACAACACAATCCACCACATAGGGTGTACATTACTACATGACCACATATCATACACAAAGGATTAACGTTAGGCTGCCCACACGATTTTACTCAGTTAAAGGACCTAGAGAAATACATAAAATATCTCTAATAACCCTTTCACTCCTACAAATTCTTCCTAAATTGAATAAAATTGTCTAATGATACCCACAATAATATTAACCCCTTCACTACCAGTGTCATCTTTTTTATTCAATTCTGCCAATTCATTCATTTCTTTTTTTCAACAACCAACTTTACTTATAAAATATATTAATGAAATCAACAAATACATGTGGCACTCCAAGGACTCGAACCTAGGATACTCACATCGACAAATATTTTTTTTATTCAGCTTAGGAAGGGGAAAAAATTAATAAATAAAAATGGGCCTGACCAAATAGAATAGAATAGGAAGGAAGTCAACCCATAAAAAGGCTGCAAACTACGGTATCTCAATTCATCCTGCTAGCTACCATATATCCTTCCTAAACTTCATAACATTATCTAAATGTACCTGAAATCATATGGAAAATATGTCGGTGGTACAGAAGGCATCAATAATAGTCTAGGGAGGATAATACAAATGTATGAATATGACCTTTTTCCCTTAACCCTTTCAGTACCAGCAATGTGTTATCTTTTATTCTAGCTATAATTAGACAATACTGTATTATACAGCTTAGTAAGGATCTGTGGTAGTTTAAAGGGTCGATTGACATTGTTTGAAGCCTTATTATTGCTAGAGGTCCTTCCTAAAATGAATAAAATCACCTAATAATTGCCAGAATATAATACAAAGGAGGTCAACGGTACTGAATGGGTAAAAGATAATGCAAAATGAGTTTACTTAACTTTGAAAGGACCTATAGAAGTAAGTGATAACTGCAGACTAATAAGCAGCTCCCTGGTTTCAAAAAAATTGTCATAAACTGAGTAAAATTGTCTATTGATAGCCAGAATAAAGGCGTCACAATACTAAAAGACTTAATGTTACTGCCTAAACATTTTACTTCCACTTTAGGAAGGTTGTATAGAAATATAACTGGAAAATAATACAGTACCGCTATCTCAATTAACTCGCTAGATACCTTCCACAACTTGGTCCTAACTGAATAAACTTGTCAATGGATAGCTACAATAATAATGTCAAACTGCCAAAATAAATAAACCACAATGAGGACAAGACAATACAATATAAGGAACTACGGATCACAGGCCGTAGCTCGATTGGTAGAGCGTTCGCCTGCTAACCGTGAGGTTGACGGTTCGAGCCTCGGGCCAGCCAGTGAGGTATTGCCAATGTCAGTGCTGTTGGTGAACGGTGCGGTCTAGAAATCTATGGCAACTATTCACTAAGTCCCTGATTCATCAGGGCATCCACCCCAGCCTTGCTATTCAGCAGGAAGTGTATGGTGGTAAAAAATGCATCATCAATACTTAATGTACTGGTAACATGACGTAACTTCGGACACTCTACAAAACATATACAATGAACCTAAGAGCACTGAGTCACTATAAGAGACTCTCATAGGGCTGGCCTTAGCTAACGCTAAGGATTTACCAACAATTGGTATGTGACTTCCTCCTCCTGCAACCTCTCAACCACCCTCCTCACCATTCCACCCTCCTCTCGCCTTCCTCCAGCTCTCCTCACCCACTTCTTTTGTATCCTAACCTTAGCTACCACTACATAATGATCAGACAGACCCCCTCCAATACCCCTATACACCCTAGCATCCATCACAGATTTCTTAATTTGTTCATCCACACATACATAATCAATCAATGACTTTCGTTCCACCACTGTCTTATCTTTCATCGTCAACATCTGTTTCCACGTGTACCTGTGGATCATTCTGTGTCGGAAGAAGGTGTTGGTCAACTGTTTTAACAAGTTTATCCCCGTCCAGGTGTCGATATCTTCCTGCCGAGCGATAGCGAGCCAGCATTGTATGAAGAAATCCGGCTTCGCCGGAGAAATTTTTCTATCGAAAAATGCACAAATTTAGCTTGCTGTCAAAACAAAACAAAATATATATGCTGGCTCGCTACCGCTCGCCAGAAAAATATTGACACCTGGATGGTAAAAGTCTTAAAATAGTAGGCTGAATGGGGTCGATTGGATAAAAGCCAAAGAGAGAGAGAGAGAAAGCTAAACAAAAGTGAGGTGGGCTCCCTTAAGTGATGGTTGGTGGTGAGGAGGGTAATGACGCGCTCACAACATCCGCTCCACTGCTTCCTTTACCAGGGGCATACCCTCACTGTCTTACTACCTACACACATACGACTCTTATATTATTCCTAGAAGTTCAATGACCTACTTAATTATATTATACCTACCTAAAATACCTATTTGTACAGATGCTATTCTATAACCTACACTAATATACCATACCTATGACATGACATGACATGACACTAATAAATTAAATTAAAATGTAAAACTTGCAAACTAAACAAACCAAAACTGGGACAAAGACAATACAAAGTCAAAACAACTGATCAAACTGAAAAGTGAGCCAAGGAATTTACCCTGGATTACAATACGTATCTACTTCCAAGGCGCTTCCATTAGTAATACATTTCTAGACAAAAAGGTATACGGTATACCTTTCTAATTAAAGAAACATTATTATATGGACGAACCCCCCGCCCCCCCATTCATTATTTGCTGTCCGAGCAATCCCACACATCTCTATATTAATTTAAGGGATATATCAATCAAGTAAACATAAATACAAAAAAACATCAAATTCATACAGGCTACTCACTGCTAAATATCTTTAATACAACCAAAATTAAGCATATTTATTTACTTAATGCAGGACATATTTATAGAGGTAGACTAGAATTTATGAAACGAACTTTAAAAGATACATCAGAATTTATAAACAAATCAATCTCCAACAGTTGGCGTCACTTCTTATGAGAGCCATGTGGGCTTTGGTAACAAACTAACACATGTTCTCGCAAAATTTGGCATTCACAGGCCTCATAGTTTTCTTTTATAAGAAAGTGAATGTCCAAACCAGCCCACTGTCTGAATCATGACAGCTCTCCCCATTCAAATGTCATAATGATTCAACTAATATTCTGTTTTCGAGATTTAAAAGTCAAATTGATTTGCAACTAATATTATATTATAAAGTAAAACTTGCAAAATAAACAAACCAAAACTGGGACGACACAAGATAAACGCAAAAGAACTAATCAAAATCGCTATGTGGAAACAACGCTTAATAAAATAAAATGTGAAATAAAAGAACACAATTAGATTATTTGGTTATAAAACTATTCTACTTGACAAGAATTGGGTAGATTATACAGAGATTCTCCTAGGATATCACATAGAGAACTTACACCATCAAGACAGTATTAAGGGGAGGTTGTCATTGGCCATATACGCAAATAATATAGCCTAAACAATATGGAGGTTGTGTCAAAAGTGGGATGGGGTATCAAAGTGCAAGTACAATATGTATGTACAGTATGTTAGTATATAGCAATTTTTACCTTTATCTTGTATCGTCCCAGTTTTGGTTTGTTTAGTTTGCAACTTTTACATTTTAATAATAATTTTGAAAACTAGAGTTTACACAAAGAACTCTCTTACAAATAATAAAATCTCTGATGAAAGGGAAAAACATAGAAAATTGTATGTGATCAAAACATATAGGGCAATTTTCTTAATTCTGGGGTTATTGGATGGTTAATACAATACAGTACAATACTTTGGTTATATTTAATAAATATTTAAGTAATAAACAATCAAATGCCACTAATTTCTGCAACATTAGCTAAATATGAAAAAATAAAATAAAATAAATTTATTTTAAATATCAATTAAAGTTCTATCTATATACTCAGGCCCAATCCCCACCTTTCCTATTTTTTTTTGTTGTGGGGGGGGGGGGAGAGAGACTCGAGACAGAGCCAGAATAGGGACAACACAACAGAAAACAATGAACGCACAAAAACAAAATACAATTTCACACATATCTAGGTCATCCAGGAGAAGATAGGTTTAACAAAACAAAAACTGAAAGCAACTCACTTCTGCAATATTTCTCTCATGTGGTTTCCCTGTCCTTCTGGGTCCATCCTCTGCTGTGGGGGGAACTGGTGGGTGTGGTGCTTAGAGGTAGGGGTCCTGGGAGTGCCTGGGAGTCGTGGTTGGGTGGCAGAGGGGAGGAGACAGGTGCCCCCCCCTCACCGCCGCCGCCCTCCTGGTTGTGGAGCTGTTCGTCCGCCGCCACCAGCTTGTGGTGCATCTCCTCCATGGCGGTTCTCAGGGCCAAGATGTCTTGCTCATACTGTAAACAATAAAAATGTTAAGTATTAAATGTCTTGCTCATACTATCTATCTATCTATCTATCTATATACTGTACTGTACTCTGGCACATACCCCCCACCGTCTTGGTGGTGTAATGGTTAAGGTGTCTACAAATCTGTGTGTGATAACCCGGGTTCGAATCCTGGTGGATCACATATGTGCTTTCATTAATTTCATTGGAGGTGTTTGGTGTTGTGGTGAAATTAATAAAAAATAGACTATTGGGGGTGACTCATACTATACACAAGAAAAATGGTATGTTGCTATATAATGACTCAAAACTCTTGTCTTGCTCATACTTTAGGGTAAAACAGGGTAATTACTTAGCCGCATCATTCTGCCGTGGCGGCAATAATGCCAATTGAAGATTCATTATGCAAACAAATGGCTTTTGAGAAAGGAAATTGTTTGCCAAATTATTTTAAAAGAAACTATGGCAAAGATACGAACGGCAATTAGGCGGCACATAATAATAAAAGATAATACTGCATATCTTTAGCAGAAGACCTGAATGTGTAGATAAACCAAAAAAAGAAAAAAAATCCAATATTCCATATGGTGTTTTTTATTGAGCAAATCCACCATTCACGGCAAAATTACCCTGTTTTACCCTCTACAGTTTGCTAAATATTAACCATATCCCCATCCTACCAAAATTGCTACAGAAATTATGATGAATACTTTTCATCAACAAGACTTAGATGTTCCATGGAAATTGTATAACTGTCCAATTTAAATAAAAGTAATTTATCAGTATTTATTTCTCTTTCACTAAACACAATTTGCATCTGCCTATACGGATTTGGATTACAATTCCTGATTGCACTGCCTACTAGTTAGCCACAATACACCAACACATTTGCTACTAGGGTGGTGTGGGAAACCAACCTACTGTCTCGTGTAGTGGTGTACAGATATGCGGATGTTATAAGTTTGTTACTTTCAAAGTTTAATTTCAGATACATTTAAATGCATTTTTCCACACATAGATTTTGTTTAGTGTGTTGTCGTTTCAATAGTGTTTAATTCTAATGAGTTAGTTATATTAATTTGCGCAGTAAATTTGAGTTCGTTTTCAAGTTTAATATTTATATAATATTGTTTTGCTAAATCTTCAATGCCTTATTTCCACACTCCACAGTGCTTTTCATCATTTATTGTGTCTTTATATTGTGCAGTTCCTATTTTGGTTTGTTTCTTTTGCAAGTTTTACATTTCAATTAACCAGATATAGAAGTAAAATAATCTACAATATGCAAAATTTATAAAGAGCAATACCAATATCATACTCACTTCTTCCAGAGTTTTTTGTCTCCGAGACCCTGTGATTGGAGCGTTGTGGTCGCACTCTCGCTGGTGGTGGCTGCTGCTGCTCATCACTAGAGGAGTCACTGTCGTATTGGTACCGGGGCCGCCTGGTACTGGTCACTTCTGCTGACTGCCTTCGTGTCTTGGTCCTCCTATACTGAGCCGCCCCCAGCAGTCTGACGTAGAGTAGTGGTGGTCTGGTGCAGAGGTAGTCACTATGTTGGGCTGACCCCATCCGGTGGGCAGACACCGTGGGTTGGTACGCGGGGTACCTGACTTGAACCCTCGTTGGTCAGATGGGGGCGTGCAAGCTAGGGAGGGGCAGTCTTCACTGCCCACAGGGATGAGGAGTGTGTGCGCTGAGGCCCTCGCACTAAAGGAAGGTTTGGGGTGATGGAGGGGAACGTTGGAAGGTCCTCAACACTGTGGGCTGAACTGAGGAAGGAGCTCACGGGGCTTTGGTGCTGTTGCTGACTTTGGTGAAGATGGTGGTGGTGGTGGTGATGGTGGGTAGCGTGGGGTCCTCTGTGGGGGACTGGTCGCGGGGAACTAGTGACTGCATTTAGGTGGTACATAGGGTTGTTGAAGGCGAGGGGAGCGGTCAATTGAGGTGGCGTCATGTGCGGGGATATGAGCATGCCACCACTACTGCTACTATTGCTGCTGTTACTATTGTTGGCAGCAGCATTATTGTTATTGGCAGTATCATGGTGGGTTATTGATGGATCCACAGGACTTGAGGATTGGCTATATGCAAAAATTTGATATCCTGATGAAGCAACATTGGACAGCTGAGAGATGGAAGTTTGTGATCCCTTCATATTTGCCTCAGTTTCTCCAGTTGAGTGTCTATTATGATCCTCGTGGCTAATATCTAATGATTCTTCAGGATTACCATTAGATGGATTACTTTGGTGACCTTGCACATTGATCTGCTGGTGACCCACTATCACTTGCCGGTTGCTGTAATAACCAGCGTGGTTGTGAAAATGGTGGTGGTGAGAGGGAGAAGAAGGATTTGGGGATGAGGTAGGACCAAGATGACTGTAACTGTAGATGTGACCTATTCCACAAGCTTCTCTGGGCTTATCATCATGCTGTAGAGCTGAGAATAGAACATAATCATCCGCAGCTGGTTTTCGGTGGTTAGAGAAGTAGGTGTTCCTAGGAAGTGTGGAGGGGCGAGGGGTTGTGGGGGTGTCTGGGGGAGATGGGATGTGAGAGATGGGTGAGGGGACAATGTGCTTGTAGTCGTCACTCACGGTTGGATCGTTGTACCGAAAGATATTCCTCTGGAGGCTCTGGAACCCGTGTCTGTTGTCCAGCCTGGCACTGTCTGGGGTGGCTGTGGGGTCAGAGTTGGGGGAACTGGGAACATTGTGGGTGGAGAGTCTGTGCACAATGTTGATATTTGGTTGAGTCTGTGCAACCCGTATCTCATCCAGAAGACTAAGCTTTTCCAGGTGATGTTGCTGGTTGACACCAAGATTGTTTGCTTTTGAGGTGGATGTACTTAGCTTTCTCAGGGCTTCAGTGAGGAATATGTGCAACATGGACAATTCCTTGCCGATGTTAATGTCTTTGTCGTACTCTAGGACCCTGTGATCGTGAGTTACAGGACTTGAGATCTGTTTCAAGAACATTTTCATCTGAGCTTGCTCTAGCTCAATGAACTCATTCATGAATTCCATGAAGTTCTCCTTGCCTTGGAATTTTGTAAAGTTGGCAAGTGTCTGTAGAGCCTTGGCAATGAGAGTGAGATTTCTGGATGCCCTTTCATCTGGGTATTCCTGTGTGATGCCGAAGAAAGATGGTGAGAGAATAGCTGGGCACAGGAACCTTAGGAAGATGGATGCTGAGATCAGGTTGTCACTGAGATGTTGTTTCCCAATTGAGGTCATGCGCTCCCGGTACATGCAGAAGCATTCTCGAAGCTCCAGAGGGAAGTACAGGTGAGAATTAAGGATACGAGACCAGGTCATCCTCACGATGGACATGAGGTTCTCTTGCTGCTTCTGGAGAGATGAGATCTGGGGTACCTTCATGGGGTCAACCTGTAAACAAATACATCATTGAAATTAAATCTGTAATCACAAATAATGTTTCTTGTATTGTAATAAGCTTGGTAATTCAGTGTGAAAATGATATGTAACAAATTGAAATATCGAGTTTCAAGACAAAACCTTTTAGTGAAGTTTGTAACTATCGCAAAAGCCGCCACATGCTCAGTTTGAGATGAAAAGCCCAAAACTGTACCGGATAATTTGAAGCTAATTTGAGCATATGGTGGTTTTATGGATTCTGGAAGTGTGTGACCTCTGCACAAACTATCAAACTTCCCCCACACACACTCATACCAGCCTGCATGGTACTGAATTTTTTTTATGTATTTTTTGTATTGCCAAACACCGTAATTCCCGAGAAGGGGTGGCCATGAACATTAGGCGTTTGTCACGAATCGCTAGGTCAAGTTGCCCTGGCTTGACATCTACCAATAACAATTTGACAGTGAGGGCTCGATCCGCCTGAACTAAGCGTGTATGTGGCCAGCCCTGTGAGAGTTTCAGATCGGAACACAGAGGTCTGGTTAAACTAATGGGGAAAAACAAAAAATAAGCGTGTATGCCGGCCTAAACCCGACACTCACCTCACAGTCTAGAGCGGCCTCCACCACCTTGTTGATGACCTGCCTGAGAGTGTCCAGCAGGTACTTGCCACCCACCAGCTTCATGAATGCCTCCATGGACTTGGTTGCCAGGGAGTTGCCGCGGAACAGCAAGTGTGAGTCCTCTGATGGGGAAATTAATGTTAGAAACTCGCCAACATAACTGAAATGCCTGCCAAACATAGTAACAAAAAACAATAACAATAATCGTAAAGTAAATATAAGCCAAACCAAGATAACTAAATAGAATTGTCATGCGCTAAAAAGTATAATATGTGAAATACAAAATTAATGAGATTAGAAGAGAACACAAGCCGCACAAAGATCCATAGAGGACGCCCCTACTATCCCAATCATATTATGTTTTTCTATATTTTCTATATATAATAATAATTATAATAATACTTTATTTCAGACTCACACAGTACAGAGGGGACCATACTGGGGTCCATATATACCTTACAGTAACATAAATATATATACCATAAGCTACTGTACATAGGCTACATAAAATAAAAAGAAATTAAATAATACCCAGCTTGCTATCATGTAGTTCACAGCACTGCCTCAACCAAAACCACTGTCCTAATTGTGTACAGTACCATGCCTCACATCATTTAGCTTCCGGTACAGTATGTTGCTACAGTACAGTACAGTATAGGAATATCGGTACTGTACTGCACTATGAGGTTCAGTACCGGTATGCTAATTCTGTAGAGTAGCAGACCTGAAATCATTACTCAAGGTTAAATATAGAGCAACTTCCTCCAGTGTGCCTGGATCCTAGAGGTGTACACTATGCTTGGAGTTTGTAGCATTTTAATGATACTGTTCTCAGAAGTGTTAAGGCGCTGAATGAATTTATATGTTAGCTAATGAGTGATTGGTAACAGTGTAAGTTCATAAAGGCACATAGCGTACTTGTAGTCTCATATTTTGTGAGCCCCAGAAACATTTTCATGATATTGTGATATGAGATACTTAGTCTATTCACTGTCATTTTCTTATAGTTCCACCATAGTTGTGCTGTATACATTGGTGAGCAGTAGGAGTTGAACAATGTTATTTTTGTATCCCATGTGCACGTATGAAAGTTTCTTAATATTAAATTTCCCTGCATGTAAAGTTGCCTTCGCTGACGACTCATATCCTCATCATCTGAGCGATCACTTGAAATATAGTGTCCTAGATACTTTACTTTACTTACTTCTTCTATAATTTCTTCATACAAATGGAATTAGGTAGCTTTGATTTCAATAAGTCAGATTTAAATATTATGATATTGCTCTTTATAGGATTAAATTTGACTGAATGTTCGATTCCAAATTTTTCACATACTCTTAATAATTTACATGGTCTCCACTAACCAGGGGGCTCTCACTAAACTACTATCTAGATTCTCTGTATATTACAAGTCAAATGTAAGCTTTTTTAGCCATACATCAATGTACAGTATGTATTATTCATAAACAATAATTCCTCACGAATTTAGAGGGACCCCCACCTCGCTTTTTTTTTTTTCTCTCCCAGTTTGGTTTCGTTTATGATGCAAGTCTTACCATTTCAGAAGGGTCAGAAAAGAAACAATATTATGCATATAAACGAATAGTAAATTAATGTTTAAAATCAAATTGAAATAAAGTCCCCATAGCAAATTTTAGGTGTTTAGGTGTTAGGCTATAATGATATGATTGCTATCTATGTGTAATTCGAAAGTTAGGGCTCAAAATTACTGGTATACCGGTATGTATTAACGCTGTGAGTTATGGAAAATTACCAAAGTTAATATCAAAATTGGAGGAATTAGCCTAGCCTAGGTTATAACAAACAATAAATAAAATATAATAATATCTATCTATCTATCTATATGCTCAGGCCCAACCCCATTTTGGGGGTAGCCGACTCAAGACAGAGCAAGAACAGGGAAAACACAAAAACAACATAAAACAACAAATAAACACAGATAAAAAACACAAACTCACACACATCCAGGTCACCCAGGAGAAGACCCAGAGACCAGGGTCACCAAGGTCGCTCCACCATTCCCCCGGCCCCCGACCACCCGGAGAGGTTCCGATCTCGCCAGGCAGACATGCAGCGGAGCCAAAGCCACAAGCCCTCCCACCACACTTCCAGGCGCACCCTTCATATTAATCGTCTCCCCGGGCCAGGCGCCTGATGGACTATTATCTAGTCCAACTTGCGCCCGACCCCTTACTCCAAATGACCACGTGTTCACTCAACTATTCACAAGCATTCTCCATTCACTCCTGTCCACCACCACTTCCCCTGCCTGATCTATAGTCATTCCTCTATCATCCAAAGCCTTTCTTACAGTCTCTCCATCTCAATGGGGGTCTATAATATAAATAATATGAAATAATATGGATTTTTTTTTCAAATGTGATCATTTGGACTAAACTAAAAATGGCACCATTAATTTTTTTTTCTTTGATATTGTAATGCCCTCGCAAAAATCCCGCAACCCCAATACTGTACTACCCGAGTTGACGTCTGGAATAGCGTAAAATAGTCGTTGATGGCGAAGTCTAATAAATCCATAACGTGAATCGCCACGAGACTATCACCTGGTTCTTTCAATGAGAACTAAGGTTGCTATTTTATTGAACGTCCGCGGTAGTACAAGGGGTTAGCGCGCGGGTCTGGTTGACCTACTGAGGGAGGTCACTAACCCGGGTTACCCACTGAGGGAGGTAACTAACCCGGGTTCGAACCCCACGCCAGGCATCTAAAAAACCTGGGGAGTTTTCGGGAGGGATAAAAGCCCTCTAGGGTTCGAACCCCGCGCCAGGTATCTCAAAACCTGGGGAGTTTTCGGGAGGGTTAAATTCCCTTCGTTCACCCAGCATTTCAGATAGCCTATGCAGTGGTGTTTTAAGTTTTTGGTTATTTTAAACGACACTACTGCAGCATTATTAGGCCTAGAAACAATTTATTAGGGAAAATAGGGACCAATAGATTCACCATATTTTTCTCCATAGGCCTAGCCTATAGGCTAGTCCGCATGGAGGATTTTCATTATCGACAAATTGAAAAAATACCCACTTCACAGACAAATACAGTAGGCTACACCAAAAATCTAAGTCAAAGATGTCAAACAGCGGGGATGTGGGGGCGGCAGCCCCCACCCATAATACTAGGATAGGTTAGGTAAGGTTGTTAGGTTAGTCTAATGTCCTTTCAAAGGGGTATAGTAAACACTAGGATAGCCTATAGGCTATCCAGTCAGAGGTAAGTCCTGCTGTAGTCTCCTTGAATGATACCGTGTTTTTTTACTGTAGATAGGCAGGCAACTGTGCCTTTTGTCTCCTTCGTGCACAGAAAAATTAAATAACTTACCAGTATAACTATGCAAGAAGGATTGCACCTACAGTACAGTATTGGCATTTAGATTGCTCGCCTCTAAAACATGTCAATTATCAATATAGCCTACCTGTAGGCTAAAAGTAACTTTTTTGCTGTTGAAGTTTAATGAAGGTAGCCTACCTGTAATAAATTAATTTTGGTGTTTAGGCATAGGCCTAGTATAGGCCTATAGCCTATATAATCAGTTTCATCATTAGTGGCACCAAAACGGCAATTAGGCCTAAGAAACCCTTCCTTCCATAAATGGTAACCTTATCTTTCTGTGACATGCAATTTCTGAGTAGGCTAGGCCTATCTATTGCGAAATATTGAAATAACAGGTTTTAGCGGATACAGTACGTTTCGTCACCACCTCTCAGACCCGTTTCGTCACCGCGATCTCGGACGTTTCGTCACCATAATGAGCCACTACCATTTCAAGGGCATTGAACCTTGATTTAAGTGTTTATACTTATAATTTGTGATGAAAACTTAATGATTGGTTGCCTATTTGTATTACGGGACGGTAGATATGTAGGCTATCTGATATGGTTTTGTTAGATTCTGATATCGTTTGTCAGAAGGTTGTCTTATATATAATACGATACTCGCTGTCTCTCAATAGACGCTACCAACAATACATCCAGATCCACTTTTTCGTGTACGGTAGTAAAGTAGCTTTAAGCGACCAAGAATCTATATCGGTCTTCTCGTTCATCAGGCATACATTTCCGCACTAATTACATCTCTAACATATGTTAGTGTTCTCTATAATCATGTGTTGTGCATATTATAATATGTAGCCTACCTGTTATGCCACGCTTTAGAGAGTTAGACAATTACTGCACAACTCCCAGAGCTGGGAAGTTGTGCAGTAATCGTCTAACTTGGCTACTCTCGACTGGGAGAGGACTGACCTTAACTCTATCTACATCAAACAGATGACATACAATGCACAGAAACACGATGGTAATCCTCCACCGACAGTGGAGGACAGCAGGCTGCTGACTATGGGGAGCAGCTTCCGGGAGCCAAACCGCCACAACTATCCCCTGCCCCCTCCCTGGGGGCACGCGTCCTTGGAGCGGCTGCGGTCGCGCCGGGCAATTCTCACACCTCTCACACCACACATACACACACAATACAGTTTTTCCTACACCGAGAAATTACTCTCCGGCTGTCGTTTCTCGAAGACTCCTTCTAGCCGGAGACATTGAGAGCAACCCAGGATCCACCTACAAATACACATGTCCAACTTGCTCAAAACCCATTACTTCGAGCCGCCAAACTAAGGGTTCAGTTCTCTGCAACTCATGCGGGAGCTGGGCCCATTTCACCTGCACAACACTTGCCTCCATGAAATACTACACAAACACCTGGACATGTTCCTCATGCCCCTCCCTCTCCCAGTCAAATCCCTCCCCTAAAGCCCATCCACCTCTCCTCCCCAACCCACATAACCTTACCATATCATCCACTCCCTCTCCCTCTCCTAAAACCCGTCCACCTCTCCTCCCCAACCCACATAACCTGCCCATAACATCCACTCCCACTCCTAAAACCCGTCCACCTCTCCTCCCCAACCCACCCAGCCCATCCACACCCCAACCTAATCCATTCCTACCCTCATCTCCTGCACCCCAATCCCCACCCCCACCCCCACCATCACCCCCTCCCCCTCCCCATCCTCGTTCAGCAGCACCCAACATACACCGCACACACAACATTAACATCCTTCAACTAAACATAGATGGCATCAACACAAAGAAACACAAACTCACACACTTCATCAAACAACACAACGTACACATTGCCATCTTACAAGAAACAAAACTCTGTACAACACAAAAAACACCCACATTTCACAATTTCACCACCATACGACAAGACCCGGCCGTTGGCATTGGCGGTGGACTCATCACCCTGGTACACAAAGATATAACATATATAGACACCAGTGCACATACCAAATCCCTCCTCCCCCCAACCGATAACACAACAGAAATACAATCAATTAAAATACGCACTGGCAACAGCTCCAACATTACCATCATAAACACACACATCCCTCCCCAAACATCCCCTACAGTACCAAATTATTACAGACCACAAATACAACACATCACAAACACCCCACACATCATCCTGGGTGGTGATTTCAATGCAAAGACGTCGGCCTGGTTTGTCGACAACCCCGACACAGACAGAGGGCTGGTCCTACAACACCAAACTGACAACCTATATATCCTCAATAACATTCATCAGCATACCCATACTCCCCACCAAGCCCTCTACACCCCATCATCTCCTGATATCACCTTTTGCTCCCCCAAACTCGCCCCCACAACATCCTGGAGGGTGGTCAGAACCTTAGGCTCGGACCACCTCCCGATCATTATCACCACCAAAACCAGACTCACCCCAGCTAGCCACAAACACACATACACCAATAATTATAAAAGAGCTAAATGGGAAGAATTCACAAATGAGACAGAACAACACTTCACAACTCTAAACAGTACACCCATCACTAACATCAATAATGCTGTACACATACTCAATAAAACTATCCAAAACGCTGACAAGAAACACATTCCAAGAGGTAACAGAAAAAGACACAACCCCAACTTCACACCAGAAATTCAAAACCTCATCAGACAACGCGACATACTGAAACACTCCCCAGCACCCCACACACAAAACATCACACAACAAATTCAAGCACTCAACACCCAAACTAACAACAAAATACAAGAACAACAAAAACTAAATTGGAATAACTTCCTACAAACACTTGATCACAAAACAAACCCCAAAAAACTCTACAAAACACTAAACAGCATCACACTTTCCAACAGCAACACAACACAATCACATGCTGCAATCACAACAACAGACTCTACTCCTTCATGTAAACAACAAGCAAACACTCTCATCAATCACTTCCCACATGTCAGCCACCTAAAACCTCACAAAGACGACCGACGTGTCATCCGACGTAAGAGACAATTCCCCACAGACCCTGACTATACACCCTTCACCAATCACCAGACAAAGCATATCATCAACAATCTCAACCACTCACCCGCCTGTGGCCTAGACAACATAAGCAACATACACCTCAGACACCTGGGACCACAAGGCATACAAGCACTCACTAACATATCAAACTACAGCTATTCACACAACACAATACCAGACATTTGGAAGCATGGTATCATCATCACATTCCCCAAACCCAACAAAGACCCCATGCTACCCTCCTCGCACTGCCCCATCACACTCCTTTGCTCCCCCTCCAAAGTCATGAAACGCCTAGTATTACAACTAATTACACCCGACCTACCCCTAGCTCCAACACAACATGGCTTTAGGCCACTGCACTCCACAAACACTCTTCTCACAGACCTTACACAAAGAGCTTTTTACGGCATCAACTCAGCTAGACCACCACACATATCACTGTTCGCCACACTCGACATTAGTAAAGCCTTCGATGCCATCCCCCGCCACAACTTAACAAACAAAATCTACAACACAAACATGCACAACACAAAAAGGTGGCTGGCCAACTTCCGAGCAGGCAGATGTGCACACGTATCTTTTGCCGGTCAGTCATCTAAAATCAGAAACTTTCCATACGGAGTCCCACAAGGATCCGTCCTATCGCCCGCACTCTTCAATCTGTACATGCACAATATAACTACAGTACACCCAATACGCCCCAAATAAACTTAGCCTCCTATGCAGATGACATAACACTCACATGCACACACCATGACCCAAAAAGAGCAACAGATCTCCTTCAACCCTATCTCAACACACTACATGGCTGGTGCACTACAAACAGACTTAATCTAGCCCCAGCCAAATCCACCGCAACCCTGCTCACAAGCTGGACAGGAGAACACGAATACTGTACATCCCTCAACTCACCATAAACAACACACCCCTAACACATACACACACACCCAAAATCCTAGGAGTAACATATGATACTCATATGACATTCAAACAGCACACCACAAACATTAAAAAGAAACTGACACCCAGACTTAACGCCCTCAGGTCACTTGCTCACACAAAATTTGGACACAACAAAGAAACTACCACCACAGTATATAAACAATACATAAGATCAGTGATGGAATACGCAAGCCCAGCCTGGGCTTCTAACCTAGCTGAAACACATCATAAGACCTTACAGACTATTCAAAACAAAGCCCTGAAGATCATTACAGGCTGCACAGCTACTGCACCCACAGATCACCTACATCAAGAAACCAAAATCCTCAAAGTCAAAGACCATCTGGACATGAGAGGCACTCAATTCCTGGCAGCAGCCTCCACGAACCAAGACCACCCACTAAACTACATGGCAACACACCCACAGACACCAAGAAATATCAAAACAACACCCAGCACACAGTATCACACACAATTATTGTCCTCTCTCCCTCCCTGCCCACCCCGAACCAACTTCCAGAAGCACATCCATACTCATATCTCTCGCCGATCCATCCACTCACTCACAGACAACACGCAGCTGCATGCACGACCTCCCGAGGTCCATCCTTCCGAATCCTCCCTTCCTCGCGAGGACAGAGTCCACCTGGCCAGGCTAAGATGCGGACACCATCCAGCTCTCCTGAGCTATCAGAAGAGACTGGATGACTCCGTTGTCGACGCCTGCCCGGGATGTAACACAGCACCCCATACCATTAAACACATCATAGAAGACTGTATTTCACACAACCACTTACGCCAACAACACAATCTACACTCAATGAGAGCTCTGTGGGAAAGCCCGATCGTGGCCATGGCCTTCCTCAGGGACTCTGGGCTGTTCGGCCAGGCAGCTTAGGGAACAACAACAACAACAACAACTCACAAACTATTTGAGCAATTGAGTTAATATTTCTACCATTTGGAAAGGGTTAGCCAGGTGATAGGTGTTGGAATTCACAGTTCATTTGTTCAAGTCCTTTTCGAGTTCTAGAGGTTATAGGGTTCCAAGATTTCAGGCCTACCTATTTGGAACATATCGATATATGTCAATAAAGGAGGAACCCACAAAGGATCAACAGTGTTCTCGGGCTTCACAATATATAGGCTAATGCTGTAGCCTAATGGAAAGGAATGCAAGCCGACACACTGCCATTATAAGTATAGTCCAGCTATAGCCTACAAACTATATAGGTGACTGGTGAGGTACATAATTACTGTACCTTCTTAAATATAATTCCGGTCATATTCGCATGGTAAGTTTTATTCCTTTTCCTTAAATGGTTCGACTGTGCTTCCTCATTCCGAGGTAGTCTTACAATTCAACACACGCACAATGTAAGTTACCGTACACAAAACAAATGTATGGTACAAGAATTATACTTTTATTTGGCCTTTTTTTTTTTTTTTTTTTTCTATGTGATTGAGGGAGGCAAAAGGCATAACTGCCTATAGCGAGTGCCTCCCCCATAGTTGAAAGAGTGACAGGGCCAAAATCAAGGGACGTTCGAGCCAAAATGCCTGGACACACGGAGTTTGAAGCAATTTAAGTCATAGGAAGAGGGAAAGACTGATTCTGGGAGAGAGTTCCAGAGCTCAGCTGTTGAGTAGAAGAAAGTTTGAGAGTAACGTTTCACTCTTGGGTTGGAGAGTTGCACAGAGTAGGGGTGGGATTGAGTTGCAAGACGGGTACCACGTGCCCTACGTAAAGGAGGTGGTATGCACTGGGATAGCTCTGAGGAACACTGATTATTATAGTAGCGATAGAATAGCGAGAGAGATGCAACATTGCGGCGGGAGAGAGAGATTGCAGAGAGTTGGTGAGTGGACGGGAGTTAATGATACGAAAGGCCTTCCTTTCAACTTTGTCTAGGAGAGCAGTGTGAGAGGAACCTCCCCACACATGTGAACAATACTCAATACAAGGGCGCACTATGCCCCTGTACAGAGCAAGAAGCTGTGCAGGGGAAAAGAACCCCCTAAGGCGGTTGAGCACACCCAGCTTCTGGGATGCTGCCTTAGCAAGACTGGTAATATGGTCCTTCCAAATGAGAGCAGAAGAAAAAGAGACACCAAGAATATTGAGAGAAGATGAAGGGTTGATTTTTGTATTGTTGAAGAATAAGGGATAGTCCGCTGGGAGATCCTGACGGGTAGATAGATGGAGAAATTGGGTTTTGGAAGCATTAAAGTTAACAAGGCCTATTGTGGAAACATATAACTTACCCTTTGCTAGTGCTTGTCCAGGTTGTTTTTCAATGTGTTGAGATTGGGGCTTGCAACAACATAAGCTGATAATGGGCCAATTAGCCTATAGTTCCACATGTCTAAGAACCATACCATTTGATAAACTACGGTACTACTTAATTGAGACCTAGAACTTACCATCGCTGGAGTACGTAGGTCTATCGGAGCAAGAGATCGAGGTAACTGGCGCATTTATAATAGGATAATGGGCTGTGGAGGCAAAAAGGGTAGGCCTACTAGCCTTCATTAAATTGGTTTATTGATAATAAACCAGTTAAATTCCTCATTGACAACATATCCCATTAACTTAATTAGCCACCAAACCGATAACCTCATCATCCTTAACGACATCCATCAACATACCCATATTCCTCACCAAGCCCTCTATAACCCATCATCTCCAGACATCACCTTTTGCTCCCCAGAACTCGCCCCCACAACATCCTGGAGGGTGGTCAGAACCTTAGGCTCTGACCACCTCCCGATCATTATCACCACCAAAACCAGACTCACCCCAGCTAGCCACAAACACACATACACCAATTATAAAAGAGCTAACTGGGAAGCATTCACAAATGAGACAGAAAAACACTTCACAACTCTAAACAGTACACCCATCACTAACATCAACAATGCTGTACACATACTCAATAAAACTATCCAAAATGCTGACAAGAAACACATTCCAAGAGGTAACAGGAAAAGACACAACCCCAACTTCACACCAGAAATTCAAAACCTCATCAGACAACGCGACATACTGAAACACTCCCCAGCACCCCACACACAAGACATCACACAACAAATTCAAGCACTCAACACCCAAACTAACAACAAAATACAAGAACAACAAAAACTAAATTGGAATAACTTCCTACAAACACTTGATCACAAAACAAACCCCAAAAACTCTACAAAACACTAAACAGCATCACACTTTCCAACAGCAAAACAACACAATCACATGCTGCAATCACAACAACAGACTCTACTCCTTCATGTAAACAACAAGCAAACACTCTCATCAATCACTTTTCACATGTCAGCCACCTAAAACCTCACAAAGACGACCGACGTGTCATCCGACGTAAGAGACAATTCCCCACAGACCCTGACTATACACCCTTCACCAATCACCAGACAAAGCATATCATCAACAATCTCAACCACTCACCCGCCTGTGGCCTAGACAACATAAGCAACATACACCTCAGACACCTGGGACCACAAGGCATACAAGCACTCACTAACATATCAAACTACAGCTATTCACACAACACAATACCAGACATTTGGAAGCATGGTATCATCATCACATTCCCCAAACCCAACAAAGACCCCATGCTACCCTCCTCGCACTGCCCCATCACACTCCTTTGCTCCCCCTCCAAAGTCATGAAACGCCTAGTATTACAACTAATTACACCCGACCTACCCCTAGCTCCAACACAACATGGCTTTAGGCCACTGCACTCCACAAACACTCTTCTCACAGACCTTACACAAAGAGCTTTTTACGGCATCAACTCAGCTAGACCACCACACAGATCACTGTTCGCCACACTCGACATTAGTAAAGCCTTCGATGCCATCCCCCGCCACAACCTAACAAACAAAATCTACAACACAAACATGCACAACACAAAAAGGTGGCTGGCCAACTTCCGAGCAGGCAGATGTGCACACGTATCTTTTGCCGGTCAGTCATCTAAAATCAGAAACTTTCCATACGGAGTCCCACAAGGATCCGTCCTATCGCCCGCACTCTTCAATCTGTACATGCACAATATAACTACACCCAATACGCCCCAAATAAACTTAGCCTCCTATGCAGATGACATAACACTCACATGCACACACCATGACCCAAAAAGAGCAACAGATCTCCTTCAACCCTATCTCAACACACTACATGGCTGGTGCACTACAAACAGACTTAATCTAGCCCCAGCCAAATCCACCGCAACCCTGCTCACAAGCTGGACAGGAGAACACGAATACTGTACATCCCTCAACTCACCATAAACAACACACCCCTAACACATACACACACACCCAAAATCCTAGGAGTAACATATGATACTCATATGACATTCAAACAGCACACCACAAACATTAAAAAGAAACTGACACCCAGACTTAACGCCCTCAGGTCACTTGCTCACACAAAATTTGGACACAACAAAGAAACTACCACCACAGTATATAAACAATACATAAGATCAGTGATGGAATACGCAAGCCCAGCCTGGGCTTCTAACCTAGCTGAAACACATCATAAGACCTTACAGACTATTCAAAACAAAGCCCTGAAGATCATTACAGGCTGCACAGCTACTGCACCCACAGATCACCTACATCAAGAAACCAAAATCCTCAAAGTCAAAGACCATCTGGACATGAGAGGCACTCAATTCCTGGCAGCAGCCTCCACGAACCAAGACCACCCACTAAACTACATGGCAACACACCCACAGACACCAAGAAATATCAAAACAACACCCAGCACACAGTATCACACACAATTATTGTCCTCTCTCCCTCCCTGCCCACCCCGAACCAACTTCCAGAAGCACATCCATACTCATATCTCTCGCCGATCCATCCACTCACTCACAGACAACACGCAGCTGCATGCACGACCTCCCGAAATCCATCCTTCCGAATCCTCCCTTCCTCGCGAGGACAGAGTCCACCTGGCCAGGCTGAGATGCGGACACCATCCAGCTCTCCTGAGCTATCAGAAGAGACTGGATGACTCCGTTGTCGACACCTGCCCGGGATGTAACACAGCACCCCATACCATTAAACACATCATAGAAGACTGCATTTCACACAACCACTTACGCCAACAACACAATCTACACTCAATGAGAGCTCTGTGGGAAAGCCCGATCGTGGCCATGGCCTTTCTCAGGGACTCGGGGCTGTTCGGCCAGGCAGCTTAGGGAACAACAACAACAACAACAACAACAGACTCTACTCCTTCATGTAAACAACAAGCAAACACTCTCATCAATCACTTCTCACATGTCAGCCACCTAAAACCTCACAAAGACGACCGACGTGTCATCCGACGTAAGAGACAATTCCCCACAGACCCTGACTAAACACCCTTCACCAATCACCAGACAAAGCATATCATCAACAATCTCAACCACTCACCCGCCTGTGGCCTAGACAACATAAGCAACATACACCTCAGACACCTGGGACCACAAGGCATACAAGCACTCACTAACATATCAAACTACAGCTATTCACACAACACAATACCAGACATATGGAAGCATGGTATCATCATCACATTCCCCAAACCCAACAAAGACCCCACGCTACCCTCCTCGCACCGCCCCATCACACTCCTTTGCTCCCCCTCCAAAGTCATGGAACGCCTAGTATTACAACTAATTACACCTGACCTACCCCTAGCTCCAACACAACATGGCTTTAGGCCACTGCACTCCACAAACACTCTTCTCACAGACCTTACACAAAGAGCTTTCGACGGCATTAACTCAGCTAGACCACGACACAGATCACTATTAGCCACACTCGACATTAGTAAAGCCTTCGATGCCATCCCCCGCCACAACCTAACAAACAAAATCTACAACACAAACATGCACAACAACACAAAAAGGTGGCTGGCCAACTTCCTAGCAGGCAGATGTGCACACGTATCTTTTGCCGGTCAGTCATCTAAAATCAGAAACTTTCCATACGGAGTCCCACAGGGATCCGTCCTATCGCCCGCACTCTTCAATCTGTACATGCACGATATAACTACACCCAATACGCCCCAAATAAACTTAGCCTCCTATGCAGATGACATAACACTCACATGCACACACCATGACCCAAAAAGAGCAACAGATCTCCTTCAACCCTATCTCAACACACTACATGGCTGGTGCACTACAAACAGACTTAATCTAGCCCCAGCCAAATCCACCGCAACCCTGCTCACAAGTTGGACAGGAGAACACGAATACATCCCTCAACTCACCATAACAACACACCCCTAACACATACACACACACCCAAAATCCTAGGAGTAACATATGATACTCATATGACATTCAAACAGCACACCACAAACATTAAAAAGAAACTGACACCCAGACTTAACGCCCTTAGGTCACTTGCTCACACAAAATTTGGACACAACAAAGAAACTACCATCACAGTATATAAACAATACATAAGATCAGTGATGGAATACGCAAGCCCAGCCTGGGCTTCTAACCTAGCTGAAACATATCATAAGACTTTAAAGACTATTCAAAACAAAGCCCTGAAGATCATTACAGGCTGCACAGCTACTGCACCCACAGATCACCTACATCAAGAAACCAAAATCCTCAAAGTCAAAGACCATCTGGACATGAGAGGCACTCAATTCCTGGCAGCAGCCTCCACGAACCAAGACCACCCACTAAACTACATGGCAACACACCCACAGACACCAAGAAATATCAAAACAACACCCAGCACACGGTATCACACACAATTATTGTCCTCCCTCCCTCCCTGCCCACCCCGAACCAACTTCCAGAAGCACATCCATACTCATATCTCTCACCGATCCATCCACTCACTCACAGACAACACGCAGCTGCATGCACGACCTCCCGAGGTCCATCCTTCCGAATCCTCCCTTCCTCGCGAGGACAGAGTCCACCTGGCCAGGCTGAGATGCGGACACCATCCAGCTCTCCTGAGCTATCAGAAGACTGGATGACTCCGTTGTCGACTCCTGCCCGGGATGTAACACAGCACCCCATACCATTAAACACATCATAGAAGACTGCATTTCACGCAACCACTTACGCCAACAACACAATCTACACTCAATGAGAGCTCTGTGGGAAAGCCCGATCGTGGCCATGGCCTTCCTCAGGGACTCGGGGCTGTTTGGCCAGGCAGCTTAGGGAACAACAACAACAACAACAACAACTTAACTAGCCTACACCTCTATTTCCTTTTACCTTTCGCAAGCACCTTAATTTCTCCCTTATATGTTGAATATACATTGATTGAGAGCCATATGTAACAATACGTCAATCACCTCTTCGTACTTTTAGACTGAACCATCTCTTTAGTATCACTATCTGTTTTATAGTTACACCTTCCAGCTTAAGGTTCTCAAATTTGGTGAGCCTAGGTACCTTGCGGAGCTGCTCAGGCGCCCACCGGCACACCATGGTGTAGTTGTGCGTCATGACAATGACCCTTTTCGTCTTGATGAACCAAGGGCTTTCCAGCAGTCTTCTTTCTTTGAGAGGTCATTCTCCTACATGGCTCCGAGGTTGTATAACAGGTTGCCGCTGTCCATGAGACAACTGAGTTCTGTTGAATGCTTCAAGAGACAACTTAAGACTTTTCTCTTTGAGAGAAGCTATGATCTTGAGAGAGGTGTCATGACAGATGGCTATAGAGTTTAGGCTATTTTGCCACTGCTAGTGATTGTTAAATGTGTGTTGTATATAAGCCTTCTTTTGATGCATTGATTTTGTTCTTTTTTCTTTCTCTTTCCGAGCGCTAGTGAATTCTTCGGAAAAATTGGCGCTTATGAGAAATAAGTAACATGCTTATAATTATTATTAATTAACCCCTTCATTACCGGTGATGTCTATATTTGATTTTAGCTGTTTATAGACAATTTTATTCGGATTAGGATTTGGCAATTATCAGGCTACAAACTATCGGAATTAACCCCTTTTACTACTGCATATCCTTCCTAAGCTGCCTAAAATCATCTAAATATAGCTGATAAAAAACATGCATCCCTGGTAGTGAAAGGGTTAATGGAACCACTTGCCTACTAATAAACGTACGTTTATTTCAATAACCAAACGTAGGTCTGTACAATCTATCCTATACGATATAATATTGTTAGGTGTTACAGATAAATGAGACAGACAGACAAATAAATTGTGCATTCAAATTCATAGTGTAAGCCTAAACCTACAGTATGTATAGTAAAGGCTGCATAATTGGGAAACAGCATCAAACCAAAGAGACAATTAAACGATGTGATTAAGACCAGACTGAAAAATAAGCAACATAGGCCTATATACTGTATATGCCCGAAAAGAAGGCTCACCAATATCTATCTATCTATCTATTCTATCTATTGCCTGACGCCGCGATCCCCGAAGGGGTGGCCACGAACGAACCGCCCCCATGCACCTCTGACCCCAGTCAGTCGACGCCCCTTCCCCCAACCAGCACCGCCTTCGTTCATGTACTTCCTCACTCCATCCTTCCACCTCTCATTCGGTCTACCTCTCCCTCTCTGTCCCTCCACCTCGCTCTCGTACACCCTCTTAGTCATTCTCTCGCTTTCCATACGTTCCATATGGCCGAACCATCTCAAGTTGTTCCTTTTCACACTTTCCAGCACATCTACCTCCACACCACACCTCCTTCTTACTTCCTCATTAGTCTGTCTATCCCTCCATGTAACTCCGCACGCACTCCTTAAGTAATTCATTTCCACTGCTCTCACTCTTGGTCTGAGTCTCTCAACCAACGTTCATGCTTCGCTTCCATAAGTCAGTGTCGGGATTACCACACTGTCATGCAAGGACTTCTTCACTTCCCTACTGACCACCCTATTTCTTGTTACTGCTTTTAGCGTTCCTACAACCCTCTTCCCCTGTTGTACCCTCTCCCGCACTTCTTCATCCATAGTCCCATCTTTACTGAACACACTGCCCAGATACTTAAAAGAGTTGACGATCTCCATAGCCTGACCGTTCAGCTTCACCTCACACTACACCCTTTCGAAGACCATAACCTTACTCTTCCCCGCAGTTACCTTCAAATTCCGTTTTTTGCACTGTTCCAAACTCATTTACCAGACCCTGCAACTCCCATTCATTATCACTCATCAGAACTGTATCATCCACAAACAGCAGTATAGGTAGCTTCCACTCAATTCCCTCCCTTTTCAGCGATACACCAACATCCACTGCTCTTGATAGTATTTCTTTCATGACTCCATCCATATATACAGTAAACAACCACGGGGACATCACACACCCCTGTATACACCATATATACGTGTATAATACACATTTAGCCTATATCTTATCCATCCAAAACAAAATATAGAACAAAGGCTAGGCATAATTGCTCTAAGCAGCACATTGAACTACTCTAGACGACATATAAAAGAGGGACCAACCCCAAACAATTACTGTAATATTGGTATTTATCTTTTTCTAATAAGTCAGCTGGAGTAGATATGCTAAAAAAAATATATAGCTGCATCAATCGGATCTTTAACCTAATGCTATTGCTCTAGCTGTAGCATATTCCGAACACGGCGCTACATTTACACCTAGACTTAGTGCTACTAGGGTAGCACTAGGGAGTGTGTCGAACTAACGCGATCGATACCAACGATACAGTCAAGGAAAAGATTTATATCTGAAAGTTTCATTGCCTGAAAAAGAGATAATTAAACACTATTCATCAAGATACTTCATTAAATGATAAATACCAGTCCCTTATAAGCTGTGTGGTGACCATTTTTTGCTACGAATCATGCGGTATTCAGAATATCTTCCGATTTAATTTAGCAACTTTGTGACCGAATCTAGCAACAATGGGAGAGAATCAGATAAGTTGAATAAGAGGGAAAGAAGACTGAAGAAAACAGTGATATGTGGAGATAGCACCTTCAGGAATATGGGGAAGATTTGAGATAACTCGCAAAGGGAAGTAATTAGCCTAAGAAGGGCAGGAGTATGGGAGGTAATGAAGCAGGCAAGAAACATAAATTTTGAGGGGGGGGGGGGGGGAGGAACCTTAGTAATACAGGGAGGGGGAAATGGACTGGAGATGCAAGGAGTAAGGGGAACAATGGCAGAGATTGAAGAAGGATTAAGGGAAATAAGAAAGAAAGAAAAGAGAGTGAACATAATAATGGTGGGAATCCTGAGGAGGCCCAAAGAGAGCTGGAGATATGAGAAGGTAAGGATGGCGATGACGAGATCAAGGAGTTGACACAGTGCATGAACTCGGTGCTAAAGGAAAGTGGGATTAAAGGATTTAGTTTCCTAGATTTGGACAGAGAGGTGGATTTTTGGAGTTTCGAAGAAGATGGTTGGCACCTAAAAAGGGAGGAGGAAAGGCATATAGCAGGAAGGATAGAGGAGATTGTTAGTCGAGAAGAGAGGAGGTCGTCATTGGAGAAGAACAAAACAGATTGACTATCAACGAACAAGGGAGAGGAAAGGGAGGAGGAAATAGGGGCAGAGGGAGGAGAAGGGATGAAAAAGGAGCAGAAGAGTCAATACAGGGGGGAAAGGTTAGAGGAAAAGAGAGGGAGAGAGGGGGGGATAGTCTTGGAAGAAAGGAGATTATAGACAGTAGTGAGAAGAATAAGGGTAAAAATAGGAGTGGAGTAGAAGTAAAGGAAACAAATAAGGATCCAGGGGGAGTGGAAGAGGAAAGGAAGGGGGGGAGAAAGGAATGTAGGAGGAAGAAGAAAAAGAAACAAGAATTCCATGGCAAGGATATGGGGGAAATAATAATTGGGTGTGTGAATGTCAATGGATGGAGGCTGGGAATGATGGAGGAAATAGAGAGAGAAGCAGAGGAAGGAAGGTTGAATATTTGTGGAATAGTAGAAACAAAATTAAAGGGAAAGATAGAATGGGGAGGGGAGAAGTATGAAGTAATAGGGAAAGGAAGAGAGAAAACAAAGAAAAAGGGTGGAGGAGTCGCAGTGGTGGTAGAAAAAGACAAATGGGAAGTTGAACAGGTGAACTTGGGGGAAGGGGAAGACCAGGAGGACATACTAGTAGTGAGGGTGAAAGGGGAAATGAAAAGAGCTAAATTTATGCTGATTGTATGCTATATGACGGTAGAGGGAGGGCTGAGAGAGAGGGAGGAAAATCGGAGAAAATACGAAGTAATAAGGGCTGTGATGAGAGGAAACGAAGATGAAATCATAATAATGGGGGATATGAATGCTCACACAGGAATTTTAGGGGAACAAATCAATAGGAATGGGCAGTTATTGTTAGACCTATGTGAGGATGAGCAGCTAGAAAATTTGAATATGGTAGAGGCTGAGGGGAAAGTAACATGGAGAGGAAGAGAAGGGAGGAGGCCAGCTATTGATTATATATTAGTGAACAGGAAAGCAGGAGAGTGATAGAAATGGTAGTAGATGAAGAAAGAAACTTTGAAATAAACAGTGACCATAACCTACTGAAACTAGGATACAGCATAAAGGTTCACAAGGAGAAGATAGAGAAGTGTAGAGAGGCTAGTAAGCCAGAAAGATGGAAAATGAAGGAGGCGGAGTGGGGGAGGTTTAGGGAGGAAATAGGGAATATGGATATAGATGAAGTGGGGGGAGGGAGTGCAATGCAAATTAATAAGTGGATAGAGAGGGAAATAAATAAGGTAGCAGAGAGAGTGTTAGAGAAGGAGAAAATAGGGAGGAAAGGTAGAGGAATGAAAGGGTGGTGGAATAAAGACATTAAGGAGGTGAGGAAGAAGAGGAAAGAGAGGAATAGGATTAGGAAAGAGTTGGAGAAGGGGAAAATATAAGTGGGGAGGAAATTTGAATAGCAAGGGAAGAATACGAGAGGGAGAGAAAAAAAGACAAAAAAAAATAATAAGAGGAGCAATAGAGAAGCATGAACAGAAAGAAATTGACAGGATAAAAGAGAAGGGGGACAAAGGAAAAGCTGAGTGGTATAGATTGTTAAAAAGAGAACAAAGGAGGGAAAAGGTAGTAGTGGAGCTGAACGTAGGTGGGGGAAAAGTTAGGGATGTAAATAAAATTGGAGAGGAAATAAAAAGATACTGGGAAGAAGTGGGAGGGGTAAATGACCAAATAAGAGTAGGGCAATGGAATATTGAATTAAATGAGGAAGAAATACATGAAAATATGAATGAGATGGTGAGTGAGGAGGAGATTAGGAGGAGTGTGAAGAAGCTGAAGAGAAACAAAGCGGCAGGGCCGGATGGGATAACAGCAGAGATGTATATTGAAGGAGAGGAGATGATAGTTAGGATGTTAACCCTCCTGGCCCGGGCTGTCTCTCCAAAGGACAGTGTGGGCTACCCGGGCGATCTGGCCAAAAAACGTCTAGGCCTAGGCTACCGTATTTTTGTTTAGTTTAACTGCTAGAAATTTCCCACGCATCTATTAACGTACTGCGGTTTCCAATCTGTAGCCTGGCGTTGAGTAGAGCTCTCTAAGTCAACTGGTTCAGTTGTGATGACGATTTCAGTGGAGCTAATTTTGCCGCGATGTTGACAATATCGGAGCTTTTCACACACTAATTTCGTCTGACGTCACAACAATAACATTGATCCGACGTCTCCTTATTGTTTTCGGAGGTGCGGTGACGCAACTATTGGCTTTGTTTACATTCGTCGGACGCACAGCGTTCAGACCAAGCTGAATAGGCTTGAAAGCTTACTGCCTAGTAACAGGACACCCGGGCACCTGCCCTTATTTCGTGGTGTCCTTCCACACGGACACCCGGGCAGGAAGGGTTAAAGAAGCTATTTGATAATATATGGGAGGAGGAAGAAATACCAGCAAGATGGAAAGAAGATTTATGGAAATTGATTTATAAAGGAGCGAAAAGTGTGCACGAAATGGGGAGTTATAGACCAGTAACGGTAATAAACATAATAAATAAGATATTTTATGGGATACTAAAGGAGAGGGTAGGAGAGTATGTAGAAGAAAGGATCCTACTTAGTGAAGAGCAAAATGGGTTTAGTAAGGGAAGAAGAGGAACAGACAATATATATATATTAGATGAGATTATAGAGAAAAAGGCAAAGCAAGGGAAATGTGTGTTTATAGTGTGTTTGGATGTGGAGAAGGCATATGATAAGATTAGTAGGGGAGTTGCAGAAGCAGTGATGGAGAAACTAGGAGTGAGTAGAGGAACATGATAATGAATATGTATGACGGGGCGGAGACAGAAATTGTGTGGAAAGATATTGCAGTGAAAGGAATCAGAAGGAAAGGGCTAAGGCAGGGATGTAACCTGTCACCATTAATTTTTGCAATGTGCATGGAGAGTTGGTGAGGAGAATTAAGAGTAAGGGAAAAGGAGTGAAAATAGGTCAATATATGCTAGCAATTCTGACGTTTGCTGATGACAAAGTGTTGATAGCAGAGAAAGAGGAAGATATGGGAGAAATGTTACAGGAGGCGGAAAGGTTTGGCAGAGACTTAGAAATGAAGTTCAGTGTAGAGAAAAGCAGTATGATAGTGGTAAATGGACCAGAGGCAGCAGAAATGAGGATAGGAGGGGAAAGAATAGAAACAAGGGAGGAAGTGAAGTATTTAGGGGTATGGATAGGGAGGGAAGGACAATGAATGAGAAAATCATGAAGGTGGAGCAGTGTAGTGGGAAACTGGAATGTTACAAAAACCAGAGTGAATAAATATAAAATAGTAAGGGAGGTGTGGAAGGACTTTGAAGTGCCGAAAATAATGTACGGGATGGATGTGAGAGGGAGTACAGGGGGAGAAATAAATAGACTAGAGATGGGACAAAATAAAATAGGAAGAATAGGGTTAGGAGCAAGAAGGTGGACAGCAAATGAAGCAGTGAGAGGGGAGATGGGATGGAGTACGTTTGAGGAAAGAGTGGCGAAGGCAAAGTTGAGGTACAAGAGTAGGTTGGAGGAAATGGAGGATAATAGGTGGCCATGGAGAGTGTATGAATGGGGGGAGGGGAAGAGTAGATGGGCAAAAGAGTGTAGGAGAAAACTGAAAAAAAAGGGAGTGAAACAAAGAAGGGTGGGAGAGGAGTGGAGAGATGTAGGGAGTAATGCAGGACTAGGTCAGGGAAGGAGACTAGAGAAAGAGATAGGAACAAGAGTGAAGGAAGTAGGAAGACAGGAATAGAAGAAAAATATGGAGAAGAAAAGTACACTGATAAGATATAGAAGCAAGGGGAGACCGAGAAAAGAGGAGTTTTATGACGGAAGTTGGGGAGCTGAACTACTATTTAAGGCTAGGGCAGGAGCATTAGAGACAAATAGGAGAACATGGAGGTGGAATGGGGGGATGAAAGAGTGTCTGCAGTGTGAGGTGGGAGGGAGGAGAGTGGAGGAGACAATAGAACATATAGTGACAGAGTGCCAGGGGTATGCAGAGGAGAGATGGGTTGGAAGATGAGTTGAAACGGTTGGTAGGGGAGAGGGAATGGTAAGAACAGAAAGAAGAGGAAGATGAAGGTGTAAAATTTGTGTTAGGTCTCAGGACAGAAGAGGGGGTAGATGGGGAAATGGAGAAAAGAATGAAGGTAGTGAAGATTCCTGGAGCAGGTGTGGCAGAAGAGAAAACGGAATAGAATAGAATATAATAGGGTGAGGGGGGAGAAGGTGATCAGAGTGGGGGAGGAAGATAAATGAGATTAAATAGTAGAGAGGGGGAGAAGGGAAAAGTTAAGTTAAGGAGAGAACAAGATATGGGGGGGTGGAGGAGGGGGTAAAGCCCGGTTCACACTAGCCGTCTGTTGGGGTTCCGTTTAAAAAACGGACATGGAGAAGTGAAGTTGAAATGAAATGCGTACCACATTCCAGAGCGTGGGCCAGACTCTGGGGTACAGAACGTACTTCTCTGGCGTACGGTAAACACCTACTAGACGATCGTCAACATAGACTGAGATACGATCTTTCTTGGTGTTTATTTCTTTATTTGGAACGAAGATGAACCACCACCGTAATTCAATGCATATTAACTAGGAATATACATCAAAACCAAGCCATCACGTAGCCTGCAGTTGCCCACATATTTATATAAGTTCTGTAATTAATTCCTCTCCGTGACCATGCTAATGGAAATATATTGCGCATCATTGAATTACGAGTGTATAGTGGTTAATTCATATGATTAGTAAACTGATAATTAAAAGAAACCGCATTCGCAATTCATTCGTATAGGCCTAGGCCTACTAGGCCTATATAATTTACATTCATACATCAGATCACGATTAGAAACTATTAACTTATGTGGGCGACGGTACCTGGACATAGACTAATTATATGTACTGTAGAAGGGAATCGAGATTTTATTGGAGCATGTTGTTGTTGTTCTGTAGTTATATAGGTGTTCATCGTCTCTATCTGGAGGCGCGCGAAGCAGTACAACGTGTTAACTTTGGTGGTGCTGTGTCGGCTGCCAGGTACACGATCAATAGGTTAACATATTAAACTGCCTTAATATTTGCCTTGTCATTAAAATTATACATATAGCATATATTGTGATGCGATATTAACTATAATGTAATGGAAATTGGCAGAAAAATATTACACGCATTTCACTTCAATGTTCAATATACGTACACCAAAAAGATAAATCTAAACCATCTTTTTGAGTGGTACGCATTTTGGTGAACGGCTCCCCGGTTCACAATACGTACACGCCGTATGTCTGTAAGTGACGTCACTCTGACGTCACAATTTTTTATACGTACAGTAAAACGGTAGGAAAAACGGCTAGTGTGAACCGAGCTTAAATAGGGAGAGGAGAATTCCTCGTAAGCTATATGCAGTAAACCCTCGCCATCTCGGACCTCTAGAAGTCGGAAACCTGTACTAGTCGGACTGGCTATGGCCTCTCGGACATGCACTTCCGTATTTCGGACATTTCCGTCATCGTTCCGACAGTCTCTGACGTTGTTGTTGTTGTTGCTGTTCCTCAGGCTGTCTGGCCGAGCAGCCCCAAGGTCCCGAGCAAGGCCAAGGCCATAACCGAGCGCCCCCACAGAACCCTCCCAGCTTACCACTAATAATGCCCAGGTGACCGAAGCCACTCAAAGGCGGGGAGCTGAGGAGGGTGCGGAAACGCCCGGGAAACAAAAGCCCCACCCAAGGCCCTGTGCCCCTCAGCAATTATAAAGGGAAAGTTGAGGGGCAAAGGAAAAATGTGACGCTTTGGCTCCCAATCTGCCAGGGTTGGCAGTAGGGAGGTCAATCCACGGAAAAGACGCCGTCACTTGAGATCTAGAAAATATATAAGTAAAAGGAACAGTCAGAGTAAGCTATGGGTATGGCAGAGAACGCTCAACTCTCATTCTGATAGACCAGCCCATCACCTATCTCTGACGTTGTCGGACTTTATATAAGTATTCGGAAAATGTCCGTCATAACCGTCCTCTGATATCTCGAATATATCCGAAATGTGTCGTAACGGTGTCCGACAAAGGATGACGTGTCGGATGACGACCTCACGTCACCGGACAATAAGGGTGAATATCCGATATTATATTTTTCAATTCCATCACATTAGAAATTATTCAAAGATTACAACAAGTCCAAATAAGACATAGTTATGTTAATGTATAAGGGAGTTAGGTAGATGAATTTTGAGAGATAGATAGATAGAAAGAGAGTGTACAGTATATCGAGGGAAAAAACAAAACAAAAAATGTATCAAACGTAAATCTTCCGTCTCTACTCGCACGGAGGGGAGAGTTGAAATATTTTGTTGACTATCTTATTTATTATTTATCTATGTGCTGGAAGGATATTATATTTTTCAATTCCATCACATTAGAAATGATTCAAAGATTACAAAAAGTCCAAATAAGACATAGTTATGTTAATGTATAAGGGAGTTAGGTAGATGAATTAGAGAGATAGATAGATAGAAACAGTATATCGAGGGAAAAAACAAAACAAAAAATCTATCAAACGTAAATCTTCCGTCTCTGCTCGCACGGAGGGGAGGGTTGAAATATTGTGTTGACTATCTTATTTATTATTTATCTATGTGCTGGAAGGATATTATATTTTTCAATTCCATCGCATTAGAAATTATTCAAAGATTACAAAAAGTTCAAATAAGACATAGTTATGTAAATGTATAAGGGAGTTAGGTAGATATGCATTAGAGAGATAGATAGATAGATAGAAAGAGAGTTGCAGAGGGGGAGTGAGCGATTTTATGTGGAAAAAAGCTAAAAATACCCTGGCAAAAAACTCCCGAATCATCGGTAAATCTCGGTAAAAAATTTGTAAAGTCGAGCTAAAGTGTTTGTTGTGCGGGCAAGGGGTAGTACTATGCAACCTTCGGTAAAGTGAAAATTCGTTGCAAGAGTCTTCGTTGTGCAGGGGTTTACTGTACTGTGTTTTGTATTACAGATTATAGGGTTCGAATAGGGTTGTCTTCGTTTTCTAGGTTGACGCGGACGTCTCTCTTGAAGTCGGATTTTTTCCGTAGTCTCCGATTTCATTGTTGTCTCGGACGGACATTGGTTAGGTTGGATTTTATCCTCTGTTAGGTCGGACACAAGCCGGACTCCGGACATCTCGGATTTTCGGTCATCTCGGACTGGGTCTCCCCCCCCCAATTAGTCCGAGATAGCGAGGGTTTACTGTACTTCAATACTTTTCTTTAACTATTCCTTCTACGACTACTTATTTTCTAAACTACATCTTAACTAAGCTCTAGCTGTTTCTGGAGAAAAAAATCACCGGTGCATAGGTGAGCTGGTTCCAAAAAAAAAAGGGACAGCAACTCCACAAGAAGAAGAAGATAACATTGTCAGTTCCCGCCAACCAATATTTGTGGTGAAAATCGAGCTTTGGCTTACTCATATTTTGTTAATTGTGCCTTTAATATTCAGAATACTTGATTCCCAAGTATACAGTGTTGAAAATAAAGAGTTATAGAATAATCTTACAGGGTGTTGGTGTTGTGTTAAGTCCAAATATTAGGCTGATAAGCATACATAGCTAGGGACTTTGCCTCTTTACTATCACTAAGGACTGTGGCTGCCCAATATGCAATAGCCTATAGGCTAGGCCTATCTCATTGGTATACCATATCTCATTCAACACTCAACACTATAGGCTGCTGGCATTGGCCTTAATGCTATCACTATCCAGTAATATTGCAGTGAGCTAGGCCTACAGTTGCAACATCCAGAAAATTGAAATTGTACTTTCAACTGAACTGAACTCTACAGGGGAGGAGGGAACGGTACTGTATTGTATAGGCCTGCACATGGAAGATACTTGAAGGTAGGCTATAGCCTAGCCTAGTATCAAACCCTCTCCCTGAAGAGAAAGCATGCATCAAGAGCCAACATCTGCCACGACTGGGGAGGACTTGCTATAGCCTAGGCGAATCCTATATTCGTCCTCCCAGCGTCACAGGACCCTCCTCTCTAGGCTACAAGCTTCCTGAACGTCGGTCCGAGCCTCCGAGGCTATTCAATAGTCTCCTAAAAGACATTCGTGACCTGACAGAACTGCACGGTGGAGGCATTCAAGAGGAGGCTGGACAAGTTCCTGGAGCGACTACCAGACAAGCCTCCCATTCCACACGGTCCTGCGAGGAGCTGGATCAATCAAACTCGATCTTCGACCAACTTATGTAGCCTATAGCCTACCCGGATCGAGGAGAGGTGTGGAGGCGGTGGACTACCAAGTTGAAGACACCTGTAGTCCCTGAACTACAACAAGGTAGAACAAGGTAAGGTAAATCTACTTTACTTGGGTAAAATTGCTGTTTTGTCCACAGCCTAGCCTATTTTGTGGTGAAAATAGGCCTATTTTTGTCTAGGCTATGGTATTCAAACGATTATAGGCCTAGGCCTATATCTATTTCCTCTAGAAAATTTGTTAACCTAGGCTAACTTACCTGGTAAAATTGCTGTTTCGGTGCCACTGCCACAGCCTAATAGCCTATTTTGTGATGAAAATAAGATGTTTTTCCTCTTACATTTCGAAACCCATTATGCCATCAAACAGTACAATAGGACCATAGGCCTACAGCTGGGAGAGTGTAGATAGCAGAGATGGGGTGTTGTAGATAGAGGAAGATGTTGGAAATTTGGAATGGCTTTGGTAGGCTATGTGTCACGTGTGTTAGTCTGTATACGTCGTCGAGGTGTCCCCCGACTGGGTGCGAACATGATAGCCTAGCCTATACACTGTAACGCTAGGACGTACTATCACACCCACTAAATGTCCGCCTTGGCTGGGATCGAACCCAGGTCAAGCAGATTCACATGTGAGCGTGCTCTCCACTCGACCGCCGCTGCTCTTTGGTACATTAGCCGGTAAGATTAGGAGTAGTGGGCGTACCACTACCAACATACAGCATAACTCATCTATAAAACATTAACCTAACCAAACAACCTAACCTAACCTAACCTAGTATTCATGTAGTACTAGGTTAGGTTAGGTTAGGTTAATGTTTTATAGATGATTTATGCTGTATGTCGGTAGTGGTACGCCCACTACTCCTAATCTTACCCATTAGCCTATGTAATTCAAACCATAGCCTATGCATATACATTTTCTCAGGAAAATTAGTGAACTTAACCTAACCTAACTTACTGGTATAGCCTAGGCTAGGACTGATTGTGATAATGTGGCTCTACTATTCTAGACTCTGGCAGCCTATCTGCTTTGACATTGCCACTGACCCACTGGGCACTAGCTTCTGGCACTTCCGCAGCGCCAGTGCCGCTGCCATAGTGACTGGCAGTGTCAGTGCAGCCTTTATCACCCCTGCTAGCCTGATTAGGCCTATCTGTCATCAGAATGATCTGATATTTTCTGAAAAATCTAGTATTTGCCTAAATTGAGTCTCGATTCCTTGTGACTGTAGAACTGTCGGCTCCAAAACGACGAACAAATGTTTTCTATTTTGGGTAGCACTAGTTTTGAAGTTGAAGTTGAGTAGCACTACGATAATCGGCCTCTATTTACACCCTGACTATGGGTATTACTATAAATGAAGATAATAAAGTGTACAGGATCTTTGAATGGTTACATATTGAGAGTACAGTACTGTACTACTGAATCCACTGATATGGAGAATTGGTGTTCACGATAATAAATAAAGTTAAAATACCAGCTTATTAATTATTACAGTACAATGAACACTTCAACTCCTGAAAGGCAACCCCGCCTGAGCCGTTACAATGCATATACATACATAACATACATAAAATTTTAAGACTGAGTGTTCCACACATAAGTGCAGTTTCAGTCTCTTGTCCTAATGGCGGCGTTCCAGGCAACCCTGTTAAGGGCTGCTTCACTTGTCAAGTTCTTGGATTTGAGATCGGCGCGTATAGTCCGATCCCAGGTCTTCCTCGGTCCACCCCTTGGTGCAGCTCCCTCCACAATCACAGACCTGCATTTTTTCACTCAATTTTGTTCATCCATTCTCTCCACATGTCCATACCATCCCAGTCTACTTGTACGCATCACCTCGCTAATACTCTTTATACCTAAACGTCTCCTCAGCTCAACATTTGTTATTCTATCCTGTAGCCTGGCCCCACACATCCATCTCACCATTCTCATCTCATTACGCTCCATTCTGTTGACATCCTCTACTTTAACCCGGGAGCTGCGGGGAGACTCTTAAGAGTTCCCCCGGCGCACTGCGGGGAGACTCTTAAGAGTCAGAGAAAAAAAAAATCAACTTTTGACATCGAAAAAAAAAAAAAAAATTTTTTTTTTTTGTTTTTTTTTTTTTTTTGGCCCCTGGGCCATGCAAAATCTCAGTCCTCTACCTCCCCTCCTTCCCCACTTTCCTCCTCTCCTTCAGTTATCACCTATTTTCCCTGTTATTCCCTTATTCTGAGGTATATTTTCGTGCTAACATTAGAAATCCGATTGGAGGGTGTGGTCATCACTGATAGCAAGCGAGTGCAAGAGAGAGAGAGAGAGTATCGATCGACTGTGTCTCAGTGGCCTTGGGGGAAATTGGCGGGAAAGCAGATTGCCTCACCCATACATTATACAACTCGCGGGCTATATCTCCGATTTTGACCATCCAAACGCTGTTTTCACTCGTTTTATTGTTGTTTCAGGTTAATACCTTTATAATCAACCCATAATAGGCGCATATGGATAAGTATTAATGCTATTAATGGCACAATGAATATTTTAGTGACGGAAACACCTCAAATACGTCAGCACAGGGGGACGTTTCCAATTACCCCCATGCGCACTTCAGAGGTTAACGGCCCATGTTTCTGAGGCATACGTCATTGCACTTCTAACACATGAGGCATACACCTTTCCCTTCAGGGGGAGAGGCATTCTTTTCATGGTCAGGATTGGCATCAATTCTCTGAACTTCCCCCAGCCACACCTAATTCTAGCAACAGTGGCAGCCTCGGCCCCACCACCGGCAGAGATGGTATCTCCTAGGTAACAAAACTTGTTCACCAGCTCCAAAGACTCATTTCCAAAATTCACAGCCACAGGATCATCACTTAACACAAGCTCGCCTTTGCACACTACGCACTCAAATTTCTCTATTTCTGACTTATCCTTCGGCAGGGGCCCCTTTATTCTACTACAGCGCTTACTCCCATGGTGTACCCAACATCGACAGATGCTACATTGAATTGAGTTAACGCCCACTCCCTTTCCACACACTGCACATGGGTATGCACCGCTCTTTTCCACATTGCCTCGTCTCAAACTACAATGCATAACCTTGGTTTTGTTAATATTGACTCTTAACCTAACAAGTGCGCATGGGGGTAATTGGAAACGTCCCCCTGTGCTGACGTATTTGAGGTGTTTCCGTCACTAAAATATTCATTGTGCCATTAATAGCATTAATACTTATCCATATGCACCTATTATGGGTTGATTATAAAGGTATTAACCTGAAACAATAAAACGAGTGAAAACAGCGTTTGGATGGTCAAAATCGGAGATATAGCCCGCGAGTTGTATAATGTATGGGTGAGGCAAGCTGCTTTCCCGCCAATTTCCCCCAAGGCCACTGAGACACAGTCGATCGATACTCTCTCTCTCTCTCTTGCATTCGCTTGCTATCAGTGATGACCACACCCTCCAACCGGATTTCTAATGTTAGCACGAAAATATACCTCAGAATAAGGGAATAACAGGGAAAATAGGTGATAACTGAAGGAGAGGAGGAAAGTGGGGAAGGAGGGGAGGTAGAGGACTGAGATTTTGCATGGCCCAGGGGCAAAAAAAAAAAAAATTAAATTAAAAAAAAAAAAAAAAAAAAAAAAATTGATGTCAAAAGTTGATATTTGTTTTCACTCCCTCTTAAGAGTCTCCCCGCAGTCCGCCGGGGGAACTCTTAAGAGTCTCCCCACAGTTCCCGGTTTAAACCCTTGCTCGCCATGCCCTCTCTCCACTCTCTGAATTTGGCCTCAGCATCCTGTATACTGTCAGCTATTAGGACTAAATCGTCTGCATGAAACAGTTCCAACGGGAGTCCGCCTCTAAAAACTCTAGACAGCGCATCCAAGACCATAATAAAGAGGAGGGGCTTAACACTGAACCCTGATGGACTCCAACACGGACTGCGAACTCATCACTCAGTACACCCTTCACCCTCACCGAACTTCGCAAATCCTCATACATCTTCATTATCACACGCACCAGCCACTCTTCCACACCAAGTTTCCTCATAGCCCACTGTACAACATCTCTAGGTACCCTATCAAAGGCCTTCTCCAGGTCCACAAACACAAAGTAAAGATCCCTGCCTTTTAGTAAGTATCTTTCCTGTATCTGCCTGACTATGAAGATAGCATCGGTTGTACCACGAACTGGCATAAAACCAAACTGCATATCATCAATAGAGATGCTTTGCCTGATCAAACCCTCAAGGACTCTCTCACAGACCTTCATGATTTGGTCAAGCATTTTCAGGCCCCTATAATTTCCTCTATCTAGCGCATCCCCTTTTCCTTTGTATATATTTACTATTACACTTTTGAGCCAATCCTCTGGGATTTTCTCATCTTTAATAATGGTGTTTATCAACTCAGTGACTAAGTTTACACCAATCTCCCCTGAGGCTTTTATCATCTCAGCGACAATGTCGGACCAACCTGGAGCTTTACCGTCCTTCATTTTATTGAAAAAATGACATTAAACCATTGTATGTTTGTATGTATGTAATGGTATCACACTACAGGTATTGGAAGTTAGTACAGTACATACATTACTATATGCAAAAGTGGTTGAAATTATAGCACTCTAACAATTATTGATCTCATACAAACGAGATACAATTTACCTTTTTCCTCTTCCTTTCTCCTTCCCTGTATAGCGTCACACAGATGTTCTCAACGGCTGGGAGGTTGGTGAACTCAAACTGCTCCCCCCAGAAGCACATCTCACTCTTTTGTTTGCTGGAAGTGCGGGCAAAAAGGCCATTGTCCAGCAGTAGGTCACAGAAGTACCTGGTTGGATAATGTTTTTGGTCAGGAGTGTAAATGATAGAAGTTCAAAATACAAAATGAAAATAACTAAGAGTAAAGGTATATATTTGTATTATTTGTAACCAATCAGCACCCATAAACAATACATTTATTCTTTGGGATTTGGAGTGAAATGTTCAGATAAAATGTGTTACTCTCCTGGTTGTACTGAGTTGGAATCCCGGGAGGACCATATGCTTTCATTAGTGTACTCAAGTGCATTGGGTTTGTAGTTGATGATTAATGTTAAGAACGAGGTGTTACTTCACTATGATGGCTGTCTCTTGCCTTGCAAATTGATAATGCAAAGATTACATTTATAGCTGAGATTTGTGCTGAAATGTATTTGATTTAAAACATATGTACAGTGTGTATATACTTAGGCACATACCCCATAGCTGGGGGTGGTATAATAGCTTGTTAATTTGCAAATTATTCTTTGGCAGCCACTAAGTATAATACTGTACTGTGATAGGCTGGTCTATCAGAGTGAGAACTGAGCGTTCTCTGCCATACCCATAGCTTACTCTGACTGTTCCTTTTACTTATATATTTTCTAGATCTCAAGTGACGGCGTCTCTTCCGTGGATTGACCTCCCAATCTACCAAGATTGGAAGCCAAAGCGTCACATTTTTCCTTTGCCCCTCAACTTTCTTTTCATAATTGCTGAGGGGCACAGGGCCCTGGGTGGGGCTTTGGTTTCCCGGGCGTTTCCGCACCCTCCTCAGCTCCCCGCCATGGAGTGGCTTCGGTCACCCAGGCTTTACTGTGGTCGGCACAGAAGGTTCTGTGGGGGCGCTCGGTTATGGCCTTGGCCTTGCTCGGGGCCTTGGGGCTGTTCGGCCAGGCAGCTTGGGCAACAACAACAACATACTGTACAGTAAAAACAGTCAATATACAGTATATACTGTAAGTAAATACAAACTTCAATTACCTCTTCTTGGTTGCAACACCTTTGGCTTCAAGAATGAATATTTTAAGGGAGTTTTGTCCTGTGCACATTGTCAAAATTTGGGTTGACAGCTTTGCGCAGGGAGTCCACCCACCGGTCCCTCTCGTCAGCAGTTCGACAGCTGAAGTACCGCGTTCCAGTTGGCAACATTACCTGGAAAAATAGGGTTAAATTGAGCTCCCTTCGTTCTAAAATAATCTATCTATATACTCAGGCCCAATCCCCATTTTTCCTTTTTTTTTGTGGGGCTGGGGGGGCCAACTCAAAAGTAATAATACAATCAAACACTTACAAAATGAGAGGGGGAAAAAGGGGAAGGTGAAAATATTGAGCTTTACTCAAAAATCAAAATCAAATCATACTCTTACAGACCAGAGGGAGAAAGGAGGGGTGACAGTGGTACAGCAAAGGTAAGAGGAATATATCCTTTGTACAGTAGAAGAGAAAGATCAGGGAATTCACCCCTCATTCTCATAGCCCTGTAGTTTCTTTTATTCAGTACTGAACAATTACTTCGACAATTTCTAAAATGATACCAGTAGAGAACAGTTTTCGCATGTTGCAGGATGGTTACATTAATCATATTCGTTCCAAAGCAAATATAATCCATATACACAGAACGAGGGGCAGCGCACTCCTCGGTGTCACTAGAAGTGTGGCGAACTTATCACAAAGCAATGTATGACGAGGTCTAGAGCTATAATTAGTATGGCAAGTCCTATGAGTTTTATTATGCCATTATTGATGTAGGCTCAATAAAGAAATTACAAATAAAATTCATATACAGTAAACTTCCGTTAATCCGAAGGGCAGCGGACCGGCCCTCGTTCGGATTAGTGGATTTTTCGGATTATCGGACTTTACCCCTATGAACCTGTGTATGACGAAAACATTGAGGCATTAGGCCACCCAAATGACACAATGGTGCACACACACATATCATATGTTCATGAAATCACTTCAAAAGTTTACCATTGTCATTGTAGCCTATTACCTACTTCAAAACATTCAGATTAATGGTCAAAGGAATCTGCTGCTATAAACGTCTTCTTCTTCTTCCGTCTACTAGCGAGTTTGTCTTGCTCTTGAAGATCAGATCAGATCAGATGTGGTTCGGGAAGTAATGCCTTAACAACGGCACTTCCCTGAGAGGTTTTTGTAATTTTCATTTTGTGATTTTCCTTTTGTGATGTGCTCTGTTATATTATATTGTATTGAAAGCACCCTTGTCTTGTTGTCTTGAAAGCACCCTTGGGACGCTCCGATCACTGAACTATAAATAGTAGCGTATCGGAACGTCCAAAGGTGCATTTTCAAGCTCAAGACTAATACGTCCAAAGGTGCGTTTTCAAGCTCAAGACTGAATGCGCTTGCAGAAAATGCGGTGCAAGTCAGTAGCGCATCGGAGCGTCCCAAGGATGCGTTCAAGAGCAAAACAAACTCTCTAGCAGACGATGTGGAAGAAGAAGAAGAAGGTGTTTACGTTTATATCAGTAGCTTCCTTTGACCATTAATCTGAATGTTTTGAAGTAGGTAATAGGCTACAATGACGATGGTAAACTTTTAAAGTGAATTCATGAACATATGATATGTGTGTGCTCCATTATGTGTCATTTGAGTGGCCTAATGCCTCAAAAAGGGGACTTTGGGACTTCTTGAAATTCGGACCATCGGGTGAATTCGGATTTGGCCTCAAATTGAAAAATTCGGACTATTGGGAGATTCGAATCATCGGTCGTCGGATTAACGGACTTTTACTGTATATGAATTATGTGGAATATAAACTAGATTAACCGAGGCTACCACTCACCACTAAACCAAGAGAAGTATTCCACTTGTCCTGATAGCTCAAGTGATTTTCTACATCCATAATTGAGGCACTCAGTCGCGCAACATACCAAACGCCACCCTGGCCAAAACTAGTTTTATTATAGCATTGTCTTGCCACATCCTTCCTCTCTTTGGAAACGCGGGTTGGAGCTTGAAATGCGAATGGCAACATGGCCGAAAGTTGTATCAAGTGCAACGCACTTTTGGCCTTGTTGGCGGAGCACGAGATGCATCCTGCCTTCTCAGTCGCACCAGATACCAAGAGCCTCCCGCGCTGTGTGGATTCAGCCGGCCAATCACAGACCGGGTAGGGTACCGCCTAGCCGCCGGCTCAGCTACTCACCGCCCGCGTTACTCTCCCTTCTCCCGCCACAACACAGTCTGGCCCCAGCCATCACACTCTAAGGATCTTTAACTCACTGCTCGTGTTGTTTTTGTGGTGTTCTTTCCGTGTTGCAACTCTCCCGTCGACAATGAGTGATAGTGACAGTGATAGTGGGAGCCACCCCCCCACCTATAAAGAAGAGACGTAATCATGACGAATGGGTGGAAATAGTGGCAAGGAATAGGAGAAATTCTGGCAAGGAGTATGTCAGCCGTAAAACAGGAAAAACAGTGGCTGCTCGAGTATTGGACCGCCATGCAATGATGGCTGCTATGATAAGATAACTGAGCCTATCCGCCAAGCCATCCACAATAGTTTTTGGGGCACTGCAGAGTGGATAATGCAAAATAGCTACATGCAGAAACATGTACTCTCCATGCCAGTGAAACGACGACGAAAGCCTGCCGACATTGCAAACCCTGGTCCTCATAGGGCGTGTCCACGCAGGTATACCCTCTCCTACCAGTCTACCATATACACAGTTTGCAAGACTGCCTTCATGAATATTTTAGCCATAGGTAAGACAAGACTAGACAATACAATCAACGGTGAGAGTGAGACAGGCACACCTAAAAGAGACAGACGTGGGCGGCACAAGAATCGTGTCACCATTGCAGACCCTGATGTAAAGCGCGTGCACAAGCATATTTTATCATTCCCAGCGTGACAAGCCATTATAGCAGGGCGAAATCTCCAAAGCTGCGTTACCTGGATACAGCATTGAGTGTGGCCCGGATGTACCACCTTTATACCGCCTGGATGTCAGAAAATTATCCTAAAGCTGCGTTACCTGGATACAGCATTGAGTGTGGCCCAGATGTACCACCTTTATACCACCTGGATGTCAGAAAATTATCCTAACGATAAGAAAGTAAAGTTAAGTTTCTACAGACATGTCTTCAAGAGTAAAGAACTCTCCTTCTCACCACCCAATACTGACACTTGCTCGACTTGTGATTTAAAGAAGACAAAGCTAAAACATGCACGAAATGAAGAAGAGGGCTACATTGCAAACACAACTTGACAAACACCTGGCATTGGCACGGCAGGCACAATCGCTAATGAAGACTCTGGGGAAGGACACTGACGAAGATATTCGTGTTATTTGCATGGATTTACAGCAAACTCAACCAATACCTCGTCCTACTACAAACGTTGCATACTACAAGAGGAAAGTCTGCCTTTACAACTTATGCATCTCTAACCTCAAGACCGGTGAAAACTTGTTCTACGTATGGGACGAGCCAACAGGTGGGCGTGGCTCTGTTGAGGTGGAATCTTGCATTAAAAAGTGGATTGAAAACGAAGTGTTGCTCAATGGTGATTTTAGTAAACTAATACTGTTTAGTGATAATTGTGGTGGACAAAACAAAAACATTAACATTATGCTCTCACATATTCATGAACTGCATAGTCGACGCATACAGGAAGTGGTACATTACTTTCTCATCCCAGGGTACAGCTACATGTCATGTGATAGGGCATTCGGTAATATTGAAAAGCCCTTTCGGATGGAGGGTAGCATCTACGATTTCAATCAGTATGTGAAATTGATTGAACGTGCAGTCCACACAGGTAACAAGGTAATTCCCATGTCAAATAATGAATTCCTGAAATTTGACCTGTTGCAAGGTGTCATCACCCACCGTAAGCCAGTAAAGCCACTGCTCTTCTCCGAATGTCGCCGATTCTGCTTCAATCTACACTTTCGGGAGGGCTACCAGTTGTCTCTAGGCTATGAGGGGCCTCTACATAGTGTCAGGCTTATGCCAGGTAAGGCCAGGTATACTCCGTCAGCCTTTAACCTGTCATGAGTGGCACTGACCCCCAAGTACCAAGCTCCCATCAAGCTGCAAGCTGATAAACTCAAGCAAGTCCAACAACTGCTGTGGTGATGGGCTGGTCTATCAGATTGAGAGCCAAGCGATCTCTGCCATACCCATAGCTTACTCTGACTGTTCCTTTTACTTATATATCTTCTAGATCTCAGGTGACGGCGTCTTTTCCGTGGATTGACCTCCCTACTGCCATCCTAGAAGTTGGCAGATTGGGAGCCAAAGCGTCACATTTTTCCCTTGCCCCTCAACTTTCCCTTCAAAATTGCTGAGGGGCACAGGGCCTTGGGTGGGGATTTGGTTTCCCGGGTGTTTCCGTACCCTCCTCAGCTCCCTGCCATGGAGTGGCTTCGGTCACCCGGGCTTTGTTAGTGGTAAGCAGGGAGGGTTTTGTGGGGGCGCTCGTTTATGGCCTTGGCCTTGCTCGAGACCTTGGGGCTGTTCGGCCAGACAGCCTGGGGAACAACAACAACAACTGCTGTCATACATTCCACCCGAGCACAAGGAGTACTATGATGAACTTTTTCGAGTTCAGAGAGACCTCAGTAGAGCAGCTGCACCAGCCTTGGACAGCAACTCTGACTCCTCTGATATTGACGACGACCTGCAAGAGTATGCATCTGACAGTGACAGTGATGATGACAGCAACAGTGCCTGACTACCTGGTGATTACCGGTACTCAATTATAAAAATGTCACAATAAAGTAGAGTAATAATGCATAATAATGTCATAATAAATTCATTAATTTGTTTAGTAAGACAGTAAAATGTGTTGAACAGTTATAGCAATCTTTACAGTAACAAAAATATTATAGTAAACAGTCATCAATCATCTTCCTTAGAAACGTAAAGGTCCTTCCCAAGTTGAATATTAAAATATCAAATATTTATAGATTAAATTAATACTAGCTTACTAACTTTCTAAAATAGAATTACCGGTATTAATAAAACATAATATTGTTAAACAATAAGCTAGCTTATTACTCTATTCCTGTGACAGTTTTAATTATTATTTTATTTTATTTGTTTACCATGTCTTCCACCTATTTCTAATCTTCATTATAGCTTATGTTGTTTATTTATTTATTATTTTTTGGTATCTTACCCTACTCTTCCATGTCTTATTATTATTCAGTGCTATTAATATTATGTATTTTTTATAGTACATATTCATGTTCTCAATGTTTCTACAGTATTGCATTCTTATGGGGTTATACAAGTTTGGGATTCTTGCATTCCCACTCCCGTTACTCAGAATGATAAGCAATTTTTTATTTTATTTTTAGTTATATGGTTAGATACTAATGTGCTGAAGATTTGTATACCACTGTCACCTCTCTGCTTAATCGGGTCTAATTGTTACGGCCTTTTCAAAGTCGGCAAACTTTAGGCGCGATTTACTTAGTTTTTTATTTACGGCGGTTGGTATGTTGCGCGACCGAGTGCCGTAATTATAGTAATTAGTGTTCAAATTGCATGAAACTTTCACACAATACCGATACGGTACTCATAAATGATGATTACACACCAAAATTCAAGGTGATATCTCTTGATATATTTTTGGGGTAGATTGTAGAATTCGGGCTAACAACAAAGGAATACATGGGACTGATTTAGAGGGGTTCTACTGTAGTTTGGCACCTGTAACCAATAAATCAATCAGACATAGGCCTAAATAGTGTAATAACTAACCTGGAAACAGAGATCTTGACCCAGAATACTGGCGTGGAGAGGTTTGATGGTCACCTCACCTGGAAAGTACAATATAAGTGTTACCAAACAGAACAATTACATAACCGTATACAGTATTACACAACAACACCATGTGTATAATGTGGTTCACAACTGATCATATAAGGCCTATTTCCTAGTACAGTACTTACTTTTTTTGATAATATTTGACAGCAGTCACAGACACTGTAGAACCGAAGTGCTTTTGCAAATTCAACTTGTTGATTAACTGATTCTAGATATATAATAAATATGAATAGCATTGTGAAAAAAACTGAGTTACTAGTTTGAAACCATGAAATCGTTAGTTAAAAATGACCCTAGTGAATTGCTATTATCTTGTCATATTAGGCTAATTATGATTACTTAATAATTAACTTTTATTTTTATATTCATTAATTAGGATTACTTATTAACTATAAAAGTGACAAAGCGAGACTGAACTTTAGGTGACATAAGCATAGTAAAAGTGATTGATTGTTTTAACTTACCAGCAGCGAGGTCGAGTGTATTCATCATCTTGTGACTAGATAAGAGGGACTCATGAGACCGTGAGGACCTGAGTCTGGTGGTAGATGAACCAAGGGCTAGAGGGTCTGGTTCTAGGAGCCCCCCACTGCGACCACCTCGTTTGGTTCGCTCGAGCTTGGTCACAGATTTGGTCCTCTTCAGGGGGTTGCTCTTGAACGATCTCTTGCTGAAGAAGTTCTGAAAGGAAAGGGAAATGCAATTAGTTTAAGCAGAATAGGGTAATAGTGTTGTTGTTGTTCCCTAAGCTGCCTGGCCGAACAGCCCCGTAGGGTAATGGTTATGACTGTTTTTCTAATTACAAACACGCACATATGCTCTAACGTGCAGTAGTCATAACCATTAGGGTAATGGTTATGACTACTGCACGTTAGAGATTATGTGCGTGTTTGTAATTAGAAAAACATAAATATCTGTAATATATTAATGAACATCACAATGGGTCATATAGAAAGACATAAATACATGCTGAATTGTTCAATGTCATAGAGTTCTTGATCGTTTTCACTTAAAACACATATACTGTAGGTCATAGGTAGAAAACTGTTGTATTATAAGTTCTATTCCCTATATATCTTTATATATCACACATACAAACGGTTGTAACACAATACATTCCCAGATGTAGAATAAAGATAACATTTTACAGATATCCTTATGGCCTACATGTTTATGGCAAATGCAAGGTTGCTATTTGCGCATGCACTTATTGTGTCATACCTTAGCTCTTTGGAGCGTGTAGAAATAATTGTTTTATTAATTATATGATAAAAGAAAACAACAGCTAAACGAAGTAGTGGTATGTGGTTCGTATTATGATAGGAATGTATTGATAAGGCATAAATTATTTGTGCTTACAATAATGATTTTATCAATATATTCTGCAATGTCACTTGTACAGTAGGGACCTAACGGGATTATACAGTACATTACCGGTACTAGTGTTATCCGCCAGTGACGCGTTCTAATCAACCAATTCAACAACAGAGGAGTGGAGAGAAAGGAATAATAGATCACCCGCCGGAAGACCTCGACCCATAATGACTCTCTGTCGTAGCCCGTGCCCGCCATCAGCCCCAGGCAACGGAGGTAAGTGGGGTCACCGTTTTTTTTTTTTTTACCTTTCTCTCCTTTTCTCTCTTTCCCTGGCTTGTATCCATTCAGCCAACTGTTTTAAGACGTTTATCCCCATCCAGGTGTCGATATCTTCCTGGCGAGCGATAGCGAGCCAGCATTGTATGAAGAAATCTGGCTTCGTCGGAGACATTTTTCTATCGAAAAATGCACAAATTTAGCTTGCTGTCAAAACAAAAAAAATATATATGCTGGCTCGCTGCCGCTCGCCAGGAAAATATTGACACCTGGATGGTAAAAGTCTTAAATAGTAGGCTGAATGGGGTCGAATGGATAAAAGCCAAAGAGAGAGGGAGAGAAAGCTAAAAAAAAGTGAGGTGGGCTCCCTTAAGTGATGGTTGGTGGTTGTTGTTGTTGTTGTTGTTGTTCCCCAAGCTGCCTGGCCGAACAGCCCCAAGGCCCCGAGCAAGGCCAAGGCCATAACCGAGCGCCCCCACAGAACCCTCCCTGCCGACCACAATAAAGCCTGGGTAGCCGAAGCCACTCCATGGCGGGGAGCTGAGGAGGGTGCGGAAACGCCCGGGAAACCAAAGACCCACCCAGGGCCCTGTGCCCCTCAGCAATTATGAAGAGAAAGTTGAGGGGCAAAGGAAAAATGTGACGCTTTGGCTTCCAATCTTGGTAGATTGGGAGGTCAATCCACGGAAGAGACGCTGTCACTTGAGATCTAGAAAATATATAAGTAAAAGGAACAGTCAGAGTAACCTATGGGTATGGCAGAGAGCGCTCAGTTCTCACTCTGATAGACCAGCCCACCACCACGTGACTAGAACCCAATCCTCTCAGCATCAGCTAGGAAAGGCCCTAGAAAGCCGCCTTTGGCGGGGGGATAGCTCCCCTATTTCAACCCCTTTCGGGGTTGGGCAGCCGCCCGTTGGTGGTGATGGTTGGTGGTGAGGAGGGTAATGATGCGCTCACAACATCCGCTCCACTGCTTCCTTTACCAGGGGCATACCCTCACTGTCTTACTACCTACACACATACGACTCGTATATTATTCCTAGAAGTTCAATGACCTACTTAATTATATTATTTAATAGTGGCCCCTCCATCGTTGACGATGTTGCCTATTAGTATAATAGTCTCCATTCAACACCCACGTCAGTCGTTTGAATCAACCGCCGCGAGGAAGAAAGAGAGTCATCTTCATAAGTGCAATGCTACTTCTCTTATGGTGTCGTCATCTTGATCAGGTACCCACTACGAAAAAACTTTGTAAAAAATAAGAGAATAAAAAAGGGAAAAAGAATTTCCACTTTAACACTGTTATTCACAAGCTTCCCACATTCGGTGCATTTTCTTGCGTTGTGGCTTCTTACCGCCTCTCGCCAAGCACAACAATTCGTCCTTCTGTCACGGGGTGAAAATTTTATTCGTTTATATAGCCTAACCCTTCCCCTGATCTTATGAATTTTGTGTAAAGCCTCAGTCAGCGATACACAACTACTCTATGCAGTAGAATTATACATTTATTATAGAGGTTACCTGATATGGGGACAACTGGCTTGATAATTAGCCTAATAACATGTGTACAGCCTATAACCTAGCATAGGCTATAGCCTAAAGGTATAAATATCATCATAGTTATTAAAGGCACTCTTGAAAATAAATACTGTACACATGTAACAGCCCCCCCGGCCGCCGGAGACATTTTGAGATGTGAAGGTAAATCCACAAGGCACAATCCATGCTCAAAATAAATTAAAAGGGATGAATAATATTGTAAGTAAAAGGGATGTTGGGATGGATGTAGAGTTCGGGCGTACGGTCGTCATTGTTTACATAGGGCGATCGCCGCGCTCGCACTTACGTTCCCGTCTATTTCGACGCTATATTTTCTGCTATTTGCCCCCTGTCATTACTACATGAATACTAAGTTAGGTTAGGTTAGGTTAAAATAGACGGGAACATGATTGGAAAGGTCCGACGCCACTACGCGTAATGTAAACAAAGATGGCGGGATGCCCGCTCACTACATCCTACCCGGGATGTTACGTATGTTTACTGGTGTTTAATCAGGATACTAGGGGAGCTGGCTGCCTGTACTAAAGTCTCAAAGGGATTCACTTAAGGTCCACTAATATAGGCCTAGGCATTGAAAACAGGGTTTTAAATTATTCTTAGCAGTCCCTGTTTTAGTTTTGTAACTTTTGTCCAATAAAGATTTCATGTATATTTGTTGTTGCATTCCAAGAACTATTACATACTTAATTTATATCCTTTCATATGATACATGAGTTACTATAGAGTACTGGTTAAAATACATACCGGTACCAAGTTTCAAGAATAAACTTTGATTAGAACATTTGTTTGTCTATTATTTTCCCTGGGCCGAGTAAAAAATACCTGGGTAGGCTATTCCCATCTCGGGTTAAGTACAATCAGTAGGAACGTAGAAACTTACTTTAATTTTCACAACTTTAAAAGACTCGAGATTCTGCTAGGCTAATTCCGAAAATATTCAATCAAGTCTCCGTTACCCCCATGAAGTCAGGTTATAGTAATGAAAAGACATATCAATTATATATGTTAGTTAGCGGGTGTGTGGCCAGTGTGGACTGTGGGGATAGTGGCAGGGGCTGCCACTATGCCACTTTGGACACTAAGACTAAGTAAAGTTAGGTTAGGGTAAGGTAATGCAAATTATCTACTCATAACATGATAAACAATTGAACAATAAACTACTGTACTATATTCCTTGAAGAAATAAAAACAAACAATTGTACATAACGCTGCGGAAAGATTCTTTAGTGATACCCAAGCCATGGCCGGGATTCCAGGAAATCTATAAATGCACTGTAGGTGGTAGGCCTAGTTGCTGGCTGTACACTTATTAAATTGTACCGGTAATCTGGCTAAAAAGTTACCGGTATACAAAATGAGAACATAGAGGCAGGGTGCAGATCCCACTTTGGACACTAAGTTTGGACTTTGGTTAGGGTAAGTTATTGCAATCTTCCACTCATAATATAAACTACAATAAAATAAGATACCAGTAATACCTACTGTAGCCTATTCTGCCTATAGCCTATACCTTGAAAACAAAAACAAACGGTAAGACTGCGAAAGTATTCTTCAGTGACAGGTCTACCCAAATCATGGCCAAAAACTCTATAAATGCACTGTAGGGCGGCAGGCTTAACCTAGGCTAGGCCTATACAGTACAGTACTGGTACAGTGTACACTCTTTATTAAATTGTGCCGGTACTCTGGCAGAAAATGTTATAAGAACATAGGCTAGCAGCAGACCTCACTTTGGACACTAAGTTAGGTTAGGTTAGGACTGTCTGTTACATACCGTTGGTAAGATCCTGTTGTTACGACTGGGGTTCAAATATATCTATCTATCTATCTATCTATTGCCTGACGCCGTGATCCCCGAAGGGGTGGCCACGAACGAACCGCCCCCATGCACCTCTGTCCCGTCAGTCGACGCCCCTCCCCCCAACCAGCACCGCCTTCGTTCATGTAGTTCCTCACTCCATCCTTCCACCTCATATTCGGTCTACCTCTCCCCCTCTGTCCCTCCACCTCGCTCTCGTACACCCTCTTAGTCATTCTCTCGCTTACCATACGTTCCATATGGCCGAACCATCTCAAGTTGTTCCTTTTCACACTTTCCAGCACATCTACCTCCACACCACACCTCCTTCTTACTTCCTCATTAGTCTGTCTATCCCTCCATGTAACTCCGCACGCACTCCTTAAGTAATTCATTTCCACTGCTCTCACTCTTGGTCTGAGTCTCTCAACCAACGTCCATGCTTCGCTTCCGTAAGTCAGTGTCGGGATTACCACACTGTCATGCAAGGACTTCTTCACTTCCATACTGACCACCCTATTTCTTGTTACTGCTTTTAGCGTTCCTACAACCCTCTTCCCCTGTTGTACCCTCTCCCGCACCTCTTCATCCATAGTCCCATCTTTACTCAACACACTGCCCAGATACTTAAAAGAGTTGACGATCTCCATAGCCTGACCGTTCAGCTTCACCTCACACTCTGTGACTTCACCCCTTTCGAAGACCATAACCTTGCTCTTCCCCGTATTTACCTTCAAATTCCGTTTTTCGCACACTGTTCCAAACTCATTTACCAGACCCTGCAACTCCCATTCATTATCACTCATCAGAACTGTATCATCCGCAAACAGCAGTATAGGTAGCTTCCACTCAATTCCCTCCCTTTTCAGCGATACACCAACATCCACTGCTCTTGATAGTATTTCTTTCATAACTCCATCCATATATACAGTAAACAACCACGGGGACATCACATATATTCAAATATATCAGGGCTCTTATTCATTGGACTAGTAATGGCATAAATGTTACAACGGAAAGCGCTAGCTCCAACCTCTGATGTATATTCCCAGTGAACAAAGAACACAAATACTCTACAGAGTTCTATATGCAATAATAGGCTATCAAACTCTCAATAAATGTGCATGTACTCTAGGCTTAATGTTATGTGAAAACAGCCTATTACTACCTATAACCGAAGGTGCTTGGTTATGGTATGCAAAGTAAGGTGGTAAGAGAAGTTACAGCTTACGTTACTTTAATCAATAAATGTCAGGCACTCCTGCATGAAAGAAAGTGCACTAAAGTCCTTCAACACTAACAAGGAATCTTCTTTAAATGTTAGATGCTATAAAGATGCTCGTATCGGAAATGGAACCCAAAAAAGCAGGCAGCGGAACAATGCTCGTGCAGGCTATGCACACAAAAAGGCAGAATATATAATGCCGTCGGAGCCAAGAATATCCTAAACACAACAACAATAATAATAATCGCCACGACAATGCAGTATTCCTATCAACAAAAAGAGCCTAAGTCATTTGTGTCTCAATACATCAAACTAGGCTGCGAAATGCTTGTGTAATCATAAACGGGTATGCATAAAAAGAGTAATTAGGTTAATATACTTAATGTCTACTATGATTGATAAAGTCTAGCTAGAGTCAATGATACGAGATACTGGTGCGCATGGCATGCCGCATAGCCTAGTGCAAATCTCAAGTCTGTGCGTCAAATATTACGTTATAATGAAGGGTAGCTCTCTTGAGAAACCTCAATACTGAAGTATTAAGCGTTCTCCTGGCGTACCTCAAAGGCAAACAATCGAGACTAGAACAGTGCAGAATGGTATAGGCAAAAAGCCCTCATTCGTGCATGCTCTATTCTCAATGGCACACAGACTAGAATTTACCCAATCAACTCCAGTTCTCAGGTATGTCGTGCAGCTTTTAACTAAAGCCAGCACTCATAGGAAACAATACCTTATAATATCAGACTCCTAGTCTAGCATTATCTAATCCAGCAGAACACTAATAATTAAAGGAAGCGGTACTATGAAAGCCAACCAATGCTTCGTGATCCACTTATCTTAACAACTAACATACATGGGTTATATCAGACCTTAACGCACAATACAACTGGCCAGCATGAAGCTGATTTTGCAGAGTTAACCAGAGGGGATATAATGTTAATAAAAGGTGGTGAAAGATATGAAAAATGAGAGAGATAGGCAGAGGAAAAGATTCTCGGGGACAGGTAGCAAGGGAAAAAGATGGGTGCGTTCTAGAAACCAGATCTGAGGGAGAGAGTGGCGAGGAACTGTATATATACTCGCACCAGCTCGAGGCGCGTGGGAAAAAAGAGGTCACAAGTCCTCTAACCACTAGCAAGAGAGCTTGCAGCATGGTAAGGACCTCTCTCCACCAACCCCCACGAGGCAGCCAGCCGTGACGTCATCGAGCGGGACAAAAACACTACGCGCTCCCTCTCACTCTGTTCTACTCTCTCCCAGATCCCATCATTACTAGTTAATGATAAAACATATACTTTACAATTAAATATATAAAGCCTTGACATGGGTGAAAACAAAGAGCCTTTCTGGACTGCCCATGACACAAGCTTTCATATGAAATAAAGCACACTCTAATACACAAACTGTAGCCCCATCCACTGCCCTGGCGATCCTAGCGAGTCACTGTAGGACAAGCCATGCGGTTCTAACGGAGTGGTTAACGTCACACTGTGTAGTGGCCCGCGGGAACTGTTTTTCAGATGCCTATTTACTAAGAAACATTGAACAATATCTTTAACCTAGCCTATCCTAACCAAAACCTAACGTAACCTTAAATAACTAGTATAGCCTATTAGTGGAATATTTATGAATGTAAAATGTAAACAAATATTGTAACATTACCAAATTATTGAGATATAGCCTATGTACAGGTTCACCCGCTACACAGGATTATATCCGTACCGTTTCATAGGCTTCAGCTACGGTACCGTACCTAAAAAATAATGGTAAGAATGTAGTATTCGGGCGTAGGCTACCGCCCCATAGATAGAAGAAGAAGAAGGACGAGGACGTTGTGAGAGCGTGCTCCGTGATTGTTATCAACTGTACTGTGCCAGAGCCAGTGGATGCCTCTACATCTACTTAGAGAGTGAGAGCTGAGCAATCTCTGCCATACCCATAGCTTACTCTGACTGTTCCTTTAACTTATATATTTTCTAGATCTCAAGTGACGGCGTCTCTTCCGTGGATTGACCTCCCAATCTACCAAGATTGGAAGCCAAAGCGTCACATTTTTCCCTTGCCCCTCAACTTTCTCTTCATAATTGCTGAGGGGCACAGGGCCCTGGGTGGGGCTTTGGTTTCCCGGGCGTTTCCGCACCCTCCTCAGCTCCCCGCCATGGAGTGGCTTCGGTCACCCAGGCTTTATTGTGGTCGGCGGGGAGGGTTCTGTGGGGGCACTCGGTTATGGCCTTGGAATTGCTCGGGGCCTTGGGGCTGTTCAGCCAGGCAGCTTGGGGAACAACAACAACATCTACTTACTCTGACTGTTCCTTTTACTTATATATTTTCTAGATCTCAAGTGACGGCGTCTCTAACGTGGATTGACCTCCCAATCTACCAAGATTGGAAGCCAAAGCGTCACATTTTCCCCTTGCCCCTCAACTTTCTCTTCATAATTGCTGAGGGACACAGGGCCCTGGGTGGGGGTTGGGTTTCCCGGGCATTTCCGCACCCTCCTCAGCTCCCCGCCATGGAGTGGCTTCGGTCACCCAGGCTTTATTGTGGTCGGCGGGGAGGGTTCTGTGGGGGCGCTCGGTTATGGCCTTGGCCTTGCTCGGGGCCTTGGGGCTGTTCGGCCAGGCAGCTTGGGGAACAACAACAACAACATCTACTTCAACATCGCTTACCTAAGTGTGAATAGTGGGGAATAGCAGGTAAGACTGTGTCAGACCAATAACTAGGGCTTAAAGTGGCAAAATAAGTGGTGGCATTTGTAGAACGCTGGTACCAACATGGCGGACAAGATGGACGTAAACAAACCCAACGAGAACGCCACGGAAGATCAACAAAACGGAGTGGACCATCAACAGTGCAGCAGATCAAGTGAACGGATTAAACAACAAACACATAAAACTGACTGTGGTAAGTGTTAAGGCCCAGTCAAGGCCAACAATAAGGCAGTTGAGTGTGAAATATGTGATACTTGGTACCACATAAAATGCGCGAAAGTGCCGGAAAGCGTGTATGACTATATGGTTGAAGATGAAGGTGGGGATCATTTTAACTGGCACTGTATAGACTGTAAAAAAGGGTGTGCGAAGCTCTTTAAATACATCAAGAGAATAGACTCAAAGCAGGAGGAGATGGACGGTAAACAAAAGGCTTTATGTGAAGAAATAGTGGAACTGAAGGAAAGTGTTTCAAGGGAAATTAAAGAAAGGGAGGAAATAGAGGCTAGACTGAGTGTAGTAGAAGCCAAGTGCATGGATGTTGGTGAAAGTGACAACACTGAAAAACAAAATGTGGAGGAAGAAGTGAAGAGGTTGGATGCCAGAATTAACACCATCAGGGACCAGAACGAGACAGTAACTGAAAGGATTGACAACATCAGGGACCAGAACGAAACAGTAACTGAAAGAATTGTGGGAAAGGAACAAATTAAAGCAGAAATGAAAACAGTGATGAACACCGAAAGAGATAGACTATACAGATCAAGAAACCTAATACTTGCCAATGCTCCAGAGCCGGACACGGATGATATGGCAATAGGCACAGCTCGTGACCTGGAATTTGTCACCGAGCTCCTCATGGAGCACATGAAACTCGATAGGGAAGAGTTCAAGATTTTAGACACCTCCAGGCTACACAGGAACATTCCTGATGAATCCAGCCAGCCGCGAGACTACAAGGTGGAACCAAGACTTCTCAGGGTTAGGTTTGAAGCTGAAGAAATGGTTGGGGTAGTAGCTAGGGCCGCACCCTGCCTCGAATCAACAGGCAACCACATCGCCAAGGGAATAAGGATATTTAGGGATAAGACAAAGAGCGAACGGGAAGAAAGGAAGACGCTGATCAATCTAGCTGTGAAGAGAAACGAGGAGAACAACAGCGAGGAATGCAAGTGGATTGTGGACTACAAGAAAAAGGAGGTGATTAAAGTGCCAAAGGAGAATTCAAGGCAGAAGGCATTTCACCAACGTAAATACAGGTAAACTAAGCAACCAGTACCCACACCAGACTCTGAAGTGCCTATACACCAACCTAGATGGACTCGGTAACAAGACTGCTGAGCTTGAAACACTACTGAACAATGAGAACCCAGACCTCATCTTCCTAACTGAAACAAAAATGAATCACAAAATGCTAAGCGGTAACTTTTTCAATGTTCATAAATACAGCGTCATAAGAAAGGACAGAGAAATCCAAAATGCTCCTGGGGGAGGCGTCGTAATACTGGTCAGGAAGGAACTTATTATAGATGAGACATCGGTGAGTGACCTTGTCAATCATTAAGCACAAGAGTCTGTCTGGTGTGAGGTAAGGAACAAGGAAGGGAAAAACATAGTCTTAGGTACCGTACAGTATACAGACCACCTTCCTCCTCAGCAGAGAACAATGATAAAATATGTGACCTCATTAAACAGAGTGAGACCAGCAACAAACATGCACAAATTCTAGTGTGTGGCAACTTTAATTATGGTAACATCACCTGGGAAGACAATATGGTGGTAAACGGTGCTCAAGGACATAGACAAGCCGACAATTTCCTGGAAGCCGTAAATAACAACTTTTGGACCCAGAACGTCAAGGAATGGACCCACCTACGGGAGACGAACAACCCATCGAGACTCGACCTCATCTTCACCAAAACTGACTGTGCAATTGAAAAAATGCGTTACCTGCCACCAATAGGACTGAACAAACATGCCGTTCTTTCTTTTACACTCTCGACTGATACCATATCCAGGGACCAGGAGGGTGTCCCAACAAAACTGAATTACCACAAGGTAGACAAGGAAAGGATGAAAGCACTGTTCAGAGAAGTGAACTGGGAGAACCTCTTCAATGGGAAAACAGCAAGTGAGAAGTGGAACATATTTCGGGAAAATTACGACAAAATTGTGAAGGAATGCGTGCCAGTCTATAGGAACAAGCAAATTTCGCATGCACCCAAGTGGATGACTAGACGACTGCAGATGATAATAAAAAGGAAGAAAGAAGCATGGGGAAGGTACAGGGCCAGAAAGAGTGATATGAGACACGAACAATACAACACAGAAAGAAACACAGTAACCAGGGAAGTGAGGGCTGCCAAGCATGACTATGAGAGGAAAGTTGCTTCGGACTCAACGCCAAACACTTTTGGGCCTATGTCAGATCTAGAACGACTGCCAAGGAAAAAATCACCAAGGTAAAGACCACAAATGGAGACCTAACTGAAGACGACCAAGAAATCGCTACTGAAATGAACAAAGCATTCAACGGAGTATTTGTGCAGGAGGATACACACGGAGCAACACCAGTGACGGACACAATATTCCAGGGACCCAAAGTGCAGGACATAATAATAACCAGGGAAGCAGTTAGGAAACGACTACAAGAACTCAACGCCAGTAAAGCACCAGGGCCAGATGGAGTGTCTCCGGTGATTCTCAAAGAATGTTCAGATATTTTGTGCGACCCACTCCAGGATATCTTCAGCACATCCATTGCGACGGGTGATGTTCCAAGCGACTGGAGAAGGGCTAACATCTCACCCATTCTGAAAAAAGGCAGCAAGACCGAACCACTAAACTACAGGCCAATATCGCTAACATCTATAGTGTCCAAAGTCCTGGAGGGTATCGTACGACAAGTCATCGTGGGACACCTTGCTGAGAACAATCTCATCAGCGACGCACAACACGGATTTAGGAGCAACAGGAGCTCCCTCACAAACATGTTGTGCTACATCGACGACCTAGTAAATAATATTGACAGTGGTAACTGTGTGGACATAAACTATCTGGACTGTGAAAAGGCCTTCGATCGGGTTCTCCACCAGAGACTTCACACCAAACTGGAGGCAATGGGAATAGGTGGAAATATCCTGAAGTGGATCAAGGCATTCCTTTCAGATAGGTTCCACAGGGTTACCATAAGGAACTCCCCGTCGGATTGGCTGCCGGTGATGAGTGGAGTTCCTCAAGGATCAGTGCTGGGCCCAATTCTCTTCTTGATTTATATTAATGACCTTGTTACCAACCTCGAATCAGCAACCAGTCTTTTTGCAGACGACGCAAAGATATACAAAACCATCAGGACAGACGGAGACGTCGAGACCCTTCGGAGAGACATGGAGAGATTGAACGAGTGGAGCAGGAAATGGCTCCTAACATTTAACGCAGACAAATGCAAGACTATGCTCATTGGGCATAATAACCCGAAAGAGGACTACCAGCTACGCGGGACAACACTCCAGAAATCTTCAAATGAAAAAGACTTGGGCATTATTATATCCTCAGACCTAAAATCCTCAGCAAATGTCGCTAAAATCGCTGCACAAGCAAATAGTCGTTTGGGCATAATTAAGAGGAACTTCTCCATATTGGACAAAGAAATCCTTGTACCACTCTATGTGTCACTGGTGCGCCCGATCCTCGATTTTGGTGTCCAATGTTGGTCACCCTACCTAATCAAGGACATACAGACTATTGAGAGGGTGCAGCGAAGAGCAACCAAGATGGTCCCAAACCTAGAAGAATTACCCTACGAAGAAAGGTGTAAGCATCTTGGCCTCCAGACACTAAGTGACCGCAGAAAACGAGGGGACATGATAGAAACATACAAACTTCTACACGGCTTTGAGGACATACCATACACCAGGTTTTTCCAGAAAAATAACAACCACCTACGGGGCCATTCGCTGAAACTCTCCAAACCAGACCACTGGAGAACGACACTGAAGGGGAATTGGTTCTCTATCAGAGTCATCGACAAGTGGAACGCACTCCCAGAGAGTGTGGTTACAGCGCCAACGATTGCCACTTTTAAAGCCAGATACGACAAACATAATAACATAACCTAGTTAATATTGGCTGACCAGTCTTTGTAGGTGGGGTTCACACAAGAAGCCTGCTTCTTAATTCCCCACTATCATTCAATAGGTAAGCCTATCAATACATTATACATAGCCCCACTAGTGTGGGCAGTCCTAAGATTGTTGGATAATGGGTTATCCTAAGCCTAGGCTACTCATTTCTGCTTCAAATCATCATAGGCCTAGGCTAATACAAGTAGGCCAAGGCCTATACAACACTAGGCCTAGGCTTATCTGAAAAATTAATATGCTTGGCTACTTACAAAATCGCTGTTTGGTGCTTGCTAAAAGTCAGGTTTATCCAAAGCATCACCTTGAACTTATAGCCTACCTTATATATAATGAGTTCCCCAAGATTAATATGCACAATTTTAGAATGTGTAGGGCACTCGCAATTCACATGAAGTCAATGTTATATTCCAGCCCCTTAATTCACTCTATTTTCCACAAATCTATCGGTAAATAACAGCTAAACACATTTCCAAGTGTTCCACAAATGACCGTAATTCACTGGTGCGAAACTAATGACGTCATCAGTAGAAACAAGAAAAATGGCAAAATACCTTTCGTTGGAGCGATCTGATCCTGTCATATATATACCCTTGACAAACCAGTAAATCATCATAAAATCGTACAATTTATAGCTTACCTTATGCCTCAAGGTCTTGCGCTCTTTGTCAAACACATAAAATTGATATTCATTCACTAATTTTGAGAAATTAGAGACCCCTTAAAATTGATCCATACGACAAAAATATCGTGTATTTTGGCGGGGGGTTAACTGGGATCATTTTTCGTCAGAAAACTAACATTCAAGCTTAAATTAATATTTTACATTATTCATTTCGGTCAATAGCCTAGGCCTATATTAACCCTCCAGCCCCGGCTATGTATTATATATATATTCCCCGAAACCCGGGGGTTTTGGCCGAAAAACGTCTACGCCTAGGCTACCGCATATTTGTTATTTGGCTTGCTTCCGCATTCCCGCGCATCCCCGAGCGTAGATGTGTTTCATACCTGTAGAATGGCGTTAAGTAGAGCTCTCTTAGTCAACTGGTTCAGTTGTGATGATGATTTCATTGGAGATAACTTTATGGCAAAAACAGACACTTTACACTACTTTTCGATACTTAACCCGGGAACTGCAGGAAGACTCTTAAGAGTTCCCCCGGCGGACTGCGGGAAGACTCTTAACCCGGTGAGACCCAGCGTCGCACGTGTTGCGTCGGCAGTGTTTGATCACCAACTCCCAGCGACGCATCACGTGCGTCCGACATATAAAAAACACTTACGTGGCTCGTAAGGTAGGAAATGGCGGGAGAATAGGAGGGGGAGGTACCGTAGTGTGTGTGGGAGCCGGGCCAGTAGGTGTGAGCGGGCCGAGACAGCCGCGCGGCTGGTGGTGGTGGGCTTAGTGGGGATAGTTTACACCCCTAGTTCACCGCCACTTTGAACCTTCATTACTCCGGTCGTATGGGAGCTAGAGGCTTGAGATTTATGTGAGATACTCCTTAGGATGTATGCCGTACAATGCCATACTCAGTTTTTACCCTAGTGCTCCCGGGCGGGTGGTCATGCGGGGGAGACGAACTATTGAAACCCCCCCCCCCCCCCAAATGACCGAAATGATTTTTTTTTTATTTTTGTCTTCATTTCTCACCATTCTCTTCCATTTTGGCTCAACAAATTTTTTTGAGGCTCCCCCCCCCCAAAAAAAAAATTTCAGAGGTGATTTTTTTTTTTTTTTTTTCATTTCTCATCCTTGTCTTCCATTTTAGCAAACAAAAAAAATAAGTTAAAATGGCTTGGGACTGGGGTGAACAAAATATTATAACTAGCCGGGGCTCAACGGGTTAAGAGTCAGAGAAAAAAAAATCAACTTTGAACATCGAAAAAATAAAAATATATTTTTATTTTATTTTTTTGCCCCTGGGCCATGCAAAATATCAGTCCTCTACCTCCCCTTCTTCCCCACTTTCCTCCCCTCCTTCAGTTATCACCTATTTTCCCTGTTATTTCCTTATTCTGAGGTATATTTTCGTGCTAACATTAGCGAGTTGCAAGCAGGGCATTGTCATCACTGTTAGCAAGCGAGTGCAAGAGAGAGAGAGAGAGTATCGATCGACAGTGTCTCTCCAGCCTTGGGGGAAATTGGCGGGAAAGGAGGTTGCCTCACCCATACATTATGTAACTGCCGCCCTGTATCGCCGATTTTGACCATCCAAACGCTGTTTTCACTTGTTTAATTGTTGTAACAGGTTAATACCTTTATAATCAACCTATAATAGGCGCATATGGATAAGTATTAATGCTATTTATGGTAAAATGAATATTTTAGTGATGGAAACAGCTCAAATACATGCGCACAGGCAGAGGTGTCTAATTACCCCCATGCGCACTTCAGAGGTTAACAATAACATACAGGCACACACGAACAAGCGACGCACTCCTTCTTGTGGCCGGAGATGCGGGGCGTCGGTCCAGCCGGCTGTTGTTTACATGCGTCGGACGTACGCCTCGCACACCAAGCTTACAGGCTTTGAGCTCATGAGTGCCTCAGAGCCCTTCCGGGTAGCTCGGGTGTGTTTTTTATGGGTGTTTAAGAGCCCTTCCAGGTCTGAAGGGTTAAACACATGGAGTAGTTTAGCTAATATATACTGTACATAGTTTTAGATAAATACCTATTATTATCCTTTAATCTACATATTATTGAGCATTCGAGTGCCAATAAAATTACGGTAGTTGTGTTCGTCTTGACTCAGCCTTCGGCGCAATATAACATCGGAGTGTAGGGGTACATTGGTTGTTTGTTTGTTTTTGGCACACTCTCCCATCCAGGAGTTCGCTCTATGAACGATGGCTGTTTCCTTAATGTTATTTATATTTGTTATATTGGTGCTAAAGTCACACTCACCTCATCCGAACAAGTTGCTTTATCACAGTGTAAACAAATAGGCTAGCTCACATGACTCGAGCTCTGGATTTATCCGTTTATATTTACATTAGTAGGTAACATCAGAGGGCTGTATCCAAGGTGTAATCAGAACAAAGTCCCCCTACTGCAGGAAATCGCTGCCACCGATAACATATCCCTACTCGCCCTGACCGAAACTCATCTGCACAACAATATACTTGATGCAGAGGTGCGGATCCAAGACTTCGAAATTTACCGCACAGACCGTCGGGATAGAAGTCATGGTGGAGTAGCCATTTATATAAAGAATAAATTTGCAGTAGAAATCCTGGACAGCCATTCAAACGGGACATGTGAAATCCTCACCCTCTCCATCAAGGATCTAAATCTTGTTATAACGGCAGTATACAGGCCTCCAAACGCCACACAAAAGCTTTTTGAGGAGGTCATGAACAAAGTTATTCATACAGTAGAACACCTGCCAGCTCCCAACACAGAATTCTTACTCCTTGGAGACTTCAATTTCCCACACATGAACTGGGAGACATTGGAAGTGGTGGGAGGAACGAATGGAGAAAAACAACAAGCTAGGCTACTGGCGTCTCTTATGCGGACTAAATTCCTAACAATTTATATCCGAACCAACAAGAGGATCTAACATACTAGACCTAGTAGCTAGCAATAACCATGGGATTATGCACTCCTACGAGCTCTACGAGACCACCATGTCGGACCACAAAATCTGCGAAGCGTCTCTCGCAATAAATGCATTGCTCAATAAACCACAGCAAGGTCAGCAAGAAAAAACAGGAATGGCAAAATTAAATTTTTACCACAAAGATATTAAATGGGTGGAAATTAAAGACAAATTAAAGATGGACTGGGCAACCAAAATTGCGGAAGACAGTGCTGCAAATATGCTCTCTAAATTCACCACAATTTGTGAAGAAATATGTAAAGCCAATGTCCCAGCTAAAAGTCCAGCTAAGAAAAAATACATCCCACAAGACCGTCGCATCCTTATGAGGAGGAGCCTCTACAAAAGAAAATTGGCAAAAAAATCCTCCACATAGTAAAGCCACCAACTTTCACAAGGCCCTTCAGGAGATTGAAAGCAAACTCCTAAAATCCCATGATGACCAGAGGAAGAGAGAACTACAAGCAGTCCAGAACATAAGCAGTAACTCCAAGTTTTTCTTCTCATACGCTAACAAAAAATCCAAAAACATATCGACAGTAGGGCCATTAGAAGACGTCGATGGAAACCTAGTGGCCGACCCAGGGGAAATGGCAGACATACTAAGGGCACAGTATGAAAGTGTCTTCAGTCTTCCTAACCCCCACAAATCTGTGGATGACCCAGCGGCTTTCTTCACAATGCAAGAGCCCTCACCAATACTGACCGACATAATCCCAGAAATTAATGATATAATTCAAGCCATTGACGACATAGCAGCCGACTCAGCAACAGGTCCAGACGGGTTCAGTGCACAGCTCCTAAAAACCTGCAAAGCTGAACTTACGCTACCACTGCAACTAATAGCTGCCAAGTCCATAGCTACCGGTACAGTTCCCTCATCCCTGAAGGAAGGGCTAGTGAAACCTATCCACAAAGGGGGTAGCAAAGGACTGGCCAAAACCTATCGGCCCGTAGTGCTAACCTCGCACATAACAAAGATAATTGAGCGAGTCGTCAGAAAGAGAATAACGAAACACATGGAGGACCTCGACGCTTTCAACGGGGGACAGCACGGGTTTAGAAAGGGCCGGTCCTGTCTGTCGCAGCTACTTGCCCACCATGAGGCTCTACTAGAAGACATCAGTAAAGGCAAGAACGTCGACGTGATATACCTGGATTTCGCCAAGGCATTTGATAAAGTTGATCACGGCCTCGTTCTTCACAAGCTGAAAAAGCTAGGTATCGGAGGAAATCTCAGCAAGTGGCTGCACAGCTTCCTAACACATAGGGAACAGAGAGTATCGGTCCAAGGACACCTTTCAGACCCAAGCGAGGTAATAAGTGGCGTTCCGCAGGGGTCTGTACTGGGACCAATTCTGTTCTTTATCATGATAGGGGATATTGATCATGATCTCCAGCACTCCACGGCCACCTCATTTGCAGATGACACAAGAGTAATGAGGAGGGTTGAGACAGCTGACGATGTGGCCCTGCTACAAGAAGATCTGAATCGCCTACTGGACTGGGCAGATTCCAACAACATGAGGATGAACGGCGAGAAATTCGAATTGCTAAGGTACGGACCTCTACAAACCATCAAAGAGAGCACCAGCTACCAGGCAAATCAAGAAACCATCACTCCAAAAGAACATGTGCGGGATCTGGGAGTAACAATGAGTACAGATGGAACTTTTTCTCGCCACATCAACCAAACCACCGAGACAGCTAGGAGACTCGCAGGATGGATACTCAGGAGTCAGGACCTTCCAAACGAGAGAGAGGGCCTGTATGCTGACACTCTGGAAGGCTCTGGTCCTCCCAAAGGTGGAATACTGCTGCCAGCTATGGACTCCCCACAAGATAGGTGACATCGGCAAACTGGAGTCTCTACAGAGGACCTTCACCAGCAGGATCTGGGGTCTCCAACACATTAACTACTGGGAACGCCTGAAGGAGTTGCGGCTCTACTCCCTTCAGAGACGACGAGAACGTTACCTAGTGATTTATGTGTGGAAGACCCTAGAAGGGCTGGTACCTGACGTGGGACTAGTCATCAACAATCACGTTAGAAAAGGGCGACTGTGCTACATCAAGAGGACTGAGGCTACCTCTCAGAAAATAGCAACAGTCGCCCACAACAACTTCAGCAAAAATGGGGCTTGCCTCTTCAATACTGTACCAAAGGCCGTCCGGGAACTGACGGGAGTCACGACAGACTCCTTCAAGCGTCAGCTGGACCGATGGCTGGCTACAGTACCAGACGAGCCCCCAATACCAGGATATCCCAGCACCGCATCCAACTCGTTAGTAAATAGACGGAACGAGGGAGTTGCGGAGCTGCCTGGCTGCAGCGGAAGTCCACTTTAGCTGCGTCCACAGAGGACGGAATTCTACCAAGTATGACCAAGTAAGTAAGTAGCTGCATTTGGACTTCAATACAGGTGATATATAATAGTTCTAAGATCATAGCCAATGTAGAGTACAGTGTAGCCTAGAGCAAAGCTATCGTTTGATGAGTTTAATGTAGAAATTGAATGGCAGGTTTAGCGAGCTCCCGGGACAGTCACAGCCAATTTCAGGATCAATATTTTTTCAGATGTTAGGTTCGGGATCACAAAGAAAATGGGCGAATTTTGGCTCACTGGCAGAAATATGATAAGGCAAGCACTCAAGGATTCACAGCCTAGTCTGTTTACTCCTAGCCTAGCCTATCTCAAAGCCTACTAATTTAACCTAACTTAACACAAAAGTCTAGCCTAGCCTAACTTTAAGTACTGTACTGTACAATACTAGAAGTATTCAGTGATCAGCAGTCTATGACTAGTACCAGTAATGCAAAATATAGGGTAATCTAACCTTCTTGCCTGATACTGTAGCCTAAACTAAATCACTGACCTACATGCATGTGTACAGTAGCCTAGCCTATAACAGTCCTAACTGGTTACACACTGAATAGGCTATCTTACCTGGTAATCACCTTAGGGACTTAAAAGCTCATAGGATGGTATTTGGCCCTCCAATATAGGAAAGCCCCAATCCTGCCTGCCCAAAACCAAGGTGATCACCCTCACTGCTCAGCCTCAACGTGTGTAATCCTGCACAAAACCCCCTTCTTCTTCTTCTTCTTATTGTTTAAATGTGCAGTTTGCTTGGAGGGATGTCAGCCGGCAAGGAAAAATAACCTTGCCCAGGTCACTGAATCCAGACTACCCTAGAGATAGCCCCCCAGCACCATCATCCACAGTTAAAACAAGGGATACGATCCAATAGCCTTGGAGCATCCCATAGGAACCAGTTGCAGGGCAGTATCCTGGGCAGTATCCTGTGCACATACGCAGTACTACTGCTTGCCTGATATTATGCACATACTGGTAAGGCAGCCTCCTCATGCACAACCACCAGGTTCGGGCCCCTGTACTTTTAGGCAGGGAGTGCCGGCCTAGGGTGCCCAGAACCAGGCCTAGGGCACCAAGAACCAGGTTTGGGGTGTGCAACATTTGATGTCAGCAGGCCGTCATTAGGTAAATTGGACTGAAGTACAATAAAGTCCAACCACAACACTATGACAAGCATGAGACTGATGCTGGTATAGTGTTAACAGCATCTCGGCAAGAATCAGCAGAGTACCCTTGTAGCATCTATCCACACCACACCAGCCTTAACAGTGCCACAAGACAATGCCACTAAGAACACTTTACTGTATAGGATGACTATTGGTCCGAACTACTGCCATCTTCCCTTTAGTCACCTTATACTACACGCAGTAGAAGAAGTTGGCCATATTCTCTTACCTCTTAGCCATGAGACATGAGAGGCACTCAATTCCTGGCAGCAGCTTCCACGAACCTAAACCACCCACTACACTACATGGCAACAAACCCACAGACACCAAGAAATATCAAAACAACACCCAGCACACGGTATCACACACAAATACTGTCCTCTCTCCCTCCCTGCCCACCCCAAACCAACTTCCAGAAGCACATCCATACTCATATCTCTCGCCGATCCATCCACTCACTCATAGACAACACGCAGCTGCAAGCACGACCTCCCGAAATCCATCCTTCCGAATCCTCCCTTCCTCGTGAGGACAGACTCCACCTGGCCAGGCTGAGATGCGGACACCATCCAGCTCTTCTGAGCTATCAGAAGAGACTGGATGACTCCGTCGTCGACACCTGCCTGGGATGTAACACAGCACCCCATACCATCAAACACATCATAGAAGACTGCATTTCACACAACCACTTACGCCAACAACACAATCTACACTCAATGAGAGCTCTGTGGGAAAGCCCGATCGTGGCCATGGCCTTCCTCAGGGACTCGGGGCTGTTCGGCCAGGCAGCTTAGGGAACAACAACAACAGTACACACCATGATTAATCCTCTGATTCCCACAAAATGTCTAACCTCAATAACATATAGATTTTGTTCAGTGTGTTGTAATTTTGTTGCTTTATATTTTTTTAATGAGTTCATTACAGGTTTCCCTCGATATACGATTGGATTACGTTCCTGAAAACTTTATCTTATATAGAAAAATCGTATGGCAAACCCTAAAATTTATGGGGTAAATAGGGATGCATTCTCAGACCAGACAAAATCCAAACCCAAATACCTAAAAACCTATAAAAATATCGCAAATAGGGATATCGGATAGTGAGGGAGACCTGAATATTAATTTAAGCGGTAACTTTTGAGTTCGTTTTCAAGTTTTATATTTTAATTGTCTAATGCTAGCCACAATATACTGGAGAAATTGTCAATACACTGAAAAACTTCATTAACCCTTTGAGTACCAGCGACGTGTTCCATTTTATTTTAGCTATATATAAACGATATTGTGCGGCTTAGGAAGGATCTGTGGTGGTTAGAAGGGTTGGTTGAGATACTTCAAAATCTTATTATTGTTAGAGTCTTTCCTAAGCTGAATAAACTCTTCCAATAATTGCCAGAATACTGTACGATGAAAAGGACGTCCATAGTACTGAACGAGTTAAAGCCGGATGATTATGCTCACCTTAATCCCTTCGGCACCATGATGCCACTTTACTTTGGATTTTGGCCAAGATTAGATGATTTTATGCAGTTTAAGAAGGACCTATGTTATTCAGAGGATCAATTGAGATCGTATTTATCCCTATGAGGCCTAGAGAGTACCCTTGTACAGGGAAAGGGAAGGGCAAAGAGAGTGTAAGGGGGAATTAGCTTGCTTAGCATACCTGCAAAGGTATACGCAAGAGTAGTAACAGAGAGACTGCAGAAGATAACGGATGACAAAATAGGCGAGGAGCAGGTAGGTTTCACAAAGGGCAGGGGCTGCGTTGACCAGATAGCCTCAATGCATTTGTTGGTAGAGACGTATCTGGCCAAGAACAGAAAACTCTATGCAGCATTCATGGATTTGGAAAAAGCCTACCACAAAGTAGACTGGGAGGGTCTGTGGGATGTGTTAACAGTATATGTGTTAACAGTATGTGGGAGGAAACATGCTAATGGCAGTAAAATCTTTTTATAGGAATGCAATGGCAAATGGGAAGGTAGGAGATAAGTTAAGTGAAAGTTTTGAGGTCAATGTAGGAGTAAGACAGGGATGTGTCATGTCAGCTTGGTTGTTCAATATATACATGGATGGAGTGATTAGAGAATGTAGGGCGGGATCAATGGGTGTAGGAGGTAGACTGGAATCAGAGGGAAGACCATGGAAGATTTTAACATGCCTATATGCGGACGATGCAGTCCTGTTGGCGGAAAATGCGGAAGAACTTCCGAGAGTGGTCACTGACTTTGACAGGGTATGTGAACACAGAAAGTTAAAGCTCAATGTAGGGAAATGTAAGGTAATGTTGTTTGAGAGAAGAATGCATGAAACCATAGATTTTAAGGACAAATATAGAATCAAGAAACAACATGAGAACAGTTGTAAAATAAAAATTAAAAATGAAGTACTGGAAGAGGTTGAAAGTTTCAAGTATTTGAGAGATGTACTATGGAGAGATGGATGAAGAAGTGCGGGAGAGGGTACAACAGGGGAAGAGGGTTGTAGGAATGCTAAAAGCAGTAACAAGCAATAGGGTGGTCAGTATGGAAGTGAAGAAGTCCTTGCATGACAGTGTGGTAATCCCAACACTGACTTACGGAAGCGAAGCATGGACGTTGGTTGAGACTCAGACCAAGAGTGAGAGCAGTGGAAATTAATTACTTAAGGAGTGCGTGCGGAGTTACATGGAGGGATAGACAGACTAATGAGAAGTAAGAAGGAGGTGTGGTGTGGAGGTAGATGTGCTGGAAAGTGTGAAAAGGAACAACTTGAGATGGTTCGGCCATATGGAACGTATGGAAAGCGAGAGAATGACTAAGAGGGTGTACGAGAGCGAGGTGGAGGGACAGAGAGGGAGAGGTAGACCGAATGAGAGGTGGAAGGATGGCGTGAGGAAGTACATGAACGAAGGCGGTGCTGGTTGGGGGGAGGGGCGTCGACTGACTGGGGACAGAGGTGCATGGGGGCGGTTCGTTCGTGGCCACCCCTTCGGGGATCGCGGCGTCAGGCAATAGATAGATAAATAGACTATGCAAATATGGTAAAATGGAGAGTGAGATAAAAGAGAGAAAAATGCAAGGGAGAAAGCTGATTGCAGAACTTGATAGTACTGTATTCTCAAAGGAAGAATGGTTAGTCAAAAACTCACTGAGAAACAGTGTGCTGCTCCCAACACACTCGTATGGAAGTGAGACATGGACAGCAAGTGCCGAGGACCTCTCCAAACTGAGAGCTGTGGAGATCAGCTTTTTCAGAATGGCAGCTTGCATGAAGAGGCTAGATGGCCCAAGTAATAGGGAAGTGTATGAGGCCTTTGGAATGGAAGAGCAGGCTTTGGGCATTGATTGTGGTGTGGTGGAGTGGATAAAGAGAAGTACTTTGAGGTGGTATGGTCATGTTCAGAGAATGGATAAAGACAGAATGCCAACAAAGATATATGGGAGTCAGGTGAGCGGAACTGCTAGTAGTGGAACACCACCAATGGTATGGGAAAAGAAAGTAGACAAATATATTGAAGAAAAAATTCAACATTGTGGCACGGGCAAAGGAGGCATGTCTTGACAAAGTAGCCTGGAGACGTTTCTGTCATGCCCATCCTCTAGCGGGGGTTTCCCAGGGGGAAACAAGACGTCGGAGATGATGATGATAAAGAGGGGATCTTCTGGACCTCCTCCTCCCTCATTTTCAGCCCCATTACTTTGGGGATTTTAAGACAGTCGCCCCATTAAGTTTGGCAATTTTAAGGCCTTTCGTGCCATTAAGGTGTCTATTTCTTCCTGCCGAGCAAAAGCAAACCAGCAATTTAAGACTTCGGTATCAAGAGCATTAACCTCTGAAGTGCGCATGGGGGTAATTGGAAACGTCCCCCTGTGCAGACGTATTTGAGGTGTTTCCGTCACTAAAATATTCATTGTGCCATTAATAGCATTAATACTTATCCATATGCGCCTATTATGGGTTGATTAGTAAGGAAACAACAATAAAACGAGTGAAAACAGCGTTTGGATGGTCAAAATCGGAGATATAGCCCGCGAGTTGTATAATGTATGGGTGAGGCAAGCTGCTTTCCCGCCAATTTCCCCCAAGGCCACTGAGACACAGTCGATCGATACTCTCTCTCTCTCTCTCTTGCACTCGCTTGCCATCAGTGATGACAACACCCTGCTTGCAACTCGCTAATGTTAGCACGAAAATATACCTCAGAATAAGGGAATAACAGGGAAAATAGGTGATAACTGAAGGAGAGGAGGAAAGTGGGGAAGGAGGGGAGGTAGAGGACTGAGATTTTGCATGGCCCAGGGGCCAAAAAAAAATAAAAAAATAAAAAAATAAAAATATATTTTTTTTTTTCGGTCAAAAGTTGATTTTTTTTTTCACTCACTCTTAAGTCTCCCCGCAGTCCGCCGGTGGAACTCTTAAGAGTCTCCCAGCAGTTCCCGGGTTAAGGAAAATATACAAACAAACAGGCATTGGGAATGTGCAGAGGATGGATTATGTAATTTGAGTGAAATGATGCAAATTTGTGAAAATAAAGGTAGCTGCACTGAGGGGTAGAAAAATGTGGGATCCATTAGTAAAATCTGATCTCAAAATAAATACCTGGAGTGAGGCAATCATGGGGCTTGCCTGGAATGGCGCCATCACGATGTGAGACAAAATGCCACTTTGTCTGGACCCGTTAGTCTTTTAAATTACCGTACAAAATCCATAGTGCAATTGTGAAATAATAGTAGAAATGTACTTGTAATTCAATGTTCCGAATATTTCCAGTTGCATTTCTAAATGTTATTATTATGTTCTCTCCACCAACCAACTCTACTCCTAAAATCGATTAATGAAATTAACAATCTATCTATCTATCAATTGCCCGACGCCGTGATCCCCGAAGGGGTGGCCACGAACGAACCGCCCCCATGCACCTCTGTCCCTAACAATGTGCTGTACATTTTTGGTTACTGTACGTTAAATTTTGCTAAGTTAGATAAATCTATGATAAATATTTATTTCATTAATCATGTACTAACATTGGAAAGTTAATTTGTATCTTCCTATAATATTTAGTTCGCAAAGACAACAACTTAATATTAATGAAAAGGCTAAAATGTTAAATCTTATAAAGCTTACCTTAAAATTACCGATGAATGAAGACAACCCAGGCGTCCTTAGGTGATCTAGTCGGCTTGGTGTTGGACTGCTCGACTGGAGGCCCGGGCCGGGATATACAGATCTGCAACAACATTTTGGTCATTCAAATCGTACGGTCGAGGTTAATAAGTGTTGTCAGATATTTCACAAAGTTTGGGACACTGACTAATACTCTGAGGGATAAGCACTTTTCCCAGTAACTATAAAGACACCAATAACACTTCTTGAGCGAAAACCACTGGAATCTATGACAACACTTAATACCCCCGAGTGTACATAACAATTATAAATACATATACTTGAAAGACCGAGTGATAATTTCTGCTCTTTCATTAACCCTTTCAGAACAGGTGACTGTACTGTACAGGCATTTTGGCTCCAATATTCCTTTATTTGGGCCCTGTCACTCTTTAAACATGAAAAGTAATGCAAAATATATCAGAGATTACGCGACATCTTTCCTAAACTGAAACAAATCATTTACTGTAATGTTACCTACAATATAATCAAAAGGTTTTTTTTTTTGCCTATATAAATAAATCTACTGTAAGCCAAAATGCAAACACATGAATTGCAAAATTGTAACAAAATTACCAGTACTACCACTACACGTCCTTCCTAATCTTAACAAAATCTTCTGCTTAATCCTCCAGACCCAGTTGGGCTCTGAGGCCTCCATAAAAAACACCCACCGCGCTACCCGGTAGGGCTCTGAGGCTCCGGCAGCTTGAAAGCCTGTAAGCTTGGTGTGTTAGGCGTCCGTCCGACGCATGTAAACAACAGCCGGCTGGACCGACGCCGCGCATCTCCGACCACAAGAAGGAGAGCGTCGCTTGTTCGTGTGTGCCTGTATATTATTGTTAAGTATCGAAAAGTAGTGTAAAGTGGCTGTTTTTGCCACAAAGTTATCTCCAATGAAATCATCATCACAACTGAACCAGTTGACTTAGAGAGCTCTACTTAACGCCATTCTACAGGTACAAAACACATCTACGCTTGAGGATGCGCGGGAATGCGGAAGCAGTCAAAATAACAAACATACGGTAACCTAGGCGTAGACGTTTTTCGGCCAAAACCCCCGGATTTTTGGCAAATTATAGAATACAATAGCCGGGGCTGGAGGGTTAAGCGTCGTTTCCACATAGCAATTTTGATAACTTGTTTAAGGTGAAATTTCTTTCCTGACGATCGATAGCGAGCCTGTAGTTTTAGGAGGAATCGTCCTTTGGTCGGGATATTTTTGCTACCAAAACATTTATACATTTAACTTGAATGGGAGTCTAGGGTTTTTTTTTTAAAGTTTGATGGAGCTCTAGCGAGTAAATTGAATAATAAATATCTACAAAAAAACCAAATACACCAAAAAATAATTAGATGACAACGCCATTTGTAAAGTTTTGGTCGAGGTGTTCTGTTCAATTAGAGTTAGGGCCCGATAGTGACGCACCAGCAGACCGAGACCTCCGAGACCACCGTTTGAACCAAAGTTTTGGTCGAGGTGTTCTGTAGAGTTACGGCCCGATTGTGACGCACCAACAGACCGAGACCTCCGAGACCACCGTTTGAACCAAAGTTTTGGTCGAGGTGTTCTGTAGAGTTACGGCCCGATAGTGACGCACCAACAGACCGAGACCTCCGAGACCACCGTTTGAACCAAAGTTTTGGTCGAGGTGTTCTGTTCAATTAGAGTTAGGGCCCGATAGTGACGCACCAACAGACCGAGACCTCCGAGACCACCGCTTCAATCCAAAACAGTTCAAATGGTGGTGACACACTTTAACCATATAACTTTAAGTTAAGGATATTTTTTCTACCGAAACATGTATAAAATTAACTCTAATGAGAATCTAGGGGGTGTTATTTAAAGCTTGATGGAGGTCTAGCGAGTAAATTGAAAAATAAATATCTAAAGAAATACACCAAAAAATTTGCTTGTTTTACAAGATTTACATTTAAAAAAACAAAAGAAATTAGCAGCCTATACATAATGCAGGAAAAGGTAACTTAAGACAACCCTACCACTAAAGACAGATCCGACAGAACGGGTACCGTAAAAAGGCCTAACTTCCGTCAAGGGAGTATACTTCACACATTAGTGGATAAAAGTATATAAGGTACAGTTATAGAAAAATGGCTCTGCATTATGGAACACCGCAGACTTGCTTGTTTTTCCATAACATCATGTATTTATCCTATAACTGCGGTTTATTAAATTTTATTCCAGAATGTCCAAAATTATGTCCTCTTCCAAAGTTATGTAATTTTACCGGTACCATATATATTATCATGTTTCTTTACATCAACCAACTTCACATCTAAACTCAAGTAATGAAATCAACAAATACATGTGGCACTACGAGGACTCGAACCCAGGATACTCTCATCGAAATTCCGCGCACTATGCATTACGCTATCAAGACAGTTAACACAGGTGGTAATTTACAGTGTCTATATTTCCTCGGCATCCAAAACTAAAGAGTATCTGTTCTTATCTCCAAAACTAAAGAGTATCTGTTCTTATCAAGCCTCATATACTGGTCTTATCAGGCCCTACATAATAACAAAAAAAAAAAAAAAAAAAAAAAAAAAAAAAAAGGAAGTCTAGACACCTTGGCATAATTAATTAACTGTCTTGATAGCGTAATGCATAAATGCGCGGAATTTCGGTGTGAGTATCCTAGGTTCGAGTCCTTGGAGTGCCACATGTATTTATTGATTTCATTAATTGAATTTAGAAGTAAAGTTGGTTGGTGAAAAAATATGAATAAATGACCGCCACACAGTCTAGAGTCTATTCATTAATAGTACAGTACAGTAGCATCAAGAAGTTCCCTCATGCCACATCATATATTAACGCCCATTACCAAGTTATAATGTAAAACTTGCAAAATAAACAAACCAAAACGTATACGAACACAGTAAAAATACAAAATAACTAATCAAAATCGCTATGTGGAAACAACGCTTAAATCAAAATTAAAATGTAAACTTGCAAAGCAAGCACCCCAAAACTGGAATCGCACAATATAAAGACAACTTCTAAAAAATAACTGGAATTAAAATGCAATTTGCAAAATAAAAAAAACTAAACTGGGACGACAATATAAAAGCAAAGAACTTATCAAAATTTACCTCAATTGCACGAGAGGTCCGAATATTGCTCAAGCAAACTGGGGGAAAGATGTTAAAATTGCCAAATGTTATAAAATTTCAGAACTAACGGAGCTAAACATGAGGGAGAAGGGGGCCCAGAAAAAGCCAGCCAGCCCCCCTTAATGCCCGAGGGGATGGCCACAAATGAATAGCCTGCATATGCTTCCATAGGGCGAGGCAACTCATTAAGTCTGTAGTTGTATTTATAGCTTGTTCCTGTTCACGGGAGGGTGGTCACTTAAAGGGGGGTTGGTTGGTTTTTTCAGGGCCCCAATCTCCCTCATGTTTAGCCCCATTAGTTTAGAAATCTTGGGACGGTCGACCAACTATTTTAGCGATTTTAAGAACTTTAACCCTTTTGTTTGTCAATATTAGGGCCTTTCATGCCATTAAGGTGTAATTTCTTTCCTGACGATCGATAGCGAGCCTGTAGTTTTAGGAGGAATCGTCCTTTGGTCGGGATATTTTTGCTACCGAAACATTTATACATTTAACTTGAATGGGAGTCTAGGGGGTGTTTTTAAAAGCTTGATGGAGCTCTAGCGAGTAAATTGAATAATGAATATCTAAAGAAATACACCAAAAAATTTGCTTGTTTTACAAGATTTACATTTAAAAAAACAAAAGAAATTAGCAGCCTATACATAAGGCAGGAAAAGGTAACTTAAGACAACCCTACCACTAAAGACAGATCCGACAGAACGGGTACCGTAAAAAAGGCTAACTTCCGTCAAGGGCGTATACTTCACACATTAGTGGATAAAAGTATATAAGGTACAGTTATAGAAAAATGGCTCTGCATTATGGAACAACACCGCAGACTTGCTTGTTTTTCCATAACATCATGTATTTATCCTATAACTGCGGTTTATTAAATTTTATTCCAGAATGTCCGAAATTATGTCCTCTTCCAAAGTTATGTAATTTTACCGGTACCATATATATTATCATGTTTCTTTACATCAACCAACTTCACATCTAAACTCAAGTAATGAAATCAACAAATACATGTGGCACTACGAGGACTCGAACCCAGGATAATCTCATCGAAATTCCGCGCACTATACATTACGCTATCAAGACAGTTAACACAGGTGGTAATTTACAGTGTCTATATTTCCTCGGCATCCAAAACTAAAGAGTATCTGTTCTTATCTCCAAAACTAAAGAGTATCTGTTCTTATCAAGCCTCATATACTGGTCTTATCAGGCCCTACATAAAAAAAAAAAAAAAAAAAAAAAAAAAAAAAAAAAAAAAGGAAGTCTAGACACCTTGGCATAATTAATTAACTGTCTTGATAGCGTAATGCATAAATGCGCGGAATTTCGGTGTGAGTATCCTAGGTTCGAGTCCTTGGAGTGCCACATGTATTTATTGATTTCATTAATTGAATTTAGAAGTAAAGTTGGTTGGTGAAAAAATATGAATAAATGACCGCCACACAGTCTAGAGTCTATTAATTAATAGTACAGTAGCATCAAGAAGTTCCCTCATGCCACATCATATATTAACGCCCATTACCAAGTTATAATGTAAAACTTGCTAAATAAACAAACCAAAACGTATACGAACACAGTAAAAATACAAAATAACTAATCAAAATCGCTATGTGGAAACAACGCTTAAATCAAAATTAAAATGTAAACTTGCAAAGCAAGCACCCCAAAACTGGAATCGCACAATATAAAGACAACAACTTCTAAAAAATAACTGGAATTAAAATACAATTTGCAAAATAAAAAAACCTAAACTGGGACGACAATATAAAGCAAAGAACTTATCAAAATTTACCTCAATTGCACGAGAGGTCCGAATATTGCTCAAGCAAACTGGGGAAAGATGTTAAAATTGCCAAATGTTATAAAATTTCAGAACTAACGGAGCTAAACATGAGGGAGAAGGGGGCCCAGAAAAAGCCAGCCAGCCCCCCTTAATGCCCGAGGGGATGGCCACAAATGAATAGCCTGCATATGCTTCCATAGGGCGAGGCAACTCATTAAGTCTGTAGTTGTATTTATAGCTTGTTCCTGTTCACGGGAGGGTGGTCACTTAAAGGGGGGTTGGTTGGTTTTTTCGGGGCCCCCATCTCCCTCATGTTTAGCCCCATTAGTTTAGAAATCTTGGGACGGTCGACCAACTATTTTAGCGATTTTAAGAACTTTAACCCTTTTGTTTGTCAATATTAGGGCCTTTCATGCCATTAAGGTGTAATTTCTTTCCTGACGATCGATAGCGAGCCTGTAGTTTTAGGAGGAATCGTCCTTTGGTCGGGATATTTTTGCTACCGAAACATTTATACATTTAACTTGAATGGGAGTCTAGGGGGTGTTTTTAAAAGCTTGATGGAGCTCTAGCGAGTAAATTGAATAATGAATATCTAAAGAAATACACCAAAAAATTTGCTTGTTTTACAAGATTTACATTTAAAAAAACAAAAGAAATTAGCAGCCTATACATAATGCAGGAAAAGGTAACTTAAGACAACCCTACCACTAAAGACAGATCCGACAGAACGGGTACCGTAAAAAGGCCTAACTTCCGTCAAGGGAGTATACTTCACACATTAGTGGATAAAAGTATATAAGGTACAGTTATAGAAAAATGGCTCTGCATTATGGAACACCGCAGACTTGCTTGTTTTTCCATAACATCATGTATTTATCCTATAACTGCGGTTTATTAAATTTTATTCCAGAATGTCCAAAATTATGTCCTCTTCCAAAGTTATGTAATTTTACCGGTACCATATATATTATCATGTTTCTTTACATCAACCAACTTCACATCTAAACTCAAGTAATGAAATCAACAAATACATGTGGCACTACGAGGACTCGAACCCAGGATACTCTCATCGAAATTCCGCGCACTATGCATTACGCTATCAAGACAGTTAACACAGGTGGTAATTTACAGTGTCTATATTTCCTCGGCATCCAAAACTAAAGAGTATCTGTTCTTATCTCCAAAACTAAAGAGTATCTGTTCTTATCAAGCCTCATATACTGGTCTTATCAGGCCCTACATAATAATAAAAAAAAAAAAGAAAAAAAAAGGAAGTCTAGACACCTTGGCATAATTATTTAACTGTCTTGATAGCGTAATGCATAAATGCGCGGAATTTCGGTGAGAGTATCCTAGGTTCGAGTCCTTGGAGTGCCACATGTATTTATTGATTTCATTAATTGAATTTAGAAGTAAAGTTGGTTGGTGAAAAAATATGAATAAATGACCGCCACACAGTCTAGAGTCTATTCATTATACAGTACAGTAGCATCAAGAAGTTCCCTCATGCCACCATAATTAACCCTTAATTAGCGCGAGCAAATAATAAGTGTTAACGCCCATTACCAAGTTATAATGTAAAACTTGCAAAATAAACAAACCAAAACGTATACGAACACAGTAAAAATACAAAATAACTAATCAAAATCGCTATGTGGAAACAACGCTTAAATCAAAATTAAAATGTAAACTTGCAAAGCAAGCACCCCAAAACTGGAATCGCACAATATAAAGACAACAACTTCTAAAAAATAACTGGAATTAAAATGCAATTTGCAAAATAAAAAAACCTAAACTGGGACGACAATATAAAAGCAAAGAACTTATCAAAATTTACCTCAATTGCACGAGAGGTCCGAATATTGCTCAAGCAAACTGGGGGAAAGATGTTAAAATTGCCAAATGTTATAAAATTTCAGAACTAACGGAGCTAAACATGAGGGAGAATGGGGCCCAGAAAAAGCCAGCCAGCCCCCCTTAATGCCCGAAGGGATGGCCACAAATGAATAGCCTGCATATGCTTCCATAGGGTGAGGCAACTCATTAAGTCTGTAATTGTATTTATAGCTTGTTCCTGTTCACAGGAGGGTGGTCACTTAAAGGGGGGATGGTTGGTTTTTTCGGGGCCCCCATCTCCCTCATGTTTAGCCCCATTAGTTTAGAAATCTTGGGACGGTCGACCAACTATTTTAGCGATTTTAAGAACTTTAACCCTTTTGTTTGTCAATATTAGGGCCTTTCATGCCATTAAGGTGTAATTTCTTTCCTGACGATCGATAGCGAGCCTGTAGTTTTAGGAGGAATCGTCCTTTGGTCGGGATATTTTTGCTACCGAAACATTTATACATTTAACTTGAATGGGAGTCTAGGGGTTTTTTTTTAAAGCTTGATGGAGGTCTAGCGAGTAAATTGAATAATGAATATCTAAAGAAATACACCAAAAAATTTGCTTGTTTTACAAGATTTACATTTAAAAAAACAAAAGAAATTAGCAGCCTATACATAATGCAGGAAAAGGTAACTTAAGACAACCCTACCACTAAAGACAGATCCGACAGAACGGGTACCGTAAAAAGGCCTAACTTCCGTCAAGGGAGTATACTTCACACATTAGTGGATAAAAGTATATAAGGTACAGTTATAGAAAAATGGCTCTGCATTATGGAACACCGCAGACTTGCTTGTTTTTCCATAACATCATGTATTTATCCTATAACTGCGGTTTATTACATTTTATTCCAGAATGTCCAAAATTATGTCCTCTTCCAAAGTTATGTAATTTTACCGGTACCATATATATTATCATGTTTCTTTACATCAACCAACTTCACATCTAAACTCAAGTAATGAAATCAACAAATACATGTGGCACTACGAGGACTCGAACCCAGGATACTCTCATCGAAATTCCGCGCACTATGCATTACGCTATCAAGACAGTTAACACAGGTGGTAATTTACAGTGTCTATATTTCCTCGGCATCCAAAACTAAAGAGTATCTGTTCTTATCTCCAAAACTAAAGAGTATCTGTTCTTATCAAGCCTCATATACTGGTCTTATCAGGCCCTACATAATAATAAAAAAAAAAAAAAAAAAAAAAAGGAAGTCTAGACACCTTGGCATAATTATTTAACTGTCTTGATAGCGTAATGCATAAATGCGCGGAATTTCGGTGAGAGTATCCTAGGTTCGAGTCCTTGGAGTGCCACATGTATTTATTGATTTCATTAATTGAATTTAGAAGTAAAGTTGGTTGGTGAAAAAATATGAATAAATGACCGCCACACAGTCTAGAGTCTATTCATTAATAGTACAGTACAGTAGCATCAAGAAGTTCCCTCATGCCACATCATATATTAACGCCCATTACCAAGTTATAATGTAAAACTTGCAAAATAAACAAACCAAAACGTATACGAACACAGTAAAAATACAAAATAACTAATCAAAATCGCTATGTGGAAACAACGCTTAAATCAAAATTAAAATGTAAACTTGCAAAGCAAGCACCCCAAAACTGGAATCGCACAATATAAAGACAACAACTTCTAAAAAATAACTGGAATTAAAATGCAATTTGCAAAATAAAAAAACCTAAACTGGGACGACAATATAAAAGCAAAGAACTTATCAAAATTTACCTCAATTGCACGAGAGGTCCGAATATTGCTCAAGCAAACTGGGGGAAAGATGTTAAAATTGCCAAATGTTATAAAATTTCAGAACTAACGGAGCTAAACATGAGGGAGAATGGGGCCCAGAAAAAGCCAGCCAGCCCCCCTTAATGCCTGAAGGGATGGCCACAAATGAATAGCCTGCATATGCTTCCATAGGGTGAGGCAACTCATTAAGTCTGTAATTGTATTTATAGCTTGTTCCTGTTCACAGGAGGGTGGTCACTTAAAGGGGGGATGGTTGGTTTTTTCGGGGCCCCCATATCCCTCATGTTTAGCCCCATTAGTTTAGAAATCTTGGGACGGTCGACCAACTATTTTAGCGATTTTAAGAACTTTAACCCTTTTGTTTGTCAATATTAGGGCCTTTCATGCCATTAAGGTGTAATTTCTTTCCTGACGATCGATAGCGAGCCTGTAGTTTTAGGAGGAATCGTCCTTTGGTCGGGATATTTTTGCTACCGAAACATTTATACATTTAACTTGAATGGGAGTCTAGGGGGTGTTTTTAAAAGCTTGATGGAGCTCTAGCGAGTAAATTGAATAATGAATATCTAAAGAAATACACCAAAAAATTTGCTTGTTTTACAAGATTTACATTTAAAAAAACAAAAGAAATTAGCAGCCTATACATAATGCAGGAAAAGGTAACTTAAGACAACCCTACCACTAAAGACAGATCCGACAGAACGGGTACCGTAAAAAGGCCTAACTTCCGTCAAGGGAGTATACTTCACACATTAGTGGATAAAAGTATATAAGGTACAGTTATAGAAAAATGGCTCTGCATTATGGAACAACACCGCAGACTTGCTTGTTTTTCCATAACATCATGTATTTATCCTATAACTGCGGTTTATTAAATTTTATTCCAGAATGTCCGAAATTATGTCCTCTTCCAAAGTTATGTAATTTTACCGGTACCAGATATATTAACATGTTTCTTTACACCAACCAACTTCACATCTAAACTCAAGTAATGAAATCAGTAAATACATGTGGCACTCCGAGGACTCGAACCCAGGATACTCTCATCGAAATTCCGCGCACTATGCATTACGCTATCAAGACAGTTAACACAGGTGGAAATTTACAGTGTCTATATTTCCTCGGCATCCAAAACTAAAGGCAAGACAAATAAACCACCAGGCCTATATTTGATTCGTGTGTTCCAGGGCGTATCACGGACCGAGATCATTGGGGCCGTCTGGAGAGCTCTCATAGGCGTGCGACGCGATGGGACTCAAAGTTAACTGCAATAAATTATAGGTCTCGGTCGGCCTCAAGCACAACCGAATCCCGCGCCGCCACCCGGGTATTATTATATATCATACCATACTTACCGAGGCGAGCTATTGACCCCATCCTGATTCGGGAATCTCATACAGTACCTGGTGGATATTTGATCTACCCCTTGAACACCACGGACTTAAACCATATCTGTTCTTATTAAGCCAAGCCTTATACAGTATCTGTTCTTATCAGGCCCTACATAATAGAAAAAAATAAAAATAAATAAAAAAAATAAAAAAAAGAGGAAGTCTAGACACCTTGGCATAATTATTTAACTGTCTTGATAGCGTAATGCATAAATGCGCGGAATTTCGGTGTGAGTATCCTAGGTTCGAATCCTTGGAGTGCCACATGTATTTATTGATTTCATTAATTGAATTTAGAAGTAAAGTTGGTTGGTGATAAAATATGAATAAATGACCGCCACACAGTCTAGTCTATTCATTAACCTCTGAAGTGCGCATGGGGGTATTTGGAAACGTCCCCCTGTGCTGACGTATTTGAGGTGTTTCCGTCACTAAAATATTCATTGTGCCATTAATAGCATTAATACTTATCCATATGCGCCTATTATGGGTTGATTATAAAGGTATTAACCTGAAACAACAATAAAACGAGTGAAAACAGCGTTTGGATGGTCAAAATCGGAGATATAGCCCGCGAGTTGTATAATGTATGGGTGAGGCAATCTGCTTTCCCGCCAATTTCCCCCAAGGCCACTGAGACACAGTCGATCGATACTCTCTCTCTCTCTCTTGCACTCGCTTGCTATCAGTGATGACCACACCCTCCAATCGGATTTCTAATGTTAGCACGAAAATATACCTCAGAATAAGGGAATAACAGGGAAAATAGGTGATAACTGAAGGAGAGGAGGAAAGTGGGGAAGGAGGGGAGGTAGAGGACTGAGATTTTGCATGGCCCAGGGGCCAAAAAAAAAAAAAAAAATAAAAAAAAAAAAATATAAAAAAATATTTTTTTTTCGATGTCAAAAGTTGATTTTTATTTTCTCTGACTCTTAAGAGTCTCCCCGCAGTGCGCCGGGGGAACTCTTAAGAGTCTCCCCGCAGCTCCCGGGTTAATAGTACAGTAGCATCAAGAAGTTCCCTCATGCCACATCATATATTAATGCCCATTACCTTAAAATGTAAACTTGCAAAGCAAGCACCCCAAAACAGGAATCGACAATTTGCAAAATAAAAAAACCTAAACTGGGACGACAATATAAGAGCAAAGAACTTATAAAAATTAACCTCAATTGCACGAGAGGTCCGAATATTGCTCAAGCAAACCGGGGGAAAGATGTTAAAATTGCCAAATGTTATAAAATTTCAGAACTAACGGGGCTAAACATGAGGGAGAAGGGGGCCCAGAAAAAGCCAGCCAGCCTAATCGGCTCAAAATCGCGTCATATGTCGGAGAGGGTTAAAACAACTTTGTACTAGTTTGACACCCTGTTATGTGTACGTAATAATAATAATAATAATATTAACCCTCCAGCCCCGGCTATTATATTATATAATTTCCCCGAAACCCGGGGGTTTTGGCCAAAAAAACGTCCACGCCTAGGCTACCGTATTATTGTTATTTTGACTGCTTCTGAATTCCCGCGCATCCCCCAAGCGTCTATGTGTTTCGTACCTGTAGAATAGCATTAAGTAGAGCTCTCTAAGTCAACTGGTTCAGTTGTGATGACGATTTCATTGGAGATAACTTTGTGGCAATATCAGCCACTTTACACTACTTTTCGCTACATAACAATAACATACAGGCACACACGAACAAGCGTCGCTCTCCTTCTTGTGGTCGGAGATGCGCGACGTCGGTCCAGCCGGCTGTTGTTTACATGCGTCGGACGGACGCCTCGCACACCAAGCTTATAGGCTTTCAAGCTGCCGGAGCCTCAGCACCCTTCCGGGTTGCGCGGGGGGTGTTTTTTAAGGAGGCCTCAGAGCCCAACCGGGTCTGGAGGGTTAAGCATGTTACGGTACTTATTTCTTACAAGCGCCCATCTTTTCCGCATAATTCAATTGCTCTGGGGGGGGGGGACACAAATCACTTAAATTATTGCAACACAAAACCTATACCGGTAATACACATAATAAAACAGGGAATTTTTTTTATTTTAATACCACAAATTTTCCAAGTGTTTTTTATAAAAGAAATTGTTCATTTGCATCAATATATAGGGTTTGTAATTAATAAGAAATCTCGGGAAAACCTATTTTCCCCATTAGGCCTATTGATCGATGTTGAGACACGCCCCCGATAGTGATTTTAAAAGACATTAGCCTAACCTAACAATCTTACCTAACCTAGTATTATGGGTGGGGGCTGCTGCCCCCACACCCCCGCTGTTGAGTACTAATCCCTTAGTAAATAAAAACAAAAGAATTGGCTGTGATTATACGAAGGTGAAAGAAAAGTTGATGAAGTCTACGGTGTTTACTCTGCAATCTTCAGCTTTGATTGTACATTGATAACGGGAAAGTACCGTATTGACAACCTTGTTACGAAAATTAAATTTTAGTCTATCTATCTATCTATTGCCTGACGCCGTGATCCCCGAAGGGGTGGCCACGAACGAACCGCCCCCATGCACCTCTGTCCTCAGTTAGTTGACGCCCCTCCCCCCAACCAGCACCGCCTTCGTTCATGTACTTCCTCACTCCATCCTTCCACCTCTCATTCGGTCTACCTCTCCCTCTCTGTCCCTCCACCTCGCTCTCGTACACCCTCTTAGTAATTTTCTCGCTTTCCATACGTTCCATATGGCCGAACCATCTCAAGTTGTTCCTTTTCAACTTCCAGCACATCTACCTCCACACCACACCTCCTTCTTACTTCCTCATTAGTCTGTCTATCCCTGTAACTCTGCACGCACTCCTTAAGTAATTCATTTCCACTGCTCTCACTCTTGGTCTGAGTCTCTCAACCAACGTCCATGCTTCGCTTCCGTAAGTCAGTGTCGGGATTACCACACTGTCATGCAAGGACTTCTTCACTTCCATACTGACCACCCTATTTCTTTATGCTTCTTTTAGCATTCCTACAACCCTCTTCTCCTGTTGTACCCTCTCCCGCACTTCTTCATCCATAGTCCCATCTTTACTCAACACACTGCCCAGATACTTAAAAGAGTTGACTTCCATAGCATGACCGTTCAGCTTCACCTCACACTCTGTGACTTCACCCCTTTCGAAGACCATAAGCTTGCTCTTCCCCGCATTTACCTTCAAATTCCGTTATTCGCACACTGTTCCAAACTCATTTACCAGACCCTGCAACTCCCATTCATTATCACTCATCAGAACTGTATCATCCGCAAACAGCAGTATAGGTAGCTTCCACTCAATTCCCTCCCTTTTCAGCGATACACCAACATCCACTGCTCTTGATAGTATTTCTTTCATGACTCCATCCATATATACAGTAAACAACCACGAGGACATCACACACCCGTTTCAAACCAACATTCAGGTCAAAGAACTCGCTCTGCTCACTCTCCACACGTACTGCCGCCTTTGCACCCTCATACATGCTCTTCACTGCTTTCAGCAACTTGCCCTCTACTCCGTATGGTAAATTTTAGTACCATACATTTATATCAGGTTTTTCCGAGGGTTTAACACATTTTCATATGATCTTTAGAGCTATCGATAACTGGAAGTACCGTATTGACAACCTTGTTACGAAAAAGACATTTTAGTACCATACTTTTTTATTAGGTTTTGCCGAGGGTTAAAACAAATTTTCTTATGATCTTTAGAGCATATAGATCCAATATTTATCTTCAAATATATCAACAAAATTTGTGGTATTAAAATAACATTGAACCCAAAACAGTTGTACAGTACTTAGCTTAAATACTACCAGTCTTCAGGCTTCTATGACGGGTTATGCTGCTCGGCCATTGTTGACTTCATCTGCAAGAGAAGGCACTCATTAACCCTTTGAGTACCAGCAATGTGTGTTAGATTGTATTCTAGCTATATTTAGACAATAGTATGCAGCTTAGGAAGGATCTGTGGTAGTTAAAAGGGTTGGTTGAGATTGTTTTAAGCCATCTTATTGCTAGAGGTCCTTCCAAATCTGAATATCAAGGGTTGGTTGAGATTGTTTTAAGTCATCTTATTGCTAGAGGTTCTTCTAAATACATACATACATACATAACATTTTAAGACTGAGTGTTCCACACATAAGTGCAGTTTCAGTCTCTTGTCCTAATGGCGGCGTTCCAGGCAACCCTGTTAAGGGCTGCTTCACTTGTCAAGTTCTTGGATTTGAGATCGGCGCGTATAGTCCGATCCCAGGTCTTCCTCGGTCCACCCCTTGGTGCAGCTCCCTCCACAATCACAGACCTGCATTTTTTCACCCAATTTTGTTCATCCATTCTCTCCACATGTCCATACCATCCAGTCTACTTGTACGCATCACCTCGCTAATACTCTTTATACCTAAACGTCTCCTCAGCTCAACATTTGTTATTCTATCCTGTAGCCTGGCCCCACACATCCATCTCACCATTCTCATCTCATTACGCTCCATTCTGTTGACATCCTCTACTTTAACGGCCCATGTTTCTGAGGCATACGTCATTGCACTTCTAACACATGAGGCATACACCTTTCCCTTCAGGGGGAGAGGCATTCTTTTCATGGTCAGGATTGGCATCAATTCTCTGAACTTCCCCCAGCCACACCTAATTCTAGCAACAGTGGCAGCCTCGGCCCCACCACCGGCAGAGATGGTATCTCCTAGGTAACAAAACTTGTTCACCAGCTCCAAAGACTCATTTCCAAAATTCACAGCCACAGGATCATCACTTAACACAAGCTCGCCTTTGCACACTACGCACTCAAATTTCTCTATTTCTGACTTATCCTTCGGCAGGGGCCCCTTTATTCTACTACAGCGCTTACTCCCATGGTGTACCCAACATCGACAGATGCTACATTGAATTGAGTTAACGCCCACTCCCTTTCCACACACTGCACATGGGTATGCACCGCTCTTTTCCACATTGCCTCGTCTGAAACTACAATGCATAACCTTGGTTTTGTTAATATTGACTCTTAAACCCTTGCTCGCCATGCCCTCTCTCCACTTTCTGAATTTGGCCTCAGCATCCTTCATACTGTCAGCTATTAGGACTAAATCGTCTGCATAAAACAGTTCCAACGGGAGTCCGCCTCTAAAAACTCTAGACAGCGCCTCCAAGACCATAATAAAGAGGAGGGGGCTTAACACTGAACCCTGATGGACTCCAACACGGACTGCGAACTCATCACTCAGTACACCCTTCACCCTCACCGAACTTCGCGAATCCTCATACATCTTCATTATCACACGCACCAGCCACTCTTCCACACCAAGTTTCCTCATAGCCCACTGTACAACATCTCTAGGTACCCTATCAAAGGCCTTCTCCAGGTCCACAAACACAAAGTAAAGATCCCTGCCTTTTAGTAGGTATCTTTCCTGTATCTGCCTGACTATGAAGATAGCATCGGTTGTACCACGTCCTGGCATAAAACCAAACTGCATATCATCATCTAGTAGTTGCCGCAATATAATGAAAAGGACGTCACCAGTATTGTACTGGTTAAGACATTACCCTCTGAGGATTATGACGCATTTTCAGTCTATTCTGGATATCAACAAATTTAGTTCATTAAAGGGATGGTGTACCTATTGGCAGGTTCGATCCGATCCAATAATTGTGACCGCAAGTGTGCGAATATCGCCCCAAAAAACTCCTTGGTATATAATTATGATGTTGGCGGAACCTCTCCGGGAGGTCTGGGACCGGGGGAGTGATGGAGGTCCTTAGTATCCCTGGGCAATCCACATGTGTGCAAAAAAAAAAAAAAAAAAAAAAAAAAAATCTTGTTGTCCCTGTTTGGTCTCGAGTCGGCCATGGAATAAATAAACATTCAAATATCTACATTAGAGATACTGGTATCTCTATTAAAACTAGATAGAGGTCTAGGGAGCAAATAATTTTTTTTTACATTAAAAAAAACAAAAAATAAAAATAAAAAACCAGTAACAGCCATGCCTAAGCAAACCTATCTAATAGTAACCAGCATACAAGCAAGAAAAGCATCTTCCACTAAAACACTTTACCGGTACTGCGCTGATGTTGCCAGATGATTTTACTCAACATATAAAATTTACTTTTTAGAATATGTGGTTCAAATGCTACTGGTATCTTAATTGACCACTTGGGACTTTCAGGCTATGAGGAAGTTGGAGCTGTAATTGGTGCAGTTTTAGGTATAAAGAGTATTAGCGAAGTGATGCGTACAAGTAGACTGGGATGGTAGGCCTATGGATATGTGGAGAGAATGGATGAACAAAATTGGGTGAAAAAATGCAGGTCTTGGGTAAATTGTTATGTTACCGGCCATGGGATACCATTATAGGATTAGGGGGGCAGCGGGCTTTACCCCTATCAGCTGGTCGTGGGATAATTTCGGGTAATTATCGGGAAAAGAGGGTAGTATGTAGTGAGCGGGCGTACCGCCATCTTTGTTTACATTACGCGTAGTGGCGTCAGACCTTTCCCATCATGTTCCCGTCTATTTTAACCTAACCTAGTATTCATGTAGTAATGACAGGGGGCAAATAACAGAAAATATAGGTCGAAATAGACGGGAACGTAAGTGCGACCGCGGCGATCGCCCTATGTAAACAATGACGACCGTACGCCCGAACTCTACATCCATCCCGGAAAAGGCTCGCACCCTTATTTTTCCGTTTTTGACAAACTAGCGTTTTCATGGTTTGGTCAATATTTACGAGTCACACCACAGCTGGAATCTCATTTCTAAGGGTAGTTTTGGGTTCCTATCATTCTATGCTTCATTGCTATATACTTTTTATCCACCGGATATTTTATTTTATTTTATTTTATTTTATTTTATTTTATTTTTTTAGCATTAACCTAACCTAAATGTATTTGGGGGCTATTAGGTTAGGTTAGGTTTTTTGGTTAGGTTAATGCTATACAAAAAAAAAATAAAACCCAAGAAAAAAAATAGGCCTAGGCCTATTTTCCGGTGGATAAAAAGTATATAGCAATGAAGCATAGACTGATAGGAACCCAAAACTACCGTTAAAAATGAGATCCAAGCTGTGGTGTGACTCGTAAATATTGACCCATGGGGTCAGTTATAATTCCAATGTGGGATAAAAGATGGGTTCATCCCCCACATGACTTATTGAAATCATCATCTATAATAATAATGAGGGGAGTGAGGGGGCAAAGCCCCCTCTCAACCTAGGATCAATTGTATCCCATGGCAGTCAAAATAGAAGGGGACATGATTGCTAGCGTGCGACGGTGCGAGTATCCTAGTGTAAACCAGGCGGGCGGTACACCCGAATACTACATCCTTACCAAAAAACAAATATAATATAGGCCTATAGGCTAGGCTAAATACAATATCATACAATAAAAATAATATATAGGCATAGGCCTAGGCTAGGCTAAATACAATAGTCAAAATAGACATGAACTTAACTGTGAGCGTGCGACTTATGTATACACAAGGTGGATGCTACGCCCACTAGCACCGTCTTAACTGTAGGGGCTGCCGCCCCTACCCTCCGCTGAACAGTAGGCTAGCCTATAGGCTAGCCATGTAAACAAATAGACATGCCGAACTCTGTAAATCGGCGAAATCCATGAAATCCCTACGGTAGACAACAAAATATATTACTGGAGCCAAAGTAGCCTAAATATTTAACCTAGCTAGCCTATGATGATGATGATGTTGAGGGATAGCCTAGGGATAAGCCTAATCTGAATAGTCCTATTTACCTTGGTTGCTTTCGGTTACTTTGATTCACCCTTGCATATTATTTGAGTACCTTCTCTCTAGATGTGTGTGAATTTGTGTTTTCTCTGTTCTTGCTCTGTCTTGAGTCGGCTACCCCCAAGAAAAGAAAAAAAAAATGAATGAAATAGGCGAGGCTAGGCCTAGAAAATAAAAATAGGAAAAATGGGCATAGGCCTATAGCCTAGATAGATAGACCTTCTCAACTTCAAAAATAATGGTTAGACCAATATAGCGTCTGAGGTAGGGGGGTGGGAAGTGGAGAACCCCCAAGGTAGGTCGTTGGACTAGGGTTAGCCTACTCAAACATTTAATAATTTACGATTAGCTTTCATTCTTATTAAACATAACCCTCAAAACACTAGAAAAACTCAAGCATATCAAAATCAGTGGCCTGAAAGTAAAATTATACCAAGTTTGAGAGGACACGTGACCAGTCAACATTTAGATGGCTACCGGAAACGTCAACACAGAATATTCTAGAATGAAATTAAGACTCACGATCTATTTAACTATTCTGTAATCATCACATAAAACCTTCAACATATCCTTTAATGTCTGAAGACCAGCATAGCACATAAATTATACGGAAAAATGAAAACAAAACAAAAACATTGTCCAACAAGAGCCATCATACGGGCACACCATCACTCACCTGACCCCTTCGCCTAAGTGACGCTTTCCCTGTCAGCGTTGCCAGTCCTTCCGCTAAAATATTGCTAGATTAGACCGCTAGATAATGATACCCTACATTTTTGGGAATTTTGGGTATAAATTTCTACTATACCGCTGTAATGCCTTATCATCTGTAATCATCTCTAAAATCACGCATATGTGGTCCTCATCTCAATAATACAGGAATATATAATATATCCTATCAGGAGTCTAAAAATACACAAACTCCGCTAGATTCGATTAAAACTAATATGTTGGAAGGAACATAATAATGACAAACTGCTAAAAACACACAAATATATTGTTGTATTTTTTACAACTGTCACAATAATCACAATTAGGTGGTCTTAATTTCAATACTATAGGTATATACCCCACGAAAACTTAGACAATAGACGCTAGATGTAAGCAAATCTCGCTAGGACCGCTAGATCAAGCATAAAAGTTGCTAGATTGCGAAGCCAAATACAAAAACAAGCGCTCAAATATGCTTCAAAACTGGCTAGAATGTCGATAGATATTATATAACATGCATAATATCATTAGATGATTGGCACAATATCTTATTATCGTTCTACAATCGTTAAATTCTCCAGACTATAGCCAATATTTATGTTGCTAGATATCAAAAATTGCCGCTACACACAGCATATACTGTATATCTACATCTAACAGAGGTCACTAAAATGGCAATGCTGTCCTTACATATTTTATATTTTATTGATGATTCGACTCGCTCAAACGAAACGAAACTCATTGTTTACTTTTGTATTTATATTTGTTCATCAATATTTGTTTATCTATGTAACACAATTATACAGTATATAGGTAATCATTATTTTAACTTTGATGTTAAATTAATATTAAAAACATTAGTAGAGTAAAATACCGAGAATAATGCGAAATTAGTATTTAGTCTGATTCGACTCATACCATATGAAGCACAAATTAGACTATTATCAATTATTTAGATTTTACTCTGCAAAGTATAATTGGATAGCATTTGCCATAACTTTTACGCTTTAATGTACAATGCACACAATTAGAGTAGGCTAAACATTTCAATTATTTCTAATTAGATTTGAATCCACTCGTATGTTTTTTAATATCAGAAAGCGAACTTGGAACTTGCTTTTCGACCAATGAGCTCCTCCACTTGCCAGTGACCCCGTGCGAGGCTAGGGTGGTAGATGCTGATTGGCTAATTTGAATTTACCCGAGTTATTAAAAGATACAGTGATGCTCAAATGTCAATGCCTTTCCTAAAATTGTTGATGTTTATCAATATAGACAGTAATGTGAGGAAAAATAAAGTTTCTTAGCACACACGATGAACATAATTGAATTATAACTTTATTCATTGCTATTACTGAGTATTCATATATCAAATACGGGAAATAGACATGAAGGTCGAACTTGATTTTTGAGCATGACTGTATCATGAGCCCACGCTTTCTAGGGGAAAATTCCATGCTTTTAACGTCCGCAATTATATTATACGTAATTATACACTCAAATAACGGATGTAAAATGTTAATGGTCACCAACAGATGATTTTATTTAGCCTCTAAAGACCTATTATTATTATTATTATTATTATTAGGCTATTAGTAGTAGTAGTAGTAGTAGTAGTAGTAGTAATAGTAGTATCATTACCAGCTTAAATACGATCGTAGTAAATATTTTAAATACGTCAATGATCAAACCAAATTAATTATACTTTCTATCCATCAGAAACTGACATTATTATTGCAATGTATTTATATCTATGTTTTACTCAGTTAAATAAAAGCCAGTCAAGATAATATAGTAGTTAATTTGACCGCTTGCGAGTTTCAGGCTATAAGGAAGTTGGAGCTGTAGATATCGATATTAAACAGAATTACCAGTTTAATTACATACAATCAATCTAACCATAAGATTGCTGATTTTATATTTAATTTCTGTTTTATATCGATGTTTATGGCTCCAACTTCCTTATGGCCTGAAACTCGAAAGTGGTCAATTGCAATAGCACTATACCCTGTTCCAGATGGGCAGTACTATACCCTGTTCCAGATGGGCAGCACTATACCCTGTTCCAGATGGGCAGCACTATACCCTGTTCCAGATAAGTTGGACAACACTCTTGAACATTAAGGGGAGATTTCCACTTGAGGGATTTTTGTCTTAACTCCTTTCTCCCTCATGTTTAGCCCCATTGTTTTTTCTAATTTTAAGACGTTCGCCCCATTATTTTGACGATTTTAAGAACTTTCGACCCATTTCTGTCAATTTTAAGACCTTTCGTGCCATTTAGGTGTCGATTTTATCCTGGCGAGCGATAGCGAGCCTGTAATATAAGAGGAACCGGCTTTCAGCCGGGACATTTTTCTACCGACAAATGTACAAATTTATCTTGAAAGGAGCTCAAGGGGGAGTAATCTTAAGCTTGATGGATATCTAGAGACCAAACTAAAAACCTCCCCTTAACCTCTATATCTCACAAACGTCTAGAGTAATCGGACTAATATTACTACCATTTGAGAGGGGTTAGCTGGAGAATAGGTGTGACAATTTACAGCCCATTTGCTCTAGCCCTTTTTTAGTTATGGCCTAGAGGTTAGGGTTCATATTCCTGGCCTACTTATTGGGAACAGGGTATAGAATATCATCATACTGCTTAGTTTCTTTCTATAAGGAAGTTGGAACCGTAAACATCGATATTATACAGAAATACAATAATAAAGTAGATGTGTAATGGATAAAACGTAAGTTGGAATCGTAAACATCGATATTAAACAGAAATACAATAATAAAGTAGATGTCTAATGGATAAAACTTATGTTGAATTTAGTTGTATGTATTTATAAATGTATTTATTACAACCACATTTTAGCTGGTAATTATGTTAAATATCGATGTCTACAGCTCCAACTTCCTTATAGAACGAAACTCGCAAGTGGCCAATTGAATTCCTTAGTAAGTCATTTTTCGATACTTAACCCGTTCAGTACCAGGGACGCCCTTTTCATCATATTCTGGCAACTATTAGACGATTTTCTTCAGCTTAAAAAAGGACCTCGAGCAATAAGACTTCAGACTATCTCAACCAACCCTTTTCATTACCACAGATCCTTACTAAGCTGCATAATATCGTCTAAATATAGCTATAATAAAATATAACACGTCGCAGGTGCTGTACTCAAAATGTTAAGGGGAGGTCTCTACTTGAGGGATTTTTTTCTTGACCCCTTTCTCCCTCATGTTTAGCCCCATTGCTTTTCTAATTTTAAGACGTTCGCCCCATTATTTTGACGATTTTAAGAACTTTCGACCCATTTCTGTCAATTTTAAGACCTTTCGTGCCATTTAGGTGTCGATTTTATCCTGGCGAGCGATAGCGAGCCTGTTATTTAAGAGGAACCGGCTTTCAGCCGGGACATTTTTCTACCGAAAAATGTACAAATATATCTTGAAAGGGACTCAAAGGAGTGTAATTTTAAGCTTGATGGAGGTCTAGAAAACACACTAAATATCTCCCCTTAACCCTCTGACTTCTCTATAATCCTTCCCTGGTTAACATTAGACGATTTTATTCAGGTTAGGAAAGCCCTGTAGGGACCAAACGAGGTAATATATATCTCAATCAACCCTCTGTTTATAATTATATCCTTCCTAATCTGATTAAAATTGGCTAATGATGGACAAACTAATATGAAGATATGCGTCCTAAAATAGTTAACCATTTGAAGTTTGCGACGCATTTTGACAGTTTATTCTGGCTATTATTAGACGAGTTTATAGTTTAGGAAGAATCTGTGGGAATTATAAGGGTAAAAACTCTCTAAATCACTCTCTGACTGCCACATACCCTTCCTAATCTGAATAAAATCGCCTACAAATAGCCAGAAAACAGAACAAATATGCGTAATCGGATCTTGACAGGCTTAAGTGAAAATTAGGGACCGTTAAGAATGTTTCGAGATATGGTTTGGTGATTCAAGCTCATTTTAAGGCTTAATTCTACAACAAAATTTAAGAGTATACCAATTATTACTACTATTGATATATTACTTAATAAATTTTCAAATACAACTGCCTCTATTTTATATATTGGGATGATTACAAGAATTACAACTGATTATCAACTACCGAAATAAAGAAATTACTTGTTCTGATTGAAAGACGGTTCATAGTTTTCTTTGGTAATCGTTCGTTTTCCAGAATGTATTGGACTTGAGTGGAAATTCAACTAGGTCATCTTTGTATCTTCGGACGCCATATTGGAGACGTATTTATCAGACAAAGGGGAATTATTATATGTTTTCCCATGTAAAATGTATATCAGATCATATTACACCTCTTAGTATCAGTATTGCTGAATGTATATTATAGGTATAGATATATTCGAGTGTAAATATAGGCCAATAACACCAGTGGCATCAATATGGCGGGGGTTGGCCGATCTTTGTTTCTATAGAATCATCTTATACAATCTGACACCACACAAGTTAGTTCAAGGCTGTTCTAAATCGATTCCCTTTATTTTTAGTAGCCTATTTGTTTATATATATACAAAGTTATAATTAGGTTTTACAGTTCTTATAATGCCTTTGGTAACGATAGAACGAAATACAATTTAATTGTATGCCATATAAACAAACTAATTGTAGGCTATACTGTATTTCCCGTTTTCCTACTCACACTCATTCCAGTTCTGAAACCATCGGATTGACCTGTTCATAGTTTCTCAGAAAGTTTAATGGTTTCGTCGGCATTCGTTTGTTTTTCAGAATGTATGGTACCTCAATTACCGCTCAGGAGGGGTATAAATATGGAGGAAATTCTGGGGAAAATGCAGTTCAAATCTGGACACCATACAAGAGGACCACCACCACCTCTCCAGTTTACCAAAGGTTAGTAACTGTTGTTAAGTATCGTGGATAAGTATTGTGGTTAATGTTTATACAGTTTCTCAATAGATTATTATGGTAGATATTAAGTTTTATTAATGTGTTTATAATATTCTACAGGCTACAGTAGATATCTGGTTAATGTAGTCTTAAAATGTTTACCATAGAATATTGTGAAATATATGAAACTTTAATCTGATTTCTACTCTAAATATTTAATGAATTCTCGCTAATTTGATTATCTCTTCCTAAGGTGCTGTCCACGGTGTTTGCAATGACTAGTGGACTTTGAACGTTCACCTATCAAAGACTACTGTAACTATGAACTTGTGAACTTGTAACTTTTAAGCTGTTTTAAAAGATTTTGCTAAATCCATATGAACGTTTAAGTTCGCTAGAAGACGGTCTTAAATTTCCAAGCTAGATGTTGCCTAGCCCACTAACTTGCTCAATCAGCATTTAACTTAAGCTCTTTAACACTTATTAAAATATAAAATTTGCAAACTAAACTAACCATAACTGGGATAAAAAAACAATATAAAGTCAAATTAACTTATCAAAATAGTTGTGGAAACTATGCTTACTAAAATAAAAGAACCCAATCCACCACATAGGGTGTACATTACTAAATGAGAAAGTTAATCTAGGTATCTATTCAAATTAACTATTAACTTAATTGGTATTGTATTCATTGAAGGTGATTAAACTTATTCAAACTACAATGTCCATTGGGATCTGCTTGGTTTTAGGTACATAGTACTGATTAACTTTCATAAATTTCTTTTAACAATATAGAAATATAGCTTATCTAAGTTATTTTATGTGGTGCGAACTGGCGTGTTTACCATGACGTAACTGTAGCCAATGGCAGGAACTCTACATGGGAAATAGGTGTATGTGTTTTTTTTTATTTTTTTATTTGAGACTTATTTGTATGCATGTTTACAGCTCAACATTTGGCTTCACCACTGTCTGGTCAAGGGACTGAGATATATAAATTGAACAGAAAACTATATCATTACGAAATAGGCCTTAGTACAGAGTTTCCTCAACTCTGGACCAGGCTAAACTTGCATAAACACTGCATGTATGGTAATTGCTGGTGAGCTGGGATTATTTCTTTATGTGCACCACATCATCAGGACGTTGGTCGATCTTTTGCAGAGCTTGAGTATTGAATTGAAAGGTATTAATTACGAAAAACTTACCTCACTGTTCAGGACTGCATGTTTTTTACAAACTGCGTCTCTTACACAATGGAGTCACTCCAGCTGGCTGAAAATGCCAATTAGTCCCCAATGACTATATATATATTATATATATATATATATATATATATATATATTACTATTTTGTTCTGGAGTTTAATGGAATTATATAGATATTGCCCATATACATAAATTACAGTACAGTATATTCATGTCAAGTTATGACCCTGCATTAATCTTAGTTTTTTCGTTCATCCCTGTAGTTCACCTTTAACCTGGGAACTGCAGGAAGACTTAAGAGTTCCCCCGGCGGACTGCAGGAAGACTTCAGAGTCCGGGAGAAAAAAAAAAAAATTTAAAACTCCAAAATTTTGTATTTTTTTGTAATTTTTTTTTTTTTTTTTGTCCCTGGGCCATGCAAAATATCACTCCCCTCCTTCCCCACTTTCCTCCAGTTATCACCTATTTTCCCTTATGTGGTATATTTTCGTGCTAACATTAGCGAGTTGCAAGCAGGGCATAGTCATCACTGTTAGCAAGCTAGTGCAAGAGTATCGATTGACAGTGTCTCTCCAGACTTGGGAAAAAGTGGCGGGAGAGGTTGCCTCAGCCATACATTATGTAACTCGGCCTGTATCGCCAATTTTGACCATCCAAACGCGGTTTCCACTTTTTTTATTGTAACTGGTTAATACCGTCATAATCAACCTATAATAGGCGCATATGGAGAAGTATTAATGCTATTTATGGTAAAATAAATATTTTAATGAAAACCGCTCAAATACATGTGCACAGGCAGAGGTGTCTCATACCCCCCATGTGCACTTCTTAGGTTAAAACAAAGTGACTTGTAAAATTTATAAATAGTTTCTAAATATTTTTAGTTTTTTATTTCTAAGACTATTATGATAAATGAAACTTCATTTAGTAGTCCTGAAGGTTGTATTAGAAAGTAAACTTTATTGTAATCTTGGGCTACAAATGTTAGTCTTAAACTCTTGTAGTTGGGTAATAATTATAAAGCTATGCCTTTTTAAACATTTTAATAAACTAAATTTAATTTTAAAGGTTTTAACTAATTCTAGAAATTTAATGTAGGCCTATTTCTAATTTTCAAATATGCCTTAATAGTAGGCCTATTTGTAATTAATACTTCACTTAAACGTTGACATTTGTAACCTATAATTTTTTGCTTTTTAATACTGGAGTTTTAAGTTTCATTGGAATACTGAATATTTATAATATATATAACAGACTATGCTAAACTAGGCAATTTTTGAATAGACTTACGTCAAACTCCTTCACCTAGCAGAATTATACAGTATATGGTAACTGATGGGATAAATTTGTAAAGCTAATTGAATGCCACTGTCTCACTGGACGCACGCGTTTCTTCCCTTTTCTAGCTCTCCTCCGCCAGCCGCCGTGTCTTGCAGATTTTCTTTCTGAATCTCCCTCGTTTTCTATCTCCCGTATTATGTCCTTCCTTCATCATGTTAGAGTTCTCGATGATATTTAGTTAACTTCCTTCCCGTCTTTCCATATTTCGTGCCATATGGCCTTTGTCGCCTGGTGCGTTGACTTCATTAATGTAATGTAATGTCTCACTGGACGAAGAAATCTTTAGGAATCTCTATACAGTGATGGTTAGGCCACACCTGAAATATGCAAACCAGGTGTGGTCTCCATTTATAAGGTGAAAGATCTAGAAGCAGTGGAGAAAGTGCAGAGCTAGCAAGCGGATACCAACTTTGAAGAACCTGGGCTATGAGCAGAGGTTGAGGAAACTGGGACTCTCAACACTGGCATATAGGAGGAAGAGGGGATATGATAAAGCCATTTAAGATAGGGTCAGGAAAGTATGATGAGTATGTGTGTGAAGGTACCTACTTGGTGCGGGAGGGAACGAGGACGCTAATAGACCATTTAAAAGGGAAAAAATAGGCTTGAAAAGAACTGAGTGGAACGCACTGCCCCAGTATGTAGATTCCAAATCTGTAAATGAGTTATCTTGATAAAGCATGGGAGAAAAGTTTGATTACAAAGCGAAAATGAAAAATAGTAAATGTTTAGTCTGCTGCCGCCAACACCATGCACATCCGCAGCAGTGAAAGTACTAAGCTGGATACACAAGCCTAGTTTGCCTTTTTTCAGAGGATCTACTGTAAGATGGTAGGCTATTTACTGTAAGTGATGCAGAGACTAGTTTATAATTATTCCATTGAGCACTGACTTTTTGTATATGTATAATTATATGCTCAGGCCCAATCCCCACTTTTGTACTTTTTTATTTTGATTAAAAAATTAAAATTATATGCAGGTTAAGGACTTCAGTTGTTCAGAGGGTTTATTGCGAACGTATTTACCCCTTAGTCCTAGAGGCAGATTATAAGCTAAAGAAAAATTTCTAATGGTAACCAGGACATTATAAATGAAGTCTGTGCTGAAAGGATAAAGTAAAGTATCGAGGAATCGGCTGCAAAAGGATTCGCTTTTCCTTCAGCTGGATCAAACTGATTATGATGAACACTTCTGAAATTGCTAATCTACCCTACACAAAGTACTGTCCTGCAATCACATTTATATAGCTAACTGAATACAGTAGACTAATGAAGTAAGGTGTGGTGTGGAGGTAGATGTGCTGGAAAGTGTGAAAAGGAACAACTTGAGATGGTTCGGCCATATGGAACGTATGGAAAGCGAGAGAATGACTAAGAGGGTGTATGAGAGCGAGGTGGAGGGACAGAGGGGGAGAGGTAGACCGAATATGAGGTGGAAGGATGGAGTGAGGAAGTACATGAACGAAGGTGGTGCTGGTTGGGGGGAGGGGCGTCGACTGACTGGGGACAGAGGTGCATGGGGGCAGTTCGTTCGTGGCCACCCCTTCGGGGATCACGGCGTCAGGCAATAGATAGATAGATAGAATACAGTATCAAAAATATATATGAACAAATTAACCTTAAACTTTATTTTCTCCAAAAGGACACTTATGGCCATTCCCTGGCCAGCACACTGTTTATTGACCTATGTGCATGGCTTTCCATACCCCTAGCTGCACTGGTGGACATTAGAGGTGGGGTAGACCAGTGTTGCATGTACACACATACTGGATATGCTAGCACCTGATCAGCAGAATTGAGCTGATTATAGTACACTGGTTACAGACTACATTTACGTCCATAGCCATTCCAACAGTATATACTGTAGGCTACATACATAAATTACTATTAATGCTTTCCTTTCAACAGATTCATTACAAAATACCTCTACTGATCTATTGTGAATAAGAGAATTCCAAATGTGCTTAAACTTTTAAAATCGAGAAACTGCTTGGTTTTGGAATGTAGGCCTCCTAACACAAAAGTATGCCTGTATTTGAAAAATACTGGGCCTCAAATCAAATAGTATACAAGTAACTTTGGCTAACTCTTGCTCGCTAATCTTGTACTCACTCTTTAATCTCTTTATCATGCAACTATACTGTAATCAGCTTGATCATGCTGATCAGGTGCTAGTATTAAATCATTAACAGTACAGTTACATGATAAAAGAGATTAACCCTGTTAACCTCTGAAGTGCACATGGGGGTTATGAGACACCACACTCCTGTGCGGATGTATTTGAGCTGTTCCCATCACTAAAATATTTATTTTACCATAAATAGCATTAATACTTCTCCATATGTGGCTATTATAGGTTGATTATAAAGGTATTAATCTGTTACAACAATAAAACAAGTGGAAACAGCGTTTGGATGGTCTAAATCGGCGATACACGCCGGGAGTTACACAATGTATGGCTGAGGAAACCTCTCAGCCCTCCACTTTTCCTCCACCTCTGGAGAGAGACTGTCGATGACAACGCCCTGCTACCAACTCGCTAATGTTAGCACGAAAATAGACCACAGGAAAAGGGAATAACAGGGAAAATAGGTGATAACTGAAGGAGGGGAGGAAACTGGGGAAGGAGGGGAGGTGGAGGAGTGATATTTGGCATGGCCCAGGGGCAAAAAATTTTGTTTTTTCCCCCCTGACTCTTAACCCGTACAGCCCCAGCGACGCGTCTGACGCGTCGGCGATGTATGTAACGCACAGCCCCAGAGACACGCCTGACGCGTCACCCTAATTGCGCCGACCGTAACCTCAGGTGTAGCCACTCAAGAGGGCTCAGATTTGTATGGGAACTGTGTACGTATCCCACGCAACTGTGCCGATGGTTGAAAACTCTCAAAGTCCACATGTGTGCGCGTGAGCTTGCAATAACCTGGTTTTTTGGGGTAATTGCCTTCAATTTTTTACTCTTGTAAAATAAGTTTTCGGGGGCTCTGTAGGACCATTTTTTAAGCTATTTGAGCGGTTTTTTGTGGTTTTTCCTTCATTCCTAACCCATTCGCTATTGTTTCTGGAATAAAACCATTTTTTGAAAACCGGCCGGGTTCTCGTGAACAAACATTACAAAACTAGCCGGGGCTCCACGGGTTAAGAGTCTTCCCGCAGTCCGCCGGGGGAACTCTTTAAGTCTTTCCGTAGTTCCCGGGTTAAGTAGCCGATGCCTTTCTATACTATATTTAATTGACCTCTGATTTTATTGAACTACTGTATTTATTATTGTAAGCTGTAAGTTTCAAAATACAGTAATAAAAGAAGTGAAAATTGTCAATTAACAGATTATTCATTAGCATATTTTTTACTCAGATACAGTGACGAACAGGAACAATTTGCTTTTAAGAGTGTATTCAGCATGCCAAAGCGTACTTGTGGTATAAATTTAAACAATATCCGGACATATATAACTCTTCTATGGATTTTTAAAATTTTACAATAGGCCTAGTGGGCCTAATAATTGGTCTAAATTAACAAACAATTATACCGTTGGACCCGCAACGACGAGACGAATCCAAATATATAATAATATTGACAAGTCAAAATCCGACCAAAATCAACGAAATGCCTGGCCTTAATTAAATTAAACCCAGGGATTTTGAAAAAAAATATTTTCGATTCTGGGCGAAAATTAAATCTACGACTATTTCTAGAAGCAGATGGTCGAGAAAAATCGAATGACACCAAGTAGAACTCCCTAGGACTTATAGTTTGGGCTACAGGGGATTTTTAAAGTCCAAAACAATTTCATTTCGGCCCTCCAGGAAGGTCAAGTCAAAATAGAAATCCTAAACTAATGATCCGATTTTAATTTAGTTTTCACCATTAGATTCAGCGTGCCAAAGAGTAATTGTGGTATAAATTTAAACAATATCCGTACATAAATAACTCGTCTATGGATTTTTTAAATTTTACAATAGGCCTAAAAATTGGTCAAAATTTAAAAACAAAATTATACCGTTGGACCCGCAACGACGAGACAAATCCAAATATGTAATAATATTGAAAAGTCAAAATTCGAGCAAAATCAAGGATGCCTGGGGGTTTTTGGAAAAAATATTTTCGATTCTGGGCGAATGGCTGGGCGGAAAATGAGATCTACGACCATGTCTAAAAGCAGATCGGCGAGAAAAAACGAATGGCACCAGTCAGAATTCTCTAAGACTTATAGTTTGGGCTGCAGAGGACTTTTAAAGTCCAAAAAACGGTCCCCTGGGCCCTCCAGGAAGGCCACTCAAATCCTAAACTAATGGTCAGATTTTAATTCTGTTTGCGCCATTCGATTCAGCTTGCCAAAGTGTACTTATGGTAAAAAATTAAACAAAATCCGTATATAAATAACTTGTCTATGGATGTTTTAAATTTTAAAATAGGCCTAAAAATTGGTCAAAATTAAACAAAAAATTACACCATTGAAACCGCAACGGCTTGACGAATCCAAATATGTAATAATATTGACAAATCAAAATTCGACCAAAATCACCGATTTGCCTAGGCTTAATTAAACCCAAGGTTTTTGGAAACTAATATTTTCGATTCTGGGCGAATGGCTGGGCGAAAATGAAATCTACGACCATGTCTAGAAGCAGCTCGGCGATAAAAAAACGAATGGCACCAGTTAGAATTCTCTAGGCCTTATAGCTTGGGCTACAGAGGACTTTTAACCCATAACTAGCGGCGCGCAACATAAGTCGAGTATAATAAATCTGGACGATCTGGCGGCGCTCGACATAGGTCGTGTGGCAATTTCAGCACGTAATGTTGCTGAGAGAGAGACAAGTGGTGGCAGGAGAGTAGCGAGCGTATGACTGCTCCAGACCACCGCGGCGAACCTACTGACACGAATCCCACCTCCTCCCTCCCTCTCTCACTCGCTACATACGGAATTGTATGGGGAAAGTGCCGAATTACATGCTTTTTGCACTCGCGTTGCGCGGTTGTTGCAAGAAAACTAGCCATCATAAAAGGATCGTTATGGTGTCATTGGAAAGCTCTGTTTATGCCCTTTCAGGGATAGATACTTGTTTTACGCTCTGGGTCTTATTTAGGCATGAAAATGATCACGTAAACAGCCCTATTTTGGGTAAAAACACCCCGCTGGTGGCTACATATTATATACCGCCTAGGCCGCTCGTAAGGTGTTAAAGTCCAAAAAACAGCCCCCTGGGCCCTCCAGGAAGGCCAAGTCAAAATCGAAATCCTAAACTAATGGTCCGATTTAAATTCTGTGTGCGCCATTCGATTCAGCTTGCCAAAGTGTACTTTTGGTATAAATTTGAACAACATCCATATATAGATAATTCGTCTATGGAGTTTTTAAACTTTAAAATAGCGGTCCAAACACACAACTGGACTATAGCTTTGGGTCCAGAAACACCCTTAGACTATAACCTTGGGGTCCAAAAACACTCCTGGGTCCTTGGGTCCAAACACATCTCTGGACTACAGCCTAGGGTTCAAAAACATCCCTGGACTATAACCTTTAGTCCAAAAACACCCCTGGACTACATATAGCCTTAGGTCCTAAAAGACCCTTTGACTATAGCCTTTAGTCCAAAAAACACCCCTGGTCTATACCTTGGGTCCACAAACACCCCTGAACTATATATAGCCTTTAGTCCAAAAACACCCCTGGACTATAGTCTTGGGGTCCAAAAACACCCCTGGTCTATAGGCTTGGGTCCACAAACACCCCTGAACTATATATAGCCTTTAGTCCAAAAACACCCCTGGACTATAGTCTTGGGGTCCAAAAACACCCCTGGTCTATAGGCTTGGGTCCACAAACACCCCTGAACTATAGCCTTTGGTCCAAACACACCCCTGGACTATAGCCTTGAGTCCAAACACACCCCTGGACTATAGCCTTGGATCATGCCTGGTCTATAGCCTTGGGTCCAAAAACAATCCTGGACTATAGCCTCGAGTCCAAACACACCCCTGGACTCCTTGGGTCCAAAAACACCCCTGGACTATAGCCTTGGGGTCCAGAAGCACCACTGGACTACAGCCTTGGGTCCAAATACACCCATGGACTACATCCTTGGGTTCAAAAACATCCCTAGACTATAGCCTTGGGTCCAAAAACACCCCTGGTCTATTGCCTTGGGGTCCAAAAACACCCCTGGACTATAGGCTTTGGTCCAAAAACACCCCTGGACTATAGGCTTGGGACCCAAAACATCCCTGGACTATAGGCTTGGGACCCAAAACACCAAAACACCGCTGGACTATAGGCTTGGGACCCAAAACACCCCTGGACTATAGGCTTGGGACCCAAAACACCCCTGGACTATAGGCTTGGGACCCAAAACACCCCTGGACTATAGGCTTGGGACCAAAAACACCCCTGGTCTATAGCCTTTAGTCCCAAAACACCCCTGGTCTATAGCCTTTAGTCCCAAAACACCCCTGGACTATACAGTACTGTAGGCTTGGGACCAAAAACACCCCTGGTCTATAGCCTTTAGTCCCAAAACACCCCTGGACTATAGCCTTTAGTCCCAAAACACCCCTGGACTATACAGTACTGTAGGCTTGGGGCCAAAAACACCTCTGGACTATAACCAGTGATGGTGGTGGTGTCAGTGGGTGGTAGTGTTGGTAGTGGTGTCAGTGGGTTGTAGTGCTGGTGGTGGATAAGAATAAATAACCACAAAAGTGGCGGTGGGATAAGTGGGTAAGCTGGCTTTCCCCATCCACCCTTACTCACCCGCGCAGATGGGTAGGGTGTCGCGCGTATTGCCACTGTTCGGCAACATCATAAGGTAGTTTCCCATACCATCCTCAGGCTTCTAGCTACCATGGGACAAGAGTAAATAATTTTAAAGTAGCGGATGCAATGTATGCGTCCCTGGGGTTTAGCGTTACATACATTGCCGACGCAAACGTGTTGTCGCTGGGGTTCTGTGGGTTAATCTTTCAGATTTTGTAGACTATAATTATAATAAGCTTAAAGCTGATTTAATAAATTTACATAAACAATTTTGTAATCACTACAGTAGATAAAGCCAGCAATAATTATAGCTTCACATGTAAATCTTATCTTGAAAACATGAAAAAAGAATTAGGCAAAGAGGTAACATATTACATAAAAATATTTGTGGTAATTCTGTTTATGAAATTCAAAATAATTTGAATATTGATAACTTAATCGATGAACATAGCCTACCAAGAAAAATGTAACATTTGATAT
>CM064564.1:6508701-6647413 GCA_032716605.1 Paralithodes platypus | reverse complement strand
AAAGCCCCCTCTCAACCTAGGATCAATTGTATCCCATGGCAGTCAAAATAGAAGGGGACATGATTGCTAGCGTGCGACGGTGCGAGTATCCTAGTGTAAACCAGGCGGGCGGTACACCCGAATACTACATCCTTACCAAAAAACAAATATAATATAGGCCTATAGGCTAGGCTAAATACAATATCATACAATAAAAATAATATATAGGCATAGGCCTAGGCTAGGCTAAATACAATAGTCAAAATAGACATGAACTTAACTGTGAGCGTGCGACTTATGTATACACAAGGTGGATGCTACGCCCACTAGCACCGTCTTAACTGTAGGGGCTGCTGCCCCTACCCTCCGCTGAACAGTAGGCTAGCCTATAGGCTAGCCATGTAAACAAATAGACATGCCGAACTCTGTAAATCGGCGAAATCCATGAAATCCCTACGGTAGACAACAAAATATATTACTGGAGCCAAAGTAGCCTAAATATTTAACCTAGCTAGCCTATGATGATGATGATGTTGAGGGATAGCCTAGGGATAAGCCTAATCTGAATAGTCCTATTTACCTTGGTTGCTTTCGGTTACTTTGATTCACCCTTGCATATTATTTGAGTACCTTCTCTCTAGATGTGTGTGAATTTGTGTTTTCCCTGTTCTTGCTCTGTCTTGAGTCGGCTACCCCCAAGAAAAAAAAAAAAAAAGTCTAGAAAATAAAAATAGGAAAAATGGGCATAGGCCTATAGCCTAGATAGATAGACCTTCTCAACTTCAAAAATAATGGTTAGACCAATATAGCGTCTGAGGTAGGGGGGTGGGAAGTGGAGAACCCCCAAGGTAGGTCGTTGGACTAGGGTTAGCCTACTCAAACATTTAATAATTTACGATTAGCTTTCATTCTTATTAAACATAACCCTCAAAACACTAGAAAAACTCAAGCATATCAAAATCAGTGGCCTGAAAGTAAAATTATACCAAGTTTGAGAGGACACGTGACCAGTCAACATTTAGATGGCTACCGGAAACGTCAACACAGAATATTCTAGAATGAAATTAAGACTCACGATCTATTTAACTATTCTGTAATCATCACATAAAACCTTCAACATATCCTTTAATGTCTGAAGACCAGCATAGCACATAAATTATACGGAAAAATGAAAACAAAACAAAAACATTGTCCAACAAGAGCCATCATACGGGCACACCATCACTCACCTGACCCCTTCGCCTAAGTGACGCTTTCCCTGTCAGCGTTGCCAGTCCTTCCGCTAAAATATTGCTAGATTAGACCGCTAGATAATGATACCCTACATTTTTGGGAATTTTGGGTATAAATTTCTACTATACCGCTGTAATGCCTTATCATCTGTAATCATCTCTAAAATCACGCATATGTGGTCCTCATCTCAATAATACAGGAATATATAATATATCCTATCAGGAGTCTAAAAATACACAAACTCCGCTAGATTCGATTAAAACTAATATGTTGGAAGGAACATAATAATGACAAACTGCTAAAAACACACAAATATATTGTTGTATTTTTTACAACTGTCACAATAATCACAATTAGGTGGTCTTAATTTCAATACTATAGGTATATACCCCACGAAAACTTAGACAATAGACGCTAGATGTAAGCAAATCTCGCTAGGACCGCTAGATCAAGCATAAAAGTTGCTAGATTGCGAAGCCAAATACAAAAACAAGCGCTCAAATATGCTTCAAAACTGGCTAGAATGTCGATAGATATTATATAACATGCATAATATCATTAGATGATTGGCACAATATCTTATTATCGTTCTACAATCGTTAAATTCTCCAGACTATAGCCAATATTTATGTTGCTAGATATCAAAAATTGCCGCTACACACAGTATATACTGTATATCTACATCTAACAGAGGTCACTAAAATGGCAATGCTGTCCTTACATATTTTATATTTTATTGATGATTCGACTCGCTCAAACGAAACGAAACTCATTGTTTACTTTTGTATTTATATTTGTTCATCAATATTTGTTTATCTATGTAACACAATTATACAGTATATAGGTAATCATTATTTTAACTTTGATGTTAAATTAATATTAAAAACATTAGTAGAGTAAAAATACCGAGAATAATGCGAAATTAGTATTTAGTCTGATTCGACTCGTACCATATGAAGCACAAATTAGACTATTATCAATTATTTAGATTTTACTCTGCAAAGTATAATTGGATAGCATTTGCCATAACTTTTACGCTTTAATGTACAATGCACACAATTAGAGTAGGCTAAACATTTCAATTATTTCTAATTAGATTTGAATCCACTCGTATGTTTTTTAATATCAGAAAGCGAACTTGGAACTTGCTTTTCGACCAATGAGCTCCTCCACTTGCCAGTGACCCCCGTGCGAGGCTAGGGTGGTAGATGCTGATTGGCTAATTTGAATTTACCCGAGTTATTAAAAGATACAGTGATGCTCAAATGTCAATGCCTTTCCTAAAATTGTTGATGTTTATCAATATAGACAGTAATGTGAGGAAAAATAAAGTTTCTTAGCACACACGATGAACATAATTGAATTATAACTTTATTCATTGCTATTACTGAGTATTCATATATCAAATACGGGAAATAGACATGAAGGTCGAACTTGATTTTTGAGCATGACTGTATCATGAGCCCACGCTTTCTAGGGGAAAATTCCATGCTTTTAACGTCCGCAATTATATTATACGTAATTATACACTCAAATAACGGATGTAAAATGTTAATGGTCACCAACAGATGATTTTATTTAGCCTCTAAAGACCTATTATTATTATTATTATTATTATTATTAGGCTATTAGTAGTAGTAGTAGTAGTAGTAGTAGTAGTAATAGTAGTATCATTACCAGCTTAAATACGATCGTAGTAAATATTTTAAATACGTCAATGATCAAACCAAATTAATTATACTTTCTATCCATCAGAAACTGACATTATTATTGCAATGTATTTATATCTATGTTTTACTCAGTTAAATAAAAGCCAGTCAAGATAATATAGTAGTTAATTTGACCGCTTGCGAGTTTCAGGCTATAAGGAAGTTGGAGCTGTAGATATCGATATTAAACAGAATTACCAGTTTAATTACATACAATCAATCTAACCATAAGATTGCTGATTTTATATTTAATTTCTGTTTTTATATCGATGTTTATGGCTCCAACTTCCTTATGGCCTGAAACTCGAAAGTGGTCAATTGCAATAGCACTATACCCTGTTCCAGATGGGCAGTACTATACCCTGTTTCCAGATGGGCAGCACTATACCCTGTTCCAGATGGGCAGCACTATACCTGTTCCAGATAAGTTGGACAACACTCTTGAACATTAAGGGGAGATTTCCACGGGAGGGATTTTTGTCTTAACTCCTTTCTCCCTCATGTTTAGCCCCATTGTTTTTCTAATTTTAAGACGTTCGCCCCATTATTTTGACGATTTTAAGAACTTTCGACCCATTTCTGTCAATTTTAAGACCTTCGTGCCATTTAGGTGTCGATTTTATCCTGGCGAGCGATAGCGAGCCTGTAATATAAGAGGAACCGGCTTTCAGCCGGGACATTTTTCTACCGACAAATGTACAAATTTATCTTGAAAGGAGCTCAAGGGGGAGTAATCTTAAGCTTGATGGATATCTAGAGACCAAACTAAAAACCTCCCCTTAACCTCTATATCTCACAAACGTCTAGAGTAATCGGACTAATATTACTACCATTTGAGAGGGGTTAGCTGGAGAATAGGTGTGACAATTTACAGCCCATTTGCTCTAGCCCTTTTTTAGTTATGGCCTAGAGGTTAGGGTTCATATTCCTGGCCTACTTATTGGGAACAGGGTATAGAATATCATCATACTGCTTAGTTTCTTTCTATAAGGAAGTTGGAACCGTAAACATCGATATTATACAGAAATACAATAATAAAGTAGATGTGTAATGGATAAAACGTAAGTTGGAATCGTAAACATCGATATTAAACAGAAATACAATAATAAAGTAGATGTCTAATGGATAAAACTTATGTTGAATTTAGTTGTATGTATTTATAAATGTATTTATTACAACCACATTTTAGCTGGTAATTATGTTAAATATCGATGTCTACAGCTCCAACTTCCTTATAGAACGAAACTCGCAAGTGGACAATTGAATTCCTTAGTAACTGATTTTTCGATACTTAACCCGTTCAGTACCAGGGACGCCCTTTTCATCATATTCTGGCAACTATTAGACGATTTCTTCAGCTTAAAAAAGGACCTCGAGCAATAAGACTTCAGACTATCTCAACCAACCCTTTTCATTACCACAGATCCTTACTAAGCTGCATAATATCGTCTAAATATAGCTATAATAAAATATAACACGTCGCAGGTGCTGTACTCAAAATGTTAAGGGGAGGTCTCCACTTGAGGGATTTTTTTCTTGACCCCTTTCTCCCTCATGTTTAGCCCCATTGCTTTTCTAATTTAAGACGTTCGCCCCATTATTTTGACGATTTTAAGAACTTTCGACCCATTTCTGTCAATTTTAAGACCTTTCGTGCCATTTAGGTGTCGATTTTATCCTGGCGAGCGATAGCGAGCCTGTTATTTAAGAGGAACCGGCTTTCAGCCGGGACATTTTTCTACCGAAAAATGTACAAATATATCTTGAAAGGGACTCAAAGGAGTGTAATTTTAAGCTTGATGGAGGTCTAGAAAACACACTAAATATCTCCCCTTAACCCTCTGACTTCTCTATAATCCTTCCCTGGTTAACATTAGACGATTTTATTCAGGTTAGGAAAGCCCTGTAGGGACCAAACGAGGTAATATATATCTCAATCAACCCTCTGTTTATAATTATATCCTTCCTAATCTGATTAAAATTGGCTAATGATGGACAAACTAATATGAAGATATGCGTCCTAAAATAGTTAACCATTTGAAGTTTGCGACGCATTTTGACAGTTTATTCTGGCTATTATTAGACGAGTTTATAGTTTAGGAAGAATCTGTGGGAATTATAAGGGTAAAAACTCTCTAAATCACTCTCTGACTGCCACATACCCTTCCTAATCTGAATAAAATCGCCTACAAATAGCCAGAAAACAGAACAAATATGCGTAATCGGATCTTGACAGGCTTAAGTGAAAATTAGGGACCGTTAAGAATGTTTCGAGATATGGTTTGGTGATTCAAGCTCATTTTAAGGCTTAATTCTACAACAAAATTTAAGAGTATACCAATTATTACTACTATTGATATATTACTTAATAAATTTTCAAATACAACTGCCTCTATTTTATATATTGGGATGATTACAAGAATTACAACTGATTATCAACTACCGAAATAAAGAAATTACTTGTTCTGATTGAAAGACGGTTCATAGTTTTCTTTGGTAATCGTTCGTTTTCCAGAATGTATTGGACTTGAGTGGAAATTCAACTAGGTCATCTTTGTATCTTCGGACGCCATATTGGAGACGTATTTATCAGACAAAGGGGAATTATTATATGTTTTCCCATGTAAAATGTATATCAGATCATATTACACCTCTTAGTATCAGTATTGCTGAATGTATATTATAGGTATAGATATATTCGAGTGTAAATATAGGCCAATAACACCAGTGGCATCAATATGGCGGGGGTTGGCCGATCTTTGTTTCTATAGAATCATCTTATACAATCTGACACCACACAAGTTAGTTCAAGGCTGTTCTAAATCGATTCCCTTTATTTTTAGTAGCCTATTTGTTTATATATATACAAAGTTATAATTAGGTTTTACAGTTCTTATAATGCCTTTGGTAACGATAGAACGAAATACAATTTAATTGTATGCCATATAAACAAACTAATTGTAGGCTATACTGTATTTCCCGTTTTCCTACTCACACTCATTCCAGTTCTGAAACCATCGGATTGACCTGTTCATAGTTTCTCAGAAAGTTTAATGGTTTCGTCGGCATTCGTTTGTTTTTCAGAATGTATGGTACCTCAATTACCGCTCAGGAGGGGTATAAATATGGAGGAAATTCTGGGGAAAATGCAGTTCAAATCTGGACACCATACAAGAAGGACCACCACCACCACCTCTCCAGTTTACCAAAGGTTTAGTAACTGTTGTTAAGTATCGTGGATAAGTATTGTGGTTAATGTTTATACAGTTTCTCAATAGATTATTATGGTAGATATTAAGTTTTATTAATGTGTTTATAATATTCTACAGGCTACAGTAGATATTTGGTTAATGTAGTCTTAAAATGTTTACCATAGAATATTGTGAAATATATGAAACTTTAATCTGATTTCTACTCTAAATATTTAATGAATTCTCGCTAATTTGATTATCTCTTCCTAAGGTGCTGTCCACGGTGTTTGCAATGACTAGTGGACTTTGAACGTTCACCTATCTAAGACTACTGTAACTATGAACTTGTGAACTTGTAACTTTTAAGCTGTTTTAAAAGATTTTGCTAAATCCATATGAACGTTTAAGTTCGCTAGAAGACGGTCTTAAATTTCCAAGCTAGATGTTGCCTATCCCACTAACTTGCTCCATCAGCATTTAACTTAAGCTCTTTAACACTTATTAAAATATAAAATTTGCAAACTAAACTAACCATAACTGGGATAAAAAAACAATATAAAGTCAAATTAACTTATCAAAATAGTTGTGGAAACTATGCTTACTAAAATAAAAGAACCCAATCCACCACATAGGGTGTACATTACTAAATGAGAAAGTTAATCTAGGTATCTATTCAAATTAACTATTAACTTAATTGGTATTGTATTCATTGAAGGTGATTAAACTTATTCAAACTACAATGTCCATTGGGATCTGCTTGGTTTTAGGTACATAGTACTGATTAACTTTCATAAATTTCTTTTAACAATATAGAAATATAGCTTATCTAAGTTATTTTATGTGGTGCGAACTGGCGTGTTTACCATGACGTAACTGTAGCCAATGGCAGGAACTCTACATGGGAAATAGGTGTGTGGTTTTTTTATTTTTTTTATTTGAGACTTATTTGTATGCATGTTTACAGCTCAACATTTGGCTTCACCACTGTCTGGTCAAGGGACTGAGATATATAAATTGAACAGAAAACTATATCATTACGAAATAGGCCTTAGTACAGAGTTTCCTCAACTCTGGACCAGGCTAAACTTGCATAAACACTGCATGTATGGTAATTGCTGGTGAGCTGGGATTATTTCTTTATGTGCACCACATCATCAGGACGTTGGTCGATCTTTTGCAGAGCTTGAGTATTGAATTGAAAGGTATTAATTACGAAAAACTTACCTCACTGTTCAGGACTGCATGTTTTTTACAAACTGCGTCTCTTACACAATGGAGTCACTCCAGCTGGCTGAAAATGCCAATTAGTCCCCAATGACTATATATATATATATATATATATATATATATATATATATATATATATATATATATATATATTACTATTTTGTTCTGGAGTTTAATGGAATTATATAGATATTGCCCATATACATAAATTACAGTACAGTATATTCATGTCAAGTTATGACCCTGCATTAATCTTAGTTTTTTCGTTCATCCCTGTAGTTCACCTTTAACCTGGGAACTGCAGGAAGACTTAAGAGTTCCCCCGGCGGACTGCAGGAAGACTTCAGAGTCCGGGAGAAAAAAAAAAAAATTTAAAACTCCAAAATTTTGTATTTTTTTTGTTATTTTTTTTTTTTTTGTCCCTGGGCCATGCAAAATATCACTCCCCTCCTTCCCCACTTTCCTCCAGTTATCACCTATTTTCCCTTATGTGGTATATTTTCGTGCTAACATTAGCGAGTTGCAAGCAGGGCATAGTCATCACTGTTAGCAAGCTAGTGCAAGAGTATCGATTGACAGTGTCTCTCCAGACTTGGGAAAAAGTGGCGGGAGAGGTTGCCTCAGCCATACATTATGTAACTCGGCCTGTATCGCCAATTTTGACCATCCAAACGCGGTTTCCACTTTTTTTATTGTAACTGGTTAATACCGTCATAATCAACCTATAATAGGCGCATATGGAGAAGTATTAATGCTATTTATGGTAAAATAAATATTTTAATGAAAACCGCTCAAATACATGTGCACAGGCAGAGGTGTCTCATACCCCCCATGTGCACTTCTTAGGTTAAAACAAAGTGACTTGTAAAATTTATAAAGTTTCTAAATATTTTTAGTTTTTTATTTCTAAGACTATTATGATAAATGAAACTTCATTTAGTAGTCCTGAAGGTTGTATTAGAAAGTAAACTTTATTGTAATCTTGGGCTACAAATGTTAGTCTTAAACTCTTGTAGTTGGGTAATAATTATAAAGCTATGCCTTTTTAAACATTTTAATAAACTAAATTTAATTTTAAAGGTTTTAACTAATTCTAGAAATTTAATGTAGGCCTATTTCTAATTTTCAAATATGCCTTAATAGTAGGCCTTTGTAATTAATACTTCACTTAAACGTTGACATTTGTAACCTATAATTTTTTGCTTTTTAATACTGGAGTTTTAAGTTTCATTGGAATACTGAATATTTATAATATATATAACAGACTATGCTAAACTAGGCAATTTTTGAATAGACTTACGTCAAACTCCTTCACCTAGCAGAATTATACAGTATATGGTAACTGATGGGATAAATTTGTAAAGCTAATTGAATGCCACTGTCTCACTGGACGCACGCGTTTCTTCCCTTTTCTAGCTCTCCTCCGCCAGCCGCCGTGTCTTGCAGATTTTCTTTCTGAATCTCCCTCGTTTTCTATCTCCCGTATTATGTCCTTCCTTCATCATGTTAGAGTTCTCGATGATATTTAGTTAACTTCCTTCCCGTCTTTCCATATTTCGTGCCATATGGCCTTTGTCGCCTGGTGCGTTGACTTCATTAATGTAATGTAATGTCTCACTGGACGAAGAAATCTTTAGGAATCTCTATACAGTGATGGTTAGGCCACACCTGAAATATGCAAACCAGGTGTGGTCTCCATTTATAAGGTGAAAGATCTAGAAGCAGTGGAGAAAGTGCAGAGCTAGCAAGCGGATACCAACTTTGAAGAACCTGGGCTATGAGCAGAGGTTGAGGAAACTGGGACTCTCAACACTGGCATATAGGAGGAAGAGGGGATATGATAGCCATTTAAGATAGGGTCAGGAAAGTATGATGAGTATGTGTGTGAAGGTACCTACTTGGTGCGGGAGGGAACAAGAACGAGAGGACGCTAATAGACCATTTAAAAGGGAAAAAATAGGCTTGAAAAGAACTGAGTGGAACGCACTGCCCCAGTATGTAGATTCCAAATCTGTAAATGAGTTATCTTGATAAAGCATGGGAGAAAAGTTTGATTACAAAGCGAAAATGAAAAATAGTAAATGTTTAGTCTGCTGCCGCCAACACCATGCACATCCGCAGCAGTGAAAGTACTAAGCTGGATACACAAGCCTAGTTTGCCTTTTTTCAGAGGATCTACTGTAAGATGGTAGGCTATTTACTGTAAGTGATGCAGAGACTAGTTTATAATTATTCCATTGAGCACTGACTTTTTGTATATGTATAATTATATATGCTCAGGCCCAATCCCCACTTTTTGTACTTTTTTATTTTGATTAAAAAATTAAAATTATATGCAGGTTAAGGACTTCAGTTGTTCAGAGGGTTTATTGCGAACGTATTTACCCCTTAGTCCTAGAGGCAGATTATAAGCTAAAGAAAAATTTCTAATGGTAACCAGGACATTATAAATGAAGTCTGTGCTGAAAGGATAAAGTAAAGTATCGAGGAATCGGCTGCAAAAGGATTCGCTTTTCCTTCAGCTGGATCAAACTGATTATGATGAACACTTCTGAAATTGCTAATCTACCCTACACAAAGTACTGTCCTGCAATCACATTTATATAGCTAACTGAATACAGTAGACTAATGAAGTAAGGTGTGGTGTGGAGGTAGATGTGCTGGAAAGTGTGAAAAGGAACAACTTGAGATGGTTCGGCCATATGGAACGTATGGAAAGCGAGAGAATGACTAAGAGGGTGTATGAGAGCGAGGTGGAGGGACAGAGGGGAGAGGTAGACCGAATATGAGGTGGAAGGATGGAGTGAGGAAGTACATGAACGAAGGTGGTGCTGGTTGGGGGGAGGGGCGTCGACTGACTGGGGACAGAGGTGCATGGGGGCAGTTCGTTCGTGGCCACCCCTTCGGGGATCACGGCGTCAGGCAATAGATAGATAGATAGAATACAGTATCAAAAATATATATGAACAAATTAACCTTAAACTTTATTTTCTCCAAAAGGACACTTATGGCCATTCCCTGGCCAGCACACTGTTTATTGACCTATGTGCATGGCTTTCCATACCCCTAGCTGCACTGGTGGACATTAGAGGTGGGGTAGACCAGTGTTGCATGTACACACATACTGGATATGCTAGCACCTGATCAGCAGAATTGAGCTGATTATAGTACACTGGTTACAGACTACATTTACGTCCATAGCCATTCCAACAGTATATACTGTAGGCTACATACATAAATTACTATTAATGCTTTCCTTTCAACAGATTCATTACAAAATACCTCTACTGATCTATTGTGAATAAGAGAATTCCAAATGTGCTTAAACTTTTAAAATCGAGAAACTGCTTGGTTTTGGAATGTAGGCCTCCTAACACAAAAGTATGCCTGTATTTGAAAAATACTGGGCCTCAAATCAAATAGTATACAAGTAACTTTGGCTAACTCTTGCTCGCTAATCTTGTACTCACTCTTTAATCTCTTTATCATGCAACTATACTGTAATCAGCTTGATCATGCTGATCAGGTGCTAGTATTAAATCATTAACAGTAGTTACATGATAAAAGAGATTAACCCTGTTAACCTCTGAAGTGCACATGGGGGTTATGAGACACCACACTCCTGTGCGGATGTATTTGAGCTGTTCCCATCACTAAAATATTTATTTTACCATAAATAGCATTAATACTTCTCCATATGTGGCTATTATAGGTTGATTATAAAGGTATTAATCTGTTACAACAATAAAACAAGTGGAAACAGCGTTTGGATGGTCTAAATCGGCGATACACGCCGGGAGTTACACAATGTATGGCTGAGGAAACCTCTCAGCCCACCACTTTCCTCCACCTCTGGAGAGAGACTGTCGATGACAACGCCCTGCTACCAACTCGCTAATGTTAGCACGAAAATAGACCACAGGAAAAGGGAATAACAGGGAAAATAGGTGATAACTGAAGGAGGGGAGGAAACTGGGGAAGGAGGGGAGGTGGAGGAGTGATATTTGGCATGGCCCAGGGGCAAAAATTTTGTTTTTTTTCCCCCTGACTCTTAACCCGTACAGCCCCAGCGACGCGTCTGACGCGTCGGCGATGTATGTAACGCACAGCCCCAGAGACACGCCTGACGCGTCACCCTAATTGCGCCGACCGTAACCTCAGGTGTAGCCACTCAAGAGGGCTCAGATTTGTATGGGAACTGTGTACGTATCCCACGCAACTGTGCCGATGGTTGAAAACTCTCAAAGTCCACATGTGTGCGCGTGAGCTTGCAATAACCTGGTTTTTTGGGGTAATTGCCTTCAATTTTTTACTCTTGTAAAATAAGTTTTCGGGGGCTCTGTAGGACCATTTTTTAAGCTATTTGAGCGGTTTTTTGTGGTTTTTTCCTTCATTCCTAACCCATTCGCTATTGTTTATGGAATAAAACCATTTTTTTGAAAACCGGCCGGGTTCTCGTGAACAAACATTACAAAACTAGCCGGGGCTCCACGGGTTAAGAGTCTTCCCGCAGTCCGCCGGGGGAACTCTTTAAGTCTTTCCGTAGTTCCCGGGTTAAGTAGCCGATGCCTTTCTATACTATATTTAATTGACCTCTGATTTTATTGAACTACTGTATTTATTATTGTAAGCTGTAAGTTTCAAAATACAGTAATAAAAGAAGTGAAAATTGTCAATTAACAGATTATTCATTAGCATATTTTTTACTCAGATACAGTGACGAACAGGAACAATTTGCTTTTAAGAGTGTATTCAGCATGCCAAAGCGTACTTGTGGTATAAATTTAAACAATATCCGGACATATATAACTCGTCTATGGATTGTTTAAATTTTACAATAGGCCTAGTGGGCCTAAAAATTGGTCAAAATTAAACATTATACCGTTGGACCCGCAACGACGAGACGAATCCAAATATATAATAATATTGACAAGTCAAAATCCGACCAAAATCAACGAAATGCCTGGCCTTAATTAAATTAAACCCAGGGATTTTTGAAAAAAAATATTTTCGATTCTGGGCGAAAATTAAATCTACGACTATTTCTAGAAGCAGATGGTCGAGAAAAATCGAATGACACCAAGTAGAACTCCCTAGGACTTATAGTTTGGGCTACAGGGGATTTTTAAAGTCCAAAACAATTTCATTTCGGCCCTCCAGGAAGGTCAAGTCAAAATAGAAATCCTAAACTAATGATCAGATTTTAATTTAGTTTTCACCATTAGATTCAGCGTGCCAAAGAGTAATTGTGGTATAAATTTAAACAATATCCGTACATAAATAACTCGTCTATGGATTTTTTAAATTTTACAATAGGCCTAAAAATTGGTCAAAATTTAAAAACAAAATTATACCGTTGGACCCGCAACGACGAGACAAATCCAAATATGTAATAATATTGAAAAGTCAAAATTCGAGCAAAATCAAGGATGCCTGGGGGTTTTTGGAAAAAATATTTTCGATTCTGGGCGAATGGCTGGGCGAAAATGAGATCTACGACCATGTCTAAAAGCAGATCGGCGAGAAAAAACGAATGGCACCAGTCAGAATTCTCTAAGACTTATAGTTTGGGCTGCAGAGGACTTTTAAAGTCCAAAAAACGGTCCCCTGGGCCCTCCAGGAAGGCCACTCAAATCCTAAACTAATGGTCAGATTTTAATTCTGTTTGCGCCATTCGATTCAGCTTGCCAAAGTGTACTTATGGTAAAAAATTAAACAAAATCCGTATATAAATAACTTGTCTATGGATGTTTTAAATTTTAAAATAGGCCTAAAAATTGGTCAAAATTAAACAAAAAATTACACCATTGAAACCGCAACGGCTTGACGAATCCAAATATGTAATAATATTGACAAATCAAAATTCGACCAAAATCACCGATTTGCCTAGGCTTAATTAAACCCAAGGTTTTTGGAAACTAATATTTTCGATTCTGGGCGAATGGCTGGGCGAAAATGAAATCTACGACCATGTCTAGAAGCAGCTCGGCGATAAAAAAACGAATGGCACCAGTTAGAATTCTCTAGGCCTTATAGCTTGGGCTACAGAGGACTTTTAACCCATAACTAGCGGCGCGCAACATAAGTCGAGTATAATAAATCTGGACGATCTGGCGGCGCTCGACATAGGTCGTGTGGCAATTTCAGCACGTAATGTTGCTGAGAGAGAGACAAGTGGTGGCAGGAGAGTAGCGAGCGTATGACTGCTCCAGACCACCGCGGCGAACCTACTGACACGAATCCCACCTCCTCCCTCCCTCTCTCACTCGCTACATACGGAATTGTATGGGGAAAGTGCCGAATTACATGCTTTTTGCACTCGCGTTGCGCGGTTGTTGCAAGAAAACTAGCCATCATAAAAGGATCGTTATGGTGTCATTGGAAAGCTCTGTTTATGCCCTTTCAGGGATAGATACTTGTTTTACGCTCTGGGTCTTATTTAGGCATGAAAATGATCACGTAAACAGCCCTATTTTGGGTAAAAACACCCGCTGGTGGTACATATATATACCGCCTAGGCCGCTCGTAAGGTGTTAAAGTCCAAAAAACAGCCCCCTGGGCCCTCCAGGAAGGCCAAGTCAAAATCGAAATCCTAAACTAATGGTCCGATTTAAATTCTGTGTGCGCCATTCGATTCAGCTTGCCAAAGTGTACTTTTGGTATAAATTTGAACAACATCCATATATAGATAATTCGTCTATGGAGTTTTTAAACTTTAAAATAGCGGTCCAAACACACAACTGGACTATAGCTTTGGGTCCAGAAACACCCTTAGACTATAACCTTGGGGTCCAAAAACACTCCTGGGTCCTTGGGTCCAAACACATCTCTGGACTACAGCCTAGGGTTCAAAAACATCCCTGGACTATAACCTTTAGTCCAAAAACACCCCTGGACTACATATAGCCTTAGGTCCTAAAAGACCCTTTGACTATAGCCTTTAGTCCAAAAAAAACCCTGGTCTATACCTTGGGTCCACAAACACCCCTGAACTATATATAGCCTTTAGTCCAAAAACACCCCTGGACTATAGTCTTGGGGTCCAAAAACACCCCTGGTCTATAGGCTTGGGTCCACAAACACCCCTGAACTATAGCCTTTGGTCCAAACACACCCCTGGACTATAGCCTTGAGTCCAAACACACCCCTGGACTATAGCCTTGGATCATGCCTGGTCTATAGCCTTGGGTCCAAAAACAATCCTGGACTATAGCCTCGAGTCCAAACACACCCCTGGACTCCTTGGGTCCAAAAACACCCCTGGACTATAGCCTTGGGGTCCAGAAGCACCACTGGACTACAGCCTTGGGTCCAAATACACCCATGGACTACATCCTTGGGTTCAAAAACATCCCTAGACTATAGCCTTGGGTCCAAAAACACCCCTGGTCTATTGCCTTGGGGTCCAAAAACACCCCTGGACTATAGGCTTTGGTCCAAAAACACCCCTGGACTATAGGCTTGGGACCCAAAACACCCCTGGACTATAGGCTTGGGACCCAAAACACCCCTGGACTATAGGCTTGGGACCCAAAACACCCCTGGACTATAGGCTTGGGACCCAAAACACCCCTGGACTATAGGCTTGGGACCAAAAACACCCCTGGTCTATAGCCTTTAGTCCCAAAACACCCCTGGTCTATAGCCTTTAGTCCCAAAACACCCCTGGACTATACAGTACTGTAGGCTTGGGACCAAAAACACCCCTGGTCTATAGCCTTTAGTCCCAAAACACCCCTGGACTATAGCCTTTAGTCCCAAAACACCCCTGGACTATACAGTACTGTAGGCTTGGGGCCAAAAACACCTCTGGACTATAACCAGTGATGGTGGTGGTGTCAGTGGGTGGTAGTGTTGGTAGTGGTGTCAGTGGGTTGTAGTGCTGGTGGTGGATAAGAATAAATAACCACAAAAGTGGCGGTGGGATAAGTGGGTAAGCTGGCTTTCCCCATCCACCCTTACTCACCCGCGCAGATGGGTAGGGTGTCGCGCGTATTGCCACTGTTCGGCAACATCATAAGGTAGTTTCCCATACCATCCTCAGGCTTCTAGCTACCATGGGACAAGAGTAAATAATTTTAAAGTAGCGGATGCAATGTATGCGTCCCTGGGGTTTAGCGTTACATACATTGCCGACGCAAACGTGTTGTCGCTGGGGTTCTGTGGGTTAATCTTTCAGATTTTGTAGACTATAATTATAATAAGCTTAAAGCTGATTTAATAAATTTACATAAACAATTTTGTAATCACTACAGTAGATAAAGCCAGCAATAATTATAGCTTCACATGTAAATCTTATCTTGAAAACATGAAAAAAGAATTAGGCAAAGAGGTAACATATTACATAAAAATATTTGTGGTAATTCTGTTTATGAAATTCAAAATAATTTGAATATTGATAACTTAATCGATGAACATAGCCTACCAAGAAAAATGTAACATTTGATATTAAACTTTCTGATAAGAACAAGAGCATTGCAAAATTATACAGGTTACCAAAATTTCATAAAAGACCTTATAAATATCGCTTTATTGCTGGAGAAAAATTTGCTACCACTAAAACTCTGTCAGAACAAGTCGTATATTGCTTAAAATTCATTAAAAGTACTCATAATGGATATTGTAATACCATCAAGAGAAGAACTGGCATTAACTATTATTGGAGTGTTGACAATTCGTTAGAAGTTATTGATAAAATAAATACCATGTCGATAGTTACCTCGGTACATAGCTTCGACTTTTCAACTTTGTATAACGTCCACCATCATGAGCGTTTCTTATGAATCGTTCTAAACCAAGCCAATTGTGATTTTGTTCTAAACCCTCCCTTCACCCTTTAAAAAAATCTAAATCTACTTAGTGAGGCTAGACATTTTTGGTAAGGTGTGGAAAAAATAAATAATTTTCAAAATTGACTCATTCAACCACCATATTTTTTCTACTTTATTCTACAGTAATTATCTCAAGCTAATTTCAGTTAACTTAGAAAAGGTCTCTAAAGTTCTCCAGGTTAATCGAGATAGCTTATGAAGAATCTTTGGAAGGCAGAGTTAGATGAAAGTTTATAGCCATTAAATGTTTAAAGGTCTTTCTTACACTAATTGTAATTGTAGTAATTGTTAGGAGTCACTTGAAGCATGCTATGCTTACAGGTACCTACCCGATAGCACTATCGTTAGTGAGTGATGTATGTTTTTTGTACAGTACTTTGTTGATATCTTGTCAAATTGAAAATTTAGCTTAATATAAAATTTAATATAAATTGTAGTTTCTTTACTCATACATAATTTAGTCAAATTTACCAGAACGTCCCGGACTTCCCAAATTGACTAATTCCTTGAACATGACGAGGTGCATTGTTATGTGTGCGATCAGTTTACTTGGGAAACAAATTGACTTGCTCATGTAGTTGTGTACACCCTATGTGGTGGATTGTGTTCTTTTATTTCAAAATTTTATTTTATTAAGCGTTGTTTCCACATAGCGATTTTGATCAGTTCTTTTGCATTTATCTAGTATCGTCCCAGTTTTAGTTTGTTTATTTTGCAAGTTTTACATTATAACTAAACACAAAGGTCTAAAGATAACCAAAATAAAGTAAAAAGTGGTGACAGTACTGAGGGGTTAACCACAAATCACAGTTTGTTTACTTGGTAGTTTCTTGGGCAACAAACTTTGGCCATTTGTCAGCTACGTCCTTCCATCTAATCTTCCCGTCAGCTAATTTCTTTACAGTCATGGGAATCTCCTCAATCTGTAAAGAATAAGTAAAAACTGTCTGATACTAACCAGTCATGAACAAACATTCCATAATAATTTTACTAAATTAATAGATCTCTCAATGTAAACAATATATTCTAACCTAGACACTCTCTTAATGTAGGAACGACTTCGATCTATAGTTTTTTTTTTTTTTTTTTTTAGCTGACAGCAAACTGTCATGTTCTATCTTTATTATTATAAAGATTTAGTAGCAAAATATGTTGTTTATTATGAAGGGGCTGGTCCTATCCAGAGTGATGTTTGGTATCCTCTACCCAGCCTTAACCGTTTCTGTCTGTCTCTTTAACTGTCCTACTTTTCCTTCTGGGGGCAGGGGGCTAGGAATCCCCCCCCCCTTTTTAAATTCACCTACAGTACTAGACGAGACAGAGAAAAGGGCGAGGGAACGCGAAAGTGGTCGTAGACCCTAAGAATTGGAACTTTAACCCTCACTGAATGGCAATTTAAACCTTCCCACCAACGCTGGAGACGGATGAATAGTCGAATTCTCAGGACTTTGGCACGCTTATCAATAGGCCTACACACAAAAAATTGCCTAACCTAGGTTATATATATATATATATATATATATATATAATACACACACACAGTATATATATCCAGCGGCAGTACTAGTTATGTTGCGATGGGTGAAGACTAGAAGTCTCTAGACCAAGTGGTTCAGTTATTATTGTGAAAATAAGTAGGTCAGTTATGGCCGCCGCGAGCCTATAACTGTGTAATCTCCCGAGTTTCTTCATTTACAGATACTCATATCTCTGCAAATAAATGGCCTAACCTAGTTTATATACATACCAGAGGCTGTACTCTGTGTTATCTTGCGATGGGTAAAAACTATAACACTGTACAGTATAGCGGTTATTGTCGGAGGTGGAAAATAAAACCGAGTGTTTTGTTATGGTACTGAGAACTGTTCAAATGCGGCACCACAGTATCGGCATCCACGGCTACGGTCTATTTACATTCGGTCCACAATTGATTATTTATTACGGATTATGTAATAATATTGATTATTGATTAGATTTATTTCACCATTGTAGCCATTCCCAAGTCACTGTCGAGTCCCAGGGTTGGAAAAAATCAGATGTTTTTAATAAAAAACAAATCATTGATTTTTTTTTATTAAAATCAGATTAATTTGATTAAAATCTATTTTTTTTTTTTTTTAAACAAACTTCCATTTTGTGCAAAACATGTATACAATTGTAAGTACAGTATATATATTCCTACATCTTAAAGGCTATTACTTTGATTATATTATGTCAGAAAAACAATTAAATCAAAGTAATTTAACCCTTGCCGAACAGCCATTTAAACCTTTCCGCCAATGCTGAATCTGGATGAATCGTCGAATTCTCAGGATTTTGGCGCGCTTATAAAATTGCCAAAAATGGCCTAACCTAGGTTATATATATCTATCCAGAGTCAGTACTCGTCACCTTGCTATGAGTGAAGATTAGAAGAGGTTCAGTTTTTATTGTGAAAATGAGTAGGTAAGTTTTGGCCACTGAGCCTAGAACCGTGTAAATTCCCAAAGTTTCGTCATTTAAAGAAACTCCTATCTCTGCAAATAAATAGCTTAACCTAGGTTATATACATACCAGAGGCATTACTCGGCGTTATCTTGCGATGGGTGCAGACTAGAACACTGTACACTAAGCGGTTATTGTGCGAGGTGGGAAATATAACCGGTTGTTTTGTGATGCTACTGAGAACTGTTCGAATGCGAAGATGCAGTATCGGCAGCCACGGTTACGGTCTATATACATTCGTTCAACAATTGATTATTGATTATGTATTCTGTATTAATATTGATTACTGATTTATTTCACCATTGTAAGCATTCCTATTTCACTGTCGACTGCTTTCCTGCATCGTTTGAGACTCAGGAAATCAATAGAAGCTTTTGTTAGGCCTGCACGCAAGCAGGAGTCACCTGACTGACTGGCCATGTGTTTTTGTTGGTCATACGGACCATCCGCTAAGACAACAAAACTTTCTCAAGTGCGGTTTTAAGTGGTTTTAAGCCATGAAATAATGCTATGTAGGCCAGCCGGGCGGTATGGGGCAAACTCGATATGGAGCTATGGTGTCAAGCCGGGCAAGGAGGGTTAAGGAGCAAAGATAATTAATTTTCTATGAAAGAACACAATTTATTTCATTTCATTAATTCTTGAACTAGTGCAAAAGTTTATTAGAAATATGGAAAATATTGTTGATATAGGTTACTATATAATGTTTAACCCTTGTCTAGTGGGGTGTTTTGGGCTCATTTGGGCATATTCAGGCCCTCCTGCATGATAAATCAAGCATATGCATGAAAACAAAAATATTTAGAAAAAACTAGGCACTAAAAGCTTCAAAATGAGACCAGAACGAGCTACGTAGCACTCGTGGTTCTCTTGCAGTGGTGCCACGAACATAGAAGTTTAGCATATATCGGTATATTTTTCCCAGCTATGCTCACTACTGGCTACACTGCCGGCCTCTCGAGAACACAGGGAACATGAGTTAATGGGCGGCGGTAAGCCCTGAGAGTCGGCTGTCTGGCCCGCTGCGCTCCCGGCCATTTGCACTCGATTTTAACCCTTTAAAAGCCTTAATAATGCTCCTAACTTGCTGCAAATTGGTGCACGACTTAAGTCGAGCGCCGCTCTTTAAGGGTCAAGAGGGTAAATTTTTTGGTAGACTATTAAGATTAGCGCAAAATGACAATTACTTGGAATGTGATATTTTAATAAAAAAAAATATATATTTTAATCAATGATTTTTTTTCTTTGATTATAATCGATTAAAATCACTATTAAAATTGTTTGATTTTAATCATGCCAACCCTGCTGTCGACTGCTTTCATGCATCGTTTGAGACTCAGGAAAAGTTATACAAGCTTTTGTTGTCGTTGTTGTTGTTCCCTAAGCTGCCTGGCCGAACAGCCCCGAGTCCCTAAGGAAGGCCATGGCCACGGTTGGGCTTTCCCACAGAGCTCTCAAGGAGTGTAGATTGTGTTGCTGGCGTAAGTAGTTGTGTGAAATGCAGTCTTTTATGATATGTTTAATAGTATGGGGTGCTGTGTTACAACCTGGGCAGGAGTCGACGACGGAGTCATCCAGTCTCTTCTGATAGCTCAGAAGGGCTGGATGGTGTCCGCATATCAGCTTGGCCAGGTGGACTCTGTCCTCGCGAGGAAGGGAGGATTCAGAAGGATGGATTTCGGGAGGTCGTGCCTGTAGCTGCGTGTTTATGAGCGAGTGGATGAAACGGCGAGAGATATGAGTATGGATGTGCTTCTGGAAGCTGGTTTGGGATTGGGAGGGAGGGAGAGAAGATAGTATTTGTGTGTGATAGTGTGTGCTGGGTGTTGTTTTAACATTTCTTGGTGTCTGTGGATGTGTTGCCATGTAGTGTAGTGGGTGGTGTTGGATTGTGGAAGCTGCTGCCAGGAATTGAGTGCCTCTCATGTCCAGATGGTCTTTGACTTTGAGGACTTTGGTTTCTTGATGTAGGTGATCTGTAGGTGAAGTAGCTGTGCAGCCTGTGATGATTTTTAGGGCTTTATTTTGAATAGTCTGTAAGGTCTTATGATGTGTTTCAGCTAGGTTAGAAGCCCAGGCCGGGCTTGCGTATTCCATCACTGATCTTATGTATTGTTTGTAAACTGTGGTGGTGGTTTCTTTGTTGTGTCCAAACTTTGTGTAGGCAAGTGACCTGAGGGCGTTAATCTGGGTGCCAGTTTCTTTTTAATGTTTGTGGTGTGCTGTTTGAATGTCATTTGAGTATCATATGTTACTCCTAGGATTTTGGGTGAGTGTGTGTGTGTTAGGGGTATGTTGTTTATGGCGACTTGGTGGGAGCATGCGTGATCTCCTGTCCAGCTTGTGAGGAGGGTTGCAGTGGATTTGGCTGGGGCTAAATTAAGTCTGTTTGTAGTGCACCAGTCATGTAATGTGTTGAGATAGGGTTGAAGGAGATCTGTTGCTATGCCTGGGTCTTGGTGTGTGCATGTGAGTGTTATGTCGTCTGTGTAGGAGGTTATGTTTATTTGGGGTGTATTGGGTGTATTTATATCATGCATGTACAGATTAAAGAGTGCGGGCGACAGGACGGATCCTTGCGGGACTCCCGTTTGGGAAATTTCTGATGCTAGATGACTGACCGGCAAAAGATAAGTGTGCACATCTGCCTGCTAGGAAGTTGGCCAGCCACCTTTTTGTGTTGTTGTGCATGTTTGTGTTGTAAATTTTGTTTGTTAGGTTGTGGCGGGGGATGGCATCGAAGGCTTTACTAATGTCGAGTGTGGCAAGTAGTGATCTGTGTGGTGGGCTGGCTGAGTTGATGCCGTCAAAAGCTCTTTGTGTAAGGTCTGTAAGAAGAGTGTTTGTGGAGTACAGTGGCTAGCATGTTGTTTCTTCTCTTCCGCCATTGTGTGCCGCCGTGTTGTGTTGGAGCTAGGGGTGTAATTAGTTGTAGTACAAGGCGTTTATGACTTTGGAGGGGGTGCAGAGGAGTGTGATAGGGCGGTGTGAGGAGGGTAGTGTGGGGTCTTTGTTGGGTTTGGGGAAAGTGATGATGATACCATGCTTCCAGATGTCTGGTATTGTGTTGTGTGAATAGCTGTAGTTTGATATGTTAGTGAGTGCTTGTATGCCTTGTGGTCCCAGGTGTCTGAGGTATACAGTATGTTGCTTATATTGTCTAGGCCACAGGCGGGTGAATGCTTGAGATTGTTGATGATGTGCTTTGTCTGGTAGTTAGTGAAGGGTGAGTCAGGGTCTGTGGGGAATTGTCTCTTACGTCGGATGACACGTCGGTCGTCTTTATGGGGTTTTAGGTGGCTGATATGAGAGAAGTGATTAATGAGAGTGTTTGCTTGTTGTTTACATGAAGGAATAAAGTCTGTTGTTGTGATTGCAGCATGTGATTGTGTTGTGTTGTTGTTGGAAAGTGTGATGCTGTTTAGTGTTTTGTAGAGTTTTTGGGGGTTTGTTTTGTGATCAAGTGTTTGTAGGAAGTTATTCCAGTTTAGAGTTTGTTGTTCTTCTATTTTGTTGTTGAGTTAATGAGTGCTTGGATTTGTTGTGTGGTCATGGAGTGGCGGCGTCTACGCCGTGGGACCACCTCCCGGAGCTGCCGACCATGGATGGCCGACGACCCTCCCGGCCGGGGACAAGATCACCGACCAGTGGAGGACAGCTGGCTGCCGACCGTGGGGAGCAGTTTCCGGGAGCCAAACCGTCACAACCATCCCCTGCCACATCCCTGGGGGCACGAGTCCTTGGAGCGGCTTCGGTCGCGCCGGGCAACTACCACAAGCTTTTGTTAGACTTGCATGCAAGTAGGAGTCACATACCTGACTGTGTTTTTGTTCTTGTTGATTATACGAACCATCCGCTGCAATAACGAAACTTTCTCTAGTGCGGTATTAACCTAAGAAGTGCGCATGGGGGGTATGAGACACCACACTCCTGTGCTGACGTATTTGAGCTGTTCCTATCACTAACATCGTTATTTTACCATAAATAGCATTAATACTTATCCATATGCACCTATTATAGGTTGATTATAAAGGTATTAACCTGTTACAACAATAAAACAAGTGGAAACAGTGTTTGGATGGTCAAAATCGGCGATACAGGCCGGGAGTTACATAATGTATGGCTGAGGCAACCTCCCTCCCCACCACTCTTTCCCAAGTCTGGAGAGAGACTGTCGATCGATACTCTCTCTCTCTCTCTCTTCCACTCGCTTGGTAACAGTGACGACAATGCCCTGCTTGCAACTCGCTAATGTTAGCACGAAAATAGACCACAGAATAAGGGAATAACAGGGAAAATAGGTGATAATTGAAGGAGGTGAGGAAAGTGGGGAAGGAGGGGAGGTGGAGGAGTGATATTTGGCATGGCCCAGGGGCCAAAAAAAAAAAAAAAAAAAAATTGGGGGTGTTTTAAATGGATTTTTTAAAAGCCTTACTCTTAACCCGTGGAGCCCCGGCTAGTTTTGTAATGTTTGCGCACCAGAACCCGGCCGGTTTTCAAAAAATTGTTTTATTCCAGAAACAATAGCGAATGGGTTAGGAATGAAGGAAAAACCGCTCAAAAAGCTTAAAAAATGGTCATACAGAGCCCCCGAAAACGGATTTTACAAGAGTAAAAAATTGAAGGCAATTATCCCAAAAAATCAGGTTATTGCACGCACGTGGACTTTGAGAGTTTTCAACCATCGGCACGGTTGCGTGGGATACGTACACAGTTCCCATACAAATCTGAGCCCTCTTGAGTGGCTACACCTGAGGTTACGTTCGGCGCAATTAGGGTGACGTGCCAGGCGCGTCTCTGGGGCTGTGCGTTACATACATCGCCGACGCGTCAGACGCGTCGCTGGGGCTATACGGGTTAAGAGTCTTCCCGCAGTCCGCCGTGGGAACTCTTAAGAGTCTCCCGGCAGTTCCCGGGTTAAGGGGGGTGACCTGCTTTTTGTTATTTCTGTCCTTTTCTCTCTTTCTCTGGCTTGTATCCATTCGGTCCCATTCAGCCAACTATTTTAAGACGTTTTATCCCCATCTAGGTGTCGATTTCTTCCTGGAGAGCGATAGCGAGCCAGCATTATATGAAGAAATCCGGCTTCGCCAGAGACATTTTTCAATCGAAAAATTTACAAATTTAGCCTGCTGTCAAACAAAAATAAAAAGTATGCTGGCTCGCTACAGCTCACCAGTAAAAAACTGACACCTGGATGGGGATAAACATCTTAAAACAGTAGGCTGAATGGGGCCAAATGGATACAAGCCAGAAAAAGATAGAAAAGGACAGAACAAAAAACAGGTCACCCCCCTGGAGTGATTTTAAGCCATGAAATAAGGCTATGGAGCTATGTAGGTCAGCCGGGCGGTATGAAGCACTCTATATGGACTCTATGAAAGCCAGCCGGGCGAGAAGAGTTAAATGTTGTTTCTGTTCGGACTCTGTCTCAAGTCGGCCACCCCCAGTTATGGGGTATATGCCTGAGTACAGTATATACTTACATACATACATACATACATACATACATACATACATACATACATACATACAATAAGAGCCAGAATATGGTGGGAAAATGCGTCATAATACCATACTGGAAGGGATAAAATCAATGAAACAATACTTACTGGCATGCGAACTTGCTCCGTGGAATCCCTCTCCCGGAGTGTCACAGTGTGTGGGGTGTTGTTAACAGTGTCGAAGTCTATGGTCACACCATAGGGAATGGCGATCTCGTCTGTGCGTGCGTACCGCCTACCTATGGACCCTGTTGAGTCATCTACACGCACATGGAGATTCAGCTCCGTCAGGGAATCGGCTGGTGGGGGGAAAGAATAGTATGGTATTAACTAATATCGTTCTTAACACCAATGAAATCATTAAAAACATATGATCCTCCGGGGATTCGAACCCAGGATACCACCAAGACAGTTAAAGATTGAGTATATGACTACGATTAATATCCATTTATCGAATACTGGATATCAATCTAATCATGTACTCAAACCCAACTACAATATGAACAGCGTAATGTTTATGCGAGATAAAATGGGGGTGATCAGAAAAAGCATTAACTAATCTACCATATTAATAAATAAAAACAAGATTCATATGGTAGACTAGAAACATTAGTACAGCTTGAGTAATATTTTTAGTATCATTATGTACGATAATTAAGTTACTGTACATTTATCAATCTAGCATTTCTCCTTATGGGTACTTTTTATCCATGTCACATGCACTAAGTGCAACATTGTAGGAATTGGCTAGTTATGAGTTGAGATAAACATGGAATAATAATACACCAACCTGCACATAACTATCTTGCAAAATTTAATAATAATAATAATAATAATCTGGTCTTTTATTTCTCGCACGCACTGAAATAATTATTAACGATGGTATAAAGTATTTATGGAGTTGGAAAAAGCGTATGATCGTGTGGATCGTGAAGCAATGTGGAAGGTATTAAGGATTTATGAAATTTGAGGAAATTTGTTAGAAGCAGTTAACACTCAAGCCGCGGGGCCCGACATATGTCGAGTGAGAGAATCATGGCCACCCCTGCGGGGCCCGACACATGTCGCAAGGAATGTTGAGCACATTATCGGCTCTGCGAGAGAGTCCAAGCGTTGGGAGGACGATAGGCGGGCTCTGACCGCTCGGCACAGACCGAGTACCGCGACTGAGGTCCCCACCACAACATTACACGTCCACTGCTTCGCCAGACAAGGAAAAAACTAAGGAAAATACGGTATTTTAGGGTTTTTGCACTCGTGTTGCAACATCGTTGCAAGAGAACCCGTGGTCGTACAAGGGTGATTCAGGTGTCATTGGAAAGCTCTATTATCACCCTTTCACAGATACATAATTGTATTACGCTCTGGCTCTTGTATATGCATGAAAAAGAGTATGGAATGAAGCTCGTTTAGGGTAAATATGCTCGCCAGGCAGGTACCGGTAGTAGAAGTTACAAACATCCCCGTTTGACAGGGGTTAAGAGTTTTCCTGACGGTGGACAGAGTGAATGGAGACATGCTTGTGAATAGTTGAGTGAACACATGGTCATTTGGAGTAAGGGGTCAGGCACAAGTTGGACTAGATAATAGTCCATCAGGCGCCTGGCCCGGGGAGACGATTAATAGCTCCCCAGAGCTACTACTCTTTGGAATTCACTTCCCTCGAATTGCTTTCCACAAACTTACAATCAACAAATGTTTAAATCCAGTTGTTACAAACATTTTATGAATGGAGGATGCCTTTAGGCACATGGACCTTTTTGTTTTATCTGTGTTTTTCCTTCCTCCATTCATTGTCTCTTAAAAAAAAAAAAAAAAAAAAAAAAAAAAAAAAATATGAAGGGTGCGCCTGGAAGTGTGGTGGGAGGGCTTTGGCTCCGCTGCAGGTCTGCCTGCCGAGATCGGAACCTCTCCGGGTGGTCGGGGGCCGGGGGAGTGCTGGAGTGACCTTGGTGACCATGGTCTCTGGGTCTTCTCCTGGGTGACCTGGATGTGTGTGAGTTTGTGCTTTTTATCTGTGTTTATTTGTTGTTTTATGTTGTTTTTGTGTTTTCCCTGTTCTTGCTCTGTCTTGAGTCGGCTACCCCCAAAATGGGGATTGGGCCTGAGCATATAGATAGATAGATAGATGAAGGGAGCAGAGCATGTGTTAGAGTAGGAAATGGTGAGTTGAGTGAATGGTTTGAGGTAAAGGTAGGTTTGCGACAGGGTTGTGTAATGTCACCATGGCTGTTAAATATGTTTATGGATGGTGTGGTGAGGGAAGTGAAAATTAGAACTATGGGAAGAGGATTGGGTTTAGTAGGAAAGAATGGTAGAGATTGGGAGTTGAATCAGTTGCTGTTCGCTGATGGACACAGCGTTGGTGGCGGATTCTGAGGAGAAACTGCATCGGGTAGTCAAAGAGTTTGGTGTGGTTTGTGGAAGGAGGAAACTGACGGTGAACTTCAATAAAAGTAAAGCTACGGTGTGTAATAGGGGTGATCATAGGTTGAATCTAGATGTGAGGCTGGATGGGGATATATTGGAACAAGTAGACTGTTTTAAATATCTAGGAGGAACAATAAGCAGGAGTGGAGGTATGGAAATGGAGGTAAAACAGAGAGTGTGTGAAGGAAGGAAGGTTTTCGGAGCAATGGGAAGCATGTGGAAGACGAGAAATCTCGGAATGAAAGTAAAATGTGCAATGCATCAAGGAATTGTTGTGCCAACAATGATGTATGGGGCTGATACGTGGGCTCTGAAGGAAAAAGAGAGAAGAAAGCTGGATGTGATGGAGATGAGCTGCTTGAGAAGTATGTGTGGAGTTACTCGTAGAGACAGATTGAGGAATGAAGAGATACTTAAGAGAGTGGGGCATCAGGAACATTTGTCAGCCAGAGTGGATAGAAGGGTGCTGAGCTGGTATGGTCATGTCGAACGAATGGGAGATGAAAGGCTTACAAAGAGAATATGTGAGTCAGATACAAGGGGAGATGGAAGAGCAGGAAGACCCCGTTGAGATGAAGAGACTGTGTAAGGATGATAGAGGAATGACTATTGATCAGGCAAAGGAAGTGGTAATAAACAGGAATAAATGGAGAATGCTTGTGAATAGATGAGTGAACACGTGAGATCATTTGGGGGAAGGGGTTGGGCGCAAGTTGGACTAGATAATAGTCCATCAGGCGCCTGGCCTGGAGAGACTATTAATATGAAGGGTGCGCCTGGAAGTGTGGTGGGCGGGCTTGTGGCTTTGGCTCTGTTTCATGTCTGCCTGCCGAGATCGGAACCTCTCCGAGTGGTCGGGGGCCGGGGGAGTACTGGAGGGACCTTGGTGACCCTGGTCTCTGGATCTTCTCCTGGGTGACCTAGATGTGTGTTCATTGTGTTTTGTGTTTTCCATGTTCTTTCTCTGTCTTGAGTCAGCCCCCCCCCCCTCATTCCAATTTTAAAGCTATTTTCGTCTAGTTTTCAGTAGAATACATATAATTTCATGCAGAAACTTGATTATTCACTCAGGAGTGCCTGAATATTCCCTAAATAGCCCAAATATGCCCGCAGAGAAAGGGTTAAGGATGGTAGTGATAGCTATGGAGATTAACCCTCCCGCCCGGTTGTCATTTTAAAAGGACACCGCGGCAGATGGGCAGGAACCCGGGTGTCCTTATATAGTACGTAAGCTTGAAAGCCTATTCAGCTTGTTTTGAAAGCCGTCCGTCCGACGCATATAAACACAGCCAGTTGGACCGACGCCGCGCACCTCCGAACACAAGAAGGAGAGGCGTCGTTTGTTTTCGTGTGGCTGTGTGTTGTTGTTTCAGTAGTGAAAAGTCTCATATGGCTAAAAACGCGGCAAAATGCACTCCACGCAAATCGTCATCACAACTGAACCAGTTGACTTAGAGAGCTCTACTCAATGCCAGTCTACAGATTGGAAACCACAGTACGTTTAGACATGCGTGGGAATTTTCTAGCAGTTAAAATAACAAAGATACGGTAGCCTAGGCGTAGATGTATTTTGGCCATATTGCCAGGGTCTCAACAACGTCCTTAGGATAGGGCCCCGGGGGGGGGGGGGGGGGTTAATATGGCAAGTTTTAAGGATGTTAGTGGATATTAATGGATATTAAAATATGGATATTAATATGGTGAGTTTTAAGAATGGTAGTGCTGGCTATGGAGATTTGTATGGTGAGTTTTAAGAATGGTAGTGCTGGCTATGGAGATTTGTATGGTGAGTTTTAAGAATGGTAGTGCTGGCTATGGATATTAATATGGTGAGTTTTAAGAATGGTAGTGCTGGCTATGGAGATTTGTATGGTGAGTTTTAGAATGGTATTTGTGGCTATGGAGACTTGCATGGCGAATTGTAAAACAAATGGCGACTTTAGCACTGTTGATATTACACCGATGGGAGAACAACTAACCGAGCTGTGAGGTGAAGGGCAGGAACTCCTGGTTGCTGGAGAGAGGTAGGACGGACACCTTGATGGGAGCGACCAGCGCCGGTAACGAGAAGAAGGTACGCTTGTCGTCGTTCTCTCGCACTCTGGAACATAATAAAGAGATGATTTGCTGGATAAGAAACCGACTGGATAATATAGGCCGTCCTCACAATAAGCGTGTCCTTAATTCGCAATTCAGGGGGGGTGGGGTTCAAGAACCAAAATGATTCATAATATTATGAGAGATGTGTTTGCAATTTGCTCTTGAAGCCCCCTTACCGTGACAAGGAGCGTAGTACTAGGGGCTCCATGCTTTGAAGCATCATCTTTCCTCGTTTATTGTATTTTCAGCCTCGTCATTCTACCACCAGGAAATCTTATGTCTGGGAGGACACTTAGTTTGCCACAGACTTTGCTAGTGGCAACAAGAAAGCTACATTCAATGAAGTTCCAGTGGCTATTTACATAATTTGTCTGAGCGCCTCTATTCCTATCAATTTCATCCAGTTTGTTGCGAAACTTATCCCTATACACTGATTAATTCAATAACCATACTTTCCTTTTTGGCATGTATACCTTCTTGTGCACAGAAGATCTCTCCTTAAGCTCATGTGACACACTAGGAGCTTATGTTGGAATTTACATTCTTCACTGGGAATGACCGTTACATCCATAGCTCACTTCCAGTTATTCTTGTTCACCAAGAAGTAATCTATCCAGCTACTGGAGCCCCCAAACTTGCTTATTACATGACTCAACCTTTTCTTGAACTTAGTTTTACATACAACCATGTTGAGTGGAGCACAGGACTCCAGTATTCATTCGCCTTATAGATTTCACCTTTCGTAACCCTTTCCTCCATGCACACCCTCACTCTACTACCAGGTAAAATTGTTCAAGAGGGATTGCCTGACCTTCAGATAATTGTACCATAGGATAAAGGAAGCATAGTCAAGAGATAAGAGATATAATTATATTTTAATACCAACCTGAATGAGTGTTCGAGGAGTGCGTAGAAGACTCGACCCACCCCAAAGGACGGCTCGACAACACTGGGTACGATGTCCTCCACATGAACCTTCTTTTGTTCTCTCTTGAAGCTTGGCACCATCCCTCGCGTCAACTTGAACCCACTTAACTCATACTCCCTGCACACAATTGATATTATTTATTAAAATAACTATAAACATTATCTTCAAGAAATATGAGAATTTATAATCTAAAGAAAGAACTACCGTTTAGTGTTTTCACAACTATGGTGAATAGATCGGGAAACAAAATACATTTTGAGCAATTACCAAAGTTCAACTATTAGCCTAATAGTAAGTTTCATAAAAAAAAATGTGATGACATTTCTTTCTTTAAAGATTACATGTTTACATAAGGTTGGACCATTAATTATTACAGGTATTACTGTAGAAATGAGAAGGGTAAAAGGTAGACACCGGAACAGTATGCCTGACAACAATATTAAGGGGAGGCAGACCGTTTGTTTGGTCTATTAATTCATTTATTCATATATTTTTTTAGTTTCCTTCCTAGACCTCCATCAAACATAGAAACAAAAAAACTTCAAGATAAATGTGTAAATTTTTCGGTAGAAAAATGTCCCAGCCGAAGCCCGATTCCTCTTAAAATTGCAGGCTCGCTTTCACTCGCCAGGAAATAATAGACACCTAAATGGCACGAAAGGGCTTAAAATTGACAACGAAATGGGGCAAAAGGTGTTAAAATTGCCAAACTAATGGGCCGAACGTCTTATAATCTCAAAATTAGTGGGACTAAACATTAGGGAGAAGGGGGTCCAGAAAAACGGTCTGCCTCCCCTTAACCTTACAAGCGCGAAATAGACCTAGGGGCTAGGGTAGTTATTTGTGCATTTCTAGCCTTGGATTCTGACAGAATTAGTTATATTTACAATATAGAGCATTATTTGTTTTTGGTATGCTTTTATTTTACATATACAGTCGACCCTCGATTTAACGGACCTCGATACAACGGATTTCGGATTTAACGGACTATGTCCGTTAGGTGGCGGGCACATATTAAGAAAAACAACTTTATTTGTATCATTGAATTGTTTATTCTCTTCTATCTAATTAGGTTAAACTTATATATAGAAAGATTTTAATATATAGAAAGTTTAAAATCTTTATTATTTTGGCATATTTGGGCAAAAACAGAAGTCTGGAGGGAATTTTCCAGTAACGGACTTTTTCCAGTAACGGACAAGCTTTCCCCCCCTATTAGTCCGTTAAATCGAGGGTCGACTGTATGATGTATATGAACCTTCAAGAGTGCTAAAATAAGTTGGAAAAGCATTTGGGTGGTGAAAAACAAAGATATTGGCCACCCGGTCATAATCTCAGGCGAGAGAGAGCCACAGGCAACCCTCCCCTCTCCCTGTCTGTGAGTCAACTGAGGCGAGCGGGCGGTGTGTGCCGGTGTCTGGGTGTTATATAACGATCTTTTATGCAACCCACTTGTGCTACATTATCGCGGGAGAGAAAAATAACCGATAAATGATGAAAATAAGAGGAAAAATAGGTGATAATTGAGGGGGGAATAAGGTGGGGAAGGGGGGGGGGGGGGGGGGGGTGAGAAACACATGGATGAGTACTAGAGGCGAATTATCTCACCTAGAGACAAATTTCTTTGTTTTGATAGCCCCTGGGATGTTTTGGAAGGCTTTTTTTATGGTCTTGCTTACATGAGGCCTATCGCGCTTGCCGGGTTAACAGTAAATACAGTACCTTAGAAACATTACTTTTAACACATAAATAAGGTTTGAATTATGGTTAACATACCCACTCTCACTAAGCGCTTTGTCCATCTTCTCTGCCTCCTCAGATGATAGCGCGGTGAGAGCTTCCTGTACCACCTTGGCTTCTTTCTTAAAGGTCTTACCCACTGCCCCCTTGTCTACCACCGCCACAACACTGTCCACCAGGCGAGGCTCCTTCAGGGGACGCTCCACACACAGACGCACACCTATAGGCATAAGCAATTTAGAAATACACACACAAACAGTCCGGCACAAACATAGAGTCTATTTTACTTCAGCTGACAGTAAATTGAATCCGTTTGCAACTGATTTCTTGATACTCAATGGAAATTATAATGTAAAACTTGCAAAATAAACAAACCAAAACAGGGACGACACAAAATAAAGACAAAAGAACTTGTCAAAATCGCAATGTGGAAAGAACCCTTAACCCTTCCTGCCTGGGTGTCATTTTAAAATGACACCCCTTGCAAAGGGCAGGAGCCCGGGTGTCCTTTTAAACTCTGCAAGCTTGAAAGCCTATTAAGCGTGGTTTGAAAGCCGCGCGCCGAAACGTTTGTAAACAAAGCCGGTCGGAGCGACGCGCAGCTCCAAAAACAAGAAGTTGGATCTTTGTTGTTGTTGTTAGAACGAAAATTAGTGTCTATAAGTGTCCGATATTGCTAAACCCGCATCAAAACTCTCTCCACGGAAATCATCATCACAACTGAACCAGTTGACCTAGAGAGCTCTACTCAACGCCAGTCTACAGATACAAGTAAGGGCTACATTTCGAGATGAGTGTGAAAGCTCTAGCAGTTAAAATAACAAAAATAGGCCTAGGCCTATTACGACGTGTTTTGGCCAGATTGCCCGGATCGGAGTGCTGTCATTTAGAAGGCTAGCCCGGGGAGGAAGGGTTAAGCAAAATAACACTTTGAAATAAAAAAACAGAAATCCACCACATAGGGTGTAAAAACATAAAACTACTGTACCATGTCTGTCATATAATTATATTCCAAATTTTCATAATTAATGACATATTTCTCTACAAAATCTTCATAATAGCCAAGTAATCAAGATGGGAACATAGCAATTTACTTCCAGCAAAAGAATAGGCCATACAATGACTAATTCCTTGAACATGACGATAGTGCGTTGTTATGTGTGCGATTAGTTTGCTTGGGAAACAGATTAAATTGCTCATGTAGTAATGTACGGTCGAGGTTAATAAGTGTAGTCAGATATTTCACAAAGTTTCAGACACTGACTAATACTTTGAGGGATAAGCACTTTTCCCAGTAACTATAAAGATACCAATAACACTTTTTGAGCGAAAACCACTGGAATCTATGACAACACTTAATACCCCCGATTGTACACCCTATGTGGTGGATTGTGTTCTTTTATTTCATAAATTTTATTTTAGTTAAAATGTAAAACTTGCAAACAAAGCAAACCAAAACTGGGACAAAGAAGCGTTAGCGTTATTTCCACATAGCGATTTTGATAAGTTAATTTACCTTTATCTCGTATCCTCCCAGTTTTGGTTTGTTTAGTTTGCAAGTTTTACATTTTAATACTTCCAGGAGAGCTACTAACACCTACAAGGAAAAGCAGTTTAGATACACACACACACACACACCTACATGGATAGAGCAATTATTGTACTTCAAAGGGTGCTCCCCACACATCTACAAGGATAAGCCACTACAGTACACTATATTTACACATATAGATGCACACTGAAATTATTATTTGCACATCTACCAATGTCTCCCAAGTTAAGCACGACCACCTTACTGTAGTGTGACTTACTTGAGCCCTTAGTGTGTTGAGAGAGGTCATAGGCACTGCGGTCGGCACACCCCACACACTCGATCCAACCATAAGAAGTAAGACACTCAGCATCCCAACAGTCACAGGCATAGTGAGCCATCTCGTTACTCAGGTGCTGCCGGAACCTCAGCTTCTTGGGGTTGATGCCAATCTTCAGGAGGTACTGCTGGATGCGAGCCATGTAGTACCCTAAGGTCTCATTGGCTACCAGGCCCTGACGGTAGAAAATTTGATAGCTTAGTTATTGGTTGATGATCTAAAAGAAATAAGAGTATATTGTCTCGCATACAAACCAATGTCATAACTTGCAAAAAAACACAGCACACACATAAAAGGTTAATGGTATCGAACGGCACCTAAAGAAATTGTATAATTTTCACCATCACAACTAATAGATGTTAAAGCAAGGATTTGTTCAGTCAAGTAATTAAACAACCAAGCAAATAGTTATCATGCAGCGAGGTCAATCAAAAGGGTGCATAATGAAGAGGAAATAAGTAAAAAATAAAAAAATAAATTACAATTCATATCACTTTCCATCAGCATAGGCATAAATATTATATTGAAATATTGGTAGCAGTACAGTAACAATTACTTATAATATTATCTGGTTTATGAGTTACACAACATACGGTACTTAAAAATGAATTAAATATACCAGTATAAGAGTTGTTGAAATTATGTTCCTACATGCAGTAGGAGCACAGTACAGTAGTCTGAATCAATCATACAACTTAACAATCATTGGAAAGTTTGTCATTCAAATCTATTGAATGACATTCAATGAGAATATCTCTTATCATATAATATATTTATTTACAATGTAAAACTTGCAAAACAAACAAAACCATAACAAGAACCGCACAATGTAAGCCAAAAGAACTTCACAGCATCACTATGTGGAAATAACGCATTGCATTGCATAAGGTGTTGATATTCGGTGTGAGCGTCCTGGATTCGAATCCACGGACTGCCACATGCGTTTGTAATATTTCATTAATCGATTTTAGGAGTAGAGTTGGTTGTTGGATAGAACATAATAAGAAAACACATATGATGAATAATGAATCGAACGGGGATGGCGTATTCGTATTTGTTACTCGTATTCGAATGCATTCGAATACAGTAATTCAGGGTATTCGTATTTGAATTCTTACAAATAAAAGTAAAAGTATTTGCATTCGTATTCGAATGTTTGGATAAATGATTTGTATTCGTAGAATCATCTGGCTAATACAGAGAGAGAGAGAGAGCTGTCATCATTCGTATCTCATCAGTTATCAAGAATTTGATACCTAGTACCTACGGTACCATATATCTAGTTCCTACACTACATAGGTTGATATCCGAGTATTGAATACAGGTAGTGTCTGTTGTCAGTCATAAAATAGTCAACCATTGCATAAGCTATGATACCACACTTGGCTATAGCAAAAAAAGTTAATTAATTTTACGAAAAGTACAGTATTCATGAATACTTTCATAAAGTATTTGCATTCGACGAGACAATATTTCCTTGTATTCGTATTTGCATTCGTATTCTTAGAAATCTATATTATTCGTATTTGAATACTGAACTCATGTATTCACTTCATCCCTGGAATCGAACCCAGGCCTCCCACGCACAAGGCGAGTGCGGTATCATTTAGCCAAACTGGCTCCACTGTCGCGCCAGCCTTTTAGGTGCTGCACAGCACAGTATTAGAGGTGGTTCTTGCCAAAACACAGTCAGTTTGTGGGGAATTTCATTGATCTTAGGGTGTGTAGTGCGACTAGTAACAGCTTATTCAAGTTAATTGTCAACAGAGTACTGTAATACTCTGGAAGACATTAACTCTCACCCATGTACCCTGTCATTTCATGTGCTTGGTTGGTGTGAATAAATTTAAATAGATAGTAATATATTTTGACCTTCGGTGCTATTGGTGTCCTAGGTTGCCTATACAGCAACTTATTGTGTTGGCACTTTTCCAACTAAACCTACGGAACTCAGATTATTAACCCTTTCATGCTCCGGGGCTTGCCGTTTAGTGTTCAGAAATATAATTTTCTTAATCACATAATTACCTCTCTAAAATTAATTTTCTGCCCACAACTCGCTAAGAGATAACTGCAGAGGTTGAAGTAATTTAAACTACATACTGTACATATACTCTGGCACATACCCCATTTTTTTTTTCTTTTTATTGAAGGTGGCCAATCCTCTACCCATAGTTCTCATTTTCACCACCCTCATCACACCATCCATATATACATTAAACAGCCAGGGTGACATTGCACAACCCTGTCGCAAACCTACATTAACCTCAAACCATTCACTCCACTCATTATTTCCTACTCTAACACACATTCTGCTCTCTTCATAAAAACTCTTGACTGCTCTTAAAAAATGTCCTCCAATTTCATAAATCTTTAGCACCTTCCACATTGCTTCTCGATTCACACGATCATATGCTTTTTCAAAGTCCATAAACGCCCAAAGTATCTCCTTGTGCTTCTCGCATAGCTGTCTTACTGCAAAAATCTGATCCACACACCCTCTTCCTCTCCTAAAACCGCACATAATAATAATAATAAAACCGGGTAATTACTTGAAATTCAGATTTACAATAAAAAGCCTGACAAAATTGTTATATCTATAACACATATAAGCCAGTAACATCAACATCATTGTTGTCACTGCAATAATGTCAACATTTGTCCTAAAAAACACATTAACAATTATTGAAGCCTATTGTTACTAGGTACATGAAACCTAAAAGAAAACACCTGAGTAGTGTAGCTTATTAAGGTATGATATGAGATTTTTAGGAAAGGTGGCAAGATTATTGCAGTATCTACTGCCAGACGCCTCGATCCCCGAGGAGGGGGCCATGAATAAATTGCCTCCATCGAGTTTGATTCTTTAACCCCGCAAATGCAACAGGCCTCACGAAAGTGTCTGTATAGCGGATGCGATAGGCCTCGCAGAAGAAAGGCTATGAAAAATAAATAAATAAAAAATGCAGGCACTCAAATGGAAGCAATATGTGATTAGGTGGTATAATCACTCTCTAAGACCTCATTCCTCTACCCTACATGTCCCCCCCTCCCTCTCTCTCTCCTTCCCCCTCCTCAATTATTGGCTATTTTTCCTTCTATTTTTCCTATTCCTCCCTGAGTCATGGTCTTCCACACTTCCTCGTCACCTTCCCATGCGCGGATGACAGCTGGGAGAGTCAGTATGCCTCAAGCAGGCCCAGGAAGCACACCTATGTTGCACAATCTCTCTCACCTCCCGCCACACTTATAGGTTTTCCCTAGATATTTGCTGTTTACATCTATTTTCTGGTCTTTACTGTTCATATGCTTATCATAAAAGTAAAAGGTACGCACATGGAGCAGATATAATATTGTATATGGTAAATATAATGATTACTGTCAGAATTGAATTTTTTTTTATCGCATAAGCAGGCTTTTAAAAAACGTCAATGCCTCTTTCGTCGGGTTACTTGTACAGTTTCTGGATTTTATTAATTTGTTTTGCAAGTTTAACAATTTACTCTAATCCATTCAATTAAGATGGTATCACGCGAGCAATAAAGCGGCAAATGTATTGGATCCAAAGTACAGTATCGTCGTAATGCAAAATATATTTAAGAAATCTGAGATATCCAACAATTAAAATTCCATTATGCCTGTATTTTCAAATCTTGTACCTTATAGTTGATGATAATTTATGAAAATCTAGAGATATTAACTTGACACTTCTTCGACATGAAATATATTATTAGCCTTGTAATATTACAAACACATGAGGATTTCAAGGTAAAGTGATAGCAAGGGGAGGTGTGGTGGAGTGGTCTTGCCACTGGCCTGGTAATCCAAAGGTCCCGGGTTCAAATCCCGATGTATCAATGGGAAGATATTATTGGGATGGAATTTGTGCTGTACCTAGTATCAATGCATTACCACAAGCCCACCGAAACGTCAATAAAATACCCTCATTGTTCCCTGATTAAATAGCACTGTATGAATATTCCCATATTCAAAATATGCTATAGGGGTGCAATGCCTGTTGAGTTATCTGCTCAACAGGTGGCGTTGTGTGTGTAAGAGTGAGAGTCCGAGTGTAGGGGGTGAGACAGTGAAGCACGGGAACGAGGTGGCTTCAGAGATGGGGTCGTTTCGGGCCATGAGTGAGCACCGTGCCTCATGTGAAGGCAAGATGGCAGGTGCTCGTTGTACTCTACGTGCTTCACATGTCTCACTCCCTAGACTGGAACAAGACCTCACAGGCTTCACTGTTCATTGTTAAGCGGTGAATGTTAAGATTCTCAGCCTATGCCTGAGAGGAAGTAAGTTGGAAAAAAAAAAAAAAAATATGAGCAAGGTTGTTGGCAAACTATTGATTCTAACTGTACATGAGAGTGGTGAGGGGTGGCACCTTGTTATGGCCCTCGGAGGTGATCTCTGCTAGCGTCCTCCTCTGCCCGGGAAACGCAAGCCTTTCGCTGTCCTCATAGCTACCTAAATGTCGGTACCAGCGAGAGGCATGGTGGAGGTGTGGGGGCGGGGGCTCGGACAGAGACCCCCACACCACCAAGTCGTCTTGGGTGGGTACGCTGGATCCTGACACGTAGCTGAGGTCCCTTAATCGGTAGTCAAGGGCCCCGACTTCAGACGCGGTGGTGAGGCGACCCAGAGCCCCAAGACCACTCTATCATTACCACCACAAAGCCGGAGGAAAACACTCTCAGCACCTCACACACTCTCATTCCTAACCTAAATATTTCACCTATTTCAATAATTGTTGATAAATAAGCTACATACACCATAAATATATCTATAGTTCTATTTAAGCATGATACTATAAACATTGGCAAGAAATAATTTCTAAACATTTCACAAGATAGCGTCCTGAAGTATGAACTTACCCCGTGGACAGCCTCTCCGATGGTCATCTTCTTGGCAGACTCTCCATCCATCTGAGCACACCCAGAGTACAGGATCATCTCTGTGTTAGCAACCTGAAAGAGACACAGGTATGCAAGTGATTGGTTTAAATGCTTACAGTCATGTAGATCAATCTGTATGTACTGTACAGTTGTAGACTGATGAAGTAGAGACAAGAGCTATGGCAGCCTACCTTTATTTATCCACCATCAAGAGTTAATTTACACTTGAAACAGATTAACTTGCTCATGTAGTAATGTACACCCTATGTGGTTGATTGTGTTCTTTTATTTCATAAATTTTATTTTAGTAAGCATTTTTTCCACATAGCAATATTGATAAGTTATATTGCCTTTGTCCAAGTTTTGGTTTGTTTAGTTTGCAAGTTTTACATTTTAATTCTATGGTAAATTAAATATTTGAAAAGCCTTGGAACAATACTACAGTAACTTTTTTTATTACCTTATAGCTATAAACAAGTCTGAGAACTTCTATCTAGTCACCTTACCACACAGCATGTCTCTACATCATCTGTCTACAACTGTACCAAATGACAGTTCTACAATGAGCAGAGTAAGCCCACTGGTAACCTATACTGTAGTTGCCAGGAGACACGAGAAAGGTATTTTGCCAGGAGACACGAGAAAGGTATTTTGCCAGGAGACACAAGAAAGGTATTTTGCCAGGAGACACGAGAAAGGTATTTTGCCAGGAGACACTAGGAAGGTATTTTGCCAGGAGACACTAGGAAGGTATTTTGCCAGGAGACACTAGGAAGGTATTTTGCCAGGAGACACGAGAAAGGTATTTTGCCAGGAGACACGAGAAAGGTATTTTGCCAGGAGACACTAGGAAGGTATTTTGCCAGGAGACACTAGGAAGGTATTTTGCCAGGAGACACTAGGAAGGTATTTTGCCAGGAGACACTAGGAAGGTATTTTGCCAGGAGACACTAGGAAGGTATTTTGCCAGGAGACACTAGGAAGGTATTTTGCCAGGAGACACTAGGAAGGTATTTTGCCAGGAGACACTAGGAAGGTATTTTGCCAGGAGACACTAGGAAGGTATTTTGCCAGGAGACACTAGGAAGGTATTTTGCCAGGAGACACTAGGAAGGTATTTTGCCAGGAGACACTAGGAAGGTATTTTGCCAGCAGACACTAGGAAGGTATTTTGCCAGGAGACACTAGGAAGGTATTTTGCCAGGAGACACTAGGAAGGTATTTTGCCAGGAGACACTAGGAAGGTATTTTGCCAGGAGACACTAGGAAGGTATTTTGCCAGGAGACACTAGGAAGGTATTTTGCCAAGAGACACAAGGAAGGTATTTTTAATAATGAATAATATTTAAAGTGTGTTGGTGGCCTTTTGTATAACAATGGTCTGCTCTCAATCATGAAGCAAGAGATAGGATACAGCCTTGGCCTACCAGTGAATTAGTAATTCCAGACTAATGCTGTTCATAACACTTGTATCATAGTGATGCACATTAAGTGATGAGGACCTCTCCAAACTGAGAACTGAAGAGATGACGTAAAAGGTACCGTAATACAGAATGGCATCTGGTATGAACAGACTACAGTAGATGGATCAAGTAATAAAGAAGTGTAGGAGTCGCACAGAATGGGCATTGAAAGCAGGATACTGTACTAAAAATAATCAAAAGTCTACGATACTTGCAGTGGTTTGGCCATGTGAATTAATGAGAACAAAATGCAAAGTAAAATACATGGAAGTTAAGTTCAAGGGACATCTGATGGAGGATTACCATTAGTGGTATGAGAAAAAGTGGAAAAATACTGTATATTGAAGACAAACTTCCACAGTGGAAGAAACATTGTGGCACGGGCAAAAAGGAGCATGTCTGAACAAGAAGCCTCAAGATATTTCTGCCATGGCTATCCTTTAGTGGGGGTTTCCAAGGAAGGAACTAGGTTATGATGATAATGATCCTCCTCTCATTCCATCTGTTCCAACTTGGGGACTAGACAAGGACGCAACAGGGATCATGCAATGTGGAGAGAGGCTATCTGGTCACCAAGACACTCGTACTAAAATATGGCAGTCTTTCAAACTTAGCTTATAGAAGTAACCATATATTTGAGCAAATCTAATTGCAAAGATTTAAAAAAAAATCAAAAAATAATATATATATATATATATATATACCGGTATATATTATTATGATAGACAATATTTCTGTGTTCTCTGGTTTCGATGAATATGCCGTGTGTGTGTGTGTGTGTGTGTGTGTAGGGGGGGGGGGGGGGGGCATGTGCGAACTGCAGCACAAGGCCCATCAACTTCTTCACAGTGACGGGGTTGGGGCCAGGGTGGGGCGGGAGGATGGAGTCGCAGCAGGGATATCTACCAAACGTCAACACATCCATTCCGACAAGGATTGAAAAGGGTCCAAAACAGTTCTTATTGATGCTTAAAATGTATTCTATGTTATGTCATATATGATGTTGGTGGTATAATATAATATACAAGTCGGCTGAAGGTAAGCAAAAAGGGTCAAAAGGGGGACTTTGGGAAAGTGGCGGGAACAAATTAATTTATTCCTATAAGGCCTGTTATTTTTAACCCTTTCACGCATATGACGCGATTTTGAGCCTATTAGGGATACTTTAAATTCTTTGTTACCATCAGGGGTATTTAGAAACCTTTAGTTTAGTTACTTCAACCTCTGCAGTTGTCTTTGAGTTAGCTGTGGGCAGAAAACTAATTTTGGAGAGGTAATTATAAGATTGAGAGAACCCTATTTCTTATTGCTAATCGGGCAACCTCTGTGTCATAAATGCGTGAAAGGGTTAAAACACGCTTGATATAAACGGCATGTACACGGTACGAATGTACCGCGTATATCGAGACCTGACTATGTATATATATATATATATATATACAGTGTATATATATATATATATACAGTGTATATATATATATATATATATATATATATATATATATATATATATATATATATATATATATATATTCCGGTATATATATATACTGTATATATCAATCACTATTTTTTATTTTGAAAGTTTTACATTATAATTAGATACAAACCTGGCTAAATTTTTGGTGACTCTTGTCGTCTGGATCACAGAAGTGTTCAATCTCTGCCATAGTGAACTCTCGTACTCTCAGCAAGCCCGACCGTGGAGAGATCTCGTTACGGTACGCATTACCTACCTGTCAAGTCAAATATATAATTATACTGTATGGTGGATAAAAAGAGAGGGATAATAATAAGCATGGGTTAATATTATATAAAAATAATAGGATTATGTTAATTGCTGAAGCATAAAATAAAGCTTAGCAAAAGTACATATCTCTTCTAAAGATGTACTTTCTACCCTCCCTGGGCTTAATACTAAGAAAGCGTACGGTCCGGACGGTGTTCCTCCTGTTGTACTGTACTTAAAAACTGTGCTTCCGTGCTGACCCCCTGCCTAGGCAAACTCTTTCGTCTCTGTCTTTCCTTCTTGCTGGAAGTTTGCTCTCATTCAACCTGTCCCAAAGAAGGGTGACCGCTCTCAACCCTCCAACTATCGTCCAATTGCTCTCATCTCTTGTATCTCTAAAGTTTTTGAAACTATTCTTGCTTCCAAATTTCTTAAGCATTTCTCTTCTCATAATCTGCTCTCAGATTGCCAGTATGGCTTCCTTAAGGGTCGCTCTACTGGTATCTTCTTTCATATCTTACTAACTCTTGGTCATCCAACTTTCGGGACTTCGAGGAGACATTTTGTGTTGCACTAGACATATCGAAAGCCTTCGATAGAGTCTGGCACAAATTTTTAATTTCCAAACTGCCCTCCTTCGGTTTCTGTCCCTCCATCTGTGCCTTTATCTCTAATTTCCTTTCCGGCCGTTCCATAGCTGCGGTTGTGGACGGCCATCGCTCATTTCCTCATCCTATCAACTCTGGGCGTTCCTCAGGGTTCTGTCTTCGTAGCGCAATGGATAAATGCACTGAATTTTGGTGTGAGCATCCTAGGTTCGAATCCCTGGACTGCCACATCTATTTGTTGATTTAATTAATCGAGTTTAGGAGTAAAGTCGGTTGGTGGAGGTAACATAATAATTCTCTTTCTAATTTTCATAAATGATGTTCTCAACTGTACATCCAGTCCCATCCATTCATATGCAGACGACTCTACCTTACACCACTCAATTAATTTTCCAGAACGCCCCAGCCTGCAGTCCCTCAAAAGCAAACATAATGAAGCCATAAAATGTTTATCTTCTGATCTAGCTACTATTTCCATTTGGGGTAGAGAAAACCTTGTTACATTTAATGCTTCCAAAACTCAATTTATCCATCTTACTACCCGTCAGGAACCTTCAGAGGACTATCCCTTATTCTTCAACAATACAAAAATCAATCCTTCATCTTCTCTCAATGTCCTCGGTGTCTCTTTTTCTTCTGCTCTCACTTGGAAAGACCATATTACCAGTCTCGCTAAGGCAGCCTCCCAGAAGCTGGGTGTACACAACTGCCTCAAGGGGTTCTTTACCCCTGCACAGCTTCTTGCTCTGTACAGGGGCACAGTGCGTCCTTGTATTGAGTATTGTTCACATGTGTGGGGAGGATCCTCTCACACCGCACTCCTAGACAAAGTAGAAAGGAAAGCCTTTCGTATCATTAACTCCCGTCCACTCACCAACTCTCTGCAATCTCTCTCTCTTCGTCGCAATGTTGCGTCTCTCTCGCTATTCTATCGCTACTACAATAATCAGTGTTCCTCGGAGCTTTCCCAGCGTTTACCACCTCCTCTACGTAGGGTACGTAGTACCCGCCTTGCAACACAATCCCACCCCTACTTTGTGCAACTCTCCAACCCAAGAGTGAAATGCTATTCTCAGACTTTCTTCTATTCAACTGCTGAGCTTTGGAACTCTCCCAGAATCAGTCTTTCCCTTAAATTGCTTCAAACTCCGTGTGTCCAGGCATTTTAGCTCGAACGTCCCTTGATTTTGGCCCTGTCACTCTTTCGAATCTGGGGGAGGCACTCGCTGCAGGCAGTTATGCCTTTTGTCTCCTTCATTCACAATTGAAAAACAAAAATTCTATGAAAAAGGTTACCTGAACCTCTAGTTATATATACTGTACAGTATATGAAATTCGACAACCTAACTGAAATGCACGCTAATCACAGCAAATAAAACATTAACTAGTCTCAACACAAAAAATTACAAAACAAAATCGTAATATGTAAAGCATTACAATTTGTTTATCACAGAAAAAAAAAAAAAAATGAAAAAATAATAAAGGAACTTGGTCCGCCACCTGGCCAGCACAAAGCTCTGTGGAGAGCACTTTTACTATCCTTATCATAGAAATGGTCTCTACCGATCTAAGCGCGATGGTCAATATTACAGGAGAAAGTCAGGCGTGTAAATGGTTAGAAAAGGTATTGAGAATTCAAAATAATAAATTGAAAATAGTATAGCTATTGCATTTAATTAATTACTATAGTACTATGCTTTTCCAATATATTTTGTAATGTATAGTAATGCTGAATATTATTAATATTCCCAATTACTGAAGGGTGTCATACGAGGCTTAAAGGTGAACTACATAAGAAGTATATTTTGTATGTATCAATACATATTAAGGATGCTCCATTGCTCAGGTTTGTGTATAATAAAGTCAATTTATGTCAGTAAAGAAAACAAATATTCAAAATTTTTATATCGGGCAGCGTCTGTTAGTTGACTGTCTTGCAAATTTTGCGCCATCCAGTATCGTGATGTCACAGAATCCACCAGCGTTAAATAGTTGTCAGGTAACAGAAAATTACCTTTAACTTGAGCCAATTTATTATATATGGTGGGGGCAAATTTAAGGCTATTTCCGATAATGGTGTATTACTAGAGCATTTAACGTTCTGCTACATAACTTATCTCACTTTTGTTATCATCTTTGTGTAATTCACCTTTAACCCTCTAATTCTCGGGATTTTTCCGCGCTTTTTTATACAAAAAAAAATTGCCTAACCTAGCTTATATATATATATCCAGCGGCAGTTGTCATTGTTTTCTTGCTTTTGGTGAAAACTAGAAGTCTCTAGACCAAGTGGTTCAGTTTTTATGATAAAAATAATTAGGTCAGTAAGCAGGACAAAAGGCTAGAATTCAGAGTTTACTCCCGACTTTCATCATTTACCTATGCTTATATCTCTGCAAATAAATGGCCTAACCAAGTTTTTATGCATACCAGAGGTAGATATGGTCGGTGTCGTGCGATAGGTGAAGACTAGAACACTCTACATTTAACAGATTAACTTGCTCATGTAGTAATGTACACCCTATGTGGTGGATTGGGTTCTTTTATTTAATAATTTTCATTTTAGTAAGCGTTGTTTCCACATAGCGATTTTGATAATTTAATTTGACTTTATATTGTCCTTGTCCCAATTTTGGTTTGTTTAGTTTGCAAGTTTTACATTTTAATTGTGTAGTTATTGTGAGAATTACGAGCTTTGTCCGAATGCGGCGCCGCCGTTCTGCCGACCGCGGCTACGGTCTGTTTATATTCGTTCAACAATTTATTATTGATTATTGATTATGGATTATTTATTATATTGATAATTGATTATTGATTACTGATATATTTCACCATTGTAACCATTCCTAAGTCACAGTCGTCTGCTTTCATGAATGGTTTGGGACTCAGGTTCAGAAGGTACAAGCTTTTGTAAGGCTTGCTTACAAGCAGGAGTCAGCTGACTGGCTGGCTGTGTGTTCTTGTTGGTTATACGGACGACCCACCAAGACAACAAAACTTTCTACTGTAATTGGTTTTAAGCCTTAGATTAACCCGTAGGCGCTTCAGAGGCCATCCGGGTCTCACAAAATAAAAATAAAAAAGTGCCACACATATCATAAGTTTTCTTTTTCCTCTTCAATATACTGTACTGTACATGTATATTCAATGGAAAATGCATGTCAGACTCACACAAAAATATTTGATAAAAATAGTACATATTAGTGTAGGGTGCTAATATTTTAGGAGTTTACTGGGATGATGTAAATCTTTATAATAGCAATTTTCAAATTTTATGTTTTAATTTTTTGGCATCGAAACCCCATATGACCGCTTGAAATGATAACTTCTATATTGGTTTAGTACAGTCGGCCAAATAAGTGATGTCTCGGCACCAACTATATTTTGATCAATAATATCAGTAATATCTAAACTTCATGTCTTCATTTCAAGTGAGATTTACAAAACATGTTTCTACACTGACCCACCCAATTCAACATCTGACAGACATTAATACAGCACAGAGCGAGCCAAATGTAATGACAGCTGAGACATGACTTATTAGCGCTACTGTACATCAGTGTGCAAATTATAATAAACATTTAACCTCAAAAGGTGTAAACTTACCTGTGCACAAGCAAAAGGTAATCTGCCCTGATTATATTCCAACAACCGCTTGAAGTTCACAAAAATACCTTGAGCTGTCTCTGGCCTTAGGAAACCTTTCAAATTACCTATGGAAGGGAAGATAAATATCAATAAATCTATTGCCCTGATCCCCGAGGGGATGGCAACAAACGAATCTCTTCCATCGAAGCAATTTGTTCAATTCGCTAGCTTGATTCGGGGGAGGATTGATACCCTTTCAATACGGGTGATTGCATATCAGTTTATTCTGATTTTGTAAAATCTGCACTAAAGTAGATGACTTTTGGGCTAGAGCTAGGTTACTATACAGACTCTTAGTGGACAGAGGTTTTGAGGCAAGTAAATTGTTCCATAAATTTAATCTTTTTAGGGTCAATTATTGTGACTGTATTCTAAAATTTGACATCAATAATTTTAATCAAGCATTTTTAACTTGAAGTTTCTTGTATAACCTCTGCTTACTTTTTGTCTGTATTTATTGTTTATCTTTTTCTTTTTCTTTTTCTATTATTATTATTATTATTATTAATATTGATGATTTTTTAAATTTATTGTTCTTGTTAAAAGAGTACTCTTTGTTTAAATCTGTTGTTACTTCATATTTTGCAATTATTTCTCTTTATATTATATGTATTCATTGTCGATAGTATCAATTGCTTACTTTTGCGATTTCCTTAGTTTATTTGTGCTATAAATGTAGGTTATTTGTAGGGTAGTTATTGATAGGGGTCACTTGAAGCATGCTATGCTTACAGGTACCTACCCGATAGCACTATCGTTAGTGAGTGCTGTACTGTATTTTATATATTATTTTGTAATAGTATAGATATCTTATCAATATTTGTATTTTTTACTATTGTTAATGTCTTGTCATGTTGCAAATTTGATTTTAAATAATATTTTGACATTTAACATGTAGTTTCTTTATTCATGCAGAGTTTAGTAAAATTTGCCAGAACGTCCCGGACTTCCCAAACTTGACTACTTCCTTTAACGTGACGATAGTGCGTTGTTATATGTGCGATTGGTTTGCTTGGGAAACAGATTAACTTGCTCATGTAGTGATGTACACCCTATGTGGTGGATTGTGTTCTTTTATTTAATAATTTTCATTTTAGTAAGCGTTGTTTCCACATAGCGATTTTGATAATTTAATTTGACTTTATATTGTCCTTGTCCCAATTTTGGTTTGTTTAGTTTGCAAGTTTTACATTTTAATAAATTATAATAATTCAGTTTAGGAAGAATCTCTAGTAATTATTAGGCTACAAGCTATCTCAATCACCCCTTGACTACCACAGATCATTCCTAAGCTGCATAACACACGTCAAATATAGCTAAAGTAAAATTTAAAATGTATCACCCGTATTGAAAAGGTTAATGCCTAACTACACATTATCAATAAATACATCTATAATACAACTACAGTACTGTATAATGTCAAATCAATATAATTAATTACTTCCTAAAACATATTTATTTGAAAAAACTGTACACTTGAAATACAGAATTATTAATTACCTATACCGTTATTTTTAACATTGTTTGTAACACCTATAACCCCCCAAATGTTCCTTTTACTTATATATTTTCTAGATCTCAAGTGACGGCGTCTCTTGCGTGGATTGACCTCCTAATCTACCAAGATTGGAAGCCAAAGCGTCGCATCTTTCCTTTGCCCCTCAACTTTCTCTTCATAATTGCTGAGGGGCACAGGGCCCTGGGTGGGGCTTTGGTTTCCCGGGCGTTTCCGCACCCTCCTCAGCTCCCCGCCATGGAGTGGCTTCGGTCACCCAGGCTTTATTGTGGTCGGCAGGGAGGGTTCTGTGGGGGTGCTCGGTTATGGCCTTGGCCTTGGCCTTGCTCGGGGCCTTGGGGCTGTTCGGCCAGGCAGCTTGGGGAAAAACAACAACAACAACAACCCCCCAAATGAAAAATAATATATATAACTAAAACCACAATACCTGAAGGTCCAATGGATATAGGAAACATAAGATTGAATTCCACGGCATCAGTGAGGTCATTGCCAGTTAAGGGAGACTTCATGTCGTACTCCTTCACCAACTTGTCCATCTCTTCCTGAACAATACAAAACAAGTCATAATTTTCAAGGATTGGAAACTGATAATGCAGTAATAATATTGTATCCTCTAGTCTTCACAATTAGATATTTCAATTCCTACGAAGTCAGCAAATCATAACATTCTACTAAAGTAACATGGGACATAATTTTAAAAGATATTGTTTTTTCAGTCAATACATTAAAAGATAAATTGTTAAAAATTGCGTGCTGCAATGCAAGAGAACTAGAAGCATGGTGTTAATTAGAAATAAAATTTTCTCGCTTAAAAATGAATTTAATCTTTCAGATTTTATAGACTATAATTATAATAAGCTTAAAGCTGATTTAATAAATTTACATAAACATTTTGTAATCACTACAGTAGATAAAGCCAGCAATAATTATAGCTTCACATGTAAGAAATTTTATCTTGAAAATATGAAAAAAGAATTAGGTATTAAGGGTAACATATTACGTAAAAATATTTGCGGTAATTCTGTTTATGAAATTCAAAATAATCTGAATATTGATAACTTAATCGATGAACATACCAAGAAAAATATAATATTTGATATTAAACTTTCTGATAAGAACAAGTGCATTGCAAAATTATACATGTTACCTAAATTTCATAAAAGACCTTATAAATATCGCTTTATTGCCGGAGCAAAATTTGCTACCACTAAAACTCTATCAGAACAAGTCGTAAATTGCTTAAAATACATTAAAAGTACTCATAAAAGATATTGTAATACCATCATGAAAAGAACTGGCATTAACTATTATTGGAGTGTTGACAATTCGTTAGAAGTTATTGATAAAATAAATACCATGCCGAAAGTTACCTCGGTACATAGCTTCGACTTTTCAACTTTGTATACCAATTTGCCTTTAGATTTAGTATATTCAGAGCTTTGCTTTATTATAGATTTGCACTTTGACAGGTTCGTTGGGAATGGTAATTATTTCATAAATGTTTATACATATTTTAATAATGCATCACTTAGCTCTACTCCCACTAGTTCTGTATATTTTGATAGAACTAAACTTAAAGATGCCCTTAAATTCCTCCTTTTCAATACTTATGTTAGATTCGGGCCGTACATTTTCAAACAAATATTAGGAATTCCTATGGGTGGAAATGCTAGCCCTTTAATTGCAGACTTATTCTTGCTTGCTTTAGAATTTAAATATATAAAAGACTTAGTTGACAGTAGCAAGAAAAATAAAATTCCAGAAAAATTAGCACTTGCTAAACTGTTAAGTAATAATAGTAGATATATTGATGATATTCTTGTTTGCAATTTGTTAAATTTTAATCAAGTTGCTAAACTTATTTACCCTAATTCTATTCCCCTCACACAATGTAACGTAAATTATAAAGTTGAAAATTTTCTTGATATAAATATAGAGATTGTTAATGAACAGTGCATACTTAAAGTATATCACAAAGTTGATGATTTTAATTTTAACGTAATAAACTTTCCTTTCCCTAGTAGTAATATCGATAGTAAAATAACTTATAATTGTTTTTATTCCCAATTAATAAGATTTTGTAAAATCTGCACTAAAGTAGATGACTTTTGGGCTAGAGCTAGGTTACTATACAGACTCTTAGTGGACAGAGGTTTTGAGGCAAGTAAATTGTTCCATAAATTTAATCTTTTTAGGGTCAATTATTGTGACTGTATTCTAAAATTTGACATCAATAATTTTAATCAAGCATTTTTAACTTGAAGTTTCTTGTATAACCTCTGCTTACTTTTTGTCTGTATTTATTGTTTATCTTTTTCTTTTTCTATTATTATTATTATTATTAATATTGATGATTTTTTAAATTTATTGTTCTTGTTAAAAGAGTACTCTTTGTTTAAATCTGTTGTTACTTCATATTTTGTAATTATTTGTCTTTATATTATATGTATTCATTGTCGATAGTATCAATTGCTTACTTTTGCGATTTCCTTAGTTTATTTGTGCTATAAATGTAGGTTATTTGTAGGGTAGTTATTGATAGGGGTCACTTGAGGCATGCTATGCTTACAGGTACCTACCCGATAGCACTATCGTTAGTGAGTGCTGTACTGTATTTTATATATTATTTTGTAATAGTATAGATATCTTATCAATATTTGTATTTTGTACTATTTTAATGTCTTGTCATGTTGCAAATTTGATTTTAAATAATATTTTGACATTTAACATATAGTTTCTTTATTCATGCAGAGTTTAGTCAAATTTGCCAGAACGTCCCGGACTTCCCAAACTTGACTACTTCCTTTAACGTGACGATAGTGCGTTGTTATATGTGCGATTGGTTTGCTTGGGAAACAGATTAACTTGCTCATGTAGTGATGTACACCCTATGTGGTGGATTGTGTTCTTTTATTTAATAATTTTCATTTTAGTAAGCGTTGTTTCCACATAGCGATTTTGATAATTTAATTTGACTTTATATTGTCCTTGTCCCAATTTTGGTTTGTTTAGTTTGCAAGTTTTACATTTTAATTTAACGTGACGATAGTGCGTTGTTATATGTGCGATTAGTTTGCTTGGGAAACAGATTAACTTGCTCATGTAGTAATGTACACCCTATGTGGTGGATTGTGTTCTTTTATTTAATAATTTTCATTTTAGTAAACGTTGTTTCCACATAGCGATTTTGATAATTTAATTTGACTTTATATTGTCCTTGTCCCAATTTTGGTTTGTTTAGTTTGCAAGTTTTACATTTTAATTTTAGTATTTTATGAAGTGTTATTTCCACATATCAATTTTGATAAGTTTTTAACCTTTATATTGTGTTGTACCAGTTTTGGTTTGTTTATTTTGCAAGTTTTACAATTGAATTTACACTTCTCTATTTACGAGCAATCAAGTAAGCTACATGACATACAAAGGTAAAAGAGGCTTACACAGGCAAGCCGAAAGCATATCCAAAAGCATAAAACAAATTTCATGAAAACTACAGTGAAATTAAGTCATGACTAGTGAAAGTGTTGCACAACTTATAACCACACTATACTGTAGTCTTAAATAATGGAAAAACAGTTAAGAAAACATTAAAGTCCAAATTATGAGAGAAAAGTCTGCATTGTGAAGGTGCAATATGACATTTCACTGATCCAGAACAAGCTGGCAAACAAGAAACTATTCAAAACTAGTCCTAAAACTGAGTGCCATCTTTTTAGTCATTATTAGGCCTAATAAATATACAAGGTTCTAGTTATGCTTTACAGTTCTTACCTTATCTTTGGATATGATAAAATGACCTAAACAATGTTACTTCATGTAAATTTACCAGTATGATTTTTCATATGCATTCCAGTCTTAAAACTAAATGGTCCCAGGTTGACATCCTGATTCGAAACTTACCATAGTCATGCCTTCGAGGAGTGTAAGTTTACGATCCAGCGCCTGCTTCTCATCCTCTGTGGTCTTCTTGTCAGCTCGTTTTTTCTCAAAATGCTGCTTGATCAGGTGGTCGAGCCGATAACACTCACCAGTCTTCACATCCTAAACCAGTCAACCACAAATTAGTATTGGCTATACAAAAAGTTGATGAAATTGATAATATTGCTTGCAATCATAGTTGACTGTTTGCAATTAGACAGCATTCACGCAACCACGCCGTGGAGGTGACTAGCAACGCAAAGATATTAACAATAACAAACTCCACATCGACTGTTTAGCACTCTACCCAAATGTCAGAATTTCATCCGGTTTTAAATAGATCTTTCAGAGTAAGGACAAAAATATATAATCAACTCTTACATAATAATTAATTTAATACACCTCAATTAAAACCCATCAAGACCATCTGAAAGTCAGCCAAACAAAAGCATAATCCAACCAACCTTGACCATGTAATCTGCAAACTTGTCAACGTGGCCGGAAGCCTTGAGCACAGTCTCCGGGGTGAGGATAGAACAGCTGACCTGCAACATACGCTCCTGTATGACGAAGTGTTTGTGCCACTCACCCAACATGTTGTTCACCAAGTCGCAACCCATCGGACCAAAGTCGTACTGGCCTACAATTCAACAACAAAAGCCTTTGAATTATGATTAACATCAATACAGTATCACCTGTCATAAAGAGCACCGTAACAATCTACACCATCCTAATATTACCGGTCACATGAAACCTAGTGAGAATTAACCCGAGTAGTGTTACTTACGAAGATAATCCAGCATATTATAGGGAGGTGGCAACTTAGGTGCTGTTAATCTTATTTATAGGCTGTGCCCGCTAAAATGTTCTCATCCAATATACAGTACCTGTATTGCAGATTTCCGCAGATTTTCCTATCCATTCCGATATCGCACAACTGATTTAAAAGATTAGATATACAGTATCAAAATAAACTAAATATTCGCCTCACGGTAATCTGATGGCCAGAGCTACAATCAATCAAAGACAATACATCAATATGTATTAGTCTTGTACTCAGTCAACCTTTTAACCAAATCCCACGTCTGTACAGAAGTGCATGTAGTGTCTATATAAGTGTGATTTGTGTAGGAAGTGTACACTTGCTATGTGTAATATACAGTAAACCCTCACTCTTTCGGACTAATTGGGGGAGACCCCTGTCCGAAAGAGTCAAAAGTCCGAAAGGGCCGAGTCCGAACTCACACTTCAGCCATTCGGACTTGTCCGAATGTCTGAAATAATGCATCTATCTCCCTTATACATATATATAACTATGTCTTATTTGGTCTTTCTTTAATCTATGAATCAATTCTAATTAGATGGAATTGAAAACAATATTACCCTTCTAATACACAAATAATAAAATTAAAAAGAGTAAATAAAAATGTCTCCTTTGTCTTTCAGAAACATAAGTCCATCTCGTATATGTTAGTATTTTATCGCTCGCTCGCCCCTAGCCACTCTCTCTCTATCTATTTATCTCTAATGCATCTAACTAACTCCCTTATACATTAACATAACTATGTCTTATTTGGACTTTTTGTAATCTTTGAATAATTTCTAATGCAATGGAATTGAAAACAATATTATCCTTCTAGCACACAAATAATAACATGAAAAAAAGTCAATATAAAAGTCTCCTTTGTCTTTTCAGGACCAATTAAGTCCGTCTCATAATAGTTCGTGTTTATCGCTCACTCCCCCTCTGTAACGCTCTTTCTATCTATCTATCTCTCTAATGCATCTACGTAACTCCCTTATACATTAACATAACTATGTCTTATTTGGACTTTTTGTAGTCTTTGAATCATTTCTAATGCAATGGAATTGAAAAATATAATATATAATAAATATAAGGCCGAAACTCGGCTCTTCGGTCCGAATGCGAAATAATCGTTCTCAGCCTTTCGGAAAAATCCGAAAGGCTGAACCATGAGTTCGAATTGAAATGCTTGTCCGAAAGCCTTGGAATTCCGAAAGAGTGAAGTACGAAAGAACGAGGGTTTACTGTACACTACTATCTGGTAAATTATTCTATAATTTAAATATGCTCGGTCTCGAGTCGGCCACCCCCATATATATATACAGTATATATATATATATACAGTATATATATATACAGGTATATACATTATACAGTCCATCCTCCTATAACACTAGCTCCTAAAACGCGATCCTCCTTTAACACGAGGGGTGGGTCCCGAATTACCTAAACCTTTTATAACCCGAGCCGAAAACATATAACGCGAAATGGCCTTGCCGAGTGCTTAAAATCCGGCGCCTCCTCTTACTGCGCGAACCCCCGCCCCCCCACCTACAGCGCGACGGCAAGAGAGCTTCGGAGCTGGGTTGACGGCAAGCTGAAACATCTCCCTCAACTTACTGTTTCTTCATTCTAATTTAATTCGGTATATTTGTTTATCCAAACATGATCTTATAATTTACTTGCCTATTATTAGGAAGTAGAGTACAGTGAACCCTCAAATTACGCGCAATTTATCTACGCGAAATAAAACTACGCTCTAACCACAATTGAGGACACAAATACGTAAGTACGCTCAATTATTCGAATGTACGCGCCGAGCATACGAGCGGGAGTCGATTCGTATCTGTTGGAGAGTTTCGGGCGGCCATATTGACGTGACGCCAAGCCCTCCAACGTCGTCACTGTTGACTGTGGAGAGAGACGCATCTCCCGTACCAAACTATATGTATCTATAAAGCATAACAGGATATTATGAATCTATTAAAAGACTGTTCTTCGTTTTACATTGCATGTATCATTTATTGAGCTAACAAAATCAGAAATGGAAAATCTGTTTCTGTTCGGTAATTGGAGGCGAGATTGTTTACACTTCTTTCGAAAGTCGCTTCAAAGCCCACTGCTCTCCCCTGGCTAAATGATGTGAAGGCAATTCTTTAATATGTATAATATGAGCTATTGAACTATCTCACTTGACACTATGTAGGCTATATGAAACTATAGGCTATACAGGGTGTATTACTTTTCGACTCAAAACTTTACCAGTAAGCCTAGGCGGCTAGGCCTTATTATTTCGGTCGATCCGTTTCGGGCGCAGTGCTATCGATCGATGGCGCAGATCCAGCATTGCTCAACCACTACCAATGTGAGTTAATTTATGTTTGTGTCTTGTTTGTATACATTAAATGTATTTTGTGTGGTAGATTAGGTTATGAAAACATATTTGTACAGTAATATGTTATATATTTGTGGATTTTAGGTGATGAAAGGTAGAAGTAGTACAACTTTCGGTCGGACCCAGACCAATACCTATTTTCCCCATTTATATTTAACTCCCATGTACGCGCAAACGAACGTACGCGCCGACAGCACAGTACGCATCCCACGCGTAGTTTGAGGGTTCACTGTAATAAGAGCCCACAGTAACGAATATCCAATTGTTGATAATAAATTAATGTCGGACAGTAAGTTTGGTTCACGAAACAATAACAAGCCCCAGCTGTGACTATGCTATTTACCGATTGTTTTTTCACACCAGAATTGCATTTATATAATCCTTATGACAATTAAATTGGTGGTGAATGTTATTTCGATGAAATGGAAGTTGTATAGCCTAGCCTATATATTTATTTAGTTATTAAGCTAAAAAAATACGGAAAAGTGGCAAAATTTTGGGGCCCAGTCCCATATAGAATTATCTCCATTTAAAGTGTTATTCCTACAACGCGAAATACCTACAACACGAGGCGCAGTGTCGCCCCTAAACTCGCGTTATAGGAGGATGGACTGTATATATATATATATATATAAAACTGGGGAAAGTGCCAGAGTATATACTGTACAGTACATACATACAAATATGCATGTTAGTCACATGACAAATAATTTCTGAATTTTAATGCTATAGGCTTACTCATCAATCATTCAGCCATTAGCCACTTTCATCACCTTCCAAGATTTAAGCATTAATAAACTTCATGATTCATTCCAAATGAGTACATTAACAAAATTAAAAGCCCAAGTATCACACCCTATCCTTGACCTATCTTTATCAAACTTTATCACATTTATCTTACTTATATTTTAGCTGGTTTCATTCAGTTTCATTTGTGGTTAAGTAAATTTCAACCATTTTTTATATAGGTTTCTCATGCGTCATATAATTACAGTGAAAACAGTTTATACGTAGGTATTGAGGATGATAACGGTCAGTTTCGCTAGGTTCCGATACAACAGTACACTTCAGTTCTTAAATTTGCATAGGTGTGTACAGTATGTTGCTGAAATAGAGCTATATTTAAGCTATACAGTACAGTGCTTACCCCAATTTTGCAAGAAATTGGTCGACATTGCAGGCCGCAAAAGTAGAATTCGCAAAATTGGATTAACTAACCTTATGGGGGAAAAATGAATATGGTCGACATTTCATCTGTGATGGCCCAATTTTTCGTGATTTCCGTCATTTATTTGCTTTGTTTGTACACACATACTGTACATGTAATTATACATCCCACAATAAAGAAAAATACAGAAAAACATAAGACATTATCATTATCCTTGAGAAAATCAAATTAAATGAGCAATTGAGCATTTACCTAGACTCTAAAGATGGCTGGGCTTGCGGGGATGGAGGGAGGGTGTCCGAGGCTTGGGTGGCCCGGCCACCCCTCGCCCCCGAAAACTAGTGCGGAAAGCCCCACTTTCTTAGGGCGCCACCCGCAAAAGTAGAGTTACATCGCAAAATTAGGTTTTCATCAAAAATTGGTTAGTGGGGTCTCGGTCGCAAAATTGGTGTTTCGCAAAATCATAACACGCAAAATTGGAGTAAGTACTGTACTGCAATTATGAACTAAGGCACCCTCTCATAGATAACAGCTACTGAATATAACACAATATTATAGGGGTGATTACCGTACTCATACAATTAAATAACAATTCTTATTATTTCAGCTAGAAAAAAGTAGTGATAGAAGGGTTTCAAATGGGGAAAATGGGTGAAAGTCTTGGGGTGGCAGCACCAATATACCTTTCATATGTGTACTGTATTTCAATGTCACGCAAATAACTTTTTTGTTAATAACAGCGTTTTTCAGGCACCAATTAGACGTTATTGGTATGAGCCAACTGTACACACAAAGATCTTAGCACACAGTGAGATCAATTGAAAGCAAGGATGTCTGAACAACTTTAACCCTCCCGGCTCCCACTATTTGATAAAAAAATTCAGGCAGTCAAGCTGTCAATAACCGTGGTGTCTACTTCACTCATAGCAATGGTGGAAAGGAAATTTGGCTTAACACATTCAGCACTATGAGGTCTTTTTACCCTTGATTCTGGCTAATATTCAATGATTCTATGTAGTTTAAGAAGGACCTGTGTTATTGAGAGGGTTTATTGAGGTAGTACTTACCCCTTTGTGTCCTGCAGGTAGATTATAACCTAAAGAAAATTGTCTAATGGTAGGCAGAATATGATGAAAATTAAATCATCGTGTTAAAGGGATTAAAAGCTTACCTGTGATGCCGCCATAAATAGCGAAGGAGTTGTCATAGAAAAAGCGTCTCTTGACAAGGTCGTTCATCTTGGCGCGATCAAAGGTATCAGTGGGACTCAGCTTTAGGGTCATGTTCTCCAGCTCCTGTGTGGTAGTAGGGGTCTGGGTTAGTTATAGGTAAGGTATGATGTTTGAGGAAAGCTGATGGCTTCCATTCTGAGTACAATTATTTGTTTGTGGTTTCCTCATGTTGAACCCTTAAACCTTGGGTAACACATATTTGCGTCTATAGGGTTGTGTGGCACAAACCCGGGTGCACTTTCAGGTGTCATGCCGTGCCATGCAATCAAATTTTATGCGGACCCTAAGCCGCCCTATCGGACTAGTTTTTTACATTTGGGAGGAGGGGCGTCGACTGACTGGGGACAGAGGTGCATGGGGGTAGTTCGTTCGTGGCCACCCCATCGGGGATCACGGCGTCAGGCAATAGAGATAGATCCAGTATTCGATAAATGCATATTAATCGCGGTCATGTGCTGTAACTGTCTTGATGATGTAAGTTAGAGGCTGTAAGTTCTGCACGAGGTACAGTACTCTGAGTCCGAATACTGGGAGAATCACATGCTTTCATTAATTTAATTTAGGGCGTTATTGGTGTTAAAAATAATGTTATAAATAACAAAACTTTCATTTAAAGTACAAAAATAAACGGCAAGGGTTGTGTTATCGGGCGTACCTTTCATAACCGTCACCTTGCTTACATAAATCGTACGCTCGCAGATACATTCGCATAGTCTAATATGACTGCATTTTTTTCTTACGAAATTATCCCACGTCCAGCTGTTTGCCCCTTGTTGGTACCGCTAATATTGTATATACGATGATCAAACTAAGTTATTATTGTATCCTACAGCTAGCTGTTGGGTAAATTGTTTTGTTACCATAGGTAGGATACAATAACAGGTTGAGGGGTGGTTTGCCCCCTCACCCCCCATGACTTATTGTCATCATCATATAGATAGATTACCTGCAGGGGGTAAATACCAGATGGCCACGAGCTATTTTTTTTATAAAAAAAACTGTCAAAATATGCGCAAACTTAACTGCGAGAGTACGACTTGTATAAACAAGGCGTTGAGGTGACGGTACACCCGATAATTTTTTTTTTTACCAATTAAACTTCTAACCAATATATGTACACTTGCCAAAGAAGTATATGCACCCCTACACTGATCATATGGTGTGCAGCCTACAGCTCGATAGGGTTGGTACCTCTGCCTACAACTATATCCATTGTCAGAGAGGATCGTCTCTGAAACATGGATATACTGTAGTTGCAGGCTGAGGTGCAAACTCTATCGAGTTGTACAAACCAGATGATCAGCGTAGGGGTGCAGATACCTCTTTGACCGAGTGTACAGTGTTTACCTTTTTACGGTTCTTTAATTCTTGAACTTCTTTCTTAATATCAATCTCCGGCGCTCCATCTGTTTTCATCTGACGGACACGATCACCCTGAAACAGAAAAAATATGAGAGGCCTAAACATGACAAGGTATTGTATATGTACTTTATGTATATACACAGGCACTGAGGCACATACGGTACCTGATAGCTGGAGGTAAGTGTTCGTTTGGGCATCAGTTGACTTGGGTACAAATGCTTTTTCGGTTAATGCCTGCTTGTATTGCAAAATATCAATGCTAAGCGGCATTTTCGAGATTTAGAATAAAAGACACTATTATAATTTGTAGATATGATGATTCAAATAATTGTAATGAAAGTTATTTTAATTTTTATCACAAGCAACCTACAAAATGAAACACAGTCACTCCAACCAATCACGCACCATCACTGCGCAGTTGCCACATCTACGATTCTCGATCCTCAGCTGGAAAAAAATCAGGTATAGACCGCACCGTTCACCACAGCACTGACGTCTGCCACTAACACACTGGCTGGCCCGAGACTCGAACCGTCAACCTCACGGTCAGCAGGCGAGCGCTCTACCAACTGAGCTACAGCCTGTGGCATAACCGTATTTTGGATGGTGAACTAAAAAGCCTGCTTACCGGTACCGGTGCATATTTTAAAGTCGGCAGTACAGTACTGGTTGGGAACACATCTATAAGACGAATGACAAAATATGGGGTTTATATGGAATTATTCTATAATTGCACCTATACGAGCTAAACAAATTATTATTGTATTTAACAGGAAAGTACGACGAGGTAAGTGATGTGGTATAGGTGGCAATATGCGGAAATTGATTATAAGGGCATTCCGCCCCCTCTTATTTTTTGTTTCTATATTCCAACTACTCCCTCTCAGGCATAGGCTGAGAGCCTGCACCCTCTACAGCTGAACACGGTGAGGCCCGTGAGGTCTTGTTCCAGTCTAGGGAGCGAGACATGCGAAGCACCCATTCACGGCTCGAAGGAACTCCATCTCTGAACCCGCTTCGCCCCCGTACCTCAGTCTCATCCCTTAGACTCGGACCCTCACTCTCAGAATGCCACATATTGAGCAATTAACTCACTAGGCATTGCTCCCCTGTAGCATATTTTGAATATGGGAATATTCATACAGTTCTATTTAATCAGGGAACAATGAGGGTATTTTTTTTGGCATTTCAGTGTGCTGTGGTAATGCACTGAAACTACAGTAGGTACAGCACAAATTCCATCCTAATAATATCTTCTCATTGACATAGGGATTCGAACCCGGGTCCACTGGATTACCAGTGGCAAGACCACTCTGCCACACCTCCCCTTACAAAAATCTATGGTTACTCACTCCACCCCAACTGGATTTCTACCGTTTTACCCAACTAGCGGGGGTGTGGGGGCAGCAGCCCCCACCCATAATACTAGGATAGGATAGGATAGGTAAGGTTGTTAGGTTAGGCTAATGTATCTCTGAAACATTGTAAAATCGATAATCTTCAAGGACACCACATCCGCCCTATTAGAAACAATTTTAGGGAAAATATGGACCAATACTCTCCATATTTTTCTCATTATAGTCCGCATGGATGAATTTTGTTATCGACACTTGAAAAAACCCGTTTACACCGAAAAATAATACTAAAATAATAAGTCCCGACCGTAAACAAATCATTGCGCCCAATGAATCTTTCGACTTCCTCTTCTTCTTGTTTTGAAAGATGCGGTGGGTGCGATTCACCCAATAAATGGCGTGAGCATTACTCACAAAAACGAAATACCGGCAACCTGTTTTTGCCCCCTTACAGATCTACATATATTGTATGAGGATGACAATAAATCAAGGGGGGGTGAGGGGGGGCGACGCCACACACCCCCCCAAAACCCATCGTGTAGGCCAATTTACCCCACAATTTCCCTTACCTACTGTAAAAGCGCGATTCACCCAATAAATGGCGCAATTTGATGCTGTATCTTTAGAGTATTTACCTAATTGTAGTTTGCAGGAGTTGAGCTAAGCTCGTGTTGTCCCGTCTCTCAGTCTACTTTTATCAATTTTTTTCTTGAAAATATGGATATTCCTTGCCCCTACCACCTCCTCCCCCAGCCCATTCCATTTGTCAATACTTTACATCTATAGGGGAAGCTAAACTTCCTGATATCGTTCTTACAGGTAGGTCTTTTTACTTTGTAGCTGTGGCCTCTAGTTATTCCTGTATTCATAATCAATATATCCTCCCTATCCAGCCTCTCGGGTGCATTTGTACATCATTATCATGTCTCCCCTCTCTCTCTACTCTCTTTTAGACTCTGTAAATTTAATTTGTCTAGCCTCCTTTCCTATGGCAGTTCTCTAAGATTTGGAACCAATCTAGTAACTGCTTTCTGGATTCTTTCTAACTTGTGAATATGCTTCTTAAGATGTGGGGACCACACCACTGCTGCATACTCCAATCATGGTCTAATCATACTTTTTATAATCTTTCCTAACATGTTCTCATCCAAGTAGTTCAGAACAACTTTCATATTCCCGGCCATTGCATACATTCCGCTAAAGAGCTTGTTAATAGGTTTCTCTGGCGACAAGTTATCTTGTATAATCAACCCTAAATAATAGATAGATACCAGTAATGGGTACGTTTATGCTAATCCTCCACTCAAACCATGCAAAACAACTATGAAACACTATATTCCTTGAAGAAAAACAAAAAACATGGTAAATAAGGCCGATGTAGTCTTGTTGAACGCTACCGTAAAATCTGTGTCACATCTACAGTAGATTGATAGACTTGTCAGAGGGGGCGGAATGCCCTTATAATCCATTTCCTCATATTGCAACCTATACCACATCACTTACCTCGTCGAACCTTCCTGTTAAGTACAATAATAATTTGTTTAGCTCGTATAGGTGCAATTATAGAAATTTACCGTTTATATTGCAGTTAAACGAACCTGCTGCGAACAGTCTCATTCATTTGCTGCAAACAGGCATAACCGATTCTGAACGTACTGTACCTGCGGCGAAACGTCACATGCTGCGAAACATCTCGACCCCGCCAGGCGCCTGACGGACTATTATCTAGTCCACCTCTCCCCAACGACAGCGTTTTAACCCTCGGAATCCGGGAGGCCTCATATGAGGCAAACAAAAATATTGGCAGGAATCCGGGAGGCCTAATAGGAGGCAAAATGCGCGGCTAAAAATTGCCGCTAAAATCATCATAACTCGGCAACCACGCGTCGTAGCGATGTCATCTCAACGGCAGTCTACAGACAACAAAACAATCTACAATTTGCAAAAATATGTACTGCTCTAGGTGGTCTCAATCAGTAGCTACTGAATTATGAAGCTTGACTGTATGAAAATGGCCCCGGACACAGCGATCGGGATCATATGAGGCCCCCGGGATCCGATGGGTTAATAATAATAATAATAATAATAATAATAATAATAATAATAATAATAATAATAATAATAATAATAATAATAATAATATTTATTCAGTTAGCATTTTACAATGTTGGTACCACATAATATGTTACAAATATGACATGCATCAGCTTTGCATAATTCCAACTAAGGATAGCCCAATAAGGCCGTTAGGCGTATTTCCATTGGGGTCCTTGTGGGATTAGGTTAGCTGGGGAAAAAGGGGAGGACAAAAAATAGACTTTAGAGAAAGTATTTCTAGGGGGTTATATTAAGATACCTTACATTCTATATATGTATCGCTGAAAAGGGAGGGAATTGAGTGGAAGCTACCCCTACTGCTGTTTGCGGATGATACAGTTCTGATGAGTGATAATGAATGGGAGTTGCAGGGTCTGGTAAATGAGTTTGGAACAGTGTGCGAAAAACGGAATTTGAAGGTAAATGCGGGGAAGAGCAAGGTTATGGTCTTCGAAAGGGGTGAAGTCACAGTGTAAGGTGAAGCTGAACGGTCAGGCTATGGAGATAGTCAACTCTTTTAAGTATCTGGCCAGTGTGTTGAGTAAAGATGGGACTATGGATGAAGAAGTGCGGGAGAGGGTACAACAGGGGAAGAGGGTTGTAGGAACGCTGAAAGCAGTAACAAGAAATAGGGTGGTCAGTATGGAAGTGAAGAAGTCCTTGCATGACAGTGTGGTAATCCCGACACTGACTTACGGAAGCGAAGCATGGACGTTGGTTGAGAGACTCAGACCAAGAATGAGAGCAGTGGAAATGAATTACTCAAGAAGTGTGTGCGGAGTTACATGGAGGGATAGACAGACTAATGAAGAAGTAAGAAGGAGGTGTGGTGTGGAGGTAGATGTGCTGGAAAGTGTGAAAAGGAACAACTTGAGATGGTTCGGCCATATGGAACGTATGGAAAGGGTGAGAATGACTAAGAGGGTGTACGAGAGCGAGGTGGAGGGACAGAGAGGGAGAGGTAGACCGAGCGAGAGGTGGAAGGATGGAATGAGGAAGTATATGAACGAAGGCGGTGCTGGTTGGGGGGAGGGGTGTCGACTGACTGGGGACAGAGGTGCATGGGGGCGGTTCGTTCGTGGCCACCCCTTCGGCGATCACTGCGTCAGGCAATAGATAGATGGATATTCTATATTCTATAGTTGGACTGGTCAAAATATTTCAGTAATCATGATTTCAGTTTGTTTTGCCTATCTCTTATGTCGTATTTAGTAGTACAGTACTAGTAGACATAAGCTTGGTGCTCCTTTCTCGCAGTTGTCCGGTTCAGGTGCTCCTTCAAGCTACGTCTGAAGGAATACAGTGTTCTCTTTTCACGGACTGACTGGGGTAGGTTGTTCCAGTCTTTGATGGCAGTGAAGAAGAATGTTGGCTTACCCTGTCCTTGGATTCTCGGGACCGTAAAATTATACATCCTATTCCTTGTATTGTGTCCAATCCTCTCATTTGCTTTAACAAAATAACTTTTTAACCCCTTATTGGCGGCGCTCGACTTAAGTCGTGCACCAATTTGCAGCAAGTTAGGAGCACTAAGGCTTTTAAAGGGTTAAAATCGAGTGCAAATGGCCGGGAGCGCAGCGGGCCAGACAGCCGACTCCCAGGGCTTACCGCCGCCCATTAACTCATGTTCCCTGTGTTCTCGAGAGGCCGGCAGTGTAGCCAGTAGTGAGCATAGCTGGGAAAATATACCGCTATACGCTAAACTCCCATGTTCGTGGCACCACTGCAAGAGAACCACGAGTGCTGCGTAGCTCGTTCTGTTCTCATTTTGAAGCTTTTAGCGCCTATTTTTTTGCTGAATACACTTCTTTTCATGCAGATACTTGATTGATCATTCAGGAGGGCCTGAATATGCCCAAATGAGCCCAAAACACCCCGCTAGACAAGGGTTAAATACTCTGGAGCCCTATCATAAAATATCTTGAAGGCATTTATGAGTCTGATTTGTTTGGCCCTGTCAGAGACATTGAGCATACCAAGTGACTGAAGACTGAAGTTGTTTAAGGTCAATATGCGATCTAGGTCCTAGGTTCAGCATGAACCTAACCATTATATTTTGAGTGACCTGAAGGCTGAAGTTTGTGCTTTGCTGATTTAGATGATGTAGAGTAACAGGATGACACAGAATAGTCTAAATGACATTGAACAAGCGCTTGGCATAGGGTCTTTTTGGTCGCCGCTGGCAAGCATCCCACCTGTCTATACAGGTATTTAATACGTGCTCTACATTTACTCAGGATCGATTCCAAGATTGTTTCACCCGACAGAGTCAAGTCCAGTTTTAGTCCGAGATATTTTCAGATATTTTCACTCGTCTTTTCACAAGCATTCTCCATTCATTCCTATTTATTACCACTTCTTTTGCCTGGTGTATCTTCAAACACTTGTAGCCTTGTACTGTACTACACAATATCTATCTCAACGGAGGTCGTCCGGAGGGCAACAGTCAACCCATCCTAAATCCCAAGACTAAAAATGATTGTTTATTTACTCTGAAAATAATTATATAGCCTACAGCCTAGGATAGGCTATCTGAGTGTTTTTAGATCGTTGGATAGCCTAGGCTAATGGGGAAAAACATTTTGGATTTTTTTATTTTAATACCGCGAATTTTCAGAGTGTTTTTTATAAACAAAATTGGTCATTTGCATCAATAGGCCTATATAGTGTTTGTAATTAATTAGAAATCTCGGGAAAACCTATTTTCCCCATTAGGCCTATCTATCGATGTTGAGACATGCTCCCCGATAGTGATTTGAAAAGACATTAGCCTAACCTAACAACCTTACCTAACCTAACCTAGTATTATGGGTGGGGGCTGCCACCCCCACACACCTGCTGGTTGAGTACTAATCCCTTAATAAAAAAATAAAAAAATGGCTGTCGATTATACAAAGGTGAAAGAAAAGTCGATGAAGTCTATGGTGTTTACTCTGCAATCTTCAGCTTGATTGTACTGTACATTGATAACGGGAAAGTACCGTATTGACAACCTTGTTACGAAAATTAAATTTTAGTACCATACTTTTATATTAGGTTTTTCCGAGGGTTTAACACATTTTCATATGATCTTTAGAGCTATCGATGACTGAAAGTACCGTATTGACAACCTTGTTACGAAAAAGACATTTTAGTACCATACTTTTTTATTAGGTATTGCCGAGGGTTAAAACAAATTTGGTCAATATTTTGGTTAGGTTAGCCTAATGCTAAAAAAAAAAAAACATTTTCCATTGGATAAAAAGTATATAGCAATGAAGCATAGAATGATAGGAACCCAAAACTACCGTTAACAATGAGATCCCAACTGTGGTGTGACTCGTAAATATTGACCACAAAGGTCCTTATGATCTTTAGAGCATAGCCCTATAGGCCTAGATTCATTATTTATCTTCAAATATATCAACAAAATTTGTGGTAGGCTATTAAAATAACATTAGCCTAAACCAACATTTTCCGGGTATTTTTACTAAATTAAACTCTTTAGGCCTAGGCCTATAGCCTAGCCTAATGATGCAAATTACCAAAAAGAAAAATCACGGGAAAATTAGTGGTAGGCTAGGTCCTAGCCTAGTTTCGGTAATATTTTCCGCTTTTGGTTTAATTCTAGTTTCGCTTTCACAGCATACTCATAAATTTCTATGGCTACTTTAGAGTTGTCATATACCATACTTAATTCCTATATATGTCCAAAGCGGCGGAAATGCATTATAAGGAATTATATCTACTGTAAAAAAAAAAAAAAAAATCTCCCCATATGCGGCACCATAGCTATTACATAATACTAGGTTAGGTTAGGTAAGGTTGTTAGGTTAGGCTAATGTCGTTAATGTAGTTTATTATCCTTATATTACGTCTTTTACCCAGCAATTTCCCTGATCTTCATAGTTGGTCGGGAAGCTATGCCTTTACAACGGCGCCTCCCTTTTGTCGTTGTGTACGTGAAACTAGAATTTTACCCCGCTTTTTCTAGGAGGCGGGGAGTGTTAGGCTAGTGGCTCTCATTATCCTTCGTTCAATGTAGCCTAAATTCCATAGTTCTACCAAGCTAGGCTAAAATGCATAAATATCGAAATAGGTCCTATCAGAATAGTTATTCCTGACAACTTTAAATTGTACCACTACCATAACTATAACAGCCCACACCCCTCACCTGCTCCTTACACCTCGCCCTGAGGGGAGCCAGCTGTTTCTCTACTTCAGGATCCATCGTCGCCTGCAGTAGCGCCGTCTGTAGCTGCACCTTCCGCCGGTCACGGTGTTTCTTACTGCCCCAATCAACACCCTCTCCCTTCTGCTGGACTACTGGAAAGGTGGATACACGACGGGGATTACAAGGGCACCCAAATGGGGAAGGGAACTGGAGGCGTGACGCTACACTACGGGAGAAGGTCCACAAGCGCCTCATGAGAGAGTCTGAGAGAGTGAGAGGGAGAGCGGTCAACAACTCAACAATTCACGTCTATGGGTAACCACCGGCCATATTCAATTTCTTAAATACCATGTTGCATACCCCGCCGCGTTTTCTATTTTAAATTTCTATTTGCTCGTGGTTCTGTAGTATGTATATTACATTTACTATGGCGAGTAGCAAACACATATTTAATAATTTAGCCCAAATGTCAAAATTAATACTTGTTTACAACTCTATGTACGCAATATGCTGGATACTGTAAGAAAAATTGAGGAAATTCGTAATAAGTGTCAAGTCAACAGAGCGCCGGGTTCCACGAGAAGGATGTTACTCGCCGCTCATTGGCTACCAGAAATTGTGTTCCTTTTTTGACAGTTCGCAATTTTATAAAGCGCATTTTTGCGATCAAATTATCGTATTTACAGTAACTAGTTTAAATTGCTGAAATATATATGCTCAGAAGCTCTATGTCCATTGTTAAATCGAATATGCAATATTATCTACTAATTTCCGCTCATTTTGACAGTTCGCGGTTTTGTAAAGCGCATTTTGGGGATAAAATTATCTGATGTAGGCCTACAGTTGGCCCCATAAGTTATGTTCCTCATCGTGATCTTATGAATGAAGTAAAATAGTATGAATTAATTGCGAGTGTGGTTTCTATTAATGATCCGTTGACATAAGCAGATGAATCTATATATCTATCTATATAGGCAATATAGGCCTACAGTAGGCTATATACCCTACTCAGGCCCAATCCCCACTTTTAATTTTTCGTCTTGTTTTCCCTTTTTTTTTGGGGGGGGGGGGGGCAGAATTGGCCACTTGCGAGTTTCAGGCTATAAGGAAGTTGGAGCCATAAACCGATATTTAACAGAAATAGTACAATAATAATGTAGGTTTCTAATGGATAAAAAGTATGTTGAATTGGGTTTTATGTATGCCTATTTATATAAGCACTATAACCGCAATTTAGATGATAATTCTGTTAATTATCGATGTCTACAGCTCCAACTTCCTTATAGACCGAAACTCGCAAGTGGCCAATAGGGACAACACAACAGAAAACAATGAACACAAACAAAATACAAATTAACACACATCTAGATCATCCAGAGACCAGGGTCACCAAGTCCCTCCAGCACTTCCCCGGCCCCTGACCACCCAGAGAAGTTCCGATATCGGCAGGCAGACATGCAGCAGAGCGAAACCACAAGCGTACCCTTCATATAAACCGTCTCTCCGGGCCAGGCGCCTAATGGACTATTATCTAGTCCAACTTGCGCCCGACCCCTTCCCCCAAATGAGAATGACCATGTGTTCACTCATCTATTCACAAGCATTCTCCATTCATTCCTGTTTATTACCACTTCCCTTGCCTGATCTATAGTCATTCCTCTATCATCCAAAGCCTGTCTTACACAGCCTCTCCATCTAAATGGGGGTATTCCTGCCCTTCTGTCTCCCCTTGTATTTGACTCACATATTCTCTTTGTAAGCCTTTCATCTTCCACTCGTTCAACATGACCATACCAGCTCAGCACCCTTCTGTTCCCTCTGGCAGACGAATGTTCCTGCTGCCCCGGCACTCTCCTACGTATCTCTTCATTCCTCAATCTGTCTCTACGAGTAACTCCACACATACTCCTCAAGCAGCTCATCTCCATCACATCCAGCTTTCTTCTCTCCTTTTCCTTCAGAGCCAGCCCATGTAGGAATAAGATTTTACACCATACCCGAAAGAGGATTTATGAAGCTCCGATCTTACTCTCAACCATCTGAACAATTTTACCAACACACCTAAACTTCATTAGATGCGGGAATAGCCTCCCGAAAATATCAAGCCCTGGCGGGCGCTTGAACTCAGAACCCTTGGGTTGTGAGGCAAACACTTTCCCAGTTAGACCAATAGAGATATTCCACTTGGCTTGGTCGGCTCAAGGTATTTCCGCATCCGGTTCGGTTTAGGCTAACCTATTTTCACTGACTTTACACCCATGTCTCAGCCCCATACATCACTGTTGGCACAACAATTCCTTGATACATATTGTACTTTTTACTTTCATTCCGAGATTTCTCACCTTCCACATACTGTACTTCCCATTGCTCCGAAAACCTTCCTTCCTGCATACACTCTGTTTTACCTCCATTTCCATTCCTCCACTCCTGCTTATCGTTCCTCCTAGATATTTATAACTCTAATTCTAATATTTCCCCATCCAGCCTCACATCTAGATTCACCCTACGATCACCCCTATTACACACCATTACTTTACTTTTATTGATGTTCACCTCTAGTTTCCTTCTCCCACAAACCACACCAAAATCTTTGACTACCCGCTACAGTTTCTCCTCAGAATCCGCCACCAACACTGTGTCATCAGTGAACAGCAACTGATTCAACTCCCAATCTCTACCATTCTTTCCTACTAAACTCAATCCTCTTCCCATAGTTCTCATTTTCACCTCCTTCACCACATAACCATCCATAAATATATTAAACCCTGTTGGGTAAGGGGGCCTTCATCTAATGGTGGAGGAAAAAAAGAATATGCCTCACGCATCCTACTGCGTGTCGTACAAGGCGACTAATAGGGGGGATGGCCATAGACTTTTGGACCAACAGCCATTACTATGCAATAAAGTCTTTCTCTTAGCACTGCCGAGGCTGGTGGGGTGTGGATAGGGTGGGGTGTGGATAGGTGCCACAGAGGACTGAGTCTTACCTGGGCGCTGTTTGGCACCACACCTGTGTCGGCAACAGTGTTGCATGTTGGAGTAGTGTTGGGGCAGGACTTTATTGTTCCATAGACCAAACTGCCTAATTTACAGTACAGTCTTGTTATGGTGCTGTCCTTTTGTAATGTAAAGTCAGTGAAAGTAGGCTAGCCTAAACAGACCTCGGATGCGGAAATACCCTGAGCTGAACAGGCCAAGTGGGATATCTCTATTGGTCACTCTAACTGGTAAGGTGTATGCCTCACACCCAAGGGTCGAGAGTTCGTGCCCCCACCAGGGCATGATATTTTCGTGAGGCTATTTCCGCATTTAACGAAGTTTAGGTGTGCTGGTTAAATTGTTCAGATGGTTGAGAGTAAGATCGGAGCTCCATAAATCCTCTTTCGGGTATGGTGTAAAAACCGATCCCCACAGGACAAGGAAGAGGATAGGAGAGAGCAGGGAGTGTTGTGAGACTCGATTGGGTTGGGTTGTGGAGTTGCCAGCCGCCCAAGCGAGTTGCCAACTGGGCAGTTTGTAGGTGCATGTAGCATCGCTCAGTGAAGTTGACTCACCATTCCCGTTCATCTCTCTGACGGACTTTCGGTCGATTCGGCTCAAGCTTGTTCCTCTCTGTTCGTTCCTCTCTGTTCGGAGCTTTCGCTTCCCGGAAGGTGAAGTAGTGTAAAGTCAGTGAAAGTAGGCTAGCCTAAACAGACCTCGGATGCGGAAATACCCTGAGCTGAACAGGCCAAGTGGGATATCTCTATTGGTCTAACTGGTAAGGTGTCTGCCTCACACCCAAGGGTCGAGAGTTCGTGCCCCCACCAGGGCATGATATTTTCGTGAGGCTATTTCCGCATTTAACGAAGTTTAGGTGTGCTGGTTAAATTGTTCAGATGGTTGAGAGTAAGATCGGAGCTCCATAAATCCTCTTTCGGGTATGGTGTAAAAACCGATCCCCACAGGAACACTGTTACAAAACCCAAACCCAAACTCCTAAAAACCTATAATATCATAATTTGGGGCATCGAATAGTGAGGGAGACTTTTATCTAATAATAATGACTGAAGGTCTGCAGATAAGACTCCATTTTAGGATTAGTTAGATATACTGTAGTCTCTCATTTGCCAGCCGGTTACATAAGAATCAAACCCACAACTTGTGACTGTATTCACTACTACATTAAAAGTCCAATAAAAATATAATTTAAAGTAGTAAATTTCTTTATTATAATTTCTAAAAATATATACAGTACTGTATAGGCCTATACTGTATATACAGTATATATGGCTATACAATCTATTATGACTATTAATAGCGTAATGCATAAGTACGCGGAATTTCGATGGGAGTATCCTAGGTTCGAGTCCTTGGAGTGCCACATGTATGTGTTGATTTCATTAATTGAGTTTAGAAGTGAAGTCGGTTGGTGAAAAAATATAATTATAATACATAGAGTACATTCTGCACAAGTTGTTCTATTAAAGATATAAATCACAATACATAAATCACAACAGGGAGAGGTGTGGTAGACTGGTCATGCTACTAAGGTCCAGAGTTTAAATTATGATGTGTGCAATATTTTTGTACTTACGGTAGTTTCAGTACTTTGCCATAAAAAAAAAAAAAAAAATCCTGTTTCCAATATATTGGCATAGTATGAGTACTGTATTACAATATATAGTGGCAAACGGTATATACAGTAGTGAGATTCCCAATACGTGGCGTGAGTGTGTGCGAGTCTGAAATTATGAGACAATGGTACTGTGAGTTCAAGAAGCCTGCCATTTGCTGCCTGGGCAAGGTGGCCCTCAGAAAAACACCAGGATAAATTGTAATAGATTAAAATGGAAAACAAAAACAAAACTGACATTCACACACTTTCTATCAACCTTATTAACACTTTCTTGGGTGATTGAATCATAACCTAATAACCTTTAATAACTACCGCGATTAGGCGCCAGGTATGGTTTACCCCGACCTCTTAAAACAACCTGGCCCTTGTGAGTGTCCAGTACGTCATCCCGTCCCACATATCACTTTGCCCCAACTCGCTTGATCTCTTGCATGCTGTTCACCTTCATAGAAACTCCAGCCCCTGCTCATCAAAGGGTCTTTCACACCATCACTCTATTTCTATAATGCAACCCATGTGGTTGCTGGATAAATCAGAATAAAACAACGGCACCACAAACGGGTGCATAATACCAGTCAGCAATACCTGTCGCATGACATTATACAATATATTATTGTACTACCATCACCATGTAGTACAAGCATTGAAAGATAGAGAAATGACTGTAGAACAGACAAGATAAGTGGTAGTAAATAGGATTGAATGAATGAATGGATAATGCTTGTGAATAGATGAGTGATAAGTATAAAACGGTCGTTGGGAAAGGGGATCGGGCGCCAGTTGGACTAGATAATAGTCTGTCAGGCGTCTGGAAGCGAGGTGGGATTGTGGTGTGCTCCGCTGCGTGTCTGCCTGCCGAGACTGGAACCTCTCCGGGAGGTCTGGGGCTGGGGGAGTGCTGGAGGCCCTTAGTGATCCTTGGTCTCTGAGTCTTCTCCTGGGCGACCTATACTGTATGTGTGTGAATTGATATTTTGTTTTTTTTATGCTGTGTTGTGTTGTTCCTGTTCGGGCTCTGTCTCGAGTCGGCCACCCCCCAGCTATGGGGTATGTGCCTGAGTATTGTATATAGGCCTACATACATTAACCCTTTCGCTGCGGGTGACGTTCTGGAATGTTTTGGCAAGTTACAGCAATTTCCAGGCTTTAAAAGCCTGTAAAAAACGTAAAAATCGAGTGTCAGTGGGTGGGAGCGTGAGGGGCCCACCTCCGACCCTCAGAGCACCGAGCGGCTCACTGAGCTAGGCTGTGTCTCGGGCGAGTCTCTCTCTGTCTCTCTCATCAGTGTAGCCAAGCGAGCGAGTGTTACATAATAGCGGGGTTCCCGCGTTTCACTGGGACCACTGCGGGTGAACCAGACCACGTATACGGTCCGTTCTGGTGTCATTTTGAAGCTATTTTCGCCTAGTTTTTGGCAGAATACACTTCATTTAATGCAGATGCTTGATTTATCATTCAGGAGTGCCTGAATATGCCCTAAATAGCCCAAACATAGCCGCAGCCAATGGGTTAAGGGCAGGGTTATTTTTGGAATTATTATACTTATATTTTTATTAAATTATTATATTTGAATTGTAGTTTTACTTGTAACCAGACTTGGGAGTTGTTGTTGTTGTTGTCGTTCTCTAAGCTGCCTGGCCGAACAGCCCCGAGTCCATAAGGAAGACCATGGCCACTTGGGATTTTGAGGGCATGGATGCGATTGCGTGAGTACTTCAGCTATTCAAACCCGCAGATATGCGCCGAGTTTGATGCAAATATAAATCCGACAAAAAAATTGGACTTCCACAACTACGGAATATGCAGTTTACGGAAGTGATAGCGGAAGTGCCAGAAACAGAGTATCCTGGTGGTGGGATGACGAAGTCAATGATACCATCAGGGAGAAAAGAACTCTTTAACCCTTCCTACCCGGGCTGCCTTAGGTAAGGACAGCTCGGAATAAGGGCCGCTACCCGGTCTGCCTTACCTAAGGCGGCAGCTTAATAGCCTAATTAAGCTTGGTCTGAACGCCGTGCGTACGACGTATGTCAACAAACCCAAGCGTTGCGTCACCGCACCTCCGAAAACAAGAAGGAGAAGACTCTTCAATGTTATTGTTCTGACGTAAGACGAAATAAGTGTCTGAAAAGCCCCCATTTTGGCAACATCTCTGCAATATTTGCTCCACTGAAATCGTCATCACAACTGAACCAGTTGACTTACAGAGCTCTACTCAACGCCAAAATACAGATTGAAAACCGCACTACGATTATAGATGCGTGGGAAAGTTCTAGCAGTGAAAATAAACATAAATACAGTAGCCTAGGCCTAGACGTTTTTCATCCATTTCGCCTGGGTACGGGCGACCGTCCTTAGCTAAGACTGCCCGGGTAGGAAGGGTTAAGGCATGGAAGAAGGGAGTGAGTAGGGACGAGTCATCTGATATTCACCAGCATCTGGTCTAAATTACTGTACAGTATAAGAAAAAAATAGACTAATATGTATATACACTATGTAGAACTAAACAAATTATCCCCAATGTTGCTTAACAAACTCTTCATAATCAGCTTGGCCCGGATTTAATGCTGCTACAAGTCGCTCTGTCACTCGCTTACACTCCTCAGCATTCACCTGTAAAAGGAGAAGCCAGATTTAGAAAAATATATAGAATAATGTGTGTTCCTCCCCTGGATAATTTTGGGAGTACTCTCTGGCTTTGGAAATTAACTAGCTATGTGAGAATAACATTGAGACTGTATTAAAATTGACAAAGCATTAATAATCTATCTTAATATAATCATCTCCAGAAGCCCAAACCATAAAAGACTGCTCATATGATCTCTGTGCTGATACTCCTAATACCTAACAGTCTCCTTAGCCGTCCAGCTAGCTCAGTTGATAACGTCTCAGCCTACCAACCCAGCAGACTCGGGTTCAATCCCCGCTTAGGTTGCAAAGTTTTTCTAAAATATCGCCGGCGGTTACCGTCTTTCCTTGAGCAAGGGAGATGGGTGATGGTCTCTGGTTGATTAATATGGTTAAGTGCTCGTGAATCCGGAGGAGGAGATATGGGCGCTATGTAAGTAACCAGACGATTATTATTATTATTTACATACTCTTGAGTTACTGGAATCCTTATCCTTTTGATTAACTTCATAATTGTATCCATATGCAGGCACTGTAATGCTTTAATCATGCACATTGAGGATTATTTTCACCCTTTACTAGAAAGATAACCAAAGTTGAAATTATATAGAGAGGAAGAATGGGGTGGATGGGACTCGTCAGCCTTAGTCGGCAACCCATCTAGGGGAGACAACCTTATACAAATCCGGGTGGATGGGACTCGGCAACCTGAATAGGGGAGTAAACCTCATACAAATCTGTACTGCTTACCTAAGGGTGAAGCAGGTTAGCGGATGGACTAGCCGCGCACCACTGTAGAAAAATAGTGCTAAAAATATACACAGAAAGTCTCAGAGTCAGACGGACCCTAAGTTGAGTGGTCAATCCTACAAGTCCTTCAGTAAACTGGCACGGGTTGTCCTTCTCACAGGGGATAGGTCTGCATGGGGTAATTTTGTGTATGGCCAGTTGGCCACCCTCGTGAAGAGGAGTAAGACATCCGGCAATAGATAGATAGATAAAAGAACTTTTACTTTTGACTGTACTGTACCTTATGAAGCGTGGCCTTGAAGGGTTCCCTGGAGAGTTGCTTGGAGTAGACGAGGGAGTTGAGGGGCAGTGTCGCCATGGCTAACAATTTCTTCCTGGCATCTTCCATAAATGTTTCGGCTGGTAGTACCTCCGTTACCAGTTTTAGCTTCTCAGCTTCCCTTGCACCTACCTGGATATCAACAAAATTAAAGTTTATAAATATATTTGACTAGGAAAAAAAAAATATATATTACTGAAGTAATGAATTAGTTACTGTACTTAATTTTAGGTGGATATAAGACAGCCAATCACAAATAAAACTTTTGTATTCACAATAATTTCCTGTACAGTACAAATTTATACAGTACAGTACTTCCTTTCTATATTTAAATAATTGAAAACTATATCTTCAAGCAGTCTTAGGACTAGACAACTTCTCCCCTTCAATTGAATAGGCTAAACAAATATGAATAATTTCCTATAGTTGTTGTAGTAGGCTACTCACTTCGTAATGTTTGGATGTTAAGGGAAGATGGGTCGTTTTTCTGGTCCCCTTTCTCCCTCGTGTTAAGCCCTATTTGTTTTGAGATTATGAGACGTTTGGCCCGTTAGTTTGGCGATTTTAACACCTTTCACATTTCGTTGTCAATTTTAAAACCTTTCATGCCACTTAGGTGTAAAAAACATCCTGGCGAGAAATAGCGAGCCTGAAATTATATGAGGAACCAACCTTTGGCTGGAACATTTTTCTACCGAAATATGTACAAATTTATCTTGAAAGGGGGTCTAGGATTTTTTTCTAAGCTTGATGGAGGTCTAGCGAGGAAACTCTAAATAAAGGAATAAATTAATTAATAGACCAAAAAAAAAACATCTCCCATTAATCCCTTAACCCGGGAGCTGCGGGGAGACTCTTAAGAGTTCCCCCGGCGCACTGCGGGAAGACTCTTAAGAGTCAGAGAAAATAAAAATCAACTTTTGACATCGAAAAAAAAAAAAATTTTATATTTTTTTTTTTTTATTTTTTTATTTTTTTTTGGCCCCTGGGCCATGCAAAATCTCAGTCCTCTACCTCCCCTCCTTCCCCACTTTCCTCCTCTCCTTCAGTTATCACCTATTTTCCCTGTTATTCCCTTATTCTGAGGTATATTTTCGTGCTAACATTAGAAATCCGATTGGAGGGTGTGGTCATCACTGATAGCAAGCGAGTGCAAGAGAGAGAGAGAGTATCGATCGACTGTGTCTCAGTGGCCTTGGGGGAAATTGGCGGGAAAGCAGATTGCCTCACCCATACATTATACAACTCGCGGGCTATATCTCCGATTTTGACCATTCAAACGCTGTTTTCACTCGTTTTATTGTTGTTTCAGGTTAATACCTTTATAATCAACCCATAATAGGCGCATATGGATAAATATTAATGCTATTAATAGCACAATGAATATTTTAGTGACGGAAACACCTCAAATACGTCAGCACAGGGGGACGTTTCCAATTACCCCCATGCGCACTTCAGAGGTTAAGAGCCTACCTAACACTAGGTTATTTAATAATATAGGCATAGATCGCAATACAGTCCTAATAACATCTTGTCAAGCCTTAAATAGGTAAAAGTAATCTATAAATGCTTTCCTGCACAGACAAGTAATAAAAAAAAACCAGCTACCTAAGGATAAAAACTCTCTTACCAAATAATCTGAGTTTTACACACAAATATATTATACTGTATATATACACTTACAACCTATGAAAATACACCTTACTTCTCATGCTTGGTTAAGTCCCCTTAAACTTTATGACCACTACTGTTCACTCTCATCATAGAGTACTCCTTTTACTTACATAAGTGGAGAGACTACATCATCCATATCCACATCCTCATCCTCGTTGACTTGGGCTGGCTGTGGTGGTAGGCGGGTGAAGAAGTCCTTGATGCTTTGTTGCCGGCTAATATTGATGAGGTCATGATAAAACTGCACATAGGGCTCTAGGCATCGCAACAGATAGGTATTTGACACTTCTTTAAGATGACTGACTGGGTCTTTAGCAAGGATAAGTTGTTTCACTAAACTTGATAATATCCTTCACATCAGTATGGGTATTCGATGTCTGTAGTGTGGTTAGCCAGTGAACATTTATTTTCAACATATCCATATTTTTTGTAGTCAGGAGGCTTGCGTGCTTGGATATAATAGCCAATAACAGCTTTGTACTGATAGAAGCATTAGTTATGAAGAGAACTGTGATGAGTGCTTTTTGCATTTTTTGGCCCTGACACTTGCTAGTAGACTTAAGAACAGAGGTCTTGGATGGCAATTTCTTCTAGTATAAACTGGATTCGTCCATGTTGAAGATCTGGTCGTCGGTATACTGGCCTTCCTACATCATTTCTTACAAAAAGGGGGGGGAAATATTTGGTGGTACTACAGTCTGCACTGCCTGCTTCTCCTAGTACATCAAAATGTTTACTCTTGTGGTGCCATTTGAAACCTTGGAACTACCCAACTAAAGCAGTAAATGGCTTGTGTGCAACAACCCCTACAGTATTTTGTTTGCTACTGCAGCGTAGAGTTACTGGGCATATTCTAATATGCAAGTGCTATTGAATCTGCTGATGTTAAGAATTGGCACTTATGAGTAAGGACCATAAGAATATTCATATTTGTTTTCACCAACCCACCAATTAAGTTACAAATAAACCTAATTAGTGAAATCAATGAAAGTAATGAATACATGTGGTACTCCAAGGACTCGAACCTAGGATACTCACACCAAAATTCCGCACACTAAGCATTAGGCTATCAAGACAGTTAAAAGATTTATGCACAAGCCTACGATATAGTATGCATTCTCGAATACTGCATATTTATCTAAGCATGTAGGCCTATATACCCCAAACTGTTCTATGGTATCCTAATGTTTAGACAAATGGAAGGGGTAATTAATGGGGCACTTAACCACAAGGGAAGGCCTCACTATAAATTACTCCTGAACCTGGATAAATTCATATTTGTTTTCACCAACCCACCAATTAATTTACAAATAAACCTAACTAGTGAAATCATTGAAAGTAATGAATACATGTGGTACTCCAAGGACTCGAACCTATTAGAAATGTTGAGCTGAGGAGACGTTTAGGTATAAAGAGTATTAGCGAGGTGATGCGTACAAGTAGACTGGGATGGTATGGACATGTGGAGAGAATGGATGAAGAAAATTGGGTGAAAAAATGCAGGTCTGTGATTGTGGAGGGAGCTGCACCAAGGGGTGGACCGAGGAAGACCTGGGATCGGACTATACGCGCCGATCTCAAATCTAAGAACTTGACAAGTGAAGCAGCCCTTAACAGGGTTGCCTGGAATGCCGCCATTAGGACAAGAGACTGAAACTGCACTTATATGTGGAACACTCAGTCTTAAAATTTTATGTATGTATGTACTGTATGTATGTATATATTTTATAATTATAACCGTACCTTTTTATTGAAGTAGAGCATTTCTGAAGCCTTGGCCTGTCCCATGAGTCTGGGGAAGGTGAAGCTTGAGCAGCCCTCTGCTGTGATGTTCAGGGCAGAGAAAGGAGTGAAGAACACTGCCTGGAGAAACATTAAGAAACCTTTCAGTATGAGGGTGGTACTTTCATTTTAGTCAAACTTCAACACCAATAAAATCAACATTACAGTTACCACAAGCCTAAAGATAGTATTCTCAATCAGGCTGGCAAACGAGACTTTTCATATCCAGTTTCAAAACTAAATCCCTTGTTTCTAGTCATTATTATTTAATATACTAAGTTAATGTTGTTGTGGTTGTTGTCGTTCCCTAAGCTGCCTGGCCGAACAGCCCCGAGTCCCTAAGGAAGGCCATGGCCACGGTCGAGCTTTCCCACAGAGCTCTCAGGGAGTGTAGATTATGTTGTAGTTAATGTTATACGCCATAGTTCCTATTATGCCCCAGAAAGTTATTAAATGGACAAAACAATGCAACTTCATATACATACTGTACATACAGTATATATATTTGTAATTACCAACTGTTTGATAAAATGATAATACATGAGATAATCCTAACTTTCTGAACTTTCTTTTAACTTACTTTTTTCTTATGCATTACTTATATAGGGTAAGACGGGGTAATTTCGCCGCGGCGCTAATAATTTGCATTCAAACGCCGATATCTCCGAAACCATTGCATGGATTCGGCTGCAATTTGGCTTAGGTTGTAGAGCAGTTTTGGTTTAGGTTGTAGAGCAAGTTTGGTTTAGATTGTATAGCTAGTTTGGCTTAGGTTGTAGAGCAGTTTTGGTTTAGGTTGTAGAGCAAGTTTGGTTTAGATTGTATAGCTAGTTTGGCTTAGGTTGTAGATCTAGTTTGGCTTAGGTTTTGTTGCAGTGTTGCGGGGCTAGCGGCGTATCTGACGGTATGGTCGGGTGTGTGTGGGAATGTTTGTGGGTGGTTTGTATGTGTGTATGTTTGCTTGTATGTTTGCATGTGACACAGTGTTGGCAATAGCCGTCAGCTGCTGCCTGGTACTTTGTACTAGCAACCCACACGAGACACGTTCACACCCGCACTAAATACTTCCACACCCGTAGGCCTAATAAATATGTCCACAACCGCACTAGACACGTCCACACCCGCACTACATGTCCACAACTCCACACCCGCACTAGACGTCCACACCCGCACTAGACACAGTGGCGCCTAGGCCTACACGTGTGACACACCTGCATCTCTGCCCGCCCTGTTCAGTTGTGTGTGTGTGCGTGCAACGTTTTTCTATTGGCATGTTTAGTGTCAGTTTGGGTTTGTGAATGTTTTCATTGCTTTTACCTGCGCGCTAGTGTTTTGTCTGGCCATTAATCATATAATGTTATCTAGTTTACTAGCTAGATGATGCGTAAAATAGGTCGCGGCGAAATTACCCCGCCGGGCGGGGTAATTTCGCCGCGAGTGACTTTTTTCAAAAATTCGGCAGCATGACCAAAACATTATATTTTGTTTTCGTTTTTTGGGCATCTATAGCAGAAAGGCTGAATGTATAGATAACAAATTTAAAATTAAAAAATTCCATTTGTGGCAGTTTCTATTCGTCAAAATACGTGATTTTCGGCGAAATTACCCCGTCTTACCCTATTTAATATGATTTATGAATATTTCCTCTTCTCGTATGTCTCATATTCATTATTCATTGTTCAATGTCATGTTACCTACCCGAGGATATGTCAGATGAATTAGTGTACTTCTTGCCTCCAGGAACATAAACAATGGCTACGCTTGGGGGTAAACAAAACAAATTAGGGATGCGGTATGCGCCTCTTGCATTATTATATGTGTATGTCAATTTTAGAGGAACTTTGGTGTCCCCGTGCATAGATGTGCGCGGATGTCGCACACGAAAGCGTTTATTATTGAAAGATTTTCACTCACAAAAATTGAACCTACTACAATGTATTATATCTCTAAAGATAGAGATAAAATATACCCGTAGGATAACCCACAAAACCTCAAATTATCAGTGAAAATTGGTGTCAACTACAATTTTCTTTTCATTTCATCTGACTTCACTTGAATGTATTTCAAATTTTTGAGTAGTGAGAATATATTTTCATAAGGAATAAGAAGTATTTTTCACGCACTTTCTAAAAATCCAATCAAAATTTGTATATCGCCAATAGTTTTTTATAAGAATATGTATACAGTATTTACAGTATTAGACTTTTTTTTTAAAGTATTGTCATTTGAAACCTGTTTACCTTATGTGCGATAATACACTCATAATGTGACTTATACAGTGATGTGTAATGGTCAACGTTTAGGTCAAAGCATGATAAAGAGAATAAAACAATAACCAACTTCCTAGGCCTAATAGTTTTTATTATACAATATTTTTGTATGCGCAACACTTGTACCGTTCAAAAGAAGCTAAACTTACAGTCCATGTTACCGTCACTATTATATAATTACGAGATATATTTAGTTGTTTACTTGTATTGGACTAATAATAATATATATACGGTATATACAATAATAATATAAACCACTCCCGACCGCTCTGAGAGACTCCAGTTATAGGGCTGACTGCTGGGGGTATACAGTACCGAGATTCATTCCTGCCTCGCCCGTGTGTGTAAGGCAGGCTGCCTCGATGCAGTGTTACCAAGGTTTTCGTTCGCGTTGCCACTAGCAAACTTATCGTAGCCCAATTTTTACGCTGATCACGTTATTTGTTTTTATGTACAAGATTTCGGAGAAAGTTTAGCCAATCCTAATCATGTGATTTGTATGGCTGTATACTTTAGACAAAACCTCCAAACCACTTGATTCATGGTCCTGATCCTCAGGGGTTAAGAGCTCTAATAGACAATAATTAATATGGAGCTGCCCAAGCTAGCGTATGCCAAACCTAGGATGGTTCTACTTCTATTTTTATTCGCAGTGGCCTCCTGATTGTGTGTGCCAAGTTTGATGCCTTTATCAATAAGTGGACAATTGTTCTACTTAACAGCATTACTATTTGAACGTTCTTGCGAGCATGAAAGTCAAGATCGAAACCAAGATTAGTCAAGATTACCCAAGATAGCCCCAGAGCTATCTTGACTTCAGAATATGTAAACAAATTTTGTATCGATATTCTGTCAGACTTCTCTATTGAAATATGATTCAACTATATTAAATATATGTTTGTATGTGGCTTAATTGTATTGCACAAATGTGTTAGCATTTACCAGTACATGTGTTGATCGTTGTTACAGTGTGCAGGTTAGTGTCTCTTCAGTTCAGATACAGTAATATACAAACAGACGAAACTTATTTAGAAACCAGCAAAATATAAAGCTTGCTTTAGAAGATAAATATTATATACAGAATGACGCAATGGTAAAGTCAAGATTATTAGCTGATTTGTTATTGCAGTACTCAAGATTGGTCAAATTGGAAGTCAAAATCATATTGACTTTCAAGTCTCTTGAAAACCCAGCTATACCTGATAAGATGAGGGGCGAGTGTAATGAGAGAGATGAGTGGAAAGTGACACAAGACAGAAGAGTGGAAAGTGGCATGAGAGGGATGAGTGAGAAGTGACCTGAGAGGGATGGGTGGGAAGTTACATGAGAGGGATGGGTGGGAAGTGACATGAGAGGGATGGGTGGGAAGTGACATGAGAGGGATGGGTGGACAGTGACATGAGAGGGATGGGTGGAAAGTGACATGAGAGGGATGGGTGGAAAGTGACCTGAGAGGGATGGGTGGAAAGTGACCTGAGAGGGATGGGTGGAAAATGGCATGAGAGGGATGGGTGGAAAGTGACATGAGAGGGATGGGTGGAAAGTGACATGAGAGGAATGGGTGGAAAGTGACATGAGAGGGATGGGTGGAAAGTGACATGAGAGGGATGGGTGGAAAGTGACATGAGAGGGATGGGTGGAAAGTGACATGAGAGGGATGGGTGGAAAGTGACATGAGAGGGATGGGTGGAAAGTGACATGAGAGGGATGGGTGGAAAGTGGCTTGTGAAGGCATGAGTGAAAAGTGACATGAGGTGTAGTTGCAGATACTGCAGGTGCTGAGGTGGAACTTTGTTAAGTCTTGTTGCAGCACAGTTAGCACTATACCAACATTAGCCAAATAGATGACAAGATGAAGCAGTGCTATGGCTGGACTTTACTGTATTACACTCTCTATTGCTGAATGGCTCAGATAAGGTGTCCGAGTCATTATAATACAGTAGGGTCCCGCATAAAACGAGTCTCGATTAAAACGACCGACCTAAAATATTAATATTTAATTTTCGATCAGAACGAATGTCGCTTTGTACGAAATATCGTTCGCTCTGTACAAAATATCGTCGCTTTGTACGAAATATAGTTCGCTTTGTATGAAATATCGTTCGCTTTGTATGAAATATCGTTCGCTTTGTACGAAAATTTTCGCTTACAGCGAACATTGACGATATTGCGCCACCAAAATGCTGTGTTCACATAAAACGAAATCGCATAAAACGCCCTCGTTTATCGACCATAAACTCGTTTTATGTGAGACCCTACTGTATAATGAAAAAGGATGTTAAATCATTGTGAGCATAAGTGAGGCAGCTCAAAACAGGGCTACCTGGAATGCCACCATGAGACCGAAATCACAGTTCCTGTGCATCACTCAGTCTTCAAAGTGCAAGTATGTGGCAAACTTAATGTAATGGCAGCTTTAGTGTTGTTGATAGTGGGAAGCTTACCTTCTCTGAGGCATAGACAGCATCGTGAAGAGGCATGACCGTACATCCCCCGCCCACTGCTGCACCGTTCACCAGTGCTATCAGAGGCTTTGGGAAGTCTACATACGCAGCAAAATAACTGTAGAAAAAGTAGAGAAGAAAGTATCATATAGTGATTTTGATTAGTTCTTTTGTCTTTATATTGTGTCGTTCCTGTTTTATTTTTATTTATTTTTTGCAACTTTTACATAATAATAGTAAAATTCCTGTAATCCGCTACATGGGAATGGTTCATATAGGCTACAGTGAAATTCCCGTTATCCGGTACATAGGAAAGGCTTGTATACAGTAAAATTTCTGTAATCCACTAGCCTACTGTACATAGGAAAGGCTTATGTGCAGTAAAATTCCTGTATTCATAGCCATGTACTTAACCTTTAACTGTCTTGATGGTGTAATGGTTGGAGTGTTCAAGATCTGTATGTGGTAAACCAGGTTCGAATCCCGGGTGGATCATATGCTTTCATTAATTTCATTGAGAGGTGTTTGGTGTTGGGAGTGAGATTAATAAATTAGTCTATCTGGTACATAGGAAAGGCATGTACACAGTAAAATTCCTGTAATCTAGTACTATATATACAAAATACTTATATACTGTAAACTTCTGTAATTTGACACCTGCTAGCCTAGAAAATACATGCTACACAATGGCAGAAATAATTAGAAAGAAACATATATATATGCTTAAATGTAACAAAGCAGTGGAAGGACCACATTGTACTATTTGGTTTGACTTAGTTAAAAAAAAAAACCACACAAATAAAAACATCGTATTAAAACAATTTTTTAACCGAATTTACCTAATCTGGACTAATTGTAACTTACCTTAACCTTCCGAGTAAAGATGACAGCTTATATATTATCTTTTGGCTAACATTAGAGGGTTTAACGACTCTCCAATAACCATATAGAGGCAAACCTCTTATGTGGTAGTAGCCTCGGAGTATCTAACGTAGTGCTTAAACATCGTAATGTACAATCGGGGTTATTAAGTGTTGTCATAGATTTCAGTTGTTTTCGCTCTAAAAGTGTTATTGGTATCATTATAATTACTGGGGAAAGTGCTTATCCCTCAGAGTATTAGTCAGTGTCCGAAACTTTGTGAAATATCTGGCAACACTTATTAACCTCGACTGTACATCTCATGCCATCTCAGAGCGATGATGATTTATCAGTACAGTACCACTTGTACAGTCAAACCAATGACTTCTAGAAAATGCACTTGAATTCTTTACTAGGTGCGTTATACCATAGGCAATTGCAGAGTGGAGAATGTGTGTGTGAGAGAGGCGAATGAGCAGGTTTTCCATGTATCCGTACAGTATATTGTAATAACAAGGTTTGAAACGAATCTCTCCCCTGATCGCCGCTTCTGTTGTCTTTTCTAGTTATATACGCAGTAACCATCATTCCTTTATACATATATATCATAAGCTAGAGTAATGACTAACAAACAATATTATGTAAACTAAAATTACATAAAATTTTATTGTAAACTATATGTAAATTAAAATGTAAAACTTGCAAACTAAACAAACCAAAATTGGGACAAGGACAATATAAAGTCAAATTAAATTATAAAAAAACAGAAGCAGTTATAATGGAATTATCTTTTGACTTTGGAAAAACGCACAACCTCCAAGCAAGGTAAACATCCATACATCTGGGGTGTTTACCTGAGTCGAATGTGTAAGCCTTCGAATCACTTACTTACTATTATTCTTGTCTTCGTTCTTGTAGGGAGTTGGAAGTGGACTGTGACTAAGAAAAGCTCTATATATTTACATGTATGGGGTGATTAGGGTGCCATCTACAGTATAGTCAGCATGTTTTCATCTGACGGTATATGTATGTATGTAGGCTACTGTATATACTCAGGCACATACCCCATTGCTGAGGGTGGCCGACACGAGACAGAGCCTGAACAGAAACAACATTTAAAGTTACTATTCTCAGGGTTCGGGACCACTTTCGCGTTCCCTCGCCGTTTGACGGTAAATTGAAATATCTCCTTCCTAATTACTCATCAATTAATAAACTAAAAATGGGCAAAACTGCTGGAGTAGATAACATACCAGGTGAAATGGTAAGATATGGGGGAGATGAAGCTGTAGAAATAATGCATAGGTTATGTAAATTAACATTGGAAATGATAAGTGTACCAGAGGACTGGAGGAAAGCAGTGATTGTACCCCTGTACAAAGGGAAGGCTAGTAAAGAGGAATGTAAGAATTATAGGGGAATTAGTGAGGGTTCCCCTAGGGGGTAACAAGGTGTCAGAGGTGATAATAATGATAATTACTCAGATATCATCATCATCTCCAATGCCTTGTTTCCCCCTGGGAAACCCCCGCTAAAGGATGGCCATGATAGAAATGCTTCCAGGCTACTTTGTCAAGACATGCTCCCTTTCCCCGTGCCACAATGCCTCTTCCACTACGTGAAAATTTGTCCTTAATATATTTTTCCTCTTTCTTTTACCATACCATAGGTGGTCTTCCACTACAGTACTAACTGCTCCACTCACCTGACTCCCATATATCTTTCTTGGCAATCTGTCCTCATCCATTCTGTGGACATGACCGTACCACCTCAAAGTACTTCTCTTTATCCACTCAACCACTCCACATTCAATGCCCAGAGCATACCCTTCCCTTCCAAATGACTCATACACTTCCCTATTGCTTGGCCCATCTAACCTATTCACACCAGCTGCCACTTTGAAAAAAAAACTCATCTCCACAGCTCTCAGTTTCTCTACAGCTCTCAGTTTGGAGAGGTCCTCATCACTTTGCTGTCCAATACTCAGATATAACTAAGATTTTGTAGCAATATATGTTTTTTTATAAAAACTTGGCATTCATATGATGCTATTAGGCCTACACTAGTTTCATATTTTTTCAGTGGATATCAATAAATCAGTGGCTAAGTGATTAAAGTTGCCATCAGCTGGAAACTAACAGGCTATCTTGGTATTGATAGTTTTAAAACTATTAAGGTTGTTGGTGAACTATTACTTTAGAGTGTACCTGGTAAGGAGTTGTGCCACTTGGTTCATAGTGATGGTTCTGAAGTTCTCCTTGTCATTGCCAGCACAGTACACGTTGCCGGCTCCGGTGGTGGCAGTGATCACAGTCTGGGGGTCTCGCCCCGCCTCACCCAACGCCAACGGAATTTCTGCAAACATCTGAAAGTATAGATATCATATTAGAAAGAAAAAAATATCATAGTCCATGAGGCAGATCCAATTATTTCATGAATCCAAGGGGCAAATGTTTACAATAAATATAAAACTTACTGATATTCATTGACAAGATTCTCAACTCATAATATCCCATCTATAACAAGATAAATAATACACTGTATGGTTAAAATTAGATATTTTATCTACTCTGTGCATGCAGAGTGGTATTTCCCCCCCCCCCCCCTTACACTGGTACTCTGTCGGCTGAAACGTCTGTCTGTCTTCCTGGACCGCTCGTTGAATTTTCATCAAACTTTACACATACATTCAGTGTGTCAATACAACAGTCAGTTACAAATTGTTTTGAATTTGCTCAATAGGCATGCTAGGTTAAAAAAATATAGTCCCCCCCCCCCCCCCCAACTGTACCTCCATTGGGGTGGCGTAGTATTTAAATCACTGTGTGTCTGCCCCTCATATTCTTTTTGTAGCAGTATTGATGATGATGGTGTTCTGTGTGTGTACCATCACAGTAGTTCCCACCTCTACACCTGTAGGGGTGGTGTAGTATTATAATCACTGTGTCTGTATGTCTGTGATGGCCCAATAGGGACCCACACATTCTCCCGTGAGAGTAGTGAGGATCGCGAATTCAACTTTCACGTTGATTTCACGGCACCAATTAGGCGCGATACATGGTGCACTACTGTACTGTACAGTATAAAGTATATCTACGGAAAATAATCACTCGTACAAAATACAAGAATAGCATGATGTATTTTATATACATTTATGAGTTAGAGCGAGTTGTCTAGGGGCTGCATACAGCCATCTATAAATGCCGGGACAGCGACCTCCCAGCTTCACTCATGCTTCGAGACTGACAAAGACAGCCAATATTTATTTTTTCGGTGTGGTTACCGACATCACACATTGTTACCAATAGCTTGCCATTTTTCTTCACAACGCTTGCTAATTGTAGCGGAAATTTCATGCGAATCGAGTTGTTTGCTTTTTGCCACCAAACTTCTGAAGGCTTGCCTTGGCTTAGGAATGCGATTAGCGTGGTTGTAACCTCCAAACCACTCGATTCGCGGTTCTGAGCGCCAAGGAGTTAACTAACATACATTAAGATAATAAATCTTTTGATGTTAGATCTTACTATCAGCATATTTTGTGAAATTTTATCAAAATTTAAAACAAGATACTGTAATGTAATTGGATCTGCATGTACAATATGCCAAATCAACCCTTCCTCGACTCCAACCTTTTCATTGAGTGCATTCTTCTTGTCGGGCCTGTTCATGATGATAGTCCGCACGCCCGCCTCAAATGTGACCTTAATAGTCTCGTAGCGGCTGCTGTCCTCCGTCTCCACTGCCGAGCTTTGGCTTGTGGCGGCCAAACCTCGGTCAAACCGCAATAAAGGACTGGATGATCTGACAGCCTGGGTGTTGTGTGATGTGTGAGATGATATCGCAATTTGCCGTCTTACTTCCAGTCTCACACACCTGAAAATTATTTATGTTTAGATAGGTGGTTTAAACTGGTCTTATATGAGGTAATAATATTAGTGCATTTCTTTGGGAAAAATCACACTGCAAACAATACCGGTACTTCCACTATGTCCAGTAAAGTCCCTGTAACAAGGTCATGCCCTGGCCCTGTCAATAAAGGCAGTGTACAGTGTTTAAAACTGCATCAAAATTTACTTCCACAATTACATATACATGATTCTCCTGTCCTTTAGATTCATATGGCTTATCTCATACACAGGGAACTGATTGCCAATCAGTTTCCCATATTTGAAATAAGTCATGACTCCATAGGACAGGAGCATTATTTTTATGTAACTGTGGAATTAAGGTTTCCGGTACAATTGTAGCCAATGAAACCTGCCGTAAGATACCGTACTGAGTAAGAATTTAACCATTAAAGTATTCCATGGTAGCAGAGGTGGCAGTTCAATTCTAGCCCAATTGCTTACATACCTGTACATACATATTGATACAGTATATCATTATCTCTGATACATATTTCTATAATAATCATGAAGTGCTGCTGACATATATATATATATGTACAGTACTGTATGTACAGTATATACTCAGGCACATACACCACAGCTGGGGGTGGCTGACTCATGACAAGAGCCCAAATAGGGACAACACAACACACACACAAAAAAAAAAAAAAAAAAAAAAAATCACACACATATAGGTCGCCCAGGAGAAGACCCAGGTCCATTTAGGGGTCCCCAGTTAAGACACTTGAGTTCCAGACCTCCCAGAGAGGTTCGGTCTTAGCAGGCAGACACGCAGAGGAGCTTACCACCACAATGCCCACCCGCCTTACTTCCAGGCATGGCTATTCACAAGATAGACCGGCTACTTGGGCCATTAGTCTCTTTTATCAGTATGCAACTTCGCACTAATAACATCAAAGAGGAAAGAAATATAGTGAACAAAAACCATACTATACCTCTGCAAGCGATGCATCATGGTTCCACCACAGATCATTGTGCTTGTATCAGGTACTCAAATTTTAAACAACCTGAAAGTAGGATACCGGTGTTTTATTGGCCAGTTGTATGTTATACTGCAGATGTAATTATAACTACATCAGCAATATAACATAAAATACTCATATATTGATTTGGTTTGAGCAAAAAGGTGGGTAATATAGGTGGATAGGGGAAATTTTTTTGGGTCCTAGAACCAAACTAATTAATCCCATTATGCTGTCTTTTTGTGCAACGTAATTTCGCTCTGTGTACGGTATTTTTGGAACAGAACCTGTTCGCTAACCGAGGGTCTACTGTACTGAAGTAGGATACTTGTCATCTGGGGCACATTGAAGGTCTCACTGAATGAACAAGTAGAGCCTAAATATAATATACATTTTTGTGACATAACTCAGCCACTCAAACCTAGGCCAGTAAGGCAGCACTCCAACACCTTAACCACTAGACCACCGACTCACCGAGGAGCTTAAAAGTAATCCACCACTACCCGCTCCGACTCGTGGTCACGTAGCTTGATGCCTTACACACAAACACTAGCAATTAAGTACTTGTCATCTGGGGCACATTGAAGGCCTCACTGAATTAACAAGTAGAACCTAATATAATTGATATCCCATTTATTGGATACTAGGAACCCGCACTAACTGGTAGGTAAGGGTTAGTTTTGTATCCCATTTACTGGGTACTAGCAACTCGCACTAGCTGGTAGGTAAGGGTTAGTTTTGTATATACGAACCTGCACTAACTGGTAGGTAAGGATTAGTTTTGTATCCCATTTACTGGGTACCAGGAACTCACACTAGCTGGTAGGTAAGGGTTAGTTTTGTATCTCATTTACTGGGTAATACGAACCCGCACTAACTGGTAGGTAAGGATTAGTTTTGTATCCCATTTACTGGGTACCAGGAACTCGCACTAGCTGGTAGGTAAGGGTTAGTTTTGTATCTCATTTACTGGGTAATATGAACCCGCACTAACTGGTAGGTAAGGATTAGTTTTGTATCCCATTTACTGGGTACCAGGAACTCGCACTAGCTGGTAGGTAAGGGTTAGTTTTGTATCTCATTTACTGGGTAATACAAACCCGCACTAACTGGTGGGTAAGGATTAGTTTTGTATCCCATTTACTGGGTACCAGGAACTCGCACTAGCTGGTAGGTAAGGGTTAGTTTTGTATCTCATTTACAGGGTAATACGAACCCGCACTAACTGGTAGGTAAGGATTATTTTTTTTATCTCATTTACTGGGTACTATAGGTATAGTTTATTTTTTTTCCAGCTGATGGTAAATTGAACCCCTTTGCAACTGATATCTTGAGACTTAATGGAAATATGTGAAACTACTATTACTGGTATTCTTAAACATTTCCTTCCCGGTAACGTTCAACATGACTACATCGGCCTTATCTACCATGTTTTATGGTTTTTTCAAGGAATACTGTATAGTGTTTCATAGTTGTTTTGCATGGTTTGAGTAGAGGATTTGCATAAACTTACCCATTATCTATCAATCTGAAGATACAGCGTCAATTTTGCGCCATTTATTGGGTGAATCGCGCTTTTACAGTAGGTAAGGGAAATTGTGGGGTACATTGTATACACGATGGGTTGAGTGGAGGCGTTGCCCCCCCTCACCCCCCCTTGATTTATTGTCATCCTCATATATGTAGATCTGTAAGGGGACAAAAACAGGTTGTCGGTATTTAGTTTTTGTGAGTAGCGCCCACGCCATTTATTGGGTGAATCGCACTCACCACATCTTTCAAAACAAGAAGAAGGAGGCAAAGTCGAAGGATTCATTGTGCGCAATGCTTTGTTTACGGTCGGGACTTATTATTTTAGTGTTATTTTTCGGTGTAGGCCTAATCGGGTTTTTTCAAGTGTCGATAACGAAATTCCTCCATGCGGAATATAATGAGAAAAATATGGAGAGTCTATTGGTCCCTATTTTCCCTAATAAATTGCTTCTAATAGGGCAGATATAGTGTCCTTGAAGGTCATTGTAAAATGTACCTCCGGAGGTTGAAACAAATTATAATATGATCTTTGCAACATCCTTATTCTAGCCTATAATAGCCTTCAAATATTGAGAAATAATTGGTGGTAGTTTCGGTAATAAGTACCGACTGCTGTTATTTGCCCCTGCTGGTAATATATATACTGTACAGTACCGGTACTGTATTATGATGATGAAAATACGTCATGGGGCTTGGGGGGTGCGGGGGGCAAAGTTCCCCTCAATCCACGGCCAGGTGTTGGGTAAATTGTTTTGTTTCCGACCGTGGGGCACAATAATGGGTTGAGGGTGACTTTGCCGCCGGCGCCCTCACTCCCCAGGCCCCATGACTTATTGTCATCATCATACAGTATATCATAATATATTACCAGCAGGGGCAAATAACAGCAGTCAAATTAGTCGCGAATGTAACTGCGAGCGTGCGACTAGGCCTATGTAAAGCTGACGGTACGCCGCTAACACAACTCGGTAGCATTCAAGGAGACTACTGCAGGACTCTTCTTCTTCTTCTTACCATTAGCCTAACCTAACCTAACCTATCCTAGTATTATAGGTGGGGGCTGCCGCCCCCACACCCCCGCTTTGACTTAGATTTTTGGTGTATTTGTCTGTGAAGTGGGTATTTTTCAATTTGTTGATAACAAAAATCCTCCATGTGTATTAGGCCTATAGCCTATGGAGAAAAATATGGTGAATCTATTGGTGCCTATTTTCCCTAATAAATTGTTTCTAATAAGGCGGATGTAGTGTCCTTGAAGATTATCCACAACTCTTACCGGGTTGGGTATGAATGTACAGTAGTAGGCTATTCTTTCCCCCCTCAGGCCTCAACCCCTTATTGTATCCCATAATCCCACGGACGGTAACAAAACAATTTGAATGAGTTGTGTTACCGGGCGTACGTCGTGTAAACACGTGAGTTGATCATTGACCCCCGCTTTGACTTAGATTTTTGGTGTATTTGTCTGTGAAGTGGGTATTTTTCAATTTGTTGATAACAAAAATCCTCCATGTGTATTAGGCCTATAGCCTATGGAGAAAAATATGGTGAATCTATTGGTGCCTATTTTCCCTAATAAATTGTTTCTAATAAGGCGGATGTAGTGTCCTTGAAGATTATCCACAACTCTTACCGGGTTGGGTATGAATGTACAGTAGTAGGCTATTCTTTCCCCCCTCAGGCCTCAACCCCTTATTGTATCCCATAATCCCACGGACGGTAACAAAACAATTTGAATGAGTTGTGTTACCGGGCGTACGTCGTGTAAACACGTGAGTTGATCATTGATGTCAAATAGCGGGGGGATGGGGCGGTAGCCCCCACCCATAAATAATACTAGGATAGGTTAGGTTAGGCTAATGTCCGGTCAAATTGGATTTTAGGTCATGTAGGCCTAGCCTATGTGTTTTTTGTATTAAAATCCTTTTTCTCATCAGTTCCTTCATTGTTTAGTGTGTTTTAAGGTGTTTTTCTGGTCAATATTTACGAGTCGCACCACAGCTGGGATCTCATTTCTAATGGTAGTTTTGGGTTCCTATCATTCTATGCTGCATTGCTATAGGCCTAGGCCTATACTTTTTATCTAGGCCTACCGGATTTTTTTTTTCTTGGCCTTTTTTTTTTTTTTTTTTAGCATTAGCCTAGGCTAACCTAACCTAACCGAACCTAGCCTAACCTAATAGCCCCAAATACATTTAGGTTAGGTTAGGTTTTTTTGGTTAGGCCTAGGCCTAATGCTAAAAAAAAAAAGAAAAAAAAAAAAAAAAAAAAAAAAAAAAAAAAAAAATATATGCAGTAGGCCTAGTCTCCTTGAATGCTATCGTTTTGGGTTCCTATCATTCTATGTTTCATTGCTATAGGCTATAGGCCTAGGCTACTTTTTATCCACTGAAAAATATGCTATATTTTCCAGTGGATAAAAAGTAGCCTAGGCTAGGCCTATAGCCTATAGCATTGAGCAATGAAACATAGAATGATAGGAACCCAAAACGGTAGCATTCAAGGAGACTACTGCAGGACTCTTCTTCTTCTTACCTCTGACCGGGTAGGCCTATAGGCTATCCTAGTGTTTACTAGCCTAGGTTAAGGCTATACCCTTTGAAAGGACATTAGCCTAACCTAACAACCTTACCTAACCTATCCTAGGCTAGTATTATAGGTGGGGGCTGCCGCCCCCACACCCCCGCTTTGACTTAGATTTTTGGTGTATTGGTCTGTGAAGTGGGTATTTGTTGATAACGAAAATCCTCCATGCGGACTAGGCCTAGGCCTATATAGAGAAAAATCTGGCGAATCTATTGGTGCCTATTTTCCCTAATAAATTGTTTCTCATAACATCGCACTAGCCTAGTGTCCTTGAATATTATCCCCAAAACTACCATTAGAAATGAGATCCCAGCTGTGGTGCGACTCGTAAATATTGACCGTTTTTCCGGTTCAATGTTATTTTAATACCACGAATTTTGTTGATATATTTGAAGATAAATATTGAATCTATATGCTCTAAAGATCATAAGAAAATTTGTTTTAACCCTCGGCAAAACCTAATAAAAAAGTATGGTACTAAAATGTCTTTTTCGTAACAAGGTTGTCAATACGGTACTTTCAGTCATCGATAGCTCTAAAAAGATCATATGAAAATGTGTTAAACCCTCAGAAAGACCTAATATAAAAGTATGGTACTAAAATTTAATTTTCGTAACAAGGTTGTCAATACGGTACGGTACTTTCCCATTAACAATGTACAATCAAGCTGAAAATTGCAGAGTAAACACCATAGACTTCACCATTCACCTTCGTATAATCGACAGCCATTTTTTTTTTTTTTTAATTAAGGGAGCACTCAACCAGCGGGGGGGTGGGGGCGGCAGCCCCCACCCATAATACTAAGTTAGGTTAGGTAAGGTTGTTAGGTTAGGCTAATGTCTTTTCAAATTACGGTAAATCTACAGTTATAGTACCCCTCCCCCACCTCCCCCCTTCAAAACACGCCTTTTAGCGTGTTTTTGGATGGTTCAGCAGGCACGGAAACTGGAAAAAACATATTTTGATAAAAAATTATCACCAACCAGATAAAAGTTTTTCAGGTAATTTGTTGTTGTTTTTTCTTTGATATAGGCCTACAGTGTTGTTTAATACCGAGGACTGTCGCATTTTAGTATTTTTAACATTAGCCTAACCTAACTTAACTTAACCTAACCGAAAAGTAACCGTCTCCGCGACGGTCTAAACCCTGCTCACGTTCCCTGTTTATGGGTTTGCGAAGGTTTGTAATACTTCAATGTATCTATTTCAAGTCAAATATACATTTCTGCGCATCATCAAACCATACTAAGTCTACTACTAATAATATTACTCCCATTAGTACCAACAGAATAGCAACAAAATAGGGATAGTATAACTGTAGATTTATCCAAATTACTATTGGGGGGGGTGTCTCAACATCGATCGATAGGCCTAATGGGGAAAATAGGTTTTCCCGAGATTTCTAATTAATTACAAACACTATATAGGCCTATTGATGCAAATTACCTATTTTGTTTATAAAAAACACTCTGAAAATTTGTGGTATTAAAATAAAAAAAATCTGTTTTTCCTACTGCAAATTCATATTTAGGCAAGGCTAGGCCTACCCATTAGCCTATTTTGCAATATTAAAACATGCCCCCCAAACCCATATTTTGTCATTACCCTAACTTAACAACCTAACATAACCTGGGGGCTGCCGCCCCCAGATCCCCGCAGGGTTAGCATTGGTATAGAATATGACAAAATACTAAAAATACGGTAAACATTTGAAAAATATTAGTTCTCAGCTGATCCAAGATGGCCACCATTTTTCCTTCCACCCTTAGCCTATTTAGCCTAGGCCTAACCCTCTAAGTCTAAGGAAAAATAATTTAATATGCAGCGGTAAAGATATACCAAACATATATATTGTGGTAACTAGGCCTAATACTCTATGACAAAGCTATAGTATACATTTAGAACATTATATCCCATACGTATGTTCTTGTGGGGTTCTTCTTCTTCTTATTGTTTAAATGTGCAGTTTGCTTGGAGGGTTGTGGTGTCTCCAGATTACTGCACAGGCGTTTTAGGAGGGGTGAAAAGAACAATTGTTAGTATAATAGGGGTTAGGAGAGATAGTAAAGGTGGATTTTATACTACTGTACTGTATATGGGGGTAAGTTTGTCGTTGTCTTTTGAGGTCAGGGTGATTTAAGTCTAGGTGAGGGTGAGGTCAGACCGTCAGAGATGATGATGATCAGTTGTAGTACAGTACAGTACTGCTCTATGGGTAAATCTACAGTTATGCGCAGCTACCCCTTCCCCACCTCCCCCCTTCAAAACACGGCTTTTAGCGTGTTTTTGGATGGTTCAGCAGACGCGGAAACTGGAAAAAAACGTATTTTGATAAAAAAATTATCACCAACCAGATAAGAGTTTTCAGGTAATTTGTTGTTTTTTTATTTTTTATTTGATATACAGTGTTGTTTAATACCGAGGACCGTCGCATTTTAGTATTTTTATTATTAGCCTAACCTAACCGAAAACTAACCTGTCTCGCGACCGGTCTAAACCCAGCTCACGTTCCCTGTGTATGGGCGCGCGACGGTCTAAACCCAGCTCACGTTCCCTGTTTATGGGTTCGCGAAGGTTTGTAATACTTCAATATATCTATTACAAGTCAAATATACATTTCTGCGCATCATCAATGCATACTAGGCTAAGTCTACTACTAATAATATGGTAAAATTCTAGTTTCACGTACACAGCGACAAAAGGGAGGCACCGTTGTAAAGGCATAGCTTCCCGACCAACTATGAAGATCAGGGACATTGCTGGGTAAAAGACGTAATATAATGATAATAAACTACATTAACGACATTAGCCTAACCTAACAACCTTACCTAACCTAGTATTATGTAATAGCTATGGTGGCGGTGCCGCATATGGGGAGAAAATATTATTTTTTGTTACAGTAGGATAGGTATAATTCCTTATAATGCATTTCCGCCGCTTTGGACATATATAGGAATTAAGTATGGTATATGACAACTCTAAAGTAGCCATAGAAATTTATGAGTATGCTGTGAAACTTGAAAGCGAAACTAGAATTAAACCGGTAATTTTATATGCTTGTGATTTTGTTTGTTGTTCTGATGTAGGTTCCTTCAACTTCCTAGGGCTGATGCGATGACATATTTACTGTGCTGTGGTAGGTCTCCTCCACCTAGGATATGCTTGATGTTGAATGTTCCTCCTTGTTGGGTTACTACACTTCTGAGGTGGGTGCGGGCACCGTAATGTCTGTGGCAGTGGAGTAGATAAAGCTCCACTGTCTCAGGTGTGAGGCAGTACGGGCAATTTTCATTTGCTTGCAGTCCCATCCTGTACATATGCCCTCCCAGTCTGGTGTGTCCTGTTCTGAGGCGGAGAGCCGCGGTGTTTAAGGCTTTGTTCTTGTAGATGGAGTGTTTCCACACTGACCACTCTGACTTGATGTTGTGGGGTTGGTACGTGACCTAAAATCCAGTTCTTGAGGATTGTTGACTTCTTCTTCTTCTTCTTCTTCTTCTTTTTGTGGAGTTGCTGTCCCCTCTCAAAGCCAGCTCACCTATGCACCGGTGACTTCTCCAGAAACAGATAGAGCTAGATTTAAGAATTAGTTTAGAAATTATGTAGTCGTAGAAAGGATAGTTAAAGACAAAGAATTGAAGTATATAGCTTAAGCAGAACTCTCCCCTCCTTATTTTACCCCCTCCTCCACCCCCCAATATCTTGTTCTCTCCTTATCTTAATTTATCTTTTCCCCTCTCTACTATTTAATCTCATTTTTCTTCCTCCCCCGCTCTGGTCCCCTTCTCCCCCCTCATCCTATTCTATCCTATTCCGTTTTCTCTTCTGCCACACCTGCTCCAGGAATCTTTTCACTACCTTCATTCTTTTCCCCATTTCCCCATCTACCCCCTCTTCTGTCTCGAGACCTAACACAAATTTTACACCCTCATCCTCCTCCTCTTTCTGCTCTTCCCATTCCCTCTCCCCTACCACCCGTTTCAACTCATTTTCCAACCCCTCTCTCTCCTCTTCATACCCCTGGCACTCTGTCACTATATGTTCTATTGTCTCCTCCACTCTCCTCCCTCCCACCTCACACTGTAGACACTCTTTCACCCCCCCATTCCACCTCCATGTTCTCCTATTTGTCTCTAATGCTCCTGCCCTAGCCTTAAACAGTAGTTCAGCTCCCCAACTTCCGTCATAGAACTCCTCTTTTCTCGGTCTCCCCTTGCTTCTATATCTTATCAGTGTACTTTTCTTCTCCATATTTCTCTTCCATTCCTGTCTTCCTACTTCCTTCACTCTCGTTCCTATCTCTTTCTCTAGTCTCCTTCCCTGACCTAATCCTGTATTACTCCCTACATCTCTCCACTCCTCTCCCACCCTTCTTTGTTTCACTCCTATTTTTTTCAGTTTTCTCTTACACTCTTTTGCCCATCTACTCTTCCCCTCCCCCCATTCATTCACTCTCCTTGGCCACCTATGATCCTCCATCTCCTCCAACCTACTCTTGTACCTCAACTTTGCCTTCGCCACTCTCTCCTCAAACGTACTCCATCCCATCTCCCCTCTCACTGCTTCATTTGCTGTCCACCTTCTTGCTCCTAACCCCATTCTTCCTATTTTATTTTGTCCCGTCTCCAGTCTATTTATTTCTCCCCCTGTACTCCCTCTCACATCCATCCCGTACATTATTCTCGGCACTTCAAAGTCCTTCCACACCTCTCTTACTATTTTATATTTATTTACTCTGGTTTTTGTCACATTCCACAGTTTCCCACTACACTGCTCCACCTTCATGATTTTCTCATTCATTGTCCTTTGTCGCCCTTCCCTCCCTATCCATACCCCTAAATACTTCACTTCCTCCCTTGTTTCTATTCTTTCCCCTCCTATCCTCATTTCTACTGCCTCTGGTCCATTTACTACTATCATACTGCTTTTCTCTACACTGAACTTCATTTCTAGGTCTCTGCCAAACCTTTCCGCCTCCTGTAACATTTCCCCCATATCTTCCTCTGTCTCTGCTGTCAGCACAACATCATCAGCAAACGTCAGAATTGCTAGCCTATACTGCCCTATTTTCACTCCTTGACCCTTACTCTTAATTCTCCTCACCAACTCCTCCATGCACATTGCAAAAATTAATGGTGACAGGTTACATCCCTGCCTTAACCCTTTCCTTCTCCTGATTCCTTTCACTGCAATATTTTTCCACACAATCTCTGTCTCCGCCCCTTCATACATATTCATTATCATGTTCCTTATCTTCCTACTCACTCCTAGTTTCTCCATCACTGCTTCTGCAACTCCCCTACTAATCTTATCATATGCCTTCTCCACATCCAAACACACTATAAACACACATTTCCCTTGCTTTGCCTTTTTCTCTATAATCTCATCTAATATAAATATATTGTCTGTTCCTCTTCTCCCCTTCCTAAACCCATTTTGCTCTTCACTAAGTAGGATCCTTTCTTCTACATACTCTCCTACCCTCTCCTTTAGTATCCCATAAAATATCTTATTTATTATGTTTATTACCGTTATTGGTCTATAACTCCCCATTTCGTGCACATTTTTTGCTCCTCCTTTGTAAATCAATGTGACCCTTTCTTCTTTCCATCTTGCTGGTATTTCTTCCTCCTCCCATATTTTATCAAATAGCTTCTTCAACATCCTAACTATCATCTCCCCTCCTTCAATATACATCTCTGCTGTTATCCCATCCGGTCCTGCCGCTTTGTTTCTCTTCAGCTTCTTCACACTCCTCCTAATCTCCTCCTCACTCACCATCTCATTCATATTTTCATCTATTTCTTCCTCATTTAGTTCAATATTCCATTGCCCTACTCTTATTTGGTCATTTACCCCTCCCACTTCCTCCCAGTATCTTTTTATTTCCTCTCCCAATTTTATTTACATCCCTAACTTTTTCCCCACCTACATTCAGCTCCACTACTACCTTTTCCCTCCTTTTTTCTCTTTTTTTTAGCCATCTATACCACTCAGCTTTTCCTTTGTCCCCCTTCTCTTTTATCCTGTCAATTTCTTTCTGTTCATGCTTCTCTATTGCTCCTCTTATTAAGTTTTTTGTGTTTTTCCTTTCCCTCTCGTATTCTTCCCTTGCTATTCGAATTTCCTCCTCACTTATATTTTCCCCTCTCATTTTCCCCTTCTCCAACTCTTTCCTAATCCTATTCCTCTCTTTCCTCTTCTTCCTCGCCTCCTTAATGTCTGTATTCCACCATCCTTTCATTCCTCTACCTTTCCTCCCTATTTTCTCCTTCTCTAACACTCTCTCTGCTACCTTATTTATTTCCCTCTCTATCCTCTTATCAATTTGTATTGCACTCCCTCCCCCACTTCATCTATATCCATATTCCCTATTTCCTCCCTAAACCTCCCCCACTCCGCCTCCTTCATTTTCCATCTTTCTGGCTTATTAGCCTCTCTACACTTCTCTATCTTCTCCTTGTGAGACTTTATGCTGTATCTTAGTTTCAGCAGGTTATGGTCACTGTTTATTTCAAAGTTTCTTTCTTCATCTACTACCATTTCTATCACTCTCTCTCCTGCTTTCCTGTTCACTAATATATAATCAATAGCTGACCTCCTCCCTTCTCTTCCTCTCCATGTTACTTTCCCCTCCGCCTCTACCATATTCAAATTTTCTAACTGCTCATCCTCACATAGGTCTATCAATAATTTCCCATTCCTATTGATTTGTTCCCCTAAGATTCCTGTGTGAGCATTCATATCCCCCATTATTATGATTTCATCTTCGTTTCCTCTCATCACAGCCCTTATTACTTCGTATTTTCTCCGATTTTCCTCCCTCTCTCTCTCAGCCCTCCCTCTACCGTCATATAACATATAATCAGCATAAAATTAGCTCTTTTCATTTCCCCTTTCCCTTCCACCCTCACTACTAGTATGTCCTCCTGGTCTTCCCCTTCCCCCAAGTTCACCTGTTCAACTTCCCATTTTTCTTTTTCTACCACCACTGCGACTCCTCCACCCTTTTTCTGTGTTTTCTCTCTTCCTTTCCCTATTACTTCATACTTCTCCCCTCCCCATTCTATCTTCCCCTTCAATTTTGTTTCTACTATTCCACAAATATTCAACCTTCCTTCCTCTGCTTCTCTCTCTATTTCCTCCATCATTCCCGGCCTCCATCCATTAACATTCACACACCCAATTATTATTTCCCCCTTATCCTCTCCATGGAATTCTGTAGTGAGTGTAGTGGGCAGGCCCAATTAACCCTGCCGCAGAGTCGCAGACCAACACAGGGTCTCAGGTAGTTCAAGAGCAAGACTTCAGACGCTACAGTTTCCGTAGCGCGAATTGGGCCCTATTGAACGATTTCGAAGCCTCTTCCTTCTTCTTCTTCTTTCGAACCCGCCCGCAGACCGCGCAGGTCCACAGGGCTGACCTTTGTATCGGTACTGGCTCAGAAACGTTAGTAAGAGGGAAAGTTTAGAGTAGAAGGATAGTATAAGGGACAGTTTTTTAGACCTACCCATCACGCCCCTCCCCATTTTTCTTCCTCCATATCTTTTCTAGTATCCTCTTCATCATGTCTTGGTCTTGGTGCGAGAGTCACGCTCGACTGGTCGAGGTGTGGCCTTAGTATCGGCTCTCTCTCCTAGGATAAACTTATAAACTATAATGGAAAAGGACAGGTTGAGAATAAAAGAAGATTGTTCCCCCGTGGGCATTCTCACCCCAGCCTCACTATTGTGAGGCTGATCTTTTCCTCCACACTCCCTCTAGGTAGTCCTTAACACTTCGTGCAGTGGTCTCATTCCACATGTTTAGGTCGTTCAGGCCAAGCAGGTAAATCACTATTCCGTTGAGCCCCCATTCATACCTTCCTACCACTGCATTCCATTCCTCCACACCAATCTCTTGTACTATGGATCTTAGCATTACCCACCTTTCTCCTTCATATTTTCTGCACTTTAGGAGGATATGCTCCACAGTCTCATCCTCCCCACTCTCGCACATCTTGCATGCCTTGTTGCCTTCATTTGACCATCTATATGTTCTGCTGTTCAGCTCAAGCGACTTAGTTCGGGCCTTGAAGAGGAGTTCACCTCCGATGCTCCCATCGTAGAATGGCTCCCTTCTTGGCTGTTGCTTACACATGTACCATTCTAGTGAACTCTTGTTTCTCATATTCCCCGCCCATTCGTCCCTTGCTACGCTTTGTACCCGTTTGCCGATCTCTTTCTTCTCTCATGGCTCCACATTTCCATACTTTCCCCCATCATGATACCACGCATTCCGTACTTCTCTATCTTTCTGTCGCACATCTTGTTCCATTTACTGCTCTCCTTAGCCCATTCAAACACCTTTCGTGCCCATCTATCACCATTCATTTTTTCCAGTCTGACCCGGTACCGTAGGACTCCCTTGTCTATTCTTTCTTCAAAGGAGCTCCATCCCGCGTCACCTCTCAAGGCTTCTACTGCAGTGTACTTGTTCGCTCCCAGTGCGAGCCTTCCGACCCTATTCTGGGCAACTTCCAGCTTTGCCGTGTCATTCGTTGTCCACGGGATGGTTTCCAGACCATACATCAGGCCTGGCACCGCCATACCTTTCCATACTCCATGTCTTGTGTTTCCATATCTTGTGTTAGCCCCAGCAGTGCCCCTACCCCTCTATCGTCTCTCTGCTTTACTTCCTCCCACCCCATTTCCCCAACTCTATTCCTCATGTATCTCTCCAACTCGTCTCTCTCTTCATCATATTTTGTACACTCCGTTATTATGTGTTCTATGTCCTCGACTATTGGGTCTCCTCCCATTTCGCATTGATTACAGTGCGGTCCCATTCCGTTCCATCTCCTTGTTCTTTCATTTGTCTCTAGGGATCCTGTCCTTGCTTTAAACAGCAATTTAGATCCCCATCCTCCATCATAGAAAAGTTCTCTAGCTGGTTTTTCCTTCCCTCTGTAATATGACAGCGTGGCTTTGTTTTCTACCCCTTCCCTCCTCTTTTATCCCTTTCTCTATCTCTCTGATACATCCTCTCCCATTTTCCAGTATGACCCAATCTTCTCTCCCATTTCGTTTTCTAAATTCCCCTCCCACACGGTCCTGTTTTATATTTATCCTTCCCAGCCTTCTTTTGCACTCTCTGTTCCATTTACTTTCCTCGCTCGCCCATCGACTGTATACCTTCTTTGGCCACCTATTTTCCTCCATCCCCTCTAGCCTCACTTTGTACTTCCCTTTGGCTTTTCCTATCCTTTCTTCAAACGTACTCCACCCCATCTCTCCTCGGATTGCTTCTTGTGCTACGTATTTATTTGCCCCCAATCCCGTCCTTCCGATTTTATTCTGTACCGTTTCTAATTTCCTTGTTTCTGCCTCTGTCGTTTCCACTGCCTCCATGCCGTACATAATTGCAGGTACGCACTACGTAAACAAACAGGGTGGTTGCCATGGTTACGTTTATACCAGCGTCTTCACTTGACACTCTAAACAATGACAATGACCGTTCTTTACATCTAATCAACTACTAGGATATTTATCCTGTAATATCCATAAGTAATTAGGCCTAAAGCATGCTAGGCTATTAAATTATAGCGTCTCATTGGCCTAAATTACATATTAATATTTATTAGTAACCATATTTTTTATTATTACATTCTACAATAAAGTATATATGAAAGAAAGCAAATTCGTTCATAAAATTTGTCATATGCCTTTTTCGTCTGTCACTTCAATACATGCGGATCCTCTACGCCTCCTATCGAAACAAAGATGTATATTTGTGTCAATATTTTTGTCGAAAATTTAATATAAATGTTTTAAAGTAAATAATAACACATACTAATATGAATAGTCGATGTTATTAAGTGATTGTATGTGCATATGGTCGAGAATAATTCGTCTGCTAGCGCTAAAGACGAATTCTAAAGATGTATTGTCTGTGCGCCTCAGTGTGGCCCAGTGTGATGCCCACTTGAACGGCGTCACTCCTCAAAAGGCTGTGCACTGGATGCGCGCCCAATGTCATTCAGTAAGCCTGTAGCGCCAACCGCACGCTAAAATTAGTGCTCTTGAACGTGCTCCAGTTCAGTTGCTGGGCGGGAAGCTATGCCTTTGCAACGGCGCCTCCCTTTTGTCGTGTTTTCTGTTTTTCTAATTTAACAGTAAAATGTATTATATGCTATGTGCTGTTTTCTTCTTTCTTGCTCTTCTTTCTTCTTGCTTGTTTTCCTTCTTGATTATTGTTCTTGTTTCTTCTTTCACCTTTATATTTTCTTTGCAATCACAGTCGGCCGAGACGACCGGTACGCCGCAGGAAGACCTTGGTGTGCTGGAGCACCCGGTCACGGAGGGCCGGGTCCAGCCCACGGCCCCCCAGCAGGGTGGGGAGGGTAAAGTCGGTGACCCCAAGGGAGCGGAGGCTGCAGCGGAGGAGGGTCCTATGGGAATAAAAGCGAGGGCAGTGTAGAAGGAAGTGCTCTTCCGTTTTATCCACCGTCCGGCACCATGGGCAGAAAGGGTCAGGAACCAGCCGAAGACGGAAGAGGTGAGAGGCCAGTCCAACATGGCCTATGCAGAGACGGACCAGGGCAGTGTCAAGGGGGCGGAGGGGGGAACGGGACCAAGGGTGAGGGGAAGAATCTAGCCTGTACTGACCAAGGGCAGTGCGGGAGAGCTCACCTCTGAGGGAGGCATCCCAGAGCGACCGGGATTGGGCAAAAGCTAGTCTGGAAACGGAGGAGGGAGGGAGAGGGAGGGCTCAAGGGCAGGGGAGGAGTGTGCAAGGGAAGCCGCAGCATCCACAATAACGTTACCCCTGATACCGACATGGGAGGGATTCCACTGAAAATAAAATCCAGTTTGTCCTAATGTCCTTTCAAAAGGGTAAGCCTATAGTAAACACTGGATATAGCCACCGCCAAAAAGTTACCGTCACATTCACATTCACATTCGGCTAGAAGTTACCACCACATTCACATTCACATTCAGATGTCCCATCTCAGTTCCTGTACGGTGTTCTTTGCCAATGTTCACAGGCTACAAAATCCGAGCTGGGACATGCAAGTGTTAATATGAATGTGAATGTGGTGGTAATTAAGATTATCCGAATGTGAATGTGGTGGTAAGAATTGTACATTGGTTTCTCTACATTCACATTCGTTTCTCTACATTCAGATTCACGTGAATGAAAATATGTGAAAACAGTAGGCGACAAAATCCAAACTCAGACATAAAAAAAAAAAAAAAAAAAAAAAAAAAAAATGAAAACAGTAGGCTACAAAATCCGATTTGGGACATGCAAGTGTAAATATGAATGTAAAACTACTTTTCCGCAACAAATGGGTGCTAAAATCAAATGAATAACAGGAACAAAAGTGGGAAAAAACATGTTTTGTTTGGAAAACTCGCGCATGTGTAGATCGGAAAAATTACTGAAAAAACACACTAAGAAGTAGAACATGCTTTGACAATTCATTATTAGTATGGATTGAAAGAAGAGACAGTTCAGTGTTTTTCATGTGTATATACTGTGTGCCTAGGTCTGCTCTTCATATTGTACGGTCTGCTGCAGCGTCACTTTCAAGTCTTCTAACCTTGAGATCTTTCCACATAGCGCGTTTTTCAAAGGCACAAAGAGGCATAGATTACCATAGATTACCAGACAGAAGCAGACAGCCTCCCGAGATTGTCTGGTAGTCTTTGGTCAGCTCGGCCAAGACCAAAGATTAACGGACTCTGGGGGTGTGGCCACCAGCCAGGAGGCAGGACTCTGGTGACAGTTTCAGCCACTCACAACCTTCGTTACAAGGCATGATTCAAATGTTAGACAACTGAGGTGAGTTGTAAATATTTTATCCTTCATATATTTAAAATTATTATTTCGAATGAATTATAGAGTCCTTTGCATTCCTATAGAGTTGAAAAGTAATATTATTGTTTAATTAAAAACAAATTATCTGAATTATGCTTTTTTATTATATATATTTAAAAAATTATAGGTCTGCCATGAGCAACAGTTTTTCAAAACATAAAAGTTCTATGGGCCACAGTGTCTTTGAAAAATGCGCTAACTCTTATCCTAGGTCTTACTTCGTCTCTGACTATCGTCCTTCCACTCACTTCCATACTTCGAAGGTGCTTTACCGTCATTCTCATCCATTCTTCTCACATGGTCAAATCATTGCAGTATGCATCACTTCACCGATACATTCTATATCAATTCTGCAACTCTCTACTCTGCCTTCATTAGTCAATCTCACACCGTTGCACTATGTATCAAACAGTTCATTTCATTACAAATAAGTCTGATTATTATCCTCTTTGACTGCCCACGTCTACTACCATAAAGCAGTACATCTGCAATATATTTTCCTTTTAACACCTACTGTCCCAGCGACGTACGTTGGCCGACAGTAAAAAAAGTCACTCGTCAGCACCAGTGACGGACAATGTCTGTCAATAATATGTGGTCCTTTTAACAGCCCGTATCGATCGGTGCCTGGTACCATGACGTTTGAGCACTGCTCTAAGACCTTGGCAACACTCCTCAGCTTACAGTATATCCAAGTTCCCACAGGCTAGGAGAGGCAGTATTCCTCCATCTTTTGAGGTGGAAAGGTGTTCTCTCTCGACTCTGAAGCCATTTTGGCCAAATTGCTTGGTACTGACTACTGGAGGGCACATTTATGGTAATACCCTCTGGTACAGTATGAGTTTTATTTTTATTTTTTATATACAATTAGTTTAACCAGACCACCGAGTTCCCGGATAGAACTCCCATAGGGCTGGCCCGAAGGATTAGATCATGATGTGCGATCAATCAAAGCAGAAATGGAAAGATCAGGAAGGTATTAAATGAAGCTATGGAGAGAGAGAGAGAGAGAGAGAGAGAGGAGTCTTTTAGGAAACGGAAAATTCGGTAGGGGGAGAAGGACGGAGATTCTGCTAGTATGGCACAAAGGTCGTAATTGCCAAAATAAAGAAAGCGTAGGCGGGAATACTTTCGACAGTCTGTAAAAACGTGGCGAATCGTCAGAGACGTGCCGCATGTGGTACACTGAGGTTGAAGACCGTGCGGGGACGATATCAAGTAGCCATGGGTTAAACGCATGTGACCAATCCGGAGACGGGTCTTCGCAATGTCGGGTGGAATGAAACGACGATTGCCAAAGGCCGACTGTAGGTTTCACAAGGCGTAGGAGGGTTGTGGCAGGGGATTGAGAGGACCAAAATATTTGCCATCACTGAGTAATAACTCGTCGCAATGCCGCAATCCAGTCGTTGACGGGTAAAGCATCATGGGTGACCGGTAAGTCTACGGACTCCTTTGCAATCCGATCGGCAACTTCGTTCCCCTGGATGCCGACATGGGCAGGCACCCAGCAAACTTGAATGGTGAATCCACGGGCATACAGGGAATGGAAGGACCGTTGGAGATGTTGTACAGAGTTGTTGTTGTTGTTGTTGCTGTTCCCCAAGCTGCCTGGCCGAACAGCCCCAAGGCCCCGAGCAAGGCCAAGGCCATAACCGAGCGCCCCCACAGAACCCTCCCTGCCGACCACAATAAAGCCTGGGTGACCGAAGCCACTCCATGGCGGGGAGCTGAGGAGGGCGCGGAAACGCCCGGGAAACCAAAGCCCCACCCAGGGCCCTGTGCCCCTCAGCAATTATGAAGAGAAAGTTGAGGGGCAAAGGAAAAATGTGACGCTTTGGCTTTCAATCTTGGTAGATTGGGAGGTCAATCCACGGAAGAGACGCCGTCACTTGAGATCTAGAAAATATAAGTAAAGGAACAGTCAGAGTAAGCTATGGGTATGGCAGAGATCGCTCAGTTCTCACTCTGATAGACCAGCCCATCACCAGTGTTATGAATAGTGGTAACAATTCTCTGACCTTCTTCCATCAACTTCTCATTCTTGCAACACAGCTAGGTCAGGTAAAATAAGTAATATAGAATGCATAGAGACAAATAAAGAATAAATAAATGAGTTGTTCAGGTATTATAGAATGCATAGCAACAAATAAAGGAAGAATAAATAAACCAGTGATTCAGCGTAACACTTTATTTACAAAAAGGTTATGATGGTACATATGAACACGACTCACTCACTTGACGGTGCCGGGAAGCTGCTCGGCGGGAACCTTGGGGACATCAATCTCCAGCATTGGGAAGGGGCTCAGGGGACATTTTTTCAATCAAAATTTTGCTTTAGTCTTTACAAAAACAAATGTCAATTAGGTATTATCTTGTTTTAGACAGATTGTAATATGTTGAGTAATTAAATACTGTATATTAAAGAAATTTCAACTAGGTAATTTCTTGCTTAATACTGCATAGCTAAGAGACACATGGAAATATGTCAACTACATGTACTTGGATATGTTTAAAAATAGATATTTGCAACTGATTCTGAAATAAGAAATGCAATAGAAATAGAATTATAGAAGTTGACTGCATCTAGTTTGTAGACAAAAACTAAAAAAATATAATTTTAAAAATGGCCCCACACCCTCGCTCTTCCTTTGTTATTTTCAATGGTGGAAGTGTTGAGAGAACCCCAGGGTATCAAACCTAAGACTTTTTAAAACACAATCCTAACCTGAGTCTCTTTTCAATCATTGTTATTGATTATACAAATTTTAACTTATGTTTCAGTTCGTATTATGTCTTTGGAGTGATGAAATGGCTAAACCAATATAAATTCATGTTTATTTTCCTGTATTCCTGCTCATAATCGATCTCTTAAACCCAATTCTGCCGGTTTGACGCCCTGGTGCCCCCTGTCCCATGTTTTAAGACTATGGCCCCTCCTCTCTCACAAGATCAACAAAGTCACACTAAATGTCAAATTAAGCCGGTATCACACAAGTTATTTCTATCAACTTTTTTCTGTGACTCTGATCAGGCAGCTTCTGAAATACACCTTTATAAGAATTTTGTAATCTATAATAATCTACCTCCAGTCTAGTTGCCAATAACAGCACAAAATAAGTCTCAAAATAATGCCAGAATGAAGTGTTGGATAAAAAGTTGAAAACAAAAGCTCTTGTGTGATACCCCTTTTACTCCACTTAAATCATCAATATATATAGATTGTATTTATAAACCACATAACTGTATGTATAGAAAAATCATTTACACTGTTCATCCAATTAAAGAAATTATAATATATGTACTGTATCAACAAGTAATGAGAAAATTACAATCTACTAGGTAAAAATACTTCGAACAATCATGACAATTAAATAATCACTGAATCACTGTAAGAAAATTATATAACTGACTAAAATGTCCTTCCTCAGATAATCCCATACAAACTACACATGAAAACTGTTTAAAATTTCTCATGACCCAAGTCAATATAAAATCCTTACAAAAATGTTATGAAGTCTTAGCCTATGTTACTTTTTTCATCAGTACAGTACTCTATCTCAAAATATTTACACCTGCACAAGTATATACAGTTGTTTCAAGAAGTTCCATTACCCCAGATCATGTGTAAACTGCTCATCCAACAATTTATGTGGCATTAATGTGACAGCTAGTGCTTTTTGCCAGTACAGCTGTAGTTGCTTTGGTCTTCATATGTATACTTTAAAAAAAACATACAAAACAATAATCCTGGACACAAGTAGCTGTTTAAACAATGTAAACAATGTAAACATAAGGTGGGGTACAGGAATATCTGGAGCCAACTACTGTATACCAATTTAAACCTGAGTCACATAAGCAATCTTAGTAGCGTATTTAATCGGAGTCGCACAATCCTAGATATAGAATATGGTGTATATGAATCTTTTATCAAATTATTTTTATCTTTAGCATGTTGGAGAATTGAAATTTGCCATTTAATCATGAATAATTGATTACAGTTAGGAGGCTTACTCTAGGCAATGTCATGCTGCAGCATTCATTTCCATGTTTTTGGTCTTTGGAGCCTATGGTAGGTGAGTTACCCAGCCTGGTACACAGTGGTTACTGCATATTATCCAGGTTACCACTGTTTACCTCTCCAGATGGGACATCACATATGTCCCCTTATTCTAGGTTCCTAATTGCTGCTAGGTGAACAGAGGCAGTGGGTGTGAAGTAGTAATAGTAATAAAGTAGTTTAACCAAACTTGGATGTGAAGAGACAGTCTTGTCCTGCTCAGCAATCAAACACAAGTTGTCAGTCAAGAACACTCTCCATTGTGCATCAGGACACAATATAATTCCTCAGGGGGGATATGGGATTCAGATACGAATAGACTCCGATACAAATTCACTGCTAAACTGCTGGAGTGACGTTGGCTTTAAAGGGAGCATATAAACTATAGATAGCTTTATCCACAACATGGGAAACAATGTTGGTCACTTACATGTACACTCGCACAACAATAATACCGCTTGACAATGCTTTAGATTTACTGGCTAAAGCTTTGCAAACATTTAAACTCTCGTTTTTAAAAATAGACAATATTAACAATCATGCCTACTCAATCATTACCATTAATAAATGCATTTCTAATTCATCTGCTTCACACAGAATGTTTTGTATCCAAGCAATTCATCAGGTAATCGATTTAAGGCATTCCATAAAATAAAAGTTTTTAAACTTATTTTGTAAAATGCTTGGTCATTGCATTTAAAGCTGTAGTTAAAAATGGCTTTAAAAATAATGTTAGCAAGATCAGTAAAAAAAATCAACAAATAGATTAAAGTAGAGCAGTCTTTGAAAATCCTAGTCTCGTCAACCACTGAAATTAAAATGTAATTATATACGGTACTGTAAATTATTGGTAAGTCATAGTACATACGGAAATCGCATGATATGTACTATACAGTTCTTCACTAGCTACATTAAAATTTGCTGTTGTTTTTTTAAATATCAAAACACTCAATTACAACCTTAGGTGTTTGAAATTATGGCAACCATCAATATGATTTCCTGTCCGTAAAATAATATATAAATAAAACACAACTAAAACCAAAAACAACAACCAAGCTTCTAGCCCACACTCATTCCAATGCATCACTAGCTGAATTTATTGGGTAGAAGGGTAACAAGGGAAAAAACACTTGAAAATTATATTTCTTTAACGTTTCTGTCTATGAAGGACCTATCTTCATAGAGGGTTGTACGTAGTCTGAAACGTTAAAGAAATAAAGACTCTCTGAAGATGGGTTTTGCGTAGCCTAAAATGTCAAGAGATATCAAGAATTCAAGCTTTATCCCTCTATCCCTTTCACTCAATGAATCCACTTGTCACAATAGATCGGCCCCATCACTTGCTGTTGGCGTTCTCATCAGCAGAGATCGGGGTCTGAGGTAGCGGAGTGCTGATTTCATGGTCCGAGTCATCCGTAGTCGACATGGCGGCTGTTTCCCCGAGGGCCTGGTCATCCGTGGAGTTGCCAGTTGAGTCGCAATCTATAGAGTCGACCGCATGTACCTTCCCCCGATCTACTACGCTCTCCTGCTCAATTTTCCTCTCTTCCACCTTGCCGATCAACTCAATGGTGGGGCCCTCCATTTTGCTCTCCTCCGTGTGGGCTTCTGTTGTCTCCGCCGGGTCCAGGTTGGCGTTCTCCACATCAATCAGAGAGAGAGTCATCAACGTCTCCCGGCATGTTTCCACCTGGGCCGGGGGAAAGAAATGTTGGAGGTGAATCTTGAATTGATCACTTGCATGTCTTGAGCTATAAGGTAGTTCAAGCTGTAGATATCAATATTTTGCAGATATACAAAATTATGTGGGTTTGTGATGGATGGGAATTATGTCCAAAGTGGATTAATGTCTTACATGATTATTGAATTGAATCAATGTAGTTACATATATATGTACAGTATTTAATATGAATGTATGTACTTATATGTATATTGCAAACATAGCTTGTATCTTTGGTAAGTATGAGGTTTACAGCTTGAACTCCCTTATATGCCAAAACTCACAAGTGGCCAATTACATGAATTATATAATATACAGTAGCCGACATTTGCTTCTCAACTGAATTTATAATTAGTAGTATGTGTCTGAGTATATACATACATAGTAATATTAAGAACAGTATTTTTTAAAGTCTGTTGGGTGGCCCTTATAAGGCTGAAAAGATAATTGAATGTAAACACAATATTTTTATTTATAAAAACTTCAGACTGCAAAGCTGTTTAAAAATTATGTTAATCAAATGCCGGACGCTGTATTTCGTAACGAGCCATTAAATGAAAATTTATATACGGTAATAGGGATAAGTTACATTTAGCAAGGATCAACAATTCTATTTTAATAACTCTATAGTATGTATGTCAACAAATGATAATAGTGTTAAAAGTAATACAAAATCCAAATAACATATACAGTACTACTGGATGACTCTGCTATCACTACGCAGGAACAAAACTATACAGCACATGCCACTACTAAAGTAACAAATCAGCTGCACTAATTGGGTTAATAACACTACTGTATACTACATCATAAGTTAGTACAGCTCTGGGTGTTAGTCAGAAAGATCCTAGACAACTACTGTTTATTCATTATCACAAGTCTACAAACTGTAACGCTGGTAGGACTGGAGCAAAATGGACATAAATTCCACATCTATTTACTGCTTGACTTGTCCCAAATAGTGTAGAAATATCAGCCCGATTGTTCCAAGTCATGTCTGATACGAATTATGAAAAGTTGGGGGGGGGGGGAATTTCTAGACTGGTCATAATAATTAAACTATAGTACCGTTTATTGTTAGAAGCAGTGATCATAACAGCCCTCTAACTAACAATATGTGTTATAGTTTGTGTACGAATAATGTAACCTGTGGTACATTGCAATACTGTACAAAGCTCTGCAATAGTTTTATGATAATTGCAGATAGTGAAACATACAGTACAGTACATTATTAAGTACTATATTGCACATTATACACATAGGTAACAATCATGCAATATTCACATTAAGAAAATATAAATGTTTGTGCTTTGATGACACAAATTTTAAATGATGGGCAATGTCTACGAGTGAATAATAGTAAATTTGAGTGAGGATTGAATGCTTTTTAATTAAACCAGGCAAGATATCCCAATATGTACTTGAATGTATCTTGATTGTACCGGGCTTTTCTGATCAGTCTCTAGGGAGGGTAGAACACAAAATAAGAAGATATGATGGTCATACGAAGACAGGACAAGAATACTCAGTCGTCATAAGTTACAATATGGTGTAAGATATAGTAGCTTCTGCCGTACAGTATCAGTTATCTGATTATGTTTCATAAAGATCATAACTTGGCCATACTAAGACAAACTTGACAATCATAATACCAAGTTGTGACGTGTTTTGAGTATTACATAGCGATTTTGATTAGTTATTTTGTCTTTTTACTGTGTTCGTATACGTTTTGGTTTATTTATTTTGCAAGTTTTACATAATAATTACTGATACGAGTCAAGGTAAGACGGCCAAACCAAATTACTATATCATGAGAGTATTGAGTATTCGGGCTCTGATTTGTTAGTATATTGGATCCCAGTAAGAATATTCCAGAAGAGTCCTTTACCACAGCAGGCAGGTACATGCAACAGGTCCTTAGAAAACCAACAATATTACATGCAGTTGTTGCTGTATATACAACCATGGACGGTTCTGTTACCTACATTCCATACATTCAAACAATTACTGCCAGACTAGTGAGGGTAAAGCAGCAACCAACTCCCTTCCGTTTTACATAAAGTTATCATGAGATCACCTGGTTACTGCTTCTTTCTCTCTCACTTCCATTAATTGATTCCAATATTTGGGATGTGGGTAAATTAAAACTTTCCAAAACTGCACATTTGAACACAATGGCAAAAATATAAAATTTGCACATTATAATTATAATACATAAAACGTTTTTTTTTAATATTTTCATAAAATACTGTACAGTACAACCAAAAAAATAAAAATAAAATAAAATAAAATAAATAAAAATAGGAAAAGTGGATATTGGGCCTGAGTAAATAGATAGAAATAGACAACCAATCTCATAGACGGGGCTGTTCGGCCAGGCAGCCTAGGGAACGACAACAACAACAACCAATCTCATAGAAATACACTTCTATAATTAATTATATTCCTTCCTTTGACATACTTATTATCTACTAAGTGAGACAAGACGTACACCACAAGACACTTGCTCAACATTCACCCATTTCCAGGAAATATATAAAAAATTCAACTACTGTACGTGTACACTATTTTTCTTTATATATATATATATAGTATTCTTCAAACATGCATATTAAATTTATACAAGAGATTTCAACACAAATTAATAACAATATAGGTTCCAATAAAATGTAGATAGACATACAAAAATCCTAAATCATTCAGTGATAAATAACTTCATGTCTCGTACTTTGAATCTACAATGATGCATTATTATCTGGTTAATTAGACACTTGACAGAGTGGTTTATGTATGATAAAACTACCAGTGTTTTACTTGCAGTGCTTAAGAAAGGAAGGCAGGAAAAGAGGGAGGGAAAATGTACAGTATATCACAATATCCAAATAAGAGAGGTCCAGCCAAAACAGTTTCATCACAAACAATAAATACTTCCAGTTTTATAGAGCATTAATATTACAAATGATATTGTGTTGAGTTACTGTAATTGTGCTCTACTGTATTTGTAGTTTTGTAGTTTATTATGTAATGTTTCTGTCATGGCCATCCCCTGTGAGGAAATTCCCAGGGGGAAGCAAAGCAATATTTAAAAATAAAATAATTAAGACTCCATGATCATATTTCCTTACAGTTAATACTTCCCCTTGACTTAAATCAAAAGATTGAGAGAAGTTTGTATTCTGAATTGTGATCTTCGTGGTATATACAGAATCGCATACTGGTATATTCCTGATTGTTGTTTCCACATAGCGATTTTGATTCGTTGTTTCGTCTTTTTACTGTGTTCGTATACGTTTTGGTTTGTTTATTTTGCAACTTTTACATTATAATATATGTATTGAAAGAGATGATGATTTTTGCAATGTATGTAACAACAAAATACTGAACAGTATAATTAACTTTTACCCACTAAAAATATATTTTAAATATTTACAGAATCAGGGAACTAATTCAATCCTTATTCATGAGGGTGAAAATTGTGGCATTTACAGTACTGTATTATTTTCTTGTAAGAATTTGCCTTCCTACACAAGCAGTGCATTGCTTCAGGAAAACTATTACTCAATTGGATAAATGAAAGCTTGGACATAGTGCAACTCGCCTTTGGTTTTGTTTCCTTTACCATAAGGCAGTAATGTGTGTGTTTACTGTCCATTTGTAATATAATTACTAAGGATTATAAATCATGTCTTGGGTCTTTTTGGTACAGACTTGGACCAATGTAAAGTAAAATTCACAAATTTTAGGGGCAGTCAGTAGCTTGAGTACTACACCAGTCAGCTCTTTCCCAGACTGTAGGCAGAAGCTTTAACAACCTAAATCTTAAAACACCGAAAGTATGGGTGAGAGAGTAGTGCTACAGAGGTGGTGGTAAAAGAGTGACAGTAATGATGGTACAAAGGGTGATAATAGTTGTGGTAGTAATAGTGATGGTAGAGGTGATACTAGTGATGCCAGTGGAGGTAACAAGTGATGGCAAGCAACTATTTAGGTCATGGTCTAAGCTGCTCATAAAAAGGGTATAGGCATCAAAGGCTACTTCTCACTATAGAAAATAACTATATTTTAGAACCAGTGGTAACAAGCTCAAGGGATAAGGTCATTTACAGCAGAGTTCAATAGGGAGAGTTGTCATCTTCCAGGGCACCAGGTTACAAGCCTACTGTTGCATTCTTTTTAACTTTACATTTAAGTTTCCTTTCGGATTAATAGTTCTTATCTGAAAGAGCTAAGAATCCATAAGTGTGAAAGTCTATATCGTTTCTCTAGTCCGAATTGATAAATGGTTCAAACATATATCTTTGTGTTTGTTTACTTTAAGCTTGATCTTTACTTTTTGTTTGAAAGATAAAGGTAAAGCCTGAACCAGATACCCAACTCAGAGGGAGGTTTTACTTTGTTACTCACATATGAGAGATAAAAGAATTATAAATAAGTGATTATGATACCCACTACTTAAAGTTTGCAACACATGGAATGCAACGTGATGGCTACTGAAATTAACTTTGCTCAACTCTCCGTAAAGTTGTCTCTGTTTAATAGTAAGAAGAGGAGGTAGTGGTGGCATCATGAGCATAATGGAAGGTAGAAGTCATTCCCAAGCTCATAGTGCTCCTCAGGAAAAGGGGAGGGAAAGGGGACGCTAGTTTAACTGATGCTCCCGTTCAACTACAGTACAGTACACACCAAACTCTCAGCAGTTATGTGAGGGGTAACAATATTGGGTAAGCTTGTAAACATGTGACACAACAAATCCAACTGGTAAACATTGCTGGGGTTCCATCACTACAATAAAAGAAATTTGGAGCATTTTATCAATTATACATTCATCTTTTCCTATTTCACATAAAAAATGAAGACAATGCACAACTAACAAGCAAATTTTTGTATTACACATATCTATACACCTCATAACAGAATGGAAACTATTCCAGGTCCTAATTTACAGACCCAGATATAAAAGATTTACCCCAAGATAAAAATTGGAAATGAAGCCAGAATAAGGTGAAATAAAATAGAAATGGACCCAGACACAGAATAATAATGATCAATAATAATTGTAGCAGTGATAGTAATTGAGAGGAAGCATCAGGTGCGTGGACCCCCCCTTCTCCCCCGGCCGAGGGTAGCGTGAGCACCAGTGAAGGACTCCGAGCGTATCATATGTGTGTCACCTCGCGCTCAATGATGCGCTCAACGGTCTCGGTGGTGCGGAGTGTCACGTCGCCGGTGCTGGGGTCGAACACCGGCTCTGTCTTGCGCTCCACCACCTTCTCCTCTACCACGGTGTCGCGCTCCGCCACTACTTGCTCGGTGTCGCTGGGTTGGGGCACCACCACCAGGCGGGACCACTTGCGTCCTCTCTGTCTCGGGCTCACATATTCAACACCCAAACTTCTCACGCTAACACTTAACATAAGCAGCCTACTACTAGTTTAAGACTATGTTCAACACCCAAACCTCCCACGCTAACATGTAACGTAACACCAGTACTAATGTTACTGTTTAATACTACAGTATGTTCAACACCTAAACCTCCCACAATAAAACTAACTTAATCCAAATTTTAACACTTATTCTCCTACACAGTGCAAATTTTAACACTTATTCTGCTACATTAACACCACAGTTACCCTAATACATCTGTCAAACCTTATCTCCCACACTAATATTACACTTAACATTAACACTACTGCCAACACCTCATCTCCTACACTACCACTACACTTAGCACTAATATTACTGTTGAAAGCTCACCTCCTACACTAACACTCCTGTTCATATCTCTTACATTAATACTACTCTTACTACTTAATACTACTGTCAACACCTCATCTATGTTACATTACTGTCAACTCATCATCTATGGTACTGTACATTAATACTACTATTGATAACTTATCTCCAGCTCTAACAATAGGCTTAACACCTGATCTATTACTGTAAACAATTGACCTCTATTGATAATAGAATTAACACCTGCTCTCCTCTAACAACAGGCTTGACCCTTTCTCTGCCGCTGGAGTCAACAAACGCTCAAAAAGTCACTGCCGTTGACGTCCATTTAGCAGGTGCAGTGCTTGAACAATTGTGTATATACTTTCTACCTCTGTCTCGAGTCGGCCACCCCTCCCCCCCAAAAAAAAAGAAAAAGAAAAATAGGGTATGTGACAAAGTATATGTATGTATGTACATTATGTACTTTCTAACTCTCAGTGAATCATAGTGATAAATCTGTGTGAGCGTCCTGGGTTCGAATCCCCGGACTGCCACATGTGTTTGTTAATTTCATTAATCGAGTTTAGGAGTAAAGTTGGTTGGTGGAGAGAACATAATAATTGATAGCCTAGTGCTTAGTGTGTGGAATTTCGGTGTTGGTATCCTAGGTTACTCGGTACCTAGTGGTGATGAGCTGGTCTATCAGAGTGAGAACTGAGCGATCTCTGCCATACCCATAGCTTACTCTGACTGTTCCTTTTACTTATATATCTTCTAGATCTCAAGTGACGGCGTCTCTTCCGTGGATTGACCTCCCAATCTACCAAGATTGGAAGCCAAAGCGTCACATTTTTCCTTTGCCCCTCAACTTTTTCTTCATAATTGCTGAGGGGCACAGGGCCCTGGGTGGGGCTTTGGTTTCCTGGGCATTTCCGCACCCTCCTCAGCTCCCCGCCATGGAGTGGCTTCGGTCACCCAGGCTTTATTGTGGTCGGCAGGGAGGGTTCTGTGGGGGTGCTCGGTTATGGCCTTGGCCTTGCTCGGGGCCTTGGGGCTGTTCGGCCAGGTAGCTTGGGGAACAACAACATCAACAACTCAGTACCTATATCACCTGTAATAATGCTACACTCAGTACCTATATCACCTGTAATAATGCTACACTCAGTACAGTACCTATATAACCTGTAGTAATAATAATACACTCAGTACAGTACCTATATAACCTGTAGTAATAATAATACACTCAGTACAGTACCCATATAACCTGTAATAATACTACTCAGTACCTATATCACCTGTAATAATACTATACTCAGTACCTATATCACCTGTAATAATACTATACTCAGTACCTATATCACCTGTAATAATACTATACTCAGTACCTATATCACCTGTAATAATACTATACTCAGTACCTATATCACTATACCTGTACTATATAATACTAAACTCAATACTCCCTATACTAGATTATAACTACCCCAAAAAACCACCCTCCTTGCCACATAACTCCTCACCATAAATAACCATATTCAACATCTTGATACACTTCTTAGTATTTAATCTTTGAAATAATAGTAAGGTCTCTTTAAATTATAATGTTCTCTGTTAAATAAACTTAATATTCAGTGATTAAAATGACAGCTGAAACTTATGTAATTTCTAAATACTGGTAAGTCAATTGTAGTTTAGTTTTTATTGTTCTAAGCAATTCTACACCATTTTTAAAGGGTGGATTGATTTAAGAGCAAGACGTTAGTTGTCTTATGATGAACAATTGTATATTTAATTCATATTATCACCAACCCTCCAATTAACTTTCAAATAAACTTAATTAATGAAATCAATGAAACTAATGAAAACATGTGGTACTCCAAGGATTCCAACCTAGGATACCTACGCCAAAATTACGCGCACAAACCATTACGCTATCAAGGCAGTTAAAAGGTTTATGCACAAGCTCACGATTTAAATATAATACTAATGTAATAGATGTCATCTAGTTGATAGGAATAACCTATAGTATAATATAAGGGTCTGTGGTATTCTATTAAGTGCAAAAAAGATTATTCAAATCTTCTGAATTATTATACAGTACAAGCATCTAATTATAAGAGACCTTACTGTATTTCTAATTATAAGAGACCTTACTGTATTTCTAATTATAAGAGACCTTACTGTATTTCTAATTATAAGAGACTTTACTGTATTTCTAATTATAAGAGACCTTACTGTATTTCTAATTATAAGAGACCTTACTGTATTTCTTTCCCTAAACTTCAAAGCAAATGTTTATAATACATATAAACTCATTAGACTCCTGTACAAGGAATATAATTTAAGTAGCACAGACATCTAATTATAACTTAGTGCATAATAATACACCTATTTACAACAATCATGCTCATTCACTTACATACTCTCTATATGAAATCACTTTAGTACGGTCGAGGTTAATAAGTGTCAGATATTTCACAAAGTTTGGGACACTGACTAATACTCTGAGGGATAAGTACTTTTCCCAGTAACTATAAAGATACCAATAACACTTCTTGAGCAAAAAACACTGGAATCTATGACAACACTTAATACCCCCGATTGTACATAATATCCATAGCATGCATATACTGTATACATAGCTATTGAAAAAATAACAATGATCTTTAAAAATATATATTGATCTTGAATTGGTCTTCCCCAATGGTCAAGTGACTATCTCAATCTTTTTCAGGGAATTAATATTACCTATTCAATTATGATTTAGTCTTTAGAATATCTGTATATTAGTTATTGTTTTTATGCATGGCCCTAAAACACTATAAAGTACTTTATTATTATTTAATAGTCTTACAGTTAATTCATATTCTTTAACATTTACCTTATAGTTTTAGCAGAAAAGAGCTTATGGAATTAATCACCAGTTACTTTATGGTGTCCACAAATGCAGTTGCTATGTATCCAAATTTAAGAATTCTCAGTACTAAATACTTTTATATATTTTCTTTAATTACATGGTACACACAGGTTGACTTGTGTTCGCATGGGTGAAAGCGCATATCACAAAATATGTAAATAATTATATAATTGATTTGAATTAGCACTGTACTGTCTCAAAAAGTTAGGTTTGAATCTCTCAGTTCTATCTGAGTCTGAGTGTCAGCTGCTGTGATGAAAGCACTACTATACTCACAATATATACCATTGCTGTTTAATTCTTTCACTCACATCATCACTTTGTTTTATATTATTCAAGCTAATATACGACCCGACAATATCATTCAAGTTATAAAGGCACTCTTAGGATCATGGCTATGTTCACATCCCTTGAACTTTTCATATACTGTAGACATATCCTTCTTATCTTGAATAATATTGTTTGGTAATACCAAAGATAAATAAAATAATAGTAGTCATGGACTGAAAGGATTATCTCCTACTTTAAAATAATCAACTGTGTGCCGTGCCTAGATATACTGTGCAACGATTACTGTGATAATACAATAATGTGCCACAATATAGTGATAAAGGTACAGTAATATCATTTGATCAAATTTAATACCAGAAACTTTACTTGCATTCCTATGGTAAAATTCAGAGCACTTCAAGTTTTTCACAAATTAAAATAGTTTTTTTTTTAAATAACCAATTGATAAACATTCAAAAGATTTATCATAAAATAACTTTGGCTGCATTCATCAGTCATTACATGGTGTTAATGATTAAAATACATGCAGACATAAATGGCCGAGCACCACAATACATCGGTAAGTAAAACGTGCTGGGTAAATGATGATTAAAGACCAAATGAGGATAAACTTGCAAAACAATGACCCCAACGTGTGGCACACATGTCAGCAGCCAGGGACTACACTACCAGCCAAGGGGGCGGCTTGCTCGGCTACATTTATGGTCCATTTAAGAACGCAACTTCCAATTAACAACAAAAAGATGTTATTTATCGAATTACCTTGAAATCAAATAATGCTTTCAATAAGTATGTGATAGAAAACAACATATAAGTCCTTATCTTGAGCTAATAGGACTGCTGAGTAAGCATAACATATTTAATTTTTGCTTAGATAGTCTGAAGACTGATTACTTAATAAATGATAGAATATTTCTTTGATCATTATAACCATAAAATGGTACTCTGTAAGATAATATCATGATTTATCTTTAGGGTTGAACCAGGAACCAGTAAACTCCAAACTACTCGACTATCAGTAGACTAAAAATCTACTGGTAGAGTGATGAGCTTCTTTTTTTTTTTCCTCAATTAGTTTAACCAGACTGCTGAGTTTTGAAACAACTCTCACATGGCTGGCCCGAAGGATTAGTTTATATCTATATATATATATCTATATATATATATCTATATATATATCTATATATATATATATATATATATATATATATACTGTATATTAGACGAGGAAAAAAAATTGTTGGAGAGGTTTTTGGCTAAATGCCAGAAAGCTTGGGAAGAGCTAGAGTTGGATAGTTCAGTGCATTTATTATTGATGAAAGAGCGCTTGGCAAGTCGAAGAACAGATTTAGCTTGATTCCGGGCAGAAACATAGGATTGCCATAAGTCCATAACATATGGTTTAAGGGAAGATATCCACTCAAGGGCAGATGGGGTTGGAGTTGGGCCATAGACACAGCTGCTTTGGCTGCCACATCAGTGTCTTTGTTACCTTTAACCCCAACATGAGCAGGAATCCAGAATAATGTCACTGGTATTCTTCGGAGACGCAATTCATGGAGAGAACGTTTAATGGATGTCACTGAGGGTTAGGGGACGAGTAAGTCTGGAGGGCTTCGAGGGCACTACGGGAGTCACTATAGATAATGAATGTCTGAGGCGGAGAATGGAGTACAAGGTCAATAGCCGAAATAATTGCCAATAGTTCAGCTGTAAAAACAAGCTTGGCATGGAAGTGAAAACTGAAGGGTCTGAGTGGAGCTCACAGCAGCAAGTCCGACGCCTGATGAAGATTTAGATCCATCTCTGTAAATAGTAAAATGCGGACCTTTGCGACGAATATGTTCAAGGGTGTGCTGTCGATGATGATTAGGGACATAGGGATATCCCTTTGACAAGAAGGAGAGGCGAGTACATACTGTACTTGAGGAAGAGATGTGGACCATGGGGCTGGTCGGCAATAGCAGGTGGGACAGCAATATTTAAGCCAGTGGCGTTGAGGAGAAGGGTGACACGGAGGGGAAAGCTGGAGTGTTGGGGTAGGGAAATAGAAGCGTCCACATCTTGGAAGAGGGAACTAGCAGGCGAGTCACTGTATTTAATTTGCAACGCACGACACATTGTAACGAAAGCCCAGTGATAGGACAACAGTGGTAGAGTAATGAGCTGGTTCTCTCATATTGTGGCATGAGTGTCCCCTGTCTTCCAGAGTCTGCTTTGTGTTTCTCTATTCCTGGATTTCTCAGCCAAATGTGGTGATGAGGAACACCTGCCTGGGCTACCTGCTCCAGAAGGAATCATTTCATGAAATCTGCAAAAGAGGATGCCTCCTACTTAACCTTACCATATCCCCTGTATGAGGTTGAGCCAAAAGGTTGAACCCTGGATGGATAATTTACTGTGCCTCCAGGTAGCCATACACGGACTGAAGGTTCCCATGAAGGGTAAATTATGGCTACAAGTAAGTAAACTACTGATCCTGTTGTTCACTCCCAAACATAAATCTTTATAGTACTTGACAGGGTACCAGTCTGTTCACTAAATATAAGTCCACTAAACAGTACTATATGCTCAGGTTCCACTTACAACAATAAACAGATGGATCAAAACAGGTTCTCAAATGTACCAAAACTGAGCTGTGACCAAGGACCCCCTTACACTCCACAACATTACTAAAACAAACAGTCTGCTAATTGACCCCTTGAAAGTTTTGACCTATAAGGAAATTCAAGCTGTAGATATCAATATATATTTGGAATACAAGTAAATATCAAAGCTATACAACACCTTACATGTAAATATGAAAGCTATACAACACCTTACCGGGCTGAAGCAAGAAATATACCAGTTTGTGATGGATTGGAAATTATGTTGAAATGTATCTAATGTGCACAAATATGTAGCATAACCATATTTCAGCTTGCATTACAGTTAAATATAGATGACCACAGTTTGTATCTCTTTACAGCCCAAAACTGTTAGGGGGGCCCACCTCGCTTGTTTTCTCTTTCTCTCGCTCTCTCTTTGGCTTGTATCCATTTGGCCCCATTCAGCCTACAGTTTTAAGACATTCACCCCTATCCAGGTGTCAATATTTTCCTGGCGAGCGGTAGCGAGCCAGCATATATATATTTTTATTTTAACAGCAAGCTAAATTTGTAAAAAAAATTATAGAAAAATTTCTCCGGCGAAGCCGGATTTCTCCATACAATGCTGGCTCGCTATCGCTCGCCAGGAAAATACCGACACCTGGATGGGGACAAACGTCTTAAAACAGTTGGCTGAATGGGGCCGAATGGATACAAGCCAGGGAAAGAGAGAAAAGGAGAGAAAGATAAAAAAAAAATCGGTGACCCCCCTTAATTAAGTGTGGTAATCGTGCAGGACGCCAGTATTACTTACGGGCATGTTATTCTCTTGATCCATGATGTTGTTGCAGTTATTAAGTGAGGTGTCATTATTAGTGTTATCTGGAACGAGGGTAAGACACAACGGACATTCAGACACACACATGAAGCCGGACGGTACCAGTAATGTATTTTCTATCACATTCTAGCCACTATTAGGCAATTTTATTCAGCTTAGACAGGACCTCTAGCAAAAATATGGCTTCGAACTATCTCAACCAACACTTGTAACCACCACAGATCCTTCCTAAGCTGCATAATATCGTCTAAATATAGCTAGAATACAATATAACCCACGTCGCTGGTACTCCAAGGGTGAAGCACACAGACCACAGGGAACAGGATATACAAACTCTCACAACAAATTTTTAGGACATCCAAACTGGTTGGCAAAACACAATTATAATAATAATATTTCATAAATTTGATTTTAGTAAGCGTTGTTTCCACATAGCGATTTTGATAAGTTAATTTGACTTTATATTGTCTTTGTCCCAGTTTTGGTTTGTTTATTTTGCAAGTTTTACATTATAATTTATAAGCTCTTCATTACCTATTTTATTTTGTCAATCACACAAACTATATTTGATTATGTATTGCTTCATTATTCTTTTGGTTTGTTTATTTTGTAAGTTTTACATTATAATTGGATATCAAAGTGTTGCCAACCAATTTGGGGTTATTGTGAAGGGCTGTATACCAAGAGGAGAGGAAGAGAACAGCCAGAACAAGAACCCTGAACACAGACAAATGTTCACCAACAGACAGGAACTTGGTACAGAACAAACAAGACACACACTGTACACCCTGTAGTGGTATTCTCGTGGGAATGTTCTTATCAGTATTTGAGACATCTTATAACATTTTGCTTAACCCCTTCAGACTCATATGACGCAGAGGTTGCCAGATTATCAATAAGAAATAGAGTTCTCTCACTTATAATTACCTCTCCAAAATTAGTTGTCTGCCCACAGCTAACTCAAAGACAACTGCAGAGGTTGAAGTAACTAAACTAAAGGTTTCTAAATACCCCTGATGGTAACAAAGGCTTTAAAGTATCCCTAATAGGCTCAAAATCGCGTCATATGTCGGAGAGGGTTAAGGGGGGATGGTTCACTTTTTGGGCGATTTTTGCATGTACAGTATTCATTATTTTTCCAGTTTCCTCCCTAGACCTCCGTCAAATCTAAAAAAACATCCATTAGATCCCCCTTCTAGATTAATTTTGTACATTTTCGGTAGTTCTTCCAACATTACAGGCTCACTTTCGTTCGCCAGGGGAAAAATCGACACCTAAATAGCACGAAAGGTCTAAATATTGACAAAGAAATGTGGCCAAAGGTCTTAAAATCGACTAACTAATGGGGCAAACATCTTAACATCTGAAAACTAATGGGGCTAAACATGGGGGAGAAAGTGGTCCAGAAAACCGGCCCATGTCCCCCTTAAGCGTTGTTTCCACATGGCGATTTTGATTAGTTGTTTTGTCTTTTTAGCGTGTTCGTGAGAGTTTTGGTTTGTTTATTTTGCAAGTTTTACATTATAATTTACTGTATAAGCTCTTCATTACCTATTTTATTTTGTCAATCATACAAACTATATTTGATTTTGTATTGCTTCATTATTCATTAACTGTGCAACATATATTTTCATGCGGGATAATACAGTACAAATTTACCAATACAATTTTTATACATTACCCTACTGTGCAGAAGGCATTTATTTATAGCTATCTATCTATCTATCTATTGCCTGACGCCGTGATCCCCGAAGGGGTGGCCACGAACGAACCGCCCCCATGCACCTCTGTCCCCAGTCAGTCGACGCCCCTCCCCCCAACCAGCACCGCCTTCGTTCATGTACTTCCTCACTCCATCCTTCCACCTCATATTCGGTCTACCTCTCCCCCTCTGTCCCTCCACCTCGCTCTCGTACACCCTCTTAGTCATTCTCTCGCTTTCCATACGTTCCATATGGCCGAACCATCTCAAGTTGTTCCTTTTCACACTTTCCAGCACATCTACCTCCACACCACACCTCCTTCTTACTTCCTCATTAGTCTGTCTATCCCTCCATGTAACTCCGCACGCACTCCTTAAGTAATTCATTTCCACTGCTCTCACTCTTGGTCTGAGTCTCTCAACCAACGTCCATGCTTCGCTTCCGTAAGTCAGTGTCGGGATTACCACACACATATTTATTTATAGCTACAACTAGTAATAAGTTGGGTACGTGTTAAAGGGGCCTATCTCGTTTTGTTTTTTCTCTCTCCCCCTCTCTCTCTGGGTTGTATCCATTCGACCCCATTCAGCCTACTGTTTTAGGATGTATATCCCCATACAGTTGTTGATTTTTTCCTGGCGAGTGGTAGCGAGCCAGCATATTTAAAAAAAAAAAAAAATGGACAGCAGGCTAAATTTTTACATTTTTCGATAGAAAAATTTCTCCGGCAAAGCCGGATTTCTCCATACCAATGCTGGCTCGCTATCGCTCACCAGGAAGAAATCAACACCTGGATGGGGATAAACGTCTTAAAACAGTAGGCTGAATGGGGCCGAATGGATACAAGCCAGAGAAAGAGAAAAGGAGAGAAAAATAAACAGGTGACCCCTTATATCTAAAACACCTGGTAGCGATAATATAACTCCGACTCTTGGAAAGGTATAGCATTATAGGCAAGCTACTGTGCAAGATCACCGAACAATTTTGAGTGACTTTAATCCATTTTTTTTTTTTCAAATATTATGCGGTTATGTTAACTTGAAATATGTGAAATAAAAGATAAGTCACCTCCGAGAATACTTCCCAGAAAGAAGTCATATCTGATTTTGATATTCTACTGTAGATGTATTTGTAAATTATAATGTAAAACTTGCAAAATAAACAAACCAAAACTGGGACGACACACGATAAATGCAAAAGAACTAATCAAAATCGCTGTGTGGAAATACTAACGCTTTTAATAAAATCTTAATAAATAAAGGTCAATGTTTGTCTGTCTGTTTGTCAGTTACCCGACCTTTATTACTAAACTCCTCCCACAGTTTTGGTGCCAGGTGGGAGTGTGGGGCACCGTTGGAAAGCCCAGGCTTTGGAGATGGTTTTAGGCGAGTTTAGTGGAAATCAGAGACACTTTTGTTTAATAAAATTTTCGACAGAACTTATGTAGTATACGGAAGCGAAAAAAAAATCGGAAAAAATGGCGGCAGAAGGAGGCCTCCGATCGAAAAGGTGTATGGAACGAAAGTTGTTCGCAGCTCCCCAAAATGGGGGTACGGATGAGGTCAGATCCAAAATCGGAGGTCATTTAGCGGCCGAAATCGAGGTCGCCGTTTAATGAGGCACAGGGAGGTCGAGGCCGGTGATTATGGTAGTAGTAGTATTGTGATGATTGTGGTAGTAGTGATTGATGATGGTGATTATGGTAGTAGAATTTAAACCCGGGCAACGCCGGGTACCCCTCCTAGTATAAGATAAATAAAAGATAAGTCACCTCCGAGAATACTACCCAGAAAGAAGTCATATCTGATTTTAATATTCTTGTAACAAGCTACTGTAGATGTATTTGTAAATATCATGTTATGTCATGGAAAATTATCACTAAAAGCCTATTTACATTAGACGATGATTAGCACAAATAACACATGACAAACAAATAAGTATTATTAATTTGATCCACCGGGTATTTAATTACAGTACTGTTCATATTTCTATTTTGCTGATAATGTACCACTGTAATAAAAATGCATGAAGATACAGTAAAAGAAGTGATATGTAAAGACAAAAGAAATTTAAAAATTAACCATAATATATAACATTAGAATCATGAGAGAGCAAGCATAAACATATATATATATATATATATATATATATATATATATATATATAGTGTATATATATATATGTTGAGAGAGAGAGAGAGAGAGAGAGAGAGAGAGAGAGAGAGAGAGAGAGAGAGAGAGAGAGAGAGAGAGCTAAGGTTAACCAATGCACTTAAAAGATTTGATGCTGCAGCGATTAACACTAAACAGGTCAAATAATTTAAAAATGCAAAGAAGTTATCCAATACATTAAGGCAGCCCACCTCGCTTTTTTTTCTCTTTCTCGCCCTCTCTCTTTGGCTTGTATCCATTCGGCCCCATTCAGCCTACTGTTTTAAGACGTTTACCCCCATGCAGGTGTCAATATTTTCCTGGCGAGCGGCAGCGAGCCAGCATATATATATTTTTGTTTTGACAGCAAGCTAAATTTGTACATTTTTGGATAGAAAAAATTCTCCGGCGAAGCCGGATTTCTCCATACAATGCTGGCTCGCTATCGTTCGCCAGGAAGAAATCAACACCTGGATGGGGATAAACGTCTTAAAACAGTTGGCTGAATGAGGCTGAATGGATACAAGCCAGGGAAAGAGAGAAAAGGAGAGGAAGATAAAAAAAAAGCCGGTGACCCCCCCTTAAATAAACAAAGCCCGCAGCCGTATAAGGAGGACATATCAAAGAAATACAATGGCTGTCATGAGATATTGTAAGAAATAACTGTTCTTCTAACCTCCTCTCTCTCCTATGATTCCTCACCCCCTCTGAAGCTGCTTCGATAAGTAAATAAATAATAAAGTGAATATAGAGCTGAGAAATAAATAAAAGGCATAGTAATACTCTTCCCTAAAAAAAACAGAATAGTACGTTGAATAATAAAACCCAACTTCTAGAATTACGCTTCACTCCATTAAGGCGGGTGACCTGCTCTTTGTTATTTCTGTCCTTTTCTCTCTTTCTCTGACTTGTATCCATTCGGCCCCATTCAGCCAACTATTTTAAGACGTTTATTCCCATTTAGGTGTCGATTTCTTGCTGGCGAGCGATAGCGAGCCACCATTATATGAAGAAATCCGGCTTCGCCGGAGACATTTTTCTATCGAAAAATGTACAAATTTAGCCTGCTGTCAAACAAAAATAAAAAATATGCTGGCTCGCTACCGCTCACCAGTAAAAAATTGACACCTGGATGGGGATAAACATCTTAAAACAGTAGGCTGAATGGGGCCAAATGGATACAAGCCAGAGAAAGATAGAAAAGGACAGAACAAAAACAGGTGACCCCCCTTAAACATATCGTACCTGTAAAATACTGCAACGTAACATTACTACCACATATCATTGAAGTGATATATTGAACACTACATAAAACTACTAAATGCCAGGATATCCTCACCATTTGATGTTTCCGAGAGCTTCTCTATCACATACTGCGCTTCTACTGCATCCTGGAAAAGGTAAAGTACTCAAACAAATGACACTTATATCAAATACAAATGACACTTACATCAAATACAAATGACACTTATATCAAATACAAATGACACTTATATCAAATACAAATGACACTTACATCAAATACAAATGACACTTACATCAAATACAAATGACACTTATATCAAATACAAATGACACTTATATCCAATACAAATGACACTTATATCCAATACAAATGACACTTATATCCAATACAAATGACACTTATATCCAATACAAATGACACTTATATCCAATACAAATGACACTTATATCAAATACAAATGACACTTATATCAAATACAAATGACACTTATATCAAATACAAATGACACTTATATCAAATACAAATGACACTTATATCCAATACAAATGACACTTATATCAAATACAAATGACACCTATATCAAATACAAATGAAACTTATATCAAATACAAATGACACTTATATCAAATACAAATGACACTTATATCAAATACAAATGACCCTTATATCAAATACAAATGACACTTATATCCAATACAAATGACACTTATATCCAATACAAATGACACCTATATCAAATACAAATGAAACTTATATCAAATACAAATGACACTTATATCAAATACAAATGACACTTATATCAAATACAAATGACACTTATATCAAATACAAATGACACTTATATCCAATACAAATGACACTTATATCAAATACAAATGACACTTATATCAAATACAAATGACACCTATATCAAATACAAATGAAACTTATATCAAATACAAATGACACTTATATCAAATACAAATGACACTTATATCAAATACAAATGACACTTATATCAAATACAAATGACACTTATATCAAATACAATCAGCATACAACCATTTGAATCTATATCCATGATGATGATGATGATAAATATTTTATACTAGCCTACTGAGCCAGAGGCCACTTATAAGGCTAGGAGACCAAGTATGGGAAGCGGAGATGCGGAGATGCATGGGTAGGTCAGTTATAACTCATGGAAAACATGTATGGCTTGAAGATAGGAACGGAGCAGTGCAAAGGTAATAATAATAATAATAATAATAAGCATGTTACTTATTTCTCATAAGCGCCAATTTTTCCGAAGAATTCACTAGCGCTCGGAAAGAGAAAGAAAAAAGAACCAAATCAATGCATCAAAAGAAGGCTTATATACAACACACATTTTACAATCACTAGCAGTGGCAAAATAGCCTAAACTCTATAGCCATCTGTCATGACACCTCTCTCTCAAGATCATAGCTTCTCTCAAAGAGAAAAGTCTTAAGTTGTCTCTTGAAGTATTCAACAGAACTCAGTTGTCTCATGGACAGCGGCAACCTGTTATACAACCTCGGAGCCATGTAGGAGAATGACCTCTCAAAGAAAGAAGACTGCTGGAAAGCCCTTGGTTCATCAAGACGAAAAGGGTCATTGTCATGACGCACAACTACACCATGGTATGCCGGTGGGCGCCTGAGCAGCTCCGCAAGGTACCTAGGCTCACCAAATTTGAGAACCTTAAAAGTCACCAAACACAACTTAAATTCTATTCTTGCTCTTACTGGCAGCCAGTGCAGTTCTATGTGAAGAGATGTAGTAGGAGTTCTAGGTGGAACACCAAAAATTAGTCTTGCGGCCCTGTTAAGAACAGACTGAACTTTCTTTAAAATATTATTTGGAAGACCCACCAACAGGGCATTGCAATAATCAACACGAGGAGAAGACCAATGAGTGAACCAACGTCAGGAGGGCAACGTCTGGTTATAAACGGCTTCACCAAATAGAGATTTCTGATGTGCAAGTAACAACTTTTAACTATCTGGTTTACATGCTCTTTGAAATCTAATCGGGAGTTCACATATAACACCCAGATTTCGAACAGGAGTTAGCCGGTCTCAGCTGAGATCCACCCACATTAGGGAGTCACAAAGCAATTTGGGAAGGGAACGGTTTCTGGAGATAACGCAAACGTTTCATAACGAAAGTTACGGCATTCGCATAATAATATGGGGAAATTGTAATGAATCTATATCCAAAGGTGATAACACAGTGCTAATAGAAGTGTAGATTCCATGTTGTTTATAAATTGAAACTTTGATGGTCAGTATTCTAGCATAATACTGTAATAACTGTCTTCGTGGTGCGATGCATAAGGTGTTGATTTGCGGTGTGAGCGTCCTGGATTCGAATCCACGGACTGCCACATGTGTTTGTAAATTTCATTAATGGATTTTAGGAGTATAGTTGGTTGTTGGAAGGAACATAATAAATAATAAAGATAACAAAATACAGTAATACTATAATAATCAAATTCATCTTCTTAATAAGAGTAAATCATTAAAAATCCCAACTTGCTTACATTTTCAAGGGCTCTTCATCCTCGCTTGTCTCCATGCGGCTCTTTCTCCGCCTCTGCTCTTCTCTTATCAGCGGGAGAGAGAGTTGGTGGTCGCCCACGTCCCTCTGGTTCTCTGGACTGAGCCTCGCCTCTCTGCCTTGGCCGTCCGCACTATACCACTCTCATTACTCGGTCTGTAAACATTCCATTCAGTTCATAATCAGTATCTAAAATATACATTACAGTTTTGTTAACAGAAATCAGACCAATATTTAAAAATGTTTTGAGATTGATTGCATCATGTAAAGATATCTGTATTTCTTCTTATACATATTCCGCCAGTATGCATTAAACGGGAGTTATTTAGTTTGTTCCCTAGACCTCTCCATCAAGCTTAAAATTACACCCTTTTGAGTCCCTTTCCAGATAAATTTGTACATTTTCGAAGAATGTCCCAGCCGAAGGCCGGTTCCTCTTAAATTACAGGCTCGCTATCGCTTGCCAGGATAAAATCGACACCTGAATTGCACAAAAGGTCTTAATATGGGGTGAAAAGTTGTTAAAATCGCTAAACTAATGGGGCAAACGTTTTATATCAAAAGCAATGGGGCTAAACATGAGGGAGGAAAGGAGTCAAGAACAAAAATATCCCTCAAGTGGAGATCTCCCCTTAACTAACAAAATACAGTGCACACTATACCAAGTTACTCTATCAACTCTGCTCTTGTTGGTCCCTCTCTCGCTATGGCGCTGCATATCGACTCCAGCCATAATTATACAAAATACGCTCAAGTATTCGGGTGATATCCTCTTTAACTATCCATGTCTCATACTGTACCATAAAGCATCACAAACCTTGCACCACCATGGAAAACATTCCTATTGATTAACTGAGTGTGATACAAACTTACCTTTCTGCTGTCCGTGAGTCCATCCATAATGTCGTGGTCAGAGTATGTGCGGTTGTGGTACCCCTGTAGGTCGTCGCCTCCAGAGACCCCAAAACTGGAGAGCAAGGGTCATCCGCCATCTGCTCCATGTCTTCCAACCGGGAAAGATTGGCCAGCTGCTCTGGGGTCATGCTGGCCACACGACGGTCTACACATTACCACACAATGAGAAGAGTTACCATATGAAAAGCTTAGGCCTATCATGGGAATTCTGTTTAGCTATAAGAACAGATAAGGGATCTACTGTATCTGTCAATAAGGAGGAAGCATTCAAACGATACTATTGGCTTCAAACTCAAGAATCTCGTATACTTTTTTTTGCTTCTGCCCGAAAATCAAGCCAAATCTGTTATTCGACTCGCTAAAAACACTTTCATCCATAATAAATGTTCTGAAATTTCAAACTCTAGCTCTTCCCAAGCTTTCTGGTATCTAGCCAAAAACCTCTCCAACAATTCAACTTCCTCGTCTTTCCCTTCTCTTTTCCACATGGCGGCACTACCGCCACGTCTTCCTCTGACAAAGCTGAACTCTTTGTTAAAAACTCCACCTTTGATGATTCCGGTGCTGTTCCTCCCTCTCTTACTTATGCCTACTATCATAATCTCTTCTAAGGATGTACTTTCTGCCCTCTCTGGGGGACCGTACCGGACCGGATGGCGTTCCTTCTGTTGTACTGTACTCAAAAACTATTCTTCCATGCTGACTCCCTGCCTAGGCAAAATCTTTCCCATCTGTCTTTCCTCTAACGTCTTTCTTTCTTGCTGGAAGTTTGCCCTCATTCAACCTGTCCTTAAGATGGGCGACTGTTCTCAACCCTCCATCTATCGTCCAATTGCTCAAGTTACTGTTCAAATTAATATAACTGACTCATTAATTATTATGTTCCTTCCAACAACCAACTCTACTCCTAAAATCGATTAATGAAATTTACAAACACATGTGGCAGTCCGTGGATTCGAACCCAGGATGCTCACACCGAAAATCAACACCTTATGCATCGCACCAAAAGAGACATGCAACGGAAGGAGAATTAGAATAACTGTCTTGATAGCGTAATGCATAAGTGCGCGGAACTTCGGTGCGAGTATCCTAGGTTCGAGTCCTTGGAGTGCCACATGTATTTGTTGATTTCATTAATTGAGTTTAGAAGTGAAGTTGGTTGGTGGACAAATATAATACAGTATACAGTATACAGTATACAGTATACAGTATACAGTATACAGTATACAGTATACAGTGTGGGAGGTCAGTAACAAACTACAAAACTAGGTAGAGCTAAATTGGAGACAGACCTTTTTTTTTTTTTATCTTTCTCTCCTTTTCTCTCTTTCCCTGGCTTGTATTCATTCGGCCCCATTCAGCCAACTGTTTAAAGACGTTTCCCCCCACCCAGGTGTCGTTTTCTTCCTGGCGAGCGATAGCGAGCCAGCATTGTATGGAGAAATTTGGCTTCGCCGGAGACATTTTTCTATCGAAAAAATTTACAAATTTAGCTTGCTGTCAAAACAATATATATATATGCTGGCGAGCGGTGTATTGGACACCTGGATGGGGGTAAAACGTTTAAAAACAGTAGGCTGAATGGGGCCGAATTGATACAAGCCAAAGAGAGAGGGAGAGAAAGAGAAAAAAAGTGAGGTGGGCTCCCTTAACTGTGTAAGTTGATCAAGGTCATCCACACTAAACTAGCATTGTCAACAAAATAAATATCAAAGGAATAAATATCAAAGGAAGTCAATGTATTTTATGACTGTTGCTATCATATATTACAGTAAATCCAATTAACTGAAACAGAGAACGAGAAACTATGATTAACAACGAACATAATTAAAACTAACATAAATTTGAATATAAAACATCTATATCATTGTATTATCTACATCATATATACTCAACTACAGAACTTTGGGCACTTTTCTACACAATTCACAGCAATATACAAACTAATTAAACAAAAAAGTATACAAGGAGGAATAACGGTTGATGTACACAAGGGCTTTTCCCGGCAACTTTAGATCAGCAACTATATTCTGGCAATATTTTCAGACAATTTTTCACTGGAATCATAATCTAGACTGATGATAGATTATCATAGGTGACAATTTTCTTAAAAAATACATTTTAGAAACTGCAAAATCAGAGTTGTGGAAAAGTGTTGCGGGAAAATGTGCTTGTGTATATCCCCCTAAAGTAAGCACCCACCTTCGTCTTCTTTCATCTTGGCTACCTCGTCTTGACTCAGGAAGGCGAATTTCTTGTTCTCTGTAAGAAGCAGAGTCATGCAAGGTCAACACTCATCATGCCACACTTCTAGGGAAACCTTTCACCATAACCACACTACTTCACTATCTCACCTCTAGGAACCATGTGGTAGTGTTGGAGGCAATAACTGCTCCCAAATACAGTACCATACAGCCTTACTGTCTTCTTCTGATAATATGATATTTAGGGTAATCTGAGCTCAAGATAATATTAGCTCTTCATCTCAATGTTAGGCAGACATACAGGTATCTTTTCGTCGTAAATGTGGAATTGATAAGAACTAAATAAAGTACTTGTATAAGTAATAATTGATGTTACACTTTTATTATCAACTGCAATATTCAATCTGTTCTCAATTCTCAATTAATAATATTTCCAGTGAGAGTTTGGCGAGTGTAGTGAGGTTTTGGTGAATATGTGAAGTGAAACACACCTGGTGGCGAGGCAGCACAGGCTGGTGACACTCTATAGTCTTACCCACTCATCACCTACCATATACAAAGGAAAACACAGGCAATCCCTTACTAGGCCTCTAATTTACACCACTTACAAACTTTCTCAACGATAGAGGTTTAGGCTGACACTTTAGTAATTTACTGTAAAGGTTTCCAGCCACACTATAGTCTATTCGCTGTAAGTAGGCGAAAAAAATCATGACCTCTAACCTCTGTAACTCCAAAAGGGCTAGAGCCAATTGGCTGTAAATTTCCACACCTATTCCCTGGCTGACTCTTCCCAAATGGTAGAATTATAAGCTCGATTACTCTGGTCGTTTATTAGTTAACAGAGGTTTGAGGTCATGATTTCTCGCCTACTTACAGCGAATAAGACTATAGCATGAGTAGTCTGTGTATATCCATTGATGATTAAACAGGGGGCCATTGCTGCTCTGGAGGAATAGTCAGTGCACTGCTAGCCTATGAGGCAGAATTAATTATAGCCAAATGCCTTTTCAAATAAAGTTAATTAGGTTAATTATATGGTTAGTCACCTATTATTGTCAAAATGGTATACTGTACAAGTATTTTCTTTATCAATAATTAATTAATCCAATTATTAATTCATTATTCTCCAAATAACAATAAAACAACATACTATATTTGTATTTCAATTATTTGGGGGGATGGGGGAGGAATAGAAACACCTACTTATTATTAACCACAAGTAGGAATTACCATACAAGTCAAATTCAATTAAAATGTAAAACTTCCAAACAAAGTCAACCAAAACTGGGACAAAGACAATATAAAGTCAAAACAACATAAACAAATCGCTATGTGGAAACAACGCTTACTAAAATAAAATTTATGAAATAAAATAACACAATCCACCACATAGGGTGTACACTGGCTCAGAGTCAGAAGTAACATCTATCATCCTGATTTGGGTGGATTGATTTGGGTGGATTACATTGCTAGACAGTGGGGGTGGTGTTTTATTAGTCATAAAAATGAGAGGATAAAGTTCCTATCGATTCTGGTTCTATCCGAGGGTCTTTCAGATGCGAAAACAAAGTGGAGGTAAGAAACATTATTGCAGAGAGGGAGGCCTGTGGCTATATAGAGTGTCACGTTATATAAATGTAGAGCAAGCATCTCACACATCAAATCTACATCACTAACAATATTCACACAGAATAATATTACTACAAACAACAATAACTCAATTGCAAATTCCACTCCACACCAAAATAACACAAACTTGCTAAGAGAGTACTGTATGTGAAAATGATCAAGATCACATCTCTTTCATCTTTGAGTATTTAACCCTCTGATGATCGATGGCGCAGTTCTTTTGTTTTCTGGCTACTATTAGATTATAATATTCAGATTAAGAAGGGTATATGGAAGTCAGGGGGTTGATTGAGATAGTATTTACCTTTAAAAATCCCACAGATCCTTCCTAAGCTACATCAAATCGTCTAATGATAGGCAAAATAAAACTGCTAAAACGCGTCAGAGCTTCAAGGGGTTAAGCTGCAGAAGTAGTTAATGTACTGTCAGACACTACTACACTATGATGCAATTAGTACTTTGTATCATATATACAAAAATACAGGGTAAATATATGGCATAATCCATACAATGAATATAGTAATTATCACACAAAATATCAGGCATAAGAGAACACATCTATAAATGGTGTCACACAAGTCAGCTTAGCGTAAAATTGTATCAGTCCTGGAATATGCTACTAGTTTCCTGATAAATATGAGATTAACCCATGAAGCCTGGGTGTTATTTGTAAAGGATAGAGATCTTTTTCGTGTTTTAACCGCAGGTGATTGAAAGCTTTGTTTGTCAAGGCGTACGCAGTGCCAACACACACCAACCACGCTCAGGTTGTCTTTGTTCTGCCTCCGACTTGGAAGCACGTCTGTCTACAAGTTCCGCAGCGTCCGAACCCATGCACCCGCAAGCACTGTACACTGACTTACGAATGGTTACAATAGTAAAATTAATCAATATACATGACAGTATTACAATAATGACAAATACAGCTGTGATTAGTGAATATTATCGCCAACCTGAAGCAATGCGAGTTGCGAGAGAAATAGTGCGTACAAAGTTACCTCTATTAAACACATCATGACAAAACAAAACCACTTGATTTAGAGGGTTTCTAGTCTTCAACAGTGTCCAGACGAAGGTGTATGCTACAATCGGACATATTATTCATGCCGCATAACCCATTCCATTGCGAATATATTAAGAGTTGAAAAACATGAAAAAGACGGCAAAAAAATAAATAAATAAAAAAAAATAGGAGAGAGGAGGCGCGAAAGTTCAAACCCGGCTGGGCTCCATGGATTAAAGTTGTTTCTATTTTTTGTTTTCCCAGACACCGTAATTCCCGAGAAGGGGTGACCATGAACATTAGGCGTTTGTCACAAATTGCTAGGTCAAGTTGCCTGGGCTTGACATCTACCAATAACATTTTGACAGTGCAGGCTCAATCCGCCGACCCTTTGATCAGCAGCTGACCTTCTACTGAGTATGCCATGGATCGCGACATTGTTAAATAAGGGCAAGAGCTGTGTTGGGATATAGTTGAATATCATCCAACAACAGCCACAGTATACTTTTACTCTATGACTGATACAATTTACTGTTAAAAGCACTCGTTGACCAAATGCACACACTGATAAAAAAGCCCCAAATATGAACACGACACACAACATGCAAGATGTTATTAAGGTTGTGTGTTATACTCTACCATACAGTACTAGCTACAAGTGCAAGAGGATATCGGCCAATACACTGTAACTAGGAATGCATACAACTATAATACACATAAAAACAGTAAAATCTCATTAACAAAAACTGTATAGAGAAAATGTCTATGTGTATGTCTTGATGTAAAGTTCTGATTTAACGTAAACACATTTCTGTTTATACGAAACAACAAAAATAACAATTTTTGGTTTTCAACATAATCAAACACATTTTTGGGTTATAACGTTAAAAAAGGGGAGGCATATTTAATTTGGTGCAAACAAGAAAGGATAAATTTTTGGGGTTTTCATAAATCACAGGGGTCTTCTGTTAGTGTTTTTGGAAATGATTATGACATTTAACCGGTCAGGGCCCAAAACAATGAAAGTAACATTTGCTTAACCAAGTTAGGCAGGCAAGATTAGGGAAGGTGCTTCATTAAAGTAAAAAACCCCAATACAAACATTTTGTGGTTTAACGTTAAAAAGAAAAACACAATTTGTGGTTTACTGTAAACATACAAAATTTCTTGTCAACTAACGTAAACCAAAGCAAAACACAGTTTGTGGGGTTGTTTAAAATAAAAAACCTGTCAACAAAGTTTTGGGGTTTGGTACGTTAAACACAACACATATTTTACTGTATTTATAATGTCACCTTAAAAAAATCTCTCAGGTACAATTTTATTATGATAAAAAAAAACTATACACAGACGGTCAATCAACGTTGAGAAGGCCTTAAGCCCCTCCATGGACTTGGAACTGGGACTTCAGGGGAACTTGAGGTCTTCTACTTAATCCCCAAAGGTTGTAGAGTCAACGGGTCTGGCCTGCAGCTCCGGGGGTAGAGGAGGGGCTCAAAAAAAACACTGAGTTCCCTGGTCAAGTCCATGAGGGAGTATGGGCTTAGCTCTCTAGTTGGTTTGACAGTGGTCCAAAATCATTTCCCATTTCCCAAAAATGTGATTCATCGGATCTCAGCAATGTTTTAGGATGATAGTATTGGTTATGGTGATTCTCAGGGAAAAATTTCTGTATTAATTCTTTTTGGTTAGTACATACTGGAACAAAAGGGAAAATTATAAAATTAAAAATTCCATGGTCAAGACTTTTGTTCCCGGTTGACATGAAAAAATACAGTTTAAAGGGTGGCTTGTGTTTAATGAGGGAACTTGACGTTCATGAGGAGGAACACATCAGGAATATACAAAGTAAAAAATCAAGTACCCCATACTCGATGGGGGGACTTGGCCCTTTGGGAGGGCCCTCTTCTATGCCTTCTTTCATTTCGTCGTTCAACAAGGAAACTTTCAATTCGGTTCCCTTCATGGTCATCTTCTTCACATCCCTTATTGGTGCTCCTCGGTCATGTTGTAGGGCAACCAGTTCATTATTAGAAAAAAAACTATCCCCACAAAAAAAAAACGGCATGTTGATTTGGGACATGTTAAAGTCCACAGTTTTAAAGAAAAATAGTTTGTTAGAAATTGTTTTTATTATGGGAAAAAAAACAACTTTGGGAGACCATAATAATAAAACTGAAGAAGAAAATCTGGTATATTGGTTTAAGAGGTTTCAAACAAAACCATAAAGTGCATTACTATGAGGAGATTATTGTGACAGCGGAGAGACAAGAAACCCAAAAGCTAAGTACAAAAAACACGTAACCTACTTAACTACTGACTCTTCGCAGTTGTCCGCACCCAACCCACCCCCCCGAGCCCCCCATTTCCCACAATTTATCATTAGTTAATACTTAAACTGTAACCCGTAATAAAACATATTGGACTTAAAAAATTTCCAAAAGGATATAAAAAAAAAAAGCCAGAGGAAGTAGGAGAAGTAGAAGGGAATACTAAACGAAAATCACCAAAAACATGGAGGAAATTGCCAAATCAAAGTATCCAAATATGAAGAGGGGGGGGGGGGACTTGTTAATTATGGTCTGGATTAGAGGAACCGGAGCCGAACAAAAAAAGATAGTTTGTGGAATAAGAAAATGCCATACTATAATTTACCATAGAAAAGGACATTCATTCCTAAATACAGTAGCACAATTAAATACAGAAGGAAAGTACATAACACACTAGTAAATGAGAAAAATCAAAAAGCCATTAACAGTACAAATGGTTAAGAGAACTACTACTTGGTTTCTAATTCCAGGGGGCCACATATAAGGAAAATAAACAACATTTACTGTTTACAGCTACAGTACAAGGAAGAGAAAGAAACAACACCCCCACTTTTTAAAAACAATAACCATGGGTACAGTCTCGGGGCAAATAATTTTCATATTGAAAACCCAGGCATTATGAAAAAAACTTTACATTCCGCGAGGAAAGGAGGAAAGCCTCTATACCACCAACGATTTGGGATTGAAAAGCAGGATACAGTATTAATCAGGTACCTGTCTCAGAGGTCGGAGCCATTTTTTCCCCAGGCAAAATAAAAAAATTAAAAAAAAAAAATAAAAAAATAAAATAAAAAAATACAAAACAAATAGAAAAGTGGGGATATGAGGCCCTTTAAAATAAATAGATAGATAAGACTATATACTTGAGCATAGCTTCGTAAGAGGTGAATACAATGTGTCGGTGGATTAGCTATCTCATTTAGCCTTGGCTAAGAAAAAACCTGTTTAATGGGAAGGAAAAACCTAAATAGAAGTCAAACATTTTCCTTGCAAGCAAAATAGTTTCTTTGGCATGTTGGTGTTTGGAGGGTCGGTGAACAGGAAATGGCTTCCAAGCTGTAAAAACACAC
>CM064564.1:6302288-6508601 GCA_032716605.1 Paralithodes platypus | reverse complement strand
TAAACTCGTGTAACACTCTTTGGTGATTCGTGCTTTTCGTCATCATTTCGACGTTGACGAAGCAACACGTGTCTACACACAACAACACGTATGTAACACACATGCAACACGTATCAACAAGAGTAGAAAGCACGAATGTGAGTGCCAAAATTTGGTGCCCCCATGATGCCAGAGTTTACACGATTCAAACACAAGTGAAAACACGAGTAAACAAGAGTAAACACGATCCACTGAGAAAAAAACACGAGTGTAACACGAAAAAGCAAGTGTCATTTGAAATACCGTTATTTCAAAAATGTAGGAAGAATCAACGAGAGTTTACACGGATGTAACACGAGTCAACACGTGTGCAACAGAGATCCAACGAGAGTCAACGCGTTGTCTTTCGTGTTGATCCGTATAAAAATTGTGTTGATCCGTGTAACAATCGCGTTGACTCGTCCATACTTTTTGTTTACGTGCCCTGGAATGTGGCCATTATTTTTCAAATTTTTGACACTCGTGTTGGGTTCGTGTTACACTCGTTTTGACTCTCAGCTACTCGTACAGACTCTTGCATGAACACGTGTTGACTCGTATTGAATCGAGTTAACTCGTGTTACACTCTCCTTGACTCGGGAACAATTGCTACTCGCGGCCGACTCAGCCTCCAGCGACGGCGATAATCGACGAGTGTGACTCGTGTTGGACTCACGCACCGACTCGGCTATGTGTGAACCAGCCTTTAACCACGGTGATCGACATATGTAAACATTACGGCGGCGGTGTCGGCGTCGGACACTTGCGATAATGTTCCTGTCTATTTTGAATGCCATTGGATACAATAATATGTTGAGGGGGGGCTTTGCCCCCATGACGTGTTGTCATCATCATATATATTGCCAGTAGGGGGCAAACAACCAAAAAAATTGCCGCAAAGCCCTCCCCTCAACATATTATTGTATCCAATGGCAGTCAAAATAGACGGGAACATGATGGCAAGCTTCCGTCGCCGCTCTACGCAGTGTAAACAATGGTGGCGGTATGCCCGAACTCTACATTCTACCCGGCTAGGCCTATATTATAGGCTACAATAAATAAGTAGGCTAGGCTATTTTTTCTATAGGCTATGCCTAGTCTAATATTACAATTTAAGGTAGAATTCAAGTTGACTACAGCAGGACTTACCCTTGACCAGGTATAGGCTATCCTAGTGTTTAATAGGCCTATACCCCTTTGAAAGGATATTAGCCTAGTCTAACCTAACAACCTTACCTAACCTATTATAGTAGGCTATTATGGGTGGGGGCTGCTGCCCCCACACCCCAATTTTTGGTGTATTTGTCTATTTTGTCTGTGAAGTGGGAATTTTTTCAATTTGTCGATAACGAAAATCCTCCATGCGGACTATAGCTTATGGAGAAAAATATGGCGAATCTATTGTTGCCTATTATCTCTAATAAATTGTTTCTCATAATGCTGCAGTAGTGTCGTTTAAAATACCAACCATATAATTGTGTGCCTTTAAAAATGACCTAAATTAGGCTATAGGCTACTGGAAGATTAGAAGAATCTTTAAGAAAGACTAGGTTAGGGTTATTGTCGTGCCAAAGCTAGATTATAGCCTAAATATAAAAGGAAGTGAATAAAATGAAATATGCCGAAAAAAATTGACGTCAAAATAGACGCGAAGTTAACCGCGACGATCGCCCTATGTAAACATGACGACCGTACACCCGGTAACTACATCCATCCCATTAAAAGTTACTGTGAGACACCAAATATGTTGAGGGGGTCTCTGCGGCTCTGCACCCCACGTCGGCCCGTCACGTATTATGATGTACGGTAAGTCATCATCATCTGTGCTAATTCATAGGATCCCCAATTAAGGACAAAGTCAATCAACAGACGAAATAAGCTCCCAAATTACAATAACATAGCGGCCCGCCGTTTATGGGCGACTTTTTACACGTCATTTTAAATGTTACTTTCCTGCCCTGGTCTAGGCCTAATAGATTTTTCCAAAGAATCAAACTTAAATTAAAAGGAAGTAGCCTAGCCTACAGTTTATAGGAAGGCTATTCCAACATGCATTCCAGAACTTAGGCTAGCCTAGGCCTAGGCTATATGAAAATTTGTGGGTGGTCTGCCAAAAAAGAATCACTAGGCCTATTAGGCTATGGGTAGGCTAGTATGGGGTGCATTTTGCAAATTTTCTGAACTCTTAGGCCTAGGCTAGGCTAAATTAAAACTCACAAAATCTGAGTAAAACCAGCACTAGAATTTTGTCTTGTCTTGTCTTGGGGCAACCTCAGGCGAATACTCGCCCACTCCGGCCCTACCGTAGTCGCGGAGATCCTATGTCACTATTAAATTAGTTTATAGTTAAGGTTAAAATTCACCACCGTGTCACTTTCATTCTAGGTCATTCATAGAACCGTAACACTGTAAAGGCAACAACCCAATAGCAGGTCATCAGGTGGTGAACCAGAGACCTACAAACCACGGTACTAGGGCCAGAGCAATGTCTTGAAGCGAGGTGCCCTTATCAACCAACCCCAGACAATCCAGTAGGAGCTGTCGGAAGGAATCCATCTTTGAAGACAGAAAGGGACGCCCATCCACATGCTCAGTGACGGGACGAGGCGAGGCTTAAGAGGCATATGTAGGACGACCAGATGTAGGATGTGGAGGGGAAGAGGTACCGTACGACGATACATGGGATGCGGAGACTGCGGAGGGAAGAGCTTGTCAAAGTCATACGGTTCCTCAGGACCTCAACAATAACCGGGGGACGGCCGGTGCGGGCAATGGTCGATCGCCGTAGTTAATATAAGTTCGCGGTCGCGGAGATCCTATGTCACAATTAAATTAGTTTATAGTTAAGGTTAAAATTCACCACCGTGTCACTTTCATTCTAGGTCATTCGTAGAACCGTAACACTGTAAAGGCAACAACCCAATAGCAGGTCATCAGGTGGTGAACCAGAGACCTACAAACCACGGTACTAGGGCCAGAGCAATGTCTTGAAGCGAGGTGCCCTTATCAACCAACCCCAGACAATCCAGTAGGAGCTGTCGGAAGGAATCCATCTTTGAAGCCAGAAAGGGACGCCCATCCACATGCTCAGTGACGGGACGAGGCGAGGCTTAGGAGGCATATGTAGAACGACCAGATGTAGGATGTGGAGGGGAAGGGGTACCGTACGACGATACATGGGATGCGGAGACAGCGGAGGGAAGAGCTCGTCAAAGTCATACGGTTCCTCAGGACCTCAACAATAACCGGGGGACGGCCGGTGCGGGCAATGGTCGATCGCCGTAGTTAATATAAGTTCGCGTCTATTTTGACGGCGATTTTTGTTGTAGTTAGGCTAGGCCTAGGCTATTTGCCCCCTGCTGGCAATATATATGATGATGACAATATGTCATGGGGGGCGATTGACCCCCTCAACATATTATTGTATCCAACGATCTCTAACCTCTGTATCTCAAAAAGGGCTAGAGCAAATTGGCTGTAAATTTCCACATCTAGGCTATTCCTTGACAGATTTGCTCCCTCCAATTAATATTTATTAGCATAAATTCAGCCTAGTTTAGCCTATCAAACAAAAACTAACATTTGTTTAGCCTAGGCCTACATATAAAAAGAAAAACCCACTCATACTGCAATTATAAGCATAAATATGAGTATCTAAGTTACAAAGCAAATGTTTTTGTATAGCCTAAAATAAACCATAAAATTGTCATCTTTCAACTGTTGAGGTCATAAATATAAAAAAATCTAATACATTAGGAAAAAATGCGTTAAGAGTTGTGTTAGCGGGTCTATCGACCCCTTTATTTACGTAGTCGCACGCTCGCAGTTACATTCGCGTCTAATTTGACTGTGGTTATTTGCCCCTGCTGGTGATATAGATGATGATGACAATAAGTCATAGGGGGATAAAGCCCCTTCAACCCATTATTGTATCTCACGGCCAGGCGTTGGGTAAATTGTTTTGTTACCGGCCGGCGGATTGCGGGTGGCTTTACCAAGTTTACCCCAGCAGTTAAATTAGAAGCGAATGTAGGCCTAACTGCGAGCGTGCGACTAGGCTATATAAACAAAGCTCTTGGTATGCCCACAACTACAACTCTTACCAAAACTGCAATTAGCCTATTTTTGTTTTGTTTTTTCAGTCTAGGCTAAAAATTGGTGAGGCTAGGCTAAATTATTTAGCTGCAATTAGCCTAGCCTATTTTTGTTTGTTCTTTCAGTCTAGGCTAAATTGTGGTAGGCTAGGTTAAATTCTTTAACATGTGTACTATTGTGTAGGCCTGTGCTTTCCAATAGAAGTAAAAATATGTAGCATAGCCTATTGCAATTTTACTAAAACCCAAGCCTACCTGAATATAGCCCTATGCAGAGCTCAAAAGCAAAAAAAAAAAAAAATATGTTGAGCAGTGAAATAAAATTAAGCTAGGCCTAGGCCTGGTTTCTCATAGGCCTAATAACCTAATGAAGTATACTATAGCCTAACCTAATTTAAGTTATTTAACAAAATACTAATAGGCCTACCCAGCCCTCCTCATGCATTATTTTCCATTGTAAAATAAGTTTGTGATACACTACGAAAGATTATTCAACATGGAATTTGAATGGAATAGAGAAGCTTAGCAACGAAAAGCCAATACTCCCCCCTCCCTGTGATTGTGCCAGCTTTTGTAAGCAGTGCAATAACTTAATGAAGGACAGAAAAGCTGCAGGATGCTCTGGCATTCTAGCCGAGATGATTAAGGCCTCAGGTGAGAAAGGAGTAGGTGTGTTCAATGAGCTAATTAACTTCATCATCAGAGAGGAAGTAATCTCTGATGAATGGCACAAAAGTATATTATATACTGTATACGAGCAAAGGGGACTCATTGGATAGGGAAAATTATAGGGGCCTGAAAATACTTGATCAAGTCATGAAGGTCTGTGAGAAAGTCTTTGAAGGTATGATATTGACGAAATGCAGTTTGGTTTCATGCTAGGACACGGCACAATCCAAGTCATGAAGGTATTTGTGTGATAATGAAGATGTATGAGGACTCACAAACGGCAGTGAGGGTGAAAGATGTACCGGTACTGAGTGATGAGTTTTCAGTTCGCGTCGGAGTCCACCAGGGCTCTGTGTTAATGAAGCCCTTTCCTCTTTTTTTTTATGGTTCTGGAGGCACTATCTGGTGATTTCAGAGTTGGGCTCCCCTGGGAACTGCTATAAGGGTCCTGAAAATGCTTGACTAAGTCATGAAGGTCTGTGAGAGAGTCTTAGAAGGTATGATAAGGGAAAGATACTGTATGTACTTAAAAGATAGGGATCTGATGTTGTGTTTGCAGACCGGGAGAAGGCCTTTGATAAGGTGGCCAGAGAAGTTGTGCAGTAGGCTAGGAGAAAACTTGGCGTTGAGGAGTGGCTGGTGCATGTGATAATGAAGATGTACGAGGACTCACGAATGGTAGTGAGGGTGAAAGGTGTACAGCTGAGTGAGGGACATATACAGTACTTCTTGTTGAGGATATAGGGTAGTGAAGCTGTGAAGCTTATGTCACCCTATCCGGGCAGAAAGGACCCCAGGGTGGAGAGGTTTCACAGGGAGGACGGGGACATCGTAGATTTCAGGGGAGGGCACCCATGCCCCGCAGTCGACGGATACGCCCCGCCAACCTCAGGAACTTCTTCGTTAGCAGGAGGACCTTGGATTGACATATACAGTACGGTACTAGATATTTGGTAAGGGTTAGCTTTATATCCCATGTACTGGTTACTAGGGACATATACTAGGTGTTAGGTGGAGGTTAGTTTTGTGTCCAAAGTACTGGGTACTAGGGACATATACTAGGTGTTACGTGAGGGTACTGAGTGATGAGTTTTCAGTTCGCGTCGGAGTCCAACAGGGAAGTGTGTTAATTAAGCCCTCTCCTCTTTTTTTATGGTTCTGGAGGCACTATCTAGTGATTTCAGAGTTAGGCTCCCCTTGCAACTGCTATAAGAGGCCTGAAAATGCTTGGCCAAGTCATGAAGGTCTGTGAGTGTGAGAGAGTCTTTGAAGGTATGATAACTTCATTGTAAGGCAGCTGCAGGAAAGATATCTAAGAGGTGTTTTTCCGGTCCCGTCTGAAGACCACCGTCGCAAGATCTACCCGAAAAACTGTTTTTCTGGTCCCGTCGCAAGCCCACCTTTAGCAAGCGAGACACCAATATTCTCTTGCGACGGCAAAAGAGCTCCGGAGCTGGGTTGACGGCAAGCTGAAACATCTCACTCAACTTTCTGTTTCTCCATTCTAATTTATTTTGGTATATTTGTTTATCCAAACATTATGTTATAATTTACTTGCCTATTATTAGGAAGTAGAGTAATAAAAGCCCACAGTAACGTATATCCAATTGTTGATAATAAATTAATGTGGGACAGTACGCTTGGCTAAATTTTGTCCACGAAACAACAACAAACCACAACTTTGACTAGGCCTAGGCTATGCTATTTACCGACTGTTTTTTCATATCAGAATTGCATTTATATAATCCTTATGATAATTAAATTGGCGGTGAATGTTATTCCGATGAAATGGAAGTTGTATAGCCTAGCCTATATATTTGTAAGATGTGTGCTGGCTTGGAGCAAGCCTGTGTTGTTTTTCCTGTCCTGTGATGATCTTGCGACGGCTCGGTTGAGACGGTGGTCTTGCGACGGGCCCGGAAAATCACGTCGCTACTGAAAGTAAGAAGTTGTGCAGTAGGCTAGGAGAAAATTTGGCGTAGAGGAGTGGCTGGTGCGTGTGATAATGAAGATGTATGAAGACTCACGAACGGTAGTGAGGGTGAATGGTGTACTGAGTGAGGGACATATGCTAGGTGAAGGTTAGTTTTGTATCCCACGTACTGGGTACTAGGGACATATACTAGGTGTTATATAAGGATTAGTATTGTATCCCAAATACTAGGTACTAGGGACATATACTAGGTGTTATGTGAGGGTTAGCTTGGTATCCCACGTACTGGGTACTAGGGACATATACTAGGTGTTACGTGAGGGTTAGTTTTGTATCCAACGTACTGGGTCTAGGGGGCGGCAGCCTCCACCCATAATACTAGGATAGGTTAGGTAAGGTTGTTAGGTTAGGCTAATGGGGATGGATGTAGTTTCCGAGTGTACGGTCGTCATGTTTACATTTGTCGATCGCCGTTGTTAACCTGCCCTTCCCTACCTATCATGTGTTGATTGGTTGTCCATCTTGATCTAATTCTTCAGGCCAGCCCTATTAGAGTATTTTGGGGGAACTCAGTGGTGTGGTTAAACTATTTGTAATATATATTTGTTTAAATATGTAAGATATGCAATAAATTATGTAAAATATATTGCTTTTACTTTATACCTATACTGTACATATAATTGTCATTATTAAGGAAATTCCATTGACTATTTACATCGCTAGGCCTAGCTTCCTTATTTCTATTAATTTCCTCCAGTTCACAATGAAACCTATTGCTAATTTCCTTGTTCTTCAGCAGCCGCGGCGGTGTCGGCGTTGGACGCTTGGGATAATGTTCCTGTCTATTTTGAATGCCATTCGATACAATAATATGTTGAAAGCCCCCCCTCACCCCCCCATGACATGTTATCATCATATATATTGCCAGTAGGGGGCAAACAACCAAAAAAATTGCCGCAAAGCCCTTCCCTCAACATATTATTGTATCCAATGGCAGTCAAAATAGACGGGAACATGATCGCAAGCGTGCACCGCCGCCGCCGCCGTCATGTTTACATGGTCGATCGCCGCAGTTTGGTTAGGCCTATTTTCCCCCCTCAACATATTATTGTATCCAATGGCATTCAAAATGGACGGGAACATGATGGCAAGCTTTCGTCGCCGCTCCACCGCCGTGTTTACATGTGTCGATCGCCGTGGTTAAGTTCGCGTCTATTTTGACGGCGATTTTTTTCGGTTAGGCCTATTTGCCCCCTGCTGGCAATATATAAGATGATGACAATATGTCATGAGGGGGGGGGCCTCAACAATGACCTCTAACCTCTGTATATCAAATAGGGCTAGAGCAAATTGGCTGCAAATTTCCACATCTAGGCTATTCCTTGACTGACTCTTCCCAAATGGTCGACATATAATAATTCACATATTAGCTTGATCACTCTAGGCCTAGTTGTTTTTTAGTTACAGAGGTTATAGCCTAGGTCATGATTTCTTGCCTACTTACAGCGAATAGACTAGGCCTATTGTAGATTGGTAAAATATTTGCTTAATAGGCCTAGGCTGTGCAATTGTCTCGATTTGACTAATTTTACCTAATTAGGCCTAAAGCAGCCTCAGTCTATTCCCAAACCCCAAACAGTATCCCATGTTAAGCCCTAGGCTAGGCCTAGGCCTAATCCCACTCTCAATAAAAATTCGAACTGATAAATTAGTACCTACCGGTAGCGCTGCCTAGGCTAGGCCTATATTTTTCTTGAATAGATATAGAAAATGGTTTAAAGGAAAGAGCATCCTATATTATGTTCAAATAATATGTAATAGCACTGTGTATGGTTGTATTACATTTAAATAGTGATAGATGTGTATATTAATGGGATAAATACTCCGAAGTTCGCATACGTTCAGAAAATGTTGTGCAACACTGTTGCCAGCTACTAATCAATCCCATTATCATTATATCATAATGGATTTTACTCATTTGCATAATTTCAAATACCTAGGACATTAATATAATATTTTCCTATCTCTTTTGTAGTGATATATTGGTGTCTGTCTAGGGTTATAATGCATTGTGAAAGTTACCTCTGCATCTCTGACTTGGCTTAAGTACCCCTGCTTTCTTTGAGTACTACACGGCAAGAGAAGCTTTCGGTTCTGTCACAGACTGTCAATTACTGTTCAAGGTAAACACAACTGCTAAATTCGACCTCATGTTCAAATAATATGTAATAACATTATCTATGGTTGTATTAGACTACAATCGTGATAGGTTTCTATTTTATGTGGATAAATAGTATTAAGCTGAATAAACTAAATACCGAAAGTTCACTAGAGTGGTTGTTGATACATATGAGGGAGGTGAAGATAGGAGGGAATGGCTAGGCAGTGTTGCCAGTTGTATCGCTAGATATTACCGCTAGATGTAGAGCTATTTACTTCAATTTAGCAGCCATTTTTTCATATCTAGAGAGATTTACTAGGGATAATTTAAAAATGTCAGACATTCTAGTCATATTACATTGTAAAATTTGCAAAACAAACAAACCAAAACTCTTTAGAAATTGCAGCATTATTCTAACATTGTTTGACTATGTAGCAACATGCTAGCGACTTTTGAGAAAGGATCTAGCGGTATTTTGTGGACACACTGGGTGGTGGTTGCAGTGGTGCCAGTTGTAAAGCTACATATTACCGCTAAATGTAGAGCTATTTACTTCAATCTAGCAGCCATTTCTTTTATATCTAGAGACATTTACTAGGGATAATTTGAAAATTTCAGACATTCTAGTCATACTACATTGTAAAATTTGCAAAACAAACAAACCAAAACTCTTTAGAAATTGCAGCATTATCCTAACATTGTTTGGCTATGTAGCAACATGCTAGCGACTTTTGAGAAAGGATCTAGCGGTATTTCGTGGTAACACTTTAGGAGGGTTAAAATAGGAGTTACACGGGCAATTGCCAAAACTTTAAAGGTCCATATCATTGTTATTAAACTAAGCATTTGGCAAAGGGAGGAATTGTTAAAAACCTTAGCCAATACTCTGTCATTCACCAAAAATAAATTTGAATTTATCATTATTATTTGGTAGGGTAGGTATGTATAGGTAGGTTGGCTAAATAATTGCTGGAATTCGTAGGGACTCGAACGGTTTTGAGAGAGTTCAATAAAAACACAAAAGTTAGGACTGAATAATAAAGAGATGATGTTATTAAGCAAAACTGGGGGATGCGTGGAAGCCTATAGACTGTAGACGGTAAACTTTGTGTGTGGTAGCGAATTCGGTTTTAAAGTAATTTAAGAATAGACAGTTTTCAATGCTGCGGCCAAACTATTCCACCCATTTATATTTTTTTGGTATCAAAACGTTCGGAATCGCGAGCCTCACCCAACTACGCAAGCATGGCTCTGATCATCGGCATAATTTTCAAGATGTGGAATTTTAAGTGGAATTCGAGGTTTTTTCAAGATTGCCGGAAAAAAACCCACGTGCAAAAGCAAAACCTTCTCTATAAAATTTGCGGAGCATTAGTAGGGGAGTGCGTATGCCAAAGCCCAGTCGTTTCCTGTGAGTGGGAGAGACGGTATTTAGGCGTCAAGTTTTTCGGGAAATCGGCTGCCACGGACCTGTTTGGCCACCATGCCGGATGTTTAGCATATCAAAAGTTGCCCAATACAAAAAGGCACCTCTTGTGAAAGTTTGATCCTGATCCAAAAAGCGGTTCTGGAGTTATTGCGTCGAAACCGGCGCGTAAGATACATTTGGATGAAATTCCAGGTTTAATGATTACAATAGGGGTTCCCCGTAGGGGACGAACCCCTAATAATATTTATTCAGTTAGCAATTTACAGAGTTGGTACCACATAGTATGTTATAAATATGACATGAACCAGCCTTGCATAATTCCAACTAAGGTTAGCCCAATAAGGCCGTTAGGCGTATTTCCATTGGGGTCCTTGTGGGATTAGGTTAGCTGGGGAAATGGGGAGGATAAAGAAATAGATACTTTAGAGAAAGTATTTCTAGGGGTTATTTTAAGATACCTTACATCCTATAGTAAATATCAGTAATCCGTAATCAGTAATCATTTCAGTTTGGTTTGTCTATCTCTTATGTCGTATTTAGTAGTAGACATAAGCTTGGTGCTCCCTTCTCGCAGCTGTCCGGTTCAGGTGTTCCTTCAGGCTACGTCTGAAGGAATACAGTGTTCTCTTTTCACGGACTGACTGGGGTAGGTCGTTCCAGTCTTTGATGGCAGTGAAGAAGAATGTTTGCTTACCCTGTACTTGGATTCTCGGGACCTTAAAATTAAACATCCTGTTTCTTGTATTATGTCCACTCCTCTCATTTGCTTTAACAAAATCTTAATGAATTAATGTCCGTCTTTACTTAGGAAGAATATAACACTACTTCAGAAACAAACTTAACGACACACAGAATAGGAAACTTTACCATAAGCAAAAATTGAAGTCTTGTGTAAGTTGAACAATTTAATTACTAATAAAACTCCAGATCCGGTTAATATTTACCCACGAATTCTGAAAAACGTGAAAGAAAAAATAGCTCGGTCCTTGACTAACATATTTACCTTGTCACTCAAGCAGGAAACCGTACCTAGTGATTGGAAAACTGCAAATATTACACCAATATTTTAAAAGGGAAATAAAGCCCAAGCAAGTAATTATAGACCAGTTAGTTTAACGTCAATCATAGGAACAATTCTGGAAACAGTTCTAAGAGACAAGATAGTAGATTATCTAGAGTCAAACAAGTTGATCAGAGATAGCCAACATGGCTTTAGATCCAGTAAGTCATGTCTAACAAATGTGACTGAATTTCACAATAAACTATTTACATATAATGACTCAACAAAATCATTAGACATAATTTACTTAGATTTCCAGAAGGCTTTCAATAAGGTACCACATGGATTTGTTTTGAATAAATTGGAAATGTTAGGCATTAACCTCTGAAGTGCGCATGGGGGTAATTGGAAACGTCCCCCTGTGCTGACGTATTTGAGGTGTTTCCGTCACTAAAATATTCATTGTGCCATTAATAGCATTAATATTTATCCATATGTGCCTATTATGGGTTGATTATAAAGGTATTAACCTGAAACAACAATAAAACGAGTGAAAACAGCGTTTGGATGGTCAAAATCGGAGATATAGCCCGCGAGTTGTATAATGTATGGGTGAGGCAATCTGCTTTCCCGCCAATTTCCCCCAAGGCCACTGAGACACAGTCGATCGATACTCTCTCTCTCTCTCTTGCACTCGATTGCCATCAGTGATGACAACACCCTGCTTGCAACTCGCTAATGTTAGCACGAAAATATACCTCAGAATAAGGGAATAACAGGGAAAATAGGTGATAACTGAAGGAGAGGAGGAAAGTGGGGAAGGAGGGGAGGTAGAGGACTGAGATTTTGCATGGCCCAGGGGCCAAAAAAAACAATTTTTTTTTTTTTTTTTTTTTTTTTTTTCGATGTCAAAAGTTGATTTTTTTTTTTTCTGACTCTTAAGAGTCTCCCCGCAGTGCGCCGGGGGAACTCTTAAGAGTCTCCCCGCAGCTCCCGGGTTAAAGGACAAATTCATGCATGGATAAAAAGCTGGCAGACAAACAGAAGGTAGAGAGTTATGATAAATGGAGCAGAATCTGATTGGGAGCCAGTTTATAGTGGAGTGCCTCAGGAATCGGTCCTGGGGCCAGTTTTGTTTCTAATCTATATAAATGACATCGATGCAGAACTAAAACATACTATCTCAAAGTTCGCGGATGACACCAAGATAGGAAATTCAGTATTATCCGAAGAAGACAGAAACAAACTGCAATCTAATTTAAATAAAATAGTTGAGTGGTCAGAAAAATGGCAGATGCCATTCAATGTTGACAAATGCCAGGTCTTGCAAATAGGTAATCAAAATGAAAAATATGAATACAAGATGAAAGGCCAGCCAATCAAACCAAGTGCATTAGTTAAAGACCTGGGTGTTCTTTTATCTGAAAACCTAAAGACTTCAAATCTATGTGCAGCAGCTGTGAACAAGGTCAATCAAGCATTGGGATATAATAAAATATATTTTACTTTTAAAAATGAGAACATTATAGTACCGTTATTTAAAAGCATACCGAGGCCCCATTTTGAATATGGCGTGCAATTTTGGTCTCCTTATCTCAACAAGGACATTGAGAAACTTGAGCCGGTGCAGCGTAGAGTGACAAAGTTGATTCCGTCACTAAGAAATAAAACATATCAAGAAAGATTGAACAAAAAACATTGTTTTCACTTAAGAAAAGAAGAGTGCGAGGTCAATTAATCAAGTGTTTCAAGATATTAAAGGGCTTTGACAAAATTGGTGTAGATTCTCTTTTCAAAATCGATAATAGTTCATTAACTCATGGAAATAGAATGAAATTAAAAACCAGGAGGGCGAATCTCGATGTCACAAAGCACTTCTTCACCTACAGTGTGGTGAACGAGTGTAACACACTGCCAGAGAAAGTGGTACAATGTAAGACAATTGACACATTCAAAAGGAGTCTAGACATCCATTTTGACCAGGTTGGAATAATATAGGTAAAACAAAAATAGAAAAACAAAATCATGTTAAGCATCAGTAGTATATAGTATTTCTCAAGTTCGTTCTTTACTATGAATATCCCAGTAGAAATTGTTCTCGTGCTGCTGGGGGACTTGTTTCCCCAAATAAATGTCATGCCGACCAATGGTCGGAGGGAGTGGTGGGTGGGGAGAGAGCCTTCCGCTTTGCTATCCTTGCCTTCCACTTTGTAGCAAATTCTATTTTAGCATAAGTCCGGACTGCCTACTAGGGACCGCAAGGTCTGTGCAGTCTGTGTAGCTCTCTCTCTCTCTCCCCTTACCCCACCCAATTGTTCTCTTATTGTCTATATTTTGACAGTTTCAATTCATATTTCTTAGCTACTGTATGTAGATTTGACTTCATATCATACGTCTTCTGAGGGTGTCAAGCGAGCTTTTTAAGAGCACATTCTAAACTTGTGTTATGAAATCTAAGCTAATTATTATGTTCCTTCCAACAACCAACCATACTCCTAAAATCGATTTAAAATATTTGTACTGTGAAATTGTCATCCACATTTAATTCATGGTTATCTATGTTACGTAAATAATGCGAGGTATACAAACCATATCCATATTTTCGCGAAATATTAAGGATCTGATAGCATCGTTTGATACCCCTGTAGTTTTACCGTATCTCAAACACTAGCTATATTTACTCTTTATACCTTCCTCTGCTTCACATTGTTTTACGATTCCTCCACTTCACTCTGGTCATACCCTCTCACTCTAGCAATAAATTACGCTAAGAGTACTATCCTTTTTAAAAATAAATTATCATATAATGTTGTGTTTATATAGTACTTACGTAGTACATGATATGCGTACTAATCAATTTCCTGAAGTTCCAAGAATGCATGTCTTCTGAAAATGACTTCATAATATGCATTGTCAAATACAATTAATAACAAATACATCATGATAGTCAATTTAGTATGTAAAGTACTGAACACCTTTTTATCTAGGACTAGTGTGCATGTTGATACTCGTATTCCTTCATATTCGAGTATCTAAATACAACGGAAAGTATCCTGAAGCCAGATCCCAACTAAACATGTGCTTGTGTGTTTTAATCATAGGATATCATGAATCTTCTTTCACGCATTATTTTTGTTGATGAAATTCTAAAAAAATATGATAACAAAGTCACTGCAGTTTCCTGAACGCTCATATAAATCAAATAACTAGATACTTAACTGCCCGTAAAATTAGAATCAGTAATGCCTATGATGGCGAGAGCATAACAATCGTATTCAGTCTCGCTAAGGCAGCCTTCCAGAGTGTGTTCAACCGCCTCAAGGGGTTCTTTACCCCTAAGCAGCTTCTTGCTCTGTACAGGGGCACAGTGCGTCCTTGTATTGAGTATTGTTCACATGTGTGGGGAGGATCCTCTCACACCGCAATCCTAGATAAAGTAGAAAGGAAAACCTTTTGTATCAATAACTCCCGTCCACTCACCAACTCTCTGCAATCTCTCTCTCTTCGCCGCAATGTTGCATCTCTCTCGCAATTCTATCACTACTACAATAATCAGTGTTCCTCGGAGCCTTCCCAGTGTATACCACCTCCTCTACGTAGGGTATGTAGTACTCGCCTTGCAACACAATCCCACCCCTACTCTGTGCAACTCTCCAACCCAAGAGTGAAACGCTATTCTCAGACTTTCTTCTATTCAACTGCTGAGCTCTGGAACTCTCTCCCAGAATCAGTCTTTCCCTCTTCCTATGACTTAAATTGCTTGAAACTTCGTGTGTCCAGGCATTTTAGCTAGAACGTCCCTTGATTTCGGCCCTGTCACTCTTTGAAATTTGGGGGAGGCACTCACTGCAGGCAGCTATGCCTTTTGTCTCACTCATTCACATAGAAAACAAAAATTGTTTATGTTAAGGGGAGATTTCCACTTGATTAATTTTTGTCTGGACCCCTTGTTCCTTCATGTTTTGTCTGGACCCCTTGTTCCTTCATGTTTTGTCTGGACCCCTTGTTCCTCCATGTTTTGTCTGGACCCCTTGTTCCTTCATGTTTTGTCTGGACCCCTTGTTCCTTCATGTTTTGTCTGGACCCCTTGTTCCTTCATGTTTTGTCTGGACCCCTTGTTCCTTCATGTTTTGTCTGGACCCCTTGTTCCTTCATGTTTTGTCTGGACCCCTTGTTCCTTCATGTTTTGTCTGGACCCCTTGTTCCTTCATGTTTTGTCTGGACCCCATGTTCCTTCATGTTTTGTCTGGACCCCTTGTTCCTTCATGTTTTGTCTGGACCCCTTGTTCCTTCATGTTTTGTCTGGACCCCTTGTTCCTTCATGTTTTGCCTCATTGCTTTTGAGATTTTAAGACGTTCGTACCATTAGTTTGGCGCTTTTACGAACTTTCACCCCATTTTGTCAATTTTAAGTCCTTTTGTGTTATTTAGGTGTGGATTTTTTCCTGGCGAGCGATAGTGAGCTTGTATTTTAAGAGGAACCGGTACAAATTTATCTGGAAAGGGGGTCTAGGGGGTGTACAGTACGTTTAAGCTTGATGGAGGTCTAGGGAACACACTAAAAACCTTCCCTTAAGGGGAGATGAATCGTTTTTTTCTGGTCCTCTATCTCCCTCGTGTTAAGCCCCATTTGTGTTGAGATTATAAGATATTCGGTCCATTAGTTTGGCGATTTTAGCACCTTTCGCCCCATTTCGTTGTCAAGTTTAAGACCTTTTGTGCCATTTAGGTGTCGATTTTTTCCTGGCGTCGATTTTTTCCTAACGAGCGATAGCCAGCCTGACATTTTATGAGGAACCGGCCTTTGGCCGGGAAATTTTTCTACCGAAAAATGTACAAAATTATCTTGAAGGGGGGTCTAGGGGATGCTTTTCTAAGTTTGATTGAGGTCTATCAAGGAAACTAAAAATATAGGAATAAATAAATTATTAGACCAAAAAATTGGCCGATCACCCTTCAAAGCAACCCGCCCCTCCCTCTGCACCTTGCCTTGGAGCTTGTGTGCATGCACCAACTACCAGCCTTTTTTCAGCAAATGCATTTATGCAACATTAAACGGTTTTATTTAAACATCACTATATATATATATATATATATATATAACTAAAAGCCATTGTTTAAGTAGTCCAAGACAACTATGCACAAAACAATATTTGTAAAACCTAATTTTAAGATAATTAGCTAGTTTAGCACCTGTGACATCAGAAGAACTTGTATAACATATAATAGGTAGATGATAGACCCACCTACTTTTACCCTTATCCCGTATTTCATATTTTCCCATTTTACCGAGCTTGTATTCATAAACAACTCTTTCTTTTCGCAGCACCTTATACCAAACGAATACGGTTGGCACGACTATTGATTAAATACAGTACACACATTCAGATTAAAGCTTTATCGGAGCTTGTGTTCATGATCGTATAGCTATCCTTGTTTCAGTAAATACATTTATACACCATTAACATGCTTTAACCTATACAAAGTGTTATGCCGGGTTGTAATACAACTTAGCTTTGTTATGGTCTTTACTTAAATTCAACTATGGACTTTTAGACTCAACATATCTTTAACAGGAACACATCGAACACGTTCTTATTCACAATTAGGGTACTCAATCAGGTTGTAATAAACACAATAAACACACACAGATAATTATATACTCTTATTTATTAAATGGCATAGAAAGAGATCATTTGATTCGCTTAGCTATTATTTGGGAATAGTAAGAGAATCAAATATACTTAGTCATAATACAGTTGATATGAAATTCACGAATATATCTAGACCTGAAACGTGAGTTAAAACTTAACTTAACTATTATAAGGAATAGTAAGTAAATCATGGAATACATTTAGAACACACAAAGGTCTCTGAATAACATAACAATGAACATGAGTTAAAAGATAGTGTTATTGTGGAAATATGCAATTATATATAGACATACATATACATAGAATAAACCCCTGATAATAATATATATGAGAGTTGAGTATCTATCGTGAAGTATTTAATAAGTTCAGGCAATATTGATTTGAACTCTGGATTTGTTTATTAAACAATTTGGTTAACCGCACGAAGAATGGTATAGTTACCGTTCAAGAGCGCGAGACGGGATGCGTCCAATAAATATGAAAGATGCCGCGCGTAAATAAATATGACTGGGTAGGTCAAGAGGTCATCTCTTAGACTGAGGTGAGGGAAATAGTATATGCGGTTGGTTAATGCAATATTATTCTTAAATATGCGAGGAATACTTTAATTTAAAAAGGAGAGGGAAGCTGAATTGTGTTTACAATTAATTATGTAGTTAGATTATTGCGAGAAAAATTATATTATAAACATACAAGTTATTAACTTGTGTATGTAATAATAATCTCACGGGTCGTCGAGGAATTCAGATTTAATGATTTACATCTACTGAATAAGAATTAAACTGTTGAAAACAACCTAACCTGAATCAACTGATATTTTGATTACAGAAGGTTAAGAAACGCATAAATAAAATAACGTGTACTAGAAGTTATAATAATACTAATAGTAAAATATGGCGTACACGACAAAGTTACACTTAGATGGGAATACCTGATAAGGTATGAAGGAGCTAACAGATTCCTATAAGGAGTACAGAACGAATTGGCGTTGTATTCGAATTGGTGAAATAACTAGATAATAGATCTATACAAAGCTAGAATTCCTAGACGAGATGGATCGAAATTATCTACTTCATAATAGAATACACAAATAAGATATTAATAAATAAACAAGTTAACGCACGATATGACAAGGCGTAGAATAGGGTTTCTCGAAGAAATTTGATTTATATTATGATTATAATCTATAATAATTCTTTAAAAGAATCTCGAGTCTGAGTTTAATTTAAAAATTAAATTGAGCGTAGGTTCTAGTTCTAGGTAAAAGTTAGATTTGAGTATGGAATAGATACACGGTATACACTTCAACTTCAACTTGTTACATAAATAATAGAATGGACATACACAAGGAAAATCTGTGAGTATTCTGCTAAGATATCAATTAACACGAATATGTAGCGTATGCGAAATATGGTTTACAAGAGGTTAGATACGAGTTAACACTAGATCTTGGGCACAGATCTATTCAATAATTAATATGACTTCTGAAGGATTAATATATAACGCAAGAAATAACGATCTTGAGCACAGATCTACATAGAAATTAGCACTGGAATACTCGCATATCTTTACCTTACCTTCACAACAATAATCACAACGTAAGACACTCAGAGACACTTAGGTTAGGTTAGGAGGGTAGTAGTTCGAGAGTAAGTCTGGCCGACGTGGATCGTAGATTCGGCTTGTCTGGACTTCAGGGGGAACTGCCTCTCAAGAACAGGAATCCAAGGTCCTGGCATCAGAGGGAACACAGCAGGGCTCACTGTAGTCTCGAGGGGGAGGGGAAGGCAGCTTCTACTTCAGTTATATACTCCGTGCTTTTCAGCCTTAAGAGTATTACTTAGGTAGAGGTGCTTACTTCCTTCAATTTCAGTGAGACTATGTTCAAGTTATTTCTTAGCTTTAACTTGTAGTAACTCAATGCTAAAAGGATATAGTGAATGGTTGTGATGTAATTTGTGAAGGTATTACTTAGTTTAAAAATACATTGTGGTTATAAGTTTGTATATAATTATTTTAGGTATTTTATTTAATACTCTTGTGGGGGTTACGAAGCCTAGGGAGGATATAATGGTAACTCCTGTGATTCTGTGATAACTAGGGATTATTGGTGATGCAGTTGATATTTCTGTTCTTCACTAGGGTCTCGGGGTGATGTTGAGTTCTCCCGAACGGTACTGCAATGAAGGTCCTAGTATCCCCACTTGTCTCGATAGCATTCCGGTCTCTGATGTTTAACTTGCATAAGCATTTGCTCGTTTTACTGCAAGTCTGGCTGCTGGTCGAATGAAGGCTGGTGATAGGTCGAGGTGGTTTGAAAGCTCGATGGTGATTGGCCCTAATTTCCACTCTTTTGCATGGGTGACTGACCTAGCTTCCTGGTGTTTAGAGAACGGGAATGACCTGGTAGCATGGGGCACTCCTCTGTTCCGTGTACCTCTAAGGCATGGGAAGCTGGTATACAATTCCATTTCTGTTGTTGGTTTCTTCTTCTCTCTTTCTTATTCTCTTGTAAGCTAGCAATCCTACAGGTCTTATTCAACCCCGTCACTTCACAAAGGACTGGAGTTCTTGAAAAGGGGCTCCAGTCCAGAGGCTATTCTTGACTTACAGTGTGCTGGCTTAATAATCCAGAAGGGTCGATAGCTTCTGAAGTCCTATTTTAACTAACTAACTTAACCTATACACGGGACTAGGGTTCTCGAAAAGAGGCTCCAGTCCTGACGCCATTCTTGACTTACAGTGTGATGGCTGAATAATCCAGAAGGGTTGATAGCCTCTAAAGTCCTATTTTTTAACTAACTAATTAACTTATACAAGGAACTGGAGTTCTCGAAAAGGGGTTCCAGTCCTGACGCTATTCTTGACTTACAGTGTGCTGGCTTAATAATCCAAAAGGGTTGATAGCCTCTGAAGCACTATTGTAAGTAAATTAACCTATAGATAAATATCCAAGATTAGTAATTTACACACATTTAGTGTAGACAGAATCTCCATACAATATAATTGAGCAAGTAGTTGGTCAGTAGTTGGACTGAGTTAATCAAGAAACGAAAGAAACCAACTAAGAAGAACCTACTTGTTGTGAAGGCAACTGAGGAAAATGAAAAGGCAACAGATAAAAAGAATGAAGTTTCTCGAGCATTGGAGGGTGTTCAGATAAATGATGCAAGATTCATGAGTGGAGGGAACATTGTTAAGAACTTTGAGAGCGAGTCCTTGAGAGTTGAAGCAGCCCAGAAACTTGAGAATGTAGAAAAGGTAACCACAAAGAGAGTGAGAAAACTTAAAAACATCCCAGAAGTTGAGACTAAGATTGAGCAGATGTTTTGCAAGCCTGCTGCTGGTGGCACGATGCATTACATTTTGAAGTGTGATCCAACTGTTCGAGAATTGATTCATAAGAATCGAGACAAAGTTAAGCTAGAATGGGGAGTGTACACTGTAAGGGACAGGTATCATGCAGACAAAGTTAAGCTAGAATGGGGAGTGTACACTGTAAGGGACAGGTATCATGCAGACAAAGTTAAGCTAGAATGGGGAGTGTACACTGTAAGGGACAGGTATCATGCATTAATTTGCTATTATTGCCAAAGATACGGACATTTGCAAGAACGTAGTACTGGCAAGAGCAATGGTGATGAACCATGTTGCCATAAATGTGCGGGAAATCATAAATCAAAGGATTGTCAGGTGGCTGAAAGGAAGTGCATTAATTGTGTGAGATACAAGAAACCTGTGGTGAATCACTCAGCGAATTAAAAATGCTGTCCGGTCCTTGAGAGTGAACTAGAGAGGATTAGGAACAGTACTGACCATAGCTATTAACAGGGGAGACTTGAAAATTAAATGTGGCCTGTTGAATATTCAATCAGTGGGTAATACAACTTTGGGTATTCGTGACCTGATAAATGATGATGGTTTTGATATTTTGGCGCTAACCGAAACATGGCTAAATTAATGTGATTATGCTAAAATTCAAGAAATGACTCCAACAACGCATACTTTTCTGCATATTCCAAGGAAAGACAGGCGAGGAGGTGGAGTGGGAATTTTTCTTTCAAACTCATTTAAGAAACTCAAGGTGTATGCTACAGAGAGGATGAAGATTTTTGAACATATGCAGGCTGGTTGTGAAATAGGTGGGAAGAAATGTACTTTTATTGTAGTGTATAGACCACCAAATTTGAGTACCAACTTATTCATTGGAAAATTTAGAATGTATTTGGAAACGTTAGACATGGTAAGCGCAAATGTTTTTATCTGTGGTGATTTTAACTTTTGGATTGAAGATTTAAGTGCTCGCTATACTATGGAATTTATGGAAATGATGGACTCATTCAATTTAGTCAGCAAAGTGGATGTGGTGACATCAATTGGAGGGCATATATTGGACTTAGTTTTTTGTGATATTGACTCTAATCTTGTCCAAGAAGTGTGTGTGGAAGAGATATATCGTATTTCTCCGGTTCATAGGTTGGTAACTTTTGTGATTCCTTTTATGAATGATTCAAGACAAACTAAAAAGATTAAGTTTAGATTAAAGAGAGACTTTATACCGGAACTATTAATAACCTCAGTGATCCAAAGTTTATCTTTAAAGAGGCATGAAACTTGTGACCATGAATACGGGAAACGTGAGGAATGTGCGATATGTCTTTCTAGATTATATAATGGTACTGTCAAAGAAAAGTATAATGAAATGTGCCCTATGCTTGAGAAGGAGATTGTAGTGATAGACCATGCGCCGTGGTTTAATGCCGAAATATTAAGAGCGAAAAAGGAAAAAAATAAAAGAGAAAGAATATGGCGTACTGTAGGTTCCGGACAGATATGGCAAGAATATGGCGTACTGTAGGTTCCGGACATATATGGCAAGAAGAGACTATCAAGATGCAAGAAATGAAGAGAATAGACTTATAGTAAAAAGGAAACGTGAATATTATAGACAAAAGACCATGGAGGCAGGAACAAATATTAATAAGTTATATACAGTGCTAGATAATTTGACGGGACAATAAAGTTAGGAATATTGTTGACAACTTTAGAGCAAGCGTCAGCCAGTCAAGTTCCAGAGAATAAGTTATCATGTTTTCGGACAGTCGACCAGAGTGTGGTAAAATCTATTGTACATAGAGTGAAACATACATATTGTGAAAATGATCCTTTACCTGTGAGTGATATAGTTCATAGTAAAAATGTTGATGGAATTCTGGATATAATACTAGTTATTGTTAATCGAAATATTGAAACTAATGTTGTTCCTGAGTCTGAGAAGAGGGCGATTGTGAAGCCTATAGTAAAAGGTAAATTGGATGCTCAGTGCCGTAGTTCTTTACGACCAGTATCCAACTTGACATTTTTGTCTAAGATAATCGAGAATGTAATATTAGACCAGTTGCTGGATCACCTGCAGAAAGTGCGAGTTTTTCCTGACAGTTAGTCTGCCTATAGGAGACTTTACTCCACTGAAACAACGATGTGTTCTGTAGTCAGTGATTTACTTGTCTTGATGGAGGAAGGAAAGTGTGATGTTTTAATCCTGCTTGATCTAAGTGCTGCATTTGACACAGTTGTGCATGATTTATTGCTGACGGACTGCAGAACTATTGGCATAGATGGTAATGCATTGAATTACCTGAGAAGTTATCTTGAAGATAGAACATACTGCGTACAAATAGGAAGATGGTTCTCCGATATGAAGCGTTCTGTTATACATATATACTTGAACTATCACTTTTGCTTGATAAATATGGAGTTAGTTTTAAACTGTTTGCAGACGATACCCAGTTCTACATGACACTGAAGATCTATATTTTGTTAATTTCACCACAACACCAAACACCCCCAATGAAATTAATTAAAGTATATATGAACCGCCGGGATTCGAACCCGGGTTATCATACACAGATTTTTGCCACCTTACCCATTACACCACCAGGACGGTTAAAGGTTTATGCACACGCCTACGACTTATTATCCATTCTCGAATACTGGATATTAATCTAATCATGTTCATACTCCCAACCGCGCTATGGTAGGCCTAATGTTTAAGTGAGAGGAAAGAATATTCATGGGGCACAGATCATATAGACCGGCCTCGCGACGAAATATCCCTGAACCTACTGATAATCTATATTTTATTAATTTCACCACAACACATAACACCCCAATGAAATTAATTAAAGTATATATGATCCGCCGGACGTCAGTAGATGGATGGAGTCCAAGCAGTTGAAACTGAATGAGAATAAAACTAAATGTTTACTTGTTGGAAGAAAAACTATCTCAGGAGGCTGGATATGTCTAGACTTCGAATTAACGGTAATGTTATGGAAGTGAGTAACGCAGTGAAGGACTTGGGAGTGATGATAGACTGCAATTTATCATTCAAAGGTCAAATTCATCAGGTTTTGAGAATATCTGGATATCATCTGAGGAACATTGCCTTTGTGAGAAAGTATCTCGATGAAAAAATCACCAAGATGCTCGTTCATAACCATGTTATAAGTAAGTTGGATTATTGTAACTCACTCTACTATGGTCTTCCAAATTATCAACTGAGGAAGTTACAACTTATTATGAATAGGGCTGCAAGATTAATAAAGGGTGTACCTCGTCGGGAGAGAACAACACCAACTCTGATTGATTACCAATTAAGGCAAGGATTGTCTACAAATTGCGGGTTATGATATATCAAGCATTGAAGTTTGGAAAACCAGGATATATAAGGGATCTATTACAAGATTTCCACGTAGATACTGCAACATTGAGACACAGTGTGGAGCTGCACAGGCTGGAAGAACCACAAAGCATTTTTGAATTTGGATTTCGAGCCTTTGAAAAGAGTGCTCCATGGCTCTACAATAAACTGCCTGAGAATGTCAAGAGCAGTGTAACAAATAAGTAACAAGTAAATATGTCTGATATGTGAGCGGGGGAGTATAAGATATGTGAAAAACATCAAATACTTGATATAAGTTAAAAATTACGCTATCTATGGAAATGTGAAGCCTAGTGTGTGTAGGCTACTATCATTAATCCACTCATGCCAACATTATTCGTTCGGTATCAGGTGCTTCGCAAATAAACAATTTGATCCTTAAAATCAGTTGACGACTCTTGATAAAGTGTATGGCTAATTTCAGACGGTTGTATTCAGTTTACGACTGGCTTGTATATACATAATGAATAAGGATTATATAAACCTCTTCCTTCAAAATGTCATCTGAAATTTAATTATAATCGTCTGAAGGCAGCTTCAATTATCTTCAACTTGAAGGCAGCTGTTTCGAAACACCAATGATTTCATCAAACCCCATTATAAGTATGGAAACTTGTTTATTTTTCCTTTCACTCTATCTTGGTTTATACATCTATAATTTCGACCTTCATTCATACTTACCAAAACCACAATAGACAGACACAATTAAATATTATGAATTCAACACAAATATATCACACATAATATGAAAAAATAATGAAGAAAATACTAAACACGGCCATAGTGAGTATGGTTTCATGTTCACAGTTCGGCATTTCTTCACCAAGTTCTGATCCTCCATTCTTTCCACGTGTCTAAACCAACTAAGTTTGCTCGTTCACATTGTTTCACTAATGCCCAGAAGCTCTTAGTCCCTCATTCGATAAAGTATGAGGGAGTAAAGTTATAAGATGAAACTCAAGCGGTGTCACATTCAAATATTTCGGGAAAATGTAGAGGGGGTTTGTATTGCTCGCATTATTTATGGAACACAATGTAAATAACACCGGCATGAATATCATTTTCTGAAAGTTAACTAAATGTAAATAATATCTTGGCTCTGACTTTGTGCACACGTGACTTTAAATTACATCTGTCAAACAGTTCGTTTAACACTAGAAAAGTTTAATTAGGAGAGAGAGAGAGAGAGAGAGTTCACTTGTTGAGTAGAAGAAAGACAGAATATTTGTTAATTCTTGGGCTAGTTATTAACTAAGGACCCATAGCCCGGATATTTTAGTAATTTTACAAGTTCGTCAATATAGGGGGATTCAAACAAGCAAATTAACAGAGACGTATACATAGAGCAATACAAATGGAGGCACAGATAAAGCAATATAATGTTTATCAGACAATACAAATGAAATACATTCCCATCATCAATACCCATGATAAAATAATTAGCTTTTCAGTGCGAAATCTGTGTTAAAAAATCAAGGTATTGTATTCAGCCAAGAACAAAAATATAATTTCAAATACTAAAATACTCAAATCCTCAAATCCTAAATCAATCATTAAATCAGATACTTATTGTACGTATAGCAAGACAATTATTATTCTCTCTGCAATGTGAACCTTTGTGGCTCAGCAATATCCCTGCGTAAGCTTAATTATTTGTCTCACCTGTCCTATAATCACGTTATATAATGTATGTAAAATAACAATATATTGATTAACTCTTAATGTTCATCAATTAATGCTAAATAGTTTCATTCATAAGCAAATGTTAACAATACTATTTACATATACTCTGTTATTCAAATATTCATAATCAACTATGTAGCAGTTGCTATTCTTAAAAACTTGCAATCATACTATCTCTCTCTCTCTCTCTCTCTCTTTCTCTCTCTCTCTCTCTCTCTATATATATATATATATATATGTATTGTATATATATATACAGTATATATATATTAGAGATGGATCGAATATTCGCGTCCGCATTCGCGTGTGCGAATATTCGCTATATTTGTCAATATTCGCATTCGTATTCGCATCCGCATTTCCATTAATTGCTATCAGCAAATATTCAAATATTTTCACGAAACCAATGGAAAATAAACACAAATATAAAATATTAAATGTTAATATTAACACAAACGAATAAATAAAAGTGTAGATGTGCGTTGTGGCCGCTAGCGTAGAATAAAGGGGACTGAGCAGTGTTGCCACTTAACTTTATTTAATAGTTCATATTTTTTTTCCAACCAACTTTACTTCTAAACTCAATTAATGAAATCAACAAATACATGTAGCACTCCATGGAATACTAGAATACCTAGAATACTCACACCGAAATTCCGCGCATTTATGCATTACGCTATCAAGACAATTAAAGAATTATGCACAAGCCTACAATTAATTATGCAGTTTCGAATCCTGCATATTAATCTGAGCATGTACAGTACATAAATTCCAACTGTGCTATGGTAGCCTAATGTATAGATGAATGGAAGGAGTAATTAATGGGGAACTTAACCCTAGGGAAGGCCTCACTATAAATTGCTCCTGAACTAGAATTAATTCATATTTTGTCACCAACCAACTTTACTTCTAAACTCAATTAATGAAATCAACAAATACATGTGGCACTCCAAGGACTCGAAGCTAGGATACTCATACCGAAATTCACCTTCACAATATTGCCATTTCATAGATATCCAATGTAATAGCATGTTAATAATGAATATTCCATCATATATCCTCACTGATATCGTATTTAGTACCAGATATTGACTATTTTATTGAAGGATGGAATAAGGATTGAAATATTTGCAATTTGCATTCACATTCGCGAATTTTACAACTAAATATTCGCATTCGCATTCGCAAATATGGAAAATTGACATTCACATACAGTATATACAGTATATATACACAGTATATATATATATATATATATACTGTATATATATATATATACTGTACATTAAATTAGTATAGCCACGGAGTGTATTTGCTTTGAGACAGACGAGGTTAAATTAAATAGTTTCACAGTTAATTTGTTTTATATTTAACTTTTCAATATTTCTTCCTCTGTTCTTCGGGGATGAGTTCTAGTAGCTGTCCTATGTTTGCCCTGGACGTTTCAGAAGGTTCGAATTCCATTCTCAGCAGATAAGAGATTCAAGTGAAGGTGTACGTACCTGGTTGTTAATAGGTGAGTGAGAGGAGTCAGTCATTGGGGGTATCGTGTGGTAGGCTGTCAGGTGTCGGGTTAAGGCGAGTTGATTGGCGTAGAAGAAGGGGGCAAACGAGGGTGTTATATATATATATATATATATATATATATATATATATATATATATACATATATATATATATATCTATTGTCCGACGCCGTGATCCCCAAAGGGGTGGCCACGAACGAACCGAATGAACCGTCCCCATGCACCTCTGTCCCCAGTCAGTTGACGCCCCTCCTCCCAACCAGCACCGCCTTCATCCATATACTTCCTCACTCCATCCTTCCACTTCTCCTTAGGTCTACCTCTCCCTCTCTGTCCTTCCACCTCGCTCTCTTACACCCTCTTAGTCATTCTCTAGCTTTCCATACGTTCCATGTGGCCGCCGAACCATCTCAAGTTGTTCCTTTTCACACTTTCCAGCACATCTACCTCCACACCACACCTCCTTTTTACTTCCTCATTCGTCTGTCTATCCCTCCATGTAACTCCGCACGCACTTCTTAAGTAACTCATTTCCACCGCTCTCACTCTTGGTCTGAGTCTCTCAACCAACGTCCATGGTTGTAAGTCAGTGTCGGGATTACCACACTGTCATGCAAGGACTTCTTCACTTCCATACTCACTACCCTATTTATTGTTACTGCTTTCAGCGTTCCTAAAACCCTCTCCCCCTGTTGTACCCTCTCCCGCACTTCTTCATCCATAGTCCCATCTTTACTCAAAACACTGCCCAGATACTTAAAAGAGTTGACGATCTCCATAGCCTGACCGTTCAACTTCACCTCACACTCTGTGACTTCACCCCTTTCGAAGACAATGAACTTGCTCTTCCCCTGCATTTACCTTCAAAATTCGTCTATATATATATATATAATATATATATATATATATATATACTGTATATACAGTATATACTGTATATACAGTATATACTGTATATATATTTATGTAAAGAGAGAGAGACAGCGCAATATTGGAGGTTGCTCTCAAACAACCCTGTCTGCTAATAATATAGCTATGTTGTTGTTGGCCCACCATCCCTACATCTACCCTACATCTACAAATGTATTCAATGTTTAAATTTCTTTAAAACATTATAGTTTCATAATTGGAGATATGAACATTCATGTTGTGTTTGTGTGTGCTTCGGGCAAGATATCACGACACATAATAGTGTATAGACTACATAGACTACATAGACTGTAGTCTATATTTCATTATAGCGTACACAAAACTTAATATTTATTTTGATGCAATACATATTGTATTGCTATATCTCTGAACAGTATATAATGTTCTGTGTTTCATCTCTATAGAGACGCGAAATTCAATTGAAAAAATAACGATTCTAATAATTTTGTTTTCGAACACAAACATAAGTACCGTATAATTTCAATTAGTACACTATTTATATAATATTATTATTATACCATTCTCTCTCCTCTCTCTCTCTCTCTCTCTCTATATATATATATATATATATATATATATATATATATATATATATATATATATATAATATATAGTATATATATATATATATATATATATATATATATATATATATATATATATAAATATATATATTATATATATATATATAATTACATATATATATATATATATATAATTTATATATAATAAAATCTTAATAAATCAAGGTCAATGTTTGTCTGTTTGTCAGTTACCCCGACCTTTGTTACTAAACTCCTCCCACAGTTTTGGTGCCAGGTGGGAGTGTGGGGCACCGTTGGAAAGCCCAGGCTTTGGAGATGGTTTTAGGCGAGTTTAGTGGAAATCAGAGACACTTTTGTTTAATAAATTTTCGACAGAACTTATGTAGTATACGGGAGCGAATAAAAATCGGAAAAAATGGCGGCAGAAGGAGGCCTCCGATCGAGAAGGTGTATGGAACGAAAGTTGTTCGCAGCTCCCCAAAATGGGGGTACGGATAAGGTCAGATCCAAATCGGAGGTAATTTAACGGCCGAAATCGAAGTCGCCGTTTAATGAGGCACAGGGAGGTCGAGGCCGGTGATTATGGTAGTAGTAGTATTGTGATGATTGTGGTAGTAGTGATTGATGATGGTGATTATGGTAGTAGAATTTAAACCCGGGCAACGCCGGGTACCCCTCCTAGTATAAGATAAATAAAAGATAAGTCACCTCCGAGAATACTACCCAGAAAGAAGTCATATCTGATTTTAATATTCTTGTAACAAGCTACTGTAGATGTATTTGTAAATATCATGTTATGTCATGGAAAATTATCACTAAAAGCCTATTTACATTAGACGATGATTAGCACAAATAACACATGACAAACAAATAAGTATTATTAATTTGATCCACCGGGTATTTAATTACAGTACTGTTCATATTTCTATTTTGCTGATAATGTACCACTGTAATAAAAATGCATGAAGATACAGTAAAAGAAGTGATATGTAAAGACAAAAGAAATTTAAAAATTAACCATAAATATAACATTAGAATCATGAGAGAGCAAGCATAAACATATATATAATATATATATCATATATTATATATATATAGTGTATATATATATGTTGAGAGGAGAGAGAGAGAGAGAGAGAGAGAGAGAAGTAGAGAGAGAGAGATGAGAGAAAGGAGAGAGGAATGAGGGAGAGAGAGAGAGAGAGAGAGAGAGAGAGAGAGAGAGAGAGAGAGAGAGAGAGAGAGAGATAGAGAACTAAGGTTAACTAATGCACTTAAAAGATTTGATGCTGCAGCGATTAACACTAAACAGGTCAAATAATTTAAAAATGCAAAGAAGTTATCCAATACATTAAGGCAGCCCATCCCACCTCGCTTTTTTTGTCTCTTTCTCGCCCTCTCTCTTTGGCTTGTATCCATTCGGCCCCATTCAGCCTACTGTTTTAAGACGTTTACCCCCATGCAGGTGTCAATATTTTCCTGACGAGCGGCAGCGAGCCAGCATATATATATATTTTTGTTTTGACAGCAAGCTAAATTTGTACATTTTTGGATAGAAAAAATTCTCCGGCAAAGCCGGATTGCTCCATACAATGCTGGCTCGCTATCGCTCGCCAGGAAGAAATCAACACCTGGATGGGGATAAACGTCTTAAAACAGTTGGCTGAATGAGGCTGAATGGATACAAGCCAGGGAAAGAGAGAAAAGGAGAGGAAGATAAAAAAAAAAACGGTGACCCCCCTTAAATAAACAAAGCCCGCAGCCGTATAAGGAGGACATATCAAAGAAATACAATGGCTGTCATGAGATATTGTAAGAAATAACTGTTCTTCTAACCTCCTCTCTCTCTCCTATGATTCCTCACCCCCACTGAAGCTGCTTCGATAAGTAAATAAATAATAAAGTGAATATAGAGCTGAGAAATAAATAAAAGGCATAGTAATACTCTTCCCTAAAAAAAACAGAATACTGTAGTACGTTGAATAATAAAACCAACTTCTAGAATTACGCTTCACTCCATTAAGGCGGGTGACCTGCTCTTTGTTATTTCTGTCCTTTTCTCTCTTTCTCTGGCTTGTATCCATTCGGCCCCATTCAGCCAACTATTTTAAGACGTTTATTCCCATTTAGGTGTCGATTTCTTGCTGGCGAGCGATAGCGAGCCAGCATTATATGAAGAAATCCGGCTTCGCCGGAGACATTTTTCTATCGAAAAATGTACAAATTTAGCCTGCTGTCAAACAAAAATAAAAAATATGCTGGCTCGCTACCGCTCACCAGTAAAAAATTGACACCTGGATGGGGATAAACATCTTAAAACAGTAGGCTGAATGGGGCCAAATGGATACAAGCCAGAGAAAGATAGAAAAGGACAGAACAAAAACAGGTGACCCTCCTTAAACATATCGTACCTGTAAAATACTGCAACGTAACATTACTACCGCATATCATTGAAGTGATATATTGAACACTACATAAAACTACTAAATGCCAGGATATCCTCACCATTTGATGTTTCCGAGAGCTTCTCTATCACATACTGCGCTTCTACTGCATCCTGGAAAAGGTAAAGTACTCAAACAAATGACACTTATATCAAATACAAATGACACTTATATCAAATACAAATGACACTTATATCAAATACAAATGACACTTATATCAAATACAAATGACACTTATATCAAATACAAATGACACTTATATCAAATACAAATGACACTTATATCCAATACAATCAGCATACAACCATTTGAATCTATATCCATGATGATGATGATGATGATGATGATAAATATTTTATACTAGCCTACTGAGCCAGAGGCCACTTATAAGGCTAGGAGACCAAGTATGGGAAGCGGAGATGCATGGGTAGGTCAGTTATAACTCATGGAAAACATGTATGGCTTGAAGATAGGAACGGAGCGGAGCAAAGGTAAAGGTGGTAATAATAATAATAATAATAATAATAAGCATGTTACTTATTTCTCATAAGCGCCAATTTTTCCGAAGAATTCACTAGCGCTCGGAAAGAGAAAGAAAAAAGAACAAAATCAATGCATCAAAAGAAGGCTTATATACAACACACATTTTACAATCACTAGCAGTGGCAAAATAGCCTAAACTCTATAGCCATCTGTCATGACACCTCTCTCAAGATCATAGCTTCTCTCAAAGAGAAAAGTCTTAAGTTGTCTCTTGAAGCATTCAACAGAACTCAGTTGTCTCATGGACAGCGGCAACCTGTTATACAACCTCGGAGCCATGTAGGAGAATGACCTCTCAAAGAAAGAAGACTGCTGGAAAGCCCTTGGTTCATCAAGACGAAAAGGGTCATTGTTATGACGCACAACTACACCATGGTGTGCCGGTGGGCGCCTGAGCAGCTCCGCAAGGTACCTAGGCTCACCAAATTTGAGAACCTTAAAAGTCACCAAACACAACTTAAATTCTATTCTTGCTCTTACTGGCAGCCAGTGCAGTTCTATGTGAAGAGATGTAGTAGGAGTTCTAGGTGGAACACCAAAAATTAGTCTTGCGGCCCTGTTAAGAACAGACTGAACTTTCTTTAAAATATTATTTGGAAGACCCACCAACAGGGCATTGCAATAATCAACACGAGAGAAGACCAATGAGTGAACCAACGTCAGGAGGCAACGTCTGGTTATAAACGGCTTCACCAAATAGAGATTTCTGATGTGCAAGTAACAACTTTTAACTATCTGGTTTACATGCTCTTTGAAATCTAATCGGGAGTTCACATATACACCCAGATTTCGAACAGAGTTAGCCGGTCGCAGCTGAGATCCACCCACATTAGGGGAGTCACAAAGCAATTTGGGAAGGGAACGGTTCTGGAGATAACGCAAACGTTCATACCGAAAGTTACGGCATTCGCATAATATATGGGGAATTGTAATGAATCTATATCCAAAGGTGATAACACAGTGCTAAAAGAAGTGTAGATTCCATGTTGTTTATAAATTGAAACTTTGATGGTCACTATTCTAGCATAATACTGTAATAACTGTCTTCGTGGTGCGATGCATAAGGTGTTGATTTGCGGTGTGAGCGTCCTGGATTCGAATCCACGGACTGCCACATGTGTTTGTAAATTTCATTAATGGATTTTAGGAGTATAGTTGGTTGTTGGAAGGAACATAATAAATAATAAAGATAACAAAATACAGTAATAAATATAATAATCAAATTCATCTTCTTAATAAGAGTAAATCATTAAAAATCCCAATTGCTTACATTTTCAAGGCTCTTCATCCTCGCTTGTCTCCATGCGGCTCTTTTCTCCGCCTCTGCTCTTCTCTTATCAGCGGGAGAGAGTTGGTGGTCGCCCACGTCCTCTGGTTCTCTGGACTGAGCTCGCCTCTCTGCCTTGGCCGTCCGCACTATACCACTCTCATTACTCGGTCTGTAAACATTCCATTCAGTTCATAATCAGTATCTAAAATATATCATACAGTTTTGTTAACAGAAATCAGACCAATATTTAAAAATGTTTGAGATTGATTGCATCATGTAAAGATATCTGTATTTCTTCTTATACATATTCCGCCAGTATGCATTAACGGGAGTTATTTAGTTTGTTCCCTAGACCTCCATCAAGCTTAAAATTACACCCTTTTGAGTCCCTTTTAAGATAAATTTGTACATTTTTCGGTAGAAAAATGTCCCTGCCGAAGGCCGGTTCCTCTTAAATTACAGGCTCGCTATCGCTCGCCAGGATAAAATCGACACCTGAATTGCACAAAAGGTCTTAATATGGGGTGAAAGTTCTTAAAATCGCTAAACTAATGGGGCAAACGTTTCATATCAAAAGCAATGGGGCTAAACATGAGGGAGAAAGGAGTCAAGAAAAAAATCCCTCAAGTGGAGATCTCCCCTTAACTAACAAAATACAGTGCACACTATACCAAGTTGCTCTCTCAACTCTGCTCTTGTTGGTCCCTCTCTCGCTATGGCGCTGCATATCGACTCCAGCCATAATTATACAAAATACGCTCAAGTATTCGGGTGATATCCTCTTTAACTATCCATGTCTCACTACTGTACCATAAAGCATCACAACCTTGCACCACCATGGAAAACATTCCTATTGATTAACTGAGTGTGATACAAACTTACCTTTCTGCGTCCGTGAGTCCATCCATAATGTCGTGGTCAGAGTATGTGCGGTTGTGGTACCCCTGTAGGTCGTCGCCTCCAGAGACCCCAAACTGGAGAGCAAGGTCATCCGCCATCTGCTCCATGTCTTCCAACCGGGAAAGATTGGCCAGCTGCTCTGGGGTCATGCTGGCCACACGACGGTCTACACATTACCACACAATGAGAAGAGTTACCATATGAAAAGCTTAGGCCTATAATGGGAATTCTGTTTAGCTATAAGAACAGATAAGGGATCTACTGTATCTGTCAATAAGGAGGAAGCATTCAAACGATACTATTGGCTTCAAACTCAAGAATCTCGTATACTTTTTTTGCTTCTGCCCGAAATCAAGCCAAATCTGTTATTCGACTCGCTAAAAACACTTTCATCCATAATAAATGTTCTGAAATTTCAAACTCTAGCTCTTCCCAAGCTTTCTGGTATCTAGCCAAAAACCTCTCCAACAATTCAACTTCCTCGTCTTTCCCTTCTCTTTTCCACATGGCGGCACTACCGCCACGTCTTCCTCTGACAAAGCTGAACTCTTTGTTAAAAACTCCACCTTTGATGATTCCGGTGCTGTTCCTCCCTCTCTTACTTATGCCTAATATCATAATCTCTTCTAAGGATGTACTTTCTGCCCTCTCTGGGGGACCGTACCGGACCGGATGGCGTTCCTTCTGTTGTACTGTACTCAAAAACTATTCTTCCATGCTGACTCCCTGCCTAGGCAAAATCTTTCCCGTCTGTCTTCCTTCTTGCTGGAAGTTTGCCCTCATTCAACCTGTCCTTAAGATGGGCGACTGTTCTCAACCCTCCAACTATCGTCCAATTGCTCAAGTTACTGTTCAAATTAATATAACTGACTCATTAATTATTATGTTCCTTCCAACAACCAACTATACTCCTAAAATCGATTAATGAAATTTACAAACACATGTGGCAGTCCGTGGATTCGAACCCAGGATGCTCACACCGAAAATCAACACCTTATGCATCGCACCAAAAGAGACATGCAACGGAAGGAGAATTAGAATAACTGTCTTGATAGCGTAATGCATAAGTGCGCGGAACTTCGATGGGAGTATCCTAGGTTCGAGTCCTTGGAGTGCCACATGTATTTGTTGATTTCATTAATTGAGTTTAGAAGTGAAGTTGGTTGGTGAACAAATATAATACAGTATACAGTATACTGTATACAGTATACAGTATACTGTATACAGTATACAGTATACAGTATACAGTATACAGTATACAGTATGGGAGGTCAGTAACAAACTACAAAACTAGGTAGAGCTAAATTGGAGACAGACCTTTTTTTTTTTTTATCTTTCTCTCCTTTTCTCTCTTTCCCTGGCTTGTATTCATTCGGCCCCATTCAGCCAACTGTTTAAAGACGTTTCTCCCCATCCAGGTGTCGATTTCTTCCTGGCGAGCGATAGCGAGCCAGCATTGTATGAAGAAATTTGGCTTCGCCGGAGACATTTTTCTATCGAAAAATTTACAAATTTAGCTTGCTGTCAAAACAAATATATATATATGCTGGCGAGCGGTGTATTGACACCTGGATGGGGGTAAACGTCTTAAAACAGTAGGCTGAATGGGGCCGAATTGATACAAGCCAAAGAGAGAGGGAGAGAAAGAGAAAAAAAGCGAGGTGGGCTCCCTTAACTGTGTAAGTTGATCAAGTCATCCACACTAAACTAGCATTGTCAACAAAATAAATATCAAAGGAATAAATATCAAAGGAAGTCAATGTATTTTATGACTGTTGCTATCATATATTACAGTAAATCCAATTAACTGAAACAGAGAACGAGAAACTATGATTAACAACGAACATAATTAAAACTAACATAAATTTGAATATAAAACATCTATATCATTGTATTATCTACATCATATATACTCAACTACAGAACTTTGGGCAATTTTCTACACAATTCACAGCAATATACAAACTAATTAAACAAAAAAGTATACAAGGAGGAATAACGGTTGATGTACACAAGGGCTTTTCCCGGCAACTTTAGATCAGCAACTATATTCTGGCAACATTTTCAGACAATTTTTCACTGGATTCATAATCTAGACTGATGGTAGATTATCATAGGTGACAATTTTCTTAAAAAATACATTTTAGAAACTGCAAAATCAGAGTTGTGGAAAAGTGTTGCGGGAAAATGTGCTTGTGTATATCCCCCTAAAGTAAGCACCCACCTTCGTCTTCTTTCATCTTGGCTACCTCGTCTTGACTCAGGAAGGCGAATTTCTTGTTCTCTGTAAGAAGCAGAGTCATGCAAGGTCAACACTCATCATGCCACACTTCTAGGGAAACCTTTCACCATAACCACACTACTTCACTATCTCACCTCTAGGAACCATGTGGTAGTGTTGGAGCAATAACTGCTCCCAAATACAGTACCATACAGCCTTACTGTCTTCTTCTGATAATATGATATTTAGGTAATCTGAGCTCAAGATAATATTAGCTCTTCATCTCAATGTTAGGCAGACATACAGGTATCTTTTCGTCGTAAATGTGGAATTGATAAGAACTAAATACAGTACTTGTATAAGTAATAATTGATGTTACACTTTTATTATCAACTGCAATATTCAATCTGTTCTCAATTCTCAATTAATAATATTTCCAGTGAGATTTTGGCGAGTGTAGTGAGGTTCTGGTGAATATGTGAAGTGAAACACACCTGGTGGCGAGGCAGCACAGGCTGGTGACACTCTATAGTCTTACCACTCATCACCTACCATATACAAAGTAAAACACAGGCATCCCTTACTAGGCCTCTAATTTACACCACTTACAACTTTCTCAACGATAGAGGTTTAGGCTGACACTTTAGTAATTTACTGTAAAGGTTTCCAGCCACACTATAGTCTATTCGCTGTAAGTAGGCGAAAAATCATGACCTCTAACCTCTGTAACTCAAAAAGGGCTTGAGCAAATTGGCTGTAAATTTCCACATCTATTCCTTGACTGACTCTTCCCAAATGGTAGAAATATAAGCTCGATTACTCTGGTCGTTTATGAGTTACAGAGGTTTGAGGTCATGATTTCTCGCCTACTTACAGCGAATAAGACTATAGCATGAGTAGTCTGTGTATATCCAATGATGATTATACAGGGGGCCATTGCTGCTCTGGAGGAATAGTCAGTGCACTGCTAGCCTATGAGGCAGAATTAATTATAGCCAAATGCCTTTTCAAATAAAGTTAATTAGGTTAATTATATGGTTAGTCACCTATTATTGTCAAAATGGTATACTGTACAAGTATTTTCTTTATCAATAATTAATTAATCCAATTATTAATTCATTATTCTCCAAATAACAATAAAACAAACATACTATATTTGTATTTCAATTATTTGGGGGGATGGGGGAGGAATAGAAACACCTACTTATTATTAACCACAAGTAGGAATTACATACAAGTCAAATTCAATTAAAATGTAAAACTTGCAAACAAGTCAAACCAAAACTGGGACAAAGACAATATAAAGTCAAAACAACATATCAAAATCGCTATGTGGAAACAACGCTTACTAAAATAAAATTTATGAAATGAAAGAACACAATCCACCACATAGCGTGTACACTGGCTCAGAGTCAGAAGTAACATCTATCATCCTGATTTGGGTGGATTGATTTGGGTGGATTACATTGCTAGACAGTGGGGATGGTGTTTTATTAGTCATAAAAATGAGAGGATAAAGTTCCTATCGATTCTGGTTCTATCCGAGGTCTTTCAGATGCGAAAACAAAGTGGAAGTAAGAAACATTATTGCAGTGAGGGATGCCTGTGGCTATATACAGTGTCACGTTATATAAATGTAGAGCAAGCATCTCACACATCAAATCTACATCACTAACAATATTAACACAGAATAATATTACTACAAACAACAATAACTCAATTGCAAATTCCACTCCACACCAAAATAACACAAACTTGCTAAGAGAGTACTGTATGTGAAAATGATCAAGATCACATCTCTTTCATCTTTGAGTATTTAACCCTCTGAGGATCGATGACGCACTTTCTTTTTTGTTTTCTGGCTATTATTAGATTATTTTATTCAGATTAGGAAGGGTATATGGAAGTCAGAGGGTTGATTGAGATAGTATTTACCCTTAGAATACCCACAGATCCTTCCTAAGCTACATAAAATCGTCTAATAATAGCCAAAATAAAACTGCTAAAACGCGTCAGAGCTTCAAGGGGTTAAGCTGCAGAAGTAGTTAATGAACTGTCAGACACTACTACACTATGATGCAATTATTACTTTGTATCATATATACAAAAATACAGGGTAAATATATGGCATAATCCATACAATGAATATAGTAATTATCACACAAAATATCAGGCATAAGAGAACACATCTATAAATGGTGTCACACAAGTCAGCTTAGCGTAAAATTGTATCAGTCCTGGAATATGCTACTAGTTTCCTGATAAATATGAGATTAACCTATGAAGCCTGGGTGTTATTTGTAAAGGATAGAGATCTTTTTCGTGTTTTAACACCGCAGGTGATTGAAAGCTTTGTTTGTCAAGGCGTACGCAGTGCCAACACACACCAACCACGCTCAGGCTGTCTTTGTTCTGCCTCCGACTTGGAAGCACGTCTGTCTACAAGTTCCGCAGCGTCCGAACCCATGCACCCGCAAGCACTGTACACTGACTTATGAATGGTTACAATAGTAAAATTAATCAATATACATGACAGTATTACAATAATGACAAATACAGCTGTGATTAGTGAATATTATCGCCAACCTGAAGCAATGCGAGTTGCGAGAGAAATAGTGCGTACAAAGTTACCTCTATTAAACACATCATGACAAAACAACCACTTGATGTAGAGGGTTCTAGTCTTCAACATTGTCAAGACGAAGGTGTATGCTACAATCGGACATATTATTCATGCCGCATAACCCATTCCATTGCGAATATATTAAGAGTTGAAAAACATGAAAAAGACAGCAAAAAAATAAATAAATAAAAAAAAATAGGAGAGAGGAGGCGCGAAAGTTCAAACCCGGCTGGGCTCCATGGATTAAAGTTGTTTCTATTTTTTGTTTTCCCAGACACCGTAATTCCCGAGAAGGGGTGACCATGAACATTAGGCGTTTGTCACAAATTGCTAGGTCAAGTTGCCTGGGCTTGACATCTACCAATAACATTTTGACAGTGCAGGATCAATCCGCCGACCCTTTGATCAGCAGCTGACCTTCTACTGAGTATGCCATGGATCGCGACATTGTTAAATAAGGGCAAGAGCTGTGTTGTGATATAGTTGAATATCATCCAACAACAGCCACAGTATACTTTTACTCTATGACTGATACAATTTACTGTTAAAAGCACTCGTTGACCAAATGCACACACTGAGAAAAAAAGCACAAAATATGAACACGACACACAACATGCAAGATGTTATTAAGGTTGTGTGTTATACTCTACCATACAGTACTAGCTACAAGTGCAAGAGGATATCGGCCAATACACTGTAACTAGGAATGCATACAACTATAATACACATAAAAACAGTAAAATCTCATTAACAAAAACTGTAGAGAAAATGTGTATGTCTTGATGTAAAGTTCTGATTTAACGTAAACACATTTCTGTTTATACGAAAACAACACATTTTTGGTTCAACATAATCAACACATTTTTGGTTTAACGTAAAGAGCATATATTTGGTGCAAAAGAAGATAAATTTGGGTTCATAAATCACAGGGGTCTTCTTTAGTGTTTTGGAAATGTATGCTTTAACCGCAGCCCAAACTGAAAGTAACATTTGCTTACAAGTAGCAGCAGATAGGAAGGTCTTCATTAAAGTAAACAATACATTTGTGGTTTAACGTAAAGAACACATTTGTGGTTTAACGTAAACAACAAATTTCTTGTCTAACGTAAACAACACATTTGTGGTTTAATAACCTGTCAACACGTTTGGTTGAACGTACACAACACATAATTACTGTAATAATGTCACCTAAAAATCTTCAGTACAATTTATATGAAACTATACACACGGTCAATCAACTTGAGAGCTAAGCCCCTCATGACTTGAACTGGGACTCAGACTGAGTCTTCTCTTATCAAGTGTGAGCAACGGTGGCCTGCAGCTCGGGAGGAGGCTCAAACTGAGTCCCTGGTCAAGTCATGAGGGAGTATGTCTTAGCTCTCTAGTTGGTTGACAGTGCAATCATTTCCAAAATGTGATTCATGTCTTCAGCAATGTTTTAGGATGATAGTATTGGTTATGGTGATTCTCAGAAATTTCTGTATTAATCTTTTTGTTAGTACATACTGGAAAAGGAAATTATAATTAAAATCCATGTCACTTTGTCCCGGTTACATGAAATACAGTTTAAAGGGGCTTGTGTTAATGAGACTATACTTTCATGAGACACATCAGATATACAATAAAATCAAGTACCATACTCGATGACTGACCTTTGGGAGGGCCCTCTTTATCCTTCTTCATTTCGTCTTCAAAGAACTTCATTCGTTCCTTCATGGTCATCTTCTTCACATCCCTTATTTGCTCCTCGGTCTGTTGTAGCAACCAGTTCATTATTAGAAACTATCCCAAACTGCATGTGATTTGGACATGTAAGTCACAGTTAAGAAATAGTTGTTAGAAATTGTTTTATTATGGAAACTTGAGACATAATAATAAACTGAAGAGAAAATATGGTATATGTTAGAGGTTAAACATAAAGTGCATTACTTGAGAGATATTGTACAGAGAGAAGAAATAAAGTAACAACAGTAACTACTCCGCAGTCCCATTTACAATTTATCATTAGTATATTACTGTACAGTATAAAAATATTGACTAAAATTTACAAGATATAAAAAAAAAAGCAGTAGAAGATAGAAGGAATACTAAAAGAAATAACAAAACATGAGAATCCAATCAAGTATCCAATATGAAGAGACTGTTATATGGTCTGGATTAGAGGAAAGGAGCAGAAAAAAAAGATAGTTTGTGGAATAAGAATGCCATACTATAATACATAGAAGACATCATTCCTAAATACAGTAGCCAATTAAATACAAGAAGTAACATAACACATAGTAAATGAGAAAAATCAAAGCATTACAGTACAAATGTAAGAGAACTACTGGTTTCTAATTCCAGACACATATAAGGAAATAAACATACTGTACAGTACAGTACAAGAAGAGAAGAACACACTTTTAAAAATACATGGTACAGTCTCGGGCAAATATATATTGACAGCATTATGAAACTACATTCCGCGAGGAAAGAGGAGCCTCTATAACACAGATAAAGCAGAATACAGTATTTATCAGGTACTGTCTCGAGTCGGCCACCCCCAGCAAAAATAAAAAAATAAAATAAAATAAAAAACAATAGAAAAGTGGGGAATGAGCCTAAATAAATAGATAGATAGACTATAACTTGAGTATGGCGTAAGAGGTGAATACAATGTGTCGGTGGATTAGCCTCATTAGCCTTGGCTAGAAACCTGTTTAATGGGAAGGAAAACCCTAAATAAAGAAACATTTCCTTGCAAGCAAATCTTTGCATGTGTGTTTGAGGGTCGGTGACAGAAATGGCTTCAAGCTGTAAAAACACACTTAATTCTGCTTCATGACAATTCCAGGCTCTAAAGTATGAATCAAATACAAACAACAAGATTAGGTTAAGTATACAGTACTGTAGTTCAGTAATGTCAAGAAATATATGCCCCTAACTGCACCAGAGAAATATGTAGAAGTATAAAAGGAATATCACCATAATACAATAAAATAGTCGACATTACAGAAGTACAGTTGTGGCCAGATGTTTATGGTACAGTACACTACCCAATAACACGCAAGACAACATGGCTTCAGGCCACTGCACTCCACAAACACTCTTCTTACAGACCTTACACAAAAAGCTTTTGACGGCATCAACTCAGCCAGATCACCACACAGATCACTACTTGCCACACTCGACATTACTAAAGCCTTCAATGCCATCCCCCGCCACAACCTAACAAACAAAATCTACGACACAAACATGGGCTTCTAACCTAGCTGAAACACATCATTGCATTGCCAATTTGCTATACAGCATAAAGGTTCTCACAGTTTACATAAATTTCCATTTCATAGATGAGCCTCTCGATACCAGCACCTAGCTCTAGTCAATGCCCACTGAACATTTCCACCTGAGCTTATATCTCAAAGGAAATAGAATACATCCACACAATCTAGGACTACAACACCGACACATACTCTACCCAACCTGTCGAGTGGCTGTTGATTACCAGCAGACTGTATTGGGAATGTCTGTATCCTCCCACAGTCAACCACTAATGCCACTGCACCTTCCATGACATTGGTATCGGTTGAAGAAGGCAGTTCCATGTTTTGCACAGGCAAGCCTTGCCTTCACGGTCCACTGCGGTATCCATGTCAAGTTCCCTAACCCTGAGTCTTCCTCAGGACCTCATTCCAAGTCTTCCTCAGTCTACAATGTCCTTCCCTCCACTTCCATACTTCTAACAAGCTTCATGCAGTCATCTTCATTCATTTTATCCACATGGCCAAACCATGGCAGTATGTCAGTAGGCTACATATCACCTTTTTTATATATTCCATACCAAGTTGTTTTTCTAAACTCAGTTCTCGTTCGTCCCTCTCATCATACATATTTTAGTAGAGTGCTGTATGCTCAAGTCTATGGGTATCTTTAGTACAAATTAAAGTGTACCATAAACCTCTTAACAACAACTGTGTAGTGAAAGATCACCAAATAATATATACAGCAGTCATCACTTCATGAAAGTCAAAATCTGTCTTGTGGATTACCAGTATGCCTTCATACGCTGATCATTTCCAATAGGAATGTACAGTTGCTATAGTATTGTACAATACAGGTACTGTATTTTATGCGGATTATTAACACGGGTGGCGACTTTAATGAAGTGTCGACTTTTGTGTTGTCGACTTTTGCAGATCATAAAAACTCCACAAGCAGCCCACATACCTTGCCCCTGCGGAACCTTGTGTTAGTAGGTGCGGAGGAGTCGAGTTGGTCCCGAGAGTGAGGTGGTGTGGGGGTGTGGGAGAGGGGGGAGGGGGAGGAGGAAGGGGGTACAGGGGAGGCGGAGTTGCTTAGATCACCACCATTGGCACTGAAGATGATGGGCTGTATCAGGAGGTGGTGGTGGTGGTGATGGTGGTGGCGGTAGTGGTGGCAGGGCAGGGAGAGGAGTGAGGGACCGGGTTAATAGGTTAGTGAAGGTAATACACACTACACAATGTTAGCTGCTGAGTGCTAATTATGCAAAATCTCACATTTAAAATATAAAATACCCTTCGACCCTTTCAATCTCTTATATCAGTTTTATTGTAGCTATCACTCAACACATATATTCAGCTTCATATAAGAAAGCTTCTTGAATTCAAGAGTAAAGAAACTATATCAATTCACCCTTGAACTTTACAGATCTTTCCAAAACTGAAAATATACATCTGGTGATGACTATAATAAATATAAAATAATAAAGGGGTAAATCACTACTGCCAATATTAATCATTGACTTAACAAGCATTATTATTATTAAATTACTGTAACTATCACCAAGTCTATAATAATGCAGTACAAGACCTGGCGATAGTGAAAACAAATGGACTTAATGAAACTGTACCTTTAAATGATCAGTCTACTTATGGGTGTGATTTGCATAATTATTTAATCAGAAAAAGACATACAATAGAGTTATTGTATTGGTGGGAATGATTAGTAAAAACACAAAATTATTAGTAAAAAAACAAACTACAAAAATAAGACAATAAACTAGTAAGAATGAGGATGAGTAATACGTTGTGTATGGTCAGATGCATCACTATAAATAATGAGGCTATTATGTTTGTCTTAAGTTGGGTAATGGTGTTCAGTATTTGCACTAATGTGAGCAATGTTCGATGATTCACTTAGAGATGGGTCACAGGTTTAGTCGCAAAGCATAAATAATAAAGTATTTAATCGGGCACCATTCAATGTTAATAGTAATTCGGCATGGATGAGGAAAAAAAAATGTAAGTATGGAACATAACTTGAAACCTTTAGTTATATGCATATAGAAAAATATTATGCTGCATGGGCATTATTAGTTAATTTATATGATTTAAATATACTGTATACTGTAGTGCGTATGTATTGTACAGTTGTAGACACAAAAAACAGTTACATCTGTTGTGGATGAATATAATGCGCTCTCAGATTTATTTATATAGTAATGCAGTTCCAAGATGAAAGGAAGTTGCATTTAAGGGGAGATGGTTCACTTTTTGGGCGATTTTTTCATGTATTCATTATTTTTCTAGTTTCCTCCCTAGACCTCCATCAAATTAAAAAAAATATCCATTAGATCCCCCTTTTAGATTAATTTGTACATTTTTCGGTAGAAAAATATCCCGGCCAAAGGCCGGTTTTTCCAACATTACAGGCTCACTATCGTTCGCCAGGGAAAGAATCGACACCTAAATAGCACGAAAGGTCTAAATATTGACGAAGAAATCGGGCGAAAGGTCTTAAAATCGACTAACTAATGGGGCAAACATCTTAACATCTGAAAACTAATGGGGCTAAACATGAGGGAGAAAGTGTTCCAGAAAACCGGCCCATCCTCCCTTAAGTTGTTAGAAGTGGGTAAAGCCATCCACTAATAATAATATGCTACAGAGAATAAGTCTTGATGTTGGACAAATGAAATCATATCTCTCCATCTACAACTGTCTGCTTCATCTCTCTACAACTGGACAGGACTGTAGTGCATCTTCAACTGAGGTACAGAAAATATCTTTACTCTGCAGTCACTCAGCAATTATATACCAAAAAACTTCTTATTAAATCTTAAACCTCAAAGAGTTCTGTGTCTTGATTGATATGAAAATGAGCCATGATGTGAAATGTACTTCCAACCAAGGTGTCAAGTGATGTTTATATATTGGGGATCAACCTACAACTGAGCTACTTTCAACTATCAGAATTGCTGAAAAACATACAGTAATTAAAGTTAATAATTGTTAGTCATATACAGAAAATTATACAATATACATTACTGTACATTAAAAAAAAAAAAAAAAAAAAAAAATTTTTTAACCAGTCCACCGAGCTTCCTAAAAGAGCTCTCACAGGGCTGGCCCGAAGGATTAGAATAACATACTGTACAGTAATGTACTACAGATATAAAGTGAACAAGTATTTTTATAAGTACAGTAGTAGAATTAAGTTGATCCCCATTATGATTATTTTCAGTTAATACAAAATGGCCTCACTTTCCCTGTAGGGATAAAAGGCAAAACATAAGTAAAGCAAATACAAATTGTTAAGACTATAGCAAAACAAAATAGATCACACTATCAAAATAATGCTAAGTGGCACTAAACAAATAATACAAAACTATACAAAATCATACTAATGGGTTAGAAACAGAACCGGATTTGATGATCATACTACATACCTAATGCAGTGGCACCTTTCTTTAAATGTCGGCAACAATTCACTTCCAACATCTTAAATCATAACATTCACTCCCATCAACATTACCTCTTTCATTCTATCACCAACTTTGTGATGGGCTTTCAATCACCATATAATTTTCCTCATTTAAGGGGAGGTATTTAGTTTGTTCCTTAGACCTCCATCAAGCTTAAAATTACACCCCCCCCGAGTCCCTTTCAAGATAAATTTGTAAATTTTTCGGTAGAAAAATTTCCCGGCCAAGGGCCGGTTCTTCTTAAATTACAGGCTCGCTATCGCTCGCCAGGATAAAATCGACACCTGAATGGCACGAAAGGTCTTAATATGGGGTGAAAGTTCTTAAAATCGCTAAACTAATGGGGGCAAACGTTTTATAATATCAAAAGCAATGGGGCTAAACATGAGGGAGAAAGGGGTCAAGAAAAAAATCCCTCAAGTGGAGATCTCCCCTTAAGTAAAGACCTCTCAGAAACAAAAGAGCTAAACAAATAAGGTAAATAATAGTAATAGATAATTAAATAACACATGACACATACCCATACTTACACTTCAGTCAACACATATCCTTATTAACATTAAGGGATGAGGAGTTAGTTAGTTAGTTATGTTGAGCAGATTAACCAGACCACTGAGCTCCATACGGAACTCTCATAGGTCTGGTTAAGGGATGAGGAACTGGGATATGCAACTCATATTCAGTCTTTTTAGTACTGTACATGATTGATGTGTCTAAATGGTCCCCTTACATTCATCAGTCAGGTAGGAAAACAAAATAAAAAAATAGAAAGCATATACCTGTACTCTGGAAATTCAGCTAATATGTAATAAAAAAGCATACCTGGTATAAAAAATATAATTACTCAAAAGAAATCATTTGTATATCGCATCATACCAAAATCAATCCATAGATAATAAATTATATGTACTAAAACACTACAGCCAATTGTAACTTCCTCCGAGCCCACTTGAAGGATAATAAAACATCTCGCACTTCTCACCAGCCACACGCGACACAATGTTTCAAGTTGTTTTTGTTTTTTTACATTACACAATTCTAAATAGCCCGAATGATAGTCAGAAACTTCAGCATTACAAAAGCTAAGATCACTGCCTCATTGCTGCTGAGAAAAAAATGAAAAATATAATTACAAAACAACAAACATGATATAGATTAAAATTGGTACACAATACAAATCGATAAAAAAATCACAATAAAAAACATGTAGGAAATACAGTACGGCATCACCATTAAATACTGCAGCACCATTAAATACGGCAGCACCATTAAATACTGCATCACCATTAAATACGGCATCACCATTAAATACTGCATCACCATTAAATACGGCATCACCATTAAATACGGCATCACCATTAAATTACTAAAAATAACCTACTTCTTCAGGCAAATTTGATAAAAAACATATGTCTTTTTATCTGAATATACAGTATATATAATAAAAGCGTTCTCATTTTGTTTCCATCACTCTCTATTTACAGGTATCATTGTTTATTTTGCAAGTTTTCCATTATATTATTGATAGCTGACAAACACAGTGCCAGTGTGACTGATGTTTGGTGCAAGCTCGGCCATATTTAATATACAAAATAGGCTTATATATATTAATACCATTCAAATTTACAAAGCACACTTTCATGGACACAGTTCACATAGATTAGTGTAGCAAATGTACAATAATACAAGTACTGTACAAACACGCACATGTACACATACACGCAGTCACATAGCTACAGATGAAGACCAACATTAGTTATTGTACAGTGGCGCTAATAAGTCGTGTCTCGGATGTCATTACGTTTACCTCTCTCTGTGTTGTATTAATGTCTGTCAGATGTTGAATAGGGTGGGTAAGTGTAGGAACATGTTTGTATATTTCACTCGATATGAAGTAATGAAGCTTAGATATTGCCGATAACAATTATTGATCAAAACATACTTGGTGCCCAGACATCACTTATTAGTGCGACTGTACTCCTTCCAGAAACCAGAATAAATATGTGATTGTGGATAACTTCAAACACACCACTGATATATATTCTATAACAATTAATCAATATAAAAACACAATTTAAGCAAATTTACAGTATATATCAAGTAAGATAACATTTAGTAGAAGATGAAAAGCTTCTGGTTGACAATAATCTCAGCAATCATTAAGGGGGGTCACCGGCTTTTTTTTTTATCTTTCTCTCCTTTTCTCTCTTTCCCTGGCTTGTATCCATTTGGCCCCATTCGGTCAACTGTTTTAAGACGTTTATCCCCATCCAGGTGTCGATATCTTCCTGGCGAGCGACAGCGAGCCAGCATTGTATGGAGAAATCCGGCTTTGCCGGAGAAATTTTTCTATCGAAAAATTTAAAAATTTAGCTTGCTGTCAAAACAAAAATATATATATATGCTGGCTCGCTACCGCTCGCCAGGAAAATATTGACACCTAGATGGGGGTAAACGTCTTAAAACAGTAGGCTGAATGGGCCCGAATGGATACAAGCCAAAGAGAGAGGGAGAGAAAGATAAAAACAAAAGCGAGGTGGGCTCCCTTAACCAGCATTGAGATGGAACATAATACAATGATATCTTTCCTTCAGTCATTAAATAAGACCTGTAAAAAAAAAAAAAAAAAAAAAAAAAAAAAAAAAATATATAAATATATATATATATATATAATAATGATAAAACTGGCCAGGATCTGTAGCTATGTACCCGTAGAATGAATACACAATTCAGCCAGTCTTTACACAAAGCCCTCATACTTGATATATTCATGTTAAGGGTGTTTAGTATAACGATATAATATTTTCATCCCACCCCATCTCCTCCCCAAAGTTTGCTATACAGGTCTCCCTCGATTTACGATTGGGTTACGTTCCTGAAAACCCGATCTAAAATAGATTGGGTTACGTTCCTGAAAACCCGATCTAAAATAGATTGGGTTACGTTCCTGAAAACCCGATCTAAAATAGATTGGGTTACGTTCCTGAAAACCCGATCTAAAATAGATTGGGTTACGTTCCTGAAAACCCGATCTAAAATAGATTGGGTTACGTTCCTGAAAACCCGATCTAAAATAGATTGGGTTACGTTCCTGAAAACCCGATCTAAAATAGATTGGGTTACGTTCCTGAAAACCCGATCTTAAATAAAACAAATTTATAGCGAACCCTAAAATTAATGGGGTAAATGGTGATGCGTTCCCAGACCAGCCAAAACCCAAACCCAAACACCTAAAAACCGATAATAATATCGTAAATCAAGGGCATCGGATAGTGAGGGAGATATCACACGAGCGCCTTTTCCCTCAACATTCATCCTCAACACTGGTCTGGCAGTGTATGAGGTCAACATTTGCAATATTTCTGCTACCTAAATTCATCCATCATCAGCCTAGTTTCCGATACCAGTGTAAAATAATCCAGAACTGTTGCCAGACAATTGTTGATCATCGAATGTTGACTATAAAAGCTCTCGTGTGATACCGGCTTAAGGGAGACCTGTAATGTTCTTGTACAAATCAGTTCAAGTCATGTAACACCTTTACAGTTTAGATTAAAAAATTGTCTCTAGCTTTAACACCAAGTGGTCCGACGTCTTGGGGTTTATCAAGATGAGGTTTTGTATGATTATTATTAAGGGTATAGTTTCCTTTTGCCATTGTCTCTTAAGCAAGCAAAAATGCCTTTCCAGACTTCCTTCAAACTAAAAATTGCCCACCCAGACCCCATTCAAGCTAAATATATAAATTTTTCATAAAAAAAAAGGTCCCTGCTTCAAGTTAGAGGCTCACTACCGTTTGCCCAGAAAAAATAATTGACACTTGAATGGGGTGAAGTATCTTATTATCTCAAAACTAATGGAGCGATACAGGGGAGGCCCGAAAAGATCTCCCTGTGACCAAATAGGGTTAACAGGAATATATAAATACCTAAACAAAACAGTCTTAGCATTGTTGAGGTGTGATTGGCCTACTACTGTACTGTCTTGCTCATAAATCAAGTTCCATTTTCATAATTTATACTTGGTTACCTCTCTCTCAATAAAACATCATACAGTATTCAAACTTTGTTAAGTTTTGTTGAAGAGTATTTGTAATTATAATGTAAAACTTGCAAAATAAACAAACCAAAACTAGGACGACACAAGATAAATGAAAAATAAATGCAAAATAAACTGATATCCGGAGAGAAATATATAGGTAAAGCTGTGAAGGTAGGACATGACTTTTGAGCATGACTGTATTTACCATAAAAATTAACTGAACAGAGCTGTTATAATGAAGGTTTGTTGAGGTATGTTATAGAGTACCTTAAACCTGGAGAGCTATGTATAATGTATATAGAGTGGAAGTTGTAGAGGTGCTTCATGACTTTTGAGCTAGATTGTACATCTGATGCTATGCCACAACTCTGTCTGTAAACTATCAAACATGTAGTACACCGGACTAAACAACTCACCTTTCATGGCTCATAGAAAAACTAAACTGATGATGAAATGGTTCACAATATGACATGATATTTACTCACTGATGTACAGTGTGGATCTAAATTAAAGTACGGCATTTCTTACTTCCGGACATTTGTTGAAAATATCTCTGATGGTAGAATAGGTTTACATGTACAATAATACTTGATGCAACACTGTAGAACAAAATATTGCAGCAGGCCTACACTTACATTTTAAAATAATACTAGCGTTGGTAAATGTATACGTTAAAAACACTTTCATGGATAAATTTGGGAGTGAGGAATAACCATAGTCACAATATTTAGAACCATATGTCCATAGTCCTAAACAAGGAAAACAAAAATCTTCCCAAATATTTCACCAGCTGCATCCAACAATAGTCTGTGATAGAGAAGTAGAACCTATCTATCTGTTGCCAGATGACATGATCCCTGAAGGGGTGGCCACGAATGAATCTCCCCATGCTCCTCTGTCCCTTGTCAGCCGACGTCCCTCCTATCAACCAACACTGCTTTCACTCATATAACTCTCAACTCAATCCTTCCACCACATTCTCAGTCTGTTTCTCCCTCTATGTCCTTCCACGTCACTCTTGTACACTCTCTTAGTCATTCTCTCGCTTCCCATACGTTCCGCATGGCCGAACCATCTCAAGGTGTTCCTTTTCACGCATTCCAGCACACCTACATCCACAATAAACTAACCTGAACTGACTCAAACTCAATAAACTAAAACTTTATACAACTAAGACAGAAAACAATACCAAGCAGATACAGTACATCCGTTACATGGTTGGCATAAAATTAACTAGACAATGAGGAGTATGGACACCTCAGCAGTAAATTAGTAAGGCTCGTTAACTACAGGCTAGCGTAAAGCTCATGATCACCTCGTCAAATTCCATCGTATCACCTCTCCTTTGTGTGCTGTTATTGATATACTTGGGGGGGAAAATAAAGCATCTTTTCACCATAATTTACACTAACGGCTCATAATTTCAACATCATATTTGATCTCTTCATAAAATGTCACCATACTTCATACTAACAGCTCAATATTTATATCATACTGTATCTCCTCATCATAAAACTTCCTTTAGACACAAACATAGAAAAAGGTGAGCCACACATACTGGTCAACATATGTCACACAAGGAAATTATACTGAAGCAGAGACTTCCAGGGAGAGTTGCGCCCACTTCGTCACCGCCATATTGCAAAATGTTCACACTAGATATGAACTCCAAGACATTGACAGAATGGATGTACCATCTATTACGCCATATAAGACAGGGTAGCTTATAAGCTGCAATGTACGATATACAAGGTATCATCAATAATTTGGAGAATCTAACATATGGTTGAATTGTATTTATATTTACTGTGATAGATACCATGCTACTTTTAAATGCATTTTGAAGGGAAAGAAGTGCTTCTTATATAGCACAGTATATGGTAAACACCGAATAAGGAGAGCTTTATTGACAACATATTGTTTATATCTTGATCTGAAGAAGCTTTAAGCAAAGCAATGTCAATAATATCACTGCTTTATTGAGAAATTGCTAATAGCTTAACTTGAAAGTTATCAGCGATACAATGTCAATAAATAGTTCCTCCCCATTTCAATGTCAATCATCATGCTTCTGACAACTTTTTATCCTAACCAACAGTGGATGAATAAATTCAGCTTAAAAAGGATAAACCAGAATCAAATATTCGCGCGAATGGTATGTCCATACAAACATGGATCATATCACAGGGAGTGTAAATACATGAATGGCACCCAGAGGTATACAACATGGCGGCTTGCCAACGAAAGTGGCTGAACTGTCCCTGCCGGAGGAATCTGTACTGAACAACACCCTAGCTCTACTGAACATCATCACAGGGATAAAAAGAAAGGGCAGGGCAATTAAAACATCTCATCAAGGGGATGGGGGAGGAGGGTCCTCACACATCGCTAACCAAAATTCTTCTGCACAGTGGTAATAGTCTCTGAGAAGTCACAGACTGTACTATTTTACATCTCGAATAATAATAATAAACTTTGCGAGCAGTCTCACAGTGAATGTTGGCTAATGTAAAATGACAAATTGAAGCTTCCCAGGACAAAACTTTTGAAGTACCCTAACTCTGAAGAGAAACTAAAGAAAAAGCTCATTGGATATTTGTCACAGCTGAGAGCGAGAGAGAAAGCGAGAGAAGAAAATACACGAAGGGGAGAGAGAAAGAAAAAAAATTAAGATGAAAAGAGTTGCTTAACAACCTAAAATTTGGTGTGAACAAGAGAACCAGCAGAACAGAGATAGATGATCATTATAACCGGGCTAGAACACAACAGCAGCAAACGGTTGTCCTTTACCACACCAAGACCAATAGAGATACCTGTATATTCAACCATGAAAGGCAGATCAGTGCTTCAACCTCCAATCGTGAACTGCTTCCCTGGCTGACCTGCCTAAGGTCAATTGGGAAAGGTGTAGTAGGGTAGGTTTGATCCCTCGAAAAGGGGTTAACCTGACCACCGAGTCTGGAAAGACTCACAGAAAAGGGGTGAGGCCCCCAACGTAGAGGCATCCCCACCAGCTTCACTTAAGAAGAGTAGAGTAGAGGGATGGAGGAGAAGAAAAGGTTGAGTAAAAGAAAGAATGACACGAGAGCAAACACTTAGTGGGCTCTGCTCATTACATCAAATATTTTGTTAAATAACCTTATATATTTTTATGAACTAAATAATTAAATTAAGTTGAATGAGAAGAATGATGATAAGAGAGCAAATAAGAGCTTCTCCAAAGCAATGATCCGTGAAGAGTTGTGCCTGAGCCGCCTCAAGCCAATGTGGGTGAGAGAGAGAGATGGGTGTTACGGGAGTGATGAACCTTCACAACAACAGAGAACCAAGCTCATGTGGACCACCTTCACTCTCACAGTTCAACCTGGGTACAAATATATTTACAAATCTCTAAAAGGAATAATCTAAATGCAAGTGAGCATGTATAGGGTGGACAAGCCAATATGCAAGCTGTGCTACAATTATTACGCAATACAGATTACAAATACCCACACAAGATAAATACAGTTGGATAATACATAATGTATAGTGTCAAAATTAACCTTAACTGGCATACACTTTGATACAAAATTTACTAATCCAACTCTACTAATACTTTAAGTAAAGTATTTTATAAATTTTCGTTGTAATTGGAGCGCTGCGTACAAATTGGCTAGTCTACCCTAATTGGTCCTTCAACAACTTCCTCTCTAAAATAAACATACATTTCAGGATCGCAAAACATTGGATGACCTAGTTGCTGCAGCTGCTGCTTAAATTAATAAATACATGACATCTTACATACCAGCAAATCTGAGCCTTTGGATATATTATCAGCATACACAGTACTGTAGATTCAAATTCAATACACTGTCAACAGCCTAAATGAGAAACTTGGTAAATTTAAAAGAAACATAATTCTATGACAGTCCTCGCTTATTTCCAATCATCCTTTATCTGTTATTTGTTATTTTCAACAACAGGATTGTCAAAACAAAGTGTCTGGATTTTACACAATTTCTCAACAAAGTTGTTGGCAGATTTGAATTTCTGAGTACATTATGAACATTACTGAGATAAGCACATAAACACTGCTTCAAGAACAATCTTAGAATAAAATCAATAGTAATTTAACATGAACATTGTTGTGATATATGCATTTCTGTGTCCTTGTGCCTGATACCAAGCTGGTTATTTTTATTTACATATATGCTTCAAACGACCTCGGTATCGCAAAACAATATAAAAAAATGTATTCAGAGCTTCAAAATCTCTGATACTGCATATTGTTTTCACACTTTATTTGTGCAGTTCACCAGCCAAGCATAAGGTGAATCGAAGCTATTAGATGAAGTGCAAAAGTTTATATATCAGCTAATTTTTAAACTTTTGCATAATCAATACAAGTCTAGAATTTGCCCGGCTAAGTTATATATATTGTGTACTGTATAAAGCTTTGTTATAAAATATAGTTTTACTAGGAGACGGGAAGACATATGACAAATGCACAGCACTTGCTTAACAGAGTGCACCACTGCACTCCTATACAGTATAACAGTCATTGGACATAGCAGTTCTATATCCATTAAGATAACTGAGAAATTTGGTAGCGAATGATATAAGATAAATTAATAAGATACTGTACACCGGTATATCTTACTTTGATATTACACTTGGATAAATATATAATACTGTACTGTATTATCTGTATATCAAGATTATCGTACCAACTCGATGCAGTGTTACTTATGATATCCAGGAATTCTGCATTAAGCTAATAACCTGGAAGAGTAGTACCTTCCTATAAAGAGATATGTGGCTATATTGTATTTATATACTGTATAATACGAAGAAATTTACTATCCCTTTTCCAGTATTTCAATGGGGGAACGAGTGAGTACACCCCTTCCCAACTCTTCCAAACTCTGATCATAAACCCCTTCCCATGCATGTTGGCATACATTATACTAAGCATGAAAAGACAGATGTCCAAGCTAGCATGAGTAAATCTTTCACATGATGCCACTCTTGACGTGCCTTGATCATAGGCCATCTCTCTATACAGTCCCCTAGCCTGGAGACCATTCCTCAATACAGTACTTCTCTTAATTTCTTCCTCGGTCTACCCCTAGGCGCACAAAATTTAGTTTCAAATCTATCTAATCCGTGTTGTTGAATCCTGAACAGCAGTCAAATTAATACTTGGGATATTACCCAAACCATTTTTTGTTTAAATTGATAGTGGATCGCATCCTATTCATCATATAGACTTAGAAGAAACAGTGTCAAGATAAGTGAAGTTAGATAACAAATACTGTACTCAGCAACTCATGCCTTCTTCTCATTCACTATCAAATTATTATCTAGACGCATCTTTTTAGGTGGTTCACGAACCCACCTAGATATTCACACAACAGTAAATACTGTACATACACCAATAACAGATACAGTACAAGCTCATGTATACTCTTATATACAGTAATCTGTATAACAAATAACAAACACATCCATACAACTATAATTATACTGTATATCACACACATAAACACCCACACCCACACATGCACACACACCCACACCCACACCCACACATGCACACACATCCTTCTATATTGTGGGGGTTTTATAGTGGCAGGAAAATAATTATAACTGCAATGCAATAAACCTTTAAAAAACTTCAATAACAAGTTTACTATGCATTAACAATCAAAATCTGCAGCTAATACGCCAAAAGATTTAAAGAATTAAGGAGAGCATAGGGGAATACTTAATAATGACTATAATTGCACTAAATATGCCAAACTGTGGAACTATGGTGTTAAAAGAGTGCAAGAACAAGAGCAGCAGCAGATGGAGCAAAACTCATTCACACAAGCCAATCACAACTAATTATTTAACCCCTTCAGTGCATTGATGCCTATTTAGTTTAATTCTGGCTAACATTAGATGATCTTATTCAATTTTGATAGGATCTGTGGAAGTCATGGGGTAAATGGACCCCTTGCATGTTTCAGGCTATAAGGAAGTAAGAGCCGTAAACATCGACATCAAATAGAAATACAGGTACAATAATAATGTCGGTTTATGATGGTTAAAAAATATGTTGAATTGGGTTTTATGCATCATATAAATGTACTACTACCATACTTTTGCTGGTAATTCTTTTAAATATCGATGTCTACAGCTCCAACTTCCATATAGAACGAAACTCGCAAGTGGTATATTGACATACTTTTTACTCCCTAATCCCTAGAAGTCCTTCCGAAGCAGAATACAATTGTATGTTAGCCAAAAAACAAAACAATTAAAAGACATGACCCATAATGCATGGGTTAAAGGGGATTAGCACAACCATTCTTTATGGCAACTTATCATTAGCGATCTTATTCTGGCAACATTTCAGGACAACATTGCACTGGTATTGGCAAATCAAGTGAATGAGTATGACGAGCGTACGTTAATATATGCGAGACTAATTTGATTGGGACCCAAATTCACTTACTCATAATTATAGTGATGTACATTCTATGTGGTGGATTTGTGATCTTACATTTCAAAAATATATTTTGCTAAATCGTTATTTCCACATACAGTACTGCAGTGATTTTGATAAATTCTTTTGTCTTTATATTGTGTCGTCCCTGTTTTGGTTTGTATATTTTGCAAGTTTTACATTATAATGTGATATCATTCTCTTAAAATATTAATTAAAAAGATGTTAGAATAGAGTTGCTGAAAATATTGCCAAGAAAAAACGCTTGTGAATTCACCGAAGGAGTTAAAGAAAGAAAGGTGCAGATATATAGAAATGGAATTAATTGGCTAAAATTGAAGGCAACATTCCTCTAAAAGATATACTGTAATTATGTTTAATCAAGATGCCACACTAAAGAAGACTTACTGTGAGGAGAACTAAAGGGGTTTGAGAATTGTTTAAGCGATGGCTCCTATATCGTTCTTACTTCAGCTAACACTATTTGCAAGAAAATAACAGATATAAACTTTTGTGATAAAAGAGATTATTGAATAAGAGAAAACTTCTTGACGGCATTCGTCTATACAAGTACTTAACCAATAATGTTGCCCGTTGTCAAAATTTTAGTGTATTCTTTTGATTCAAAGTGGTGAAATGGATAAAGAGATGTACAGTACGTACTATATAATACTTTGCAGTAGTACAGAAATCTGCATAAACTAGATTAGGATAGTTTTTCAAGAAAAATATATATATGTCAAGAGAGAGTGACAGCTGGAAACGGAACACCACAAAAGTTTTGGGATAAAAAAGTGGAATTACACAAAAGTTGGAATACTTCCACATAGTGGAAAGGGTTAATGAGCAGGTAAAAGGTCCATGTCTGGATAAAATATCTAGAAGAATTTCTGAAGGGTAAATAATTATACCAAATTCATACAACCTGTAACTTTAATCACTGCATGTGCACCCAATCATAAAACACATGTACATCCACATACAATAAATTTAACCCCTTAAGGCCAGGTGACGCCATATGGCATCAATAGGGTTAATGTACAGCACCCCGGGTGACGCCACATGGCGTCAGCATGTTTCGTACCAAACATTAAAATTTTCCATAGTGCAATCTCAGCCCTATCAGCCTTGTGATGAACTAAGCTCCATCCTCAACCCCTCCTTCACTACCCCTAGCCTCTCCCTACCATCTCCCCCACCCACAAGCACCCTAAACCATTTCCCCTTCTCTCCTACCCATAACTAGATTACTGTATCGGTAGCAAGGCAGTGTTACACTGACTGTGAAGGTAGAGGATGAATCACCACTTTCAAGCAACTTAGAACCATGGGGTTTTCACTATTCTCAAGCTGAATGAAGGTATGTGATCATGATATTTAATTTAATAAAGTATTAATAGTATGTATGGCGCTACAAGATGAATAAATAAGGTGCCTTAGTTACATAAAAAGCAATCCAAGCCGGCTGGTACGCATCTCATCATCTCCACATGCCCAAACCATCCAAGCCGGCTGGTACACATCTCATCACCGATACCCTTGATACCTAACCATTTATCTCATTACGTTCCACTCTGTTGATATCATCCACTTTGACAGGCTACGTTTCTGAAGCATATGCCATTGCACTTCTAAAACATGAGGCGTACACATTCCCTTCAAGGGGAGAGGGAGTCTTCTCATGGCTAGTAATGGCAGCAGTTCTCTGAACTTTCCCCAACTGCTTTTAATTCTGGCAATAGTGGCGGCCCACTACGGCGGAGATGGTACCTCCCAAGTAAAACCATTAGTGCTGCACAGCCTACACTAACATAACTCTTTGGGTCTGCTCCTTCAGTGCTAATTGGTCTTAATCCAATCGGAGGAGGTGGCACTGAGGAGTGGGGCGGTAGGTGCATGACTGTGAGACTGGACGCAGTTTCTGCAATGGCCATCCCTGTTTGGGGGGCTTCCTCTGGAAGCAAGGCGTCTGATTTATATATGTAATGTAACGTTTTGTCTTAACCGTTATATTTATTAATAATATACTGTACTCCTATTTGTCTGATTTGCTGTGTCGAAAGCGGTCACTATCAGATATTGTGTGGATTATTTGCCGAATCGCTGGTCCCTATAGTAATTTTCCTCATAAGAAGTTAACTTTGCGTGTTAGTATTTCGTGACTCAATCTTTCTTTCGATCCCTGTCAATATTTTGAGACTCAATCTTTCTCTCGGTCCCTTTTGCCATCGATAATCAAAATCTTACTGTAATAAAATTGCAACACATTCCAAGATTATGAAAAATAGACAATGCGAGATTAAAATAAAAGGGTCAGATTTGCTAAATACGTAAAAAATCCCATGTGGGTCGTAAAGCTTAGATACCAGAATTGCCAGACACAAACAATCGTATTACGAACAAAAAAGTACAATAATGATAATACGGTACCAAGTGAAGTGATGCACCCTACACCTATCAAACAAACCACCAAAGACTAACATTGCGGATATAAACGCGGTCACAGAGGTGGACATTGTATTCGAGTAATGTGGCAAATGGATTGATCTGAGGCACAGGTGCCTATCAAAAGCTTATATTTGCTTAACAAGACCATCCAAGATGAACAGGTATAGGTAGCGCCAGCAAACTTAACAATAATCTTGACCCTTTAACTTCTTATAACTCGAAATTAATTAAAGCAATCGGGCTGACATTTCTATAATTTGGGAAGAGTTCACCAGGAAATAGGTGTGGATATTTACAGTCAGTTTGCTCTAGGCCTTATAGAGTTACAAAGAGGTCAGGGATCAAGATTATTGACAAGTTCGTTGGCACTTCCTATAGTACCAGTAAGGATTGTAATTGACAGTGATGGGCCCTGGCTAGATTTTAAATGGTCACTATGGCTCATATCTATAGTCTATTCACTGTACGTAGGCGAGAAATCACGACCTCTATCCTCTGTAACTCAAAAAGGGCTAGAGCAAATTGGTTGTAAATTTCCACATCTATTCTTCGATTGACTCTTCCCAAATGGTAGACATATTAGCTCAATTACTCTTGTCGTTTTTTGAGTTACAGAGGTTAGAGGTCATGATTTCTCGCCTACTTACAGCAAATAGACTATAGCTATCCATCGAATGAATTGGACCAAAACTACCGGTTCTGTGAGCGCACCTATAGGAAGGAAGATTTAGTTTTTTCAAAAGTACAGTATGATACAAAGATTGTGTACTTACAGGATATCCAACATTGTTTTACATGGTTGTAGAGGTCATCATTAAACTGTATTACTCAGAGACCCTTCAGTAATCAGAGACTGGACAACTGTCTATATTTTGAGCCATTGTTAATATAAACCAGCGTAAATATGGAAATACGGCACTAAATTATTGAAACACAATCAATAAAGCAGTATTTAATTTGATCACTGTCTGGGTGAAAACTAATGATGGAATGATAGCAATAATTAGAAGGTTACCATAAATATTGTTCAATTTTGCACTCAATAAACATAAATGGGGGAGCAGCTCTCGCTGAGGCCACTGAAGGATAGCCGAAACAACTCCAAGTAGGTAGGGAGTTACACACTGATGAGTTCCTCACTATGTCCCAAAAGTGTAATTTGTTCAGTTTGAATCCTAAAAATGGTGTAATGAAAAATTATCCAAATTAATTCTACAAAATGCTGCTGTAATTAAGGTGTCAAATTCTTAAGTCATAGTGAATATTTATCCACTTTGAGTCTCAAAATTGCCATAGTCAAAAGTTGTCTAATGTGAACTCCCAAAATTATGCTAGGTGAAGTTGTCCCGCCACTGTTGTATTCCAAAGGGTCCCTGAGCAATACTGGTTAGTACTATATAGTAATACATGGCCTGGTTGTGTCTGGCGCCACACTACCGATACAATAGACAAGTCCTGAGCTGGTATTTGATGTCCCACGTGCCGACACTCACACCGGCTCACTCTTGGGGGGAGGGAACGAGTAATTGGAAGGGAGGTGGGTGGAGTAACACAGGGGGAGGAGGGGGGAGAAGCAACACAAGGGAAGGAGGGGGGAGGAGTAACACAAGGAGAGAGGAGTAACACAAGGGAGGGAGGGGGGAGGAGTAACACAAGGGGGGAGAAGTAACACAAGGGAAGGAGGGGGGAGGAGTAACACAAGAGGGGAGGAGTAACACAAGAGGGAAAGAGTAACAGAAGGGGGGGGGAGTAACACAAGGGAGGGAGGGGGGAGGAGTAACACAAGGGAGGGAGGGAAACAAATAATAGGAAAGGGATGGAAAGGGATGAGTACCTGGACATGGAGCAGGGTGACGAGTATGTGGAGAAGTGACGGGACGGGTAATTAAAAGAAGGGAGGGGATAAATGATTGGAAAACACAAATGGAAACCAGAAAGGGAGGTACTGTATGCTGATGGAGGGGGGTGGTGGATGAACTAGAAGAGGGCGGCATTATGGTGAGGAAGGACAGATAGTTGAGTTGTATGAATGTTAAAGTAGGGTAATCATAAAACAAAGATGAAAAAGACTAACATTGGTTACTAAAACGGACGAGAGAGAGAGAGAGAGAGAGAAACAAATCTTGAGTAGGCGAGTAAAAGAATAAGTACAGTACAGTACAGTAATATTGAGACAGCGAAGAAGCCAAAATACTTCTTACAGGATTTACACTTGTAGGAGGGACACGACGGGGTAAGGGACAGGAAAACAAGGATATTTCACATAAGATTTGGACTAGGAAGGGAAACAATATCATAAAGAACAAGAAAGTTGGGGTACTTCTTCCGTGATAGGATATTTCTTATGGATTCACACTAAGGAGAGACAAAATGGGATGAAGGCAACAAAAGGTACGATAAATACTCTGGGATTAACATTAAGGGGGGTGATCTGCTTTTGTTCTCTCCTTTTCTGTCTTAGGCCTACCCTGGCTTGTATCCATTCGGCTCCATTCAGCCTACTGTTTTAAGATGTTTATCCCCATCCAGGTGTCGATTTCTTCCTGGCGAGCTATAGCGAGCCAGCATTGTATGGAGAAATCCGGCTTCGCCGGACACATTTTTCTATTGAAAAATTTACAAATTTAGCTTGCTGTAAAACAAAAATATATATATGCTGGCTTGGTACCACTCGCCAGGAAAATATTGACATCTGGATGGGGGTAAACATCTTAAAACAGTAGGCTGAATGGGGCCGAATGGATAGAAGCCAAAGAGGAAGCGGCCTTCGGCCGAGAGATTTTTCTACCGAAAAATTTACAAATTTATCTTAAAGGGGGGTCTAGGGGGCGTTTTTCTAAGCTTGATGGAGGTCTAGGGAGGAAAGTTTAAAAAATATATGAGTAAATGAATTAACAGACCAAACAAACAGTCAGTCTCCCCTTAAGGTGAGATAGACTGTGGCATAAGATAGGATATTTCTTACAGGATTAGAAGGATAGAAAATAGAATGAAGGAAAAGGTAAGATAATAGAAAACGTGATGAAGACAGAAGTTTGATGGACTATATTACGGGATGAGGAATAGATAAGCCGGGATACTTTTCTGGGATACACATCAAGGAGAGAGAGAGAGAGACTGTGGGATAAGGGAAAAGTAAAATATCATAGGCTATTTCTTACAGGATTCACACTAACATAATTGAAAAAAGATGATGGATATTTAGGATGGAGGATAGGTGAGCCAGGATACAATGGGATGAGGGATAGGATAGCTGAGCATGACAACCGAGACATGTGGTGGTGGTGGTGGTGGTGTTGGTGGTGGTGGTGGTGGTGGTGGTGGTGGTGGTGGTGAAAGCGGGCAGTTATGGGCCAAAGTGCTTCTGTCATTGTAATCTTGACGGATCAACGTAATTCTGCGAACAAGTTGAAGAGTTTCCCGGTCAAGGTTACGAAGCATACACCGACGTACAGTAGAACCCCTTTTATCCGGCATGTAGCGCATAATGTTATACCAGGACAATTTGTTTTATGACTGGAATTAACATGAAAAAAAAAACAGAATATTTACAGAATTTTGTATTGTTCTGGCCATTCTATAATTTTCAAAAATATAATAAGAACTGTAATGATGCAGTTTTTACCACTATACACTCCCTGCTGAATCAGGGACTTAGTGAATAGTTGCCACAAGACAAAAGTTTCCAATTTTAGGCTTGGTTCTGAATTGTTTTAGGTTTGTCAGTTTGGTGTAGTGGATATTGAAGGTGCAGGATATTTGAGGTTCCTGGATTTGTGAGCTAAAATGGAGCATCACACAGGAGGTTTTCTTGTTAAGTTTTGATGGCTTATATTTTACTGGTAATATTTTGGGGATCTTTTGCATTGATAACAGACATTTACACTGCATGTACACTGCATGTACACTGCATGTACACTGCAGTAGGTGATATTTTGTATATAAATGTTCCTTGAAACTTATAAAGAGTTGCCAATATAAGTTATGGGAAAAAGCGCCCATGTGATACCCTTTCCTTGGTTGTTGCTGTTGTTGGCGTTCCCTAGGCTGCCTGGCCGAACAGCCCCGAGTCCCTAAGGAAGGCCATGGCCGAGATCGGGCTTTCCCACAAGGCTTTCAAGGAGTGTAGATTATGACGTTGGCGTTGAATAATACAATTACATTTACATAATACTATATAAACAGTATATATAAAATACATTACTGTACAACTTGCATGGTCAATAATCACTATTACAATACTGTATTCTAAAGTTAATGTTCTTGTTATAAAAGCACTTAGAATTACTGGTTTCTCTTCAATATCCTCATTCTGAGAGTGAAGGATATTTGAGTTCCGGATAATTGAGGTTCTACTGTATTATATCTGCAAGCTTTGAGAGCATACGTTTTATCATATATATCTCATTTCCTTTCTATAGAGCCTCACTTTTACTCAAACAAAATAATGCCTTAACAAAATAATGCTTTAAGCTTCCTTGCATTATAGTATATTTCAACATGAGCAGTGCTTCTGACATGGCAGACTTAGAGTAAAAAACTATAATATATTAAGTGGTATATAAAAACCTTCAAGTTAGGTAGCTCAGGCAGTAACAGCAACACTAACTAGCTCAGGCAGTAACAGCAACACTAACTAGCTCAGGCAGTAACAGCAACACTAACTAGCTCAGGCAGTAACAGCAACACTAACTAGCTCAGGCAGTAACAGCAACACTAACTAGTGGCAAACAGATTGTTCACAGCCAAACATTTTGTAGTTGTAGCTTACAAAGTCAACATTACAATTAAGTTATACACTTGACAATATTAGTCACAGAATCAATTGTATACTTTAATGAAAGTCTCAGCTTGATAAACAACCTTTGTGGACCTATGCAGACATCCTTTGTTTACTGAAGGTAAGCATTTAATATAATTTATAATAAACCCACTTCCATTATTTCCCCAATAATAATAGATTTATTATCAACATTCTATATTGTAGACTACAACTCAAATCAATTTTTCATTACTGTTTACAAATAAAGGCATTAGTACCAACATACACACCAGTCAACAAAATTGTACTGTATCGACTATTATTATATATTCTCACTACTGTGCTATCTTTCTCAAAAGAAATTTTAAAGAGAGTTAATTCTCAACATTAAGTAATCTATAATTAAAACAAACCTCTTGCTTAAATAATACAAATCCCTCCCCCTTGAACAAAATTATAATCTTACATCCTCTTTAATCTATTTTCTCTCTCTAAGTAAAGAGTTCTAGGGAATAAAACTAAAACCGTATGACAAAGTTCTTTCTTTCAGCAACAAATAGATACCATTAACACCTCTGTAGCTTTCTATACATATCCAGTGGTGATCGGCTGAAATTACGTTACTCTCGTTCCTCTTAGCACTAAAAAATGCCAGGGAGGCAAGGTGAGGATGACAGGTGCGAAAGAATATCCCAGACCTGCTCCTGTGATGGTGGACTGAGCCAAACTACCCGGTGTGTATTAAAGTCTAATTTCTATAACCTGTCAAATTTGCACTTGCTCGTTTTACACAAGAGTAATTTATATCAAGCCGATATGCTGATGGTTCTGTTGTTGTTGTCATTGATGTCGTTCCCTAGGATGCCTGGCCGAACAGCCCCGAGTCCCTAAGGAAGGCCATGGCCGAGATTGGGCTTTCCCACAGGGCTCTCAAGAGTGTAGATTATGTTGTTGGCGTAAGTGATTGTGTGGAATGCAGTCTTCTATGATGCGTTTAATAATATGGGTTGCTGCGTTACATCCTGGGCAGGCGTCGCCGACGGAGTCATCCAGTCTCTTCTGATAGCTCAGAAGGCCTGGATGATGCCCACATCTCAGTCTAGCTAGGTGGACTCTGTCCTTGCGAGGATGACTCAGAAGGATGGATTTCGGGAGGTTGTGCATGCAGCTGCGTGTTGTCTTTGAGTGATTGGATGGAACTGCGAGTGGATATGAGTATGGATGTGCTTCTGAAAGCTGGTTTGGGGTGGGCAGAGAGGGAGAGATGACAGTATTTGTGTGTGATATTGAGTGCAGGGTGTTGTTTTGATGTTCCTTGGTGTCTGTGGGTGTGCTGATGGTTCTGTGTAATATGATACTTACAAAAGCTTTCTACAACTGAAAAATATTTTTTGGACACTGCACTATCTGCCACACTGCACCATCTGCCAATCAGCTAATAGTAGAGCTCTCAAGCCCAAATCAACCAAGTGCAAATTCACCAGGTTTAAAAAACAAAATAAATAGGCATTAGTTGCTCAACCATCTTTCCAATCCAGATAATATACAAGACAAAATTGTGCACGTTTAATGAAACCATTCGGGGACGTGAGGGTTAAGAAAGGAATTATGAATGAAATACTGTATGATACTCCTGTAATGAAATATATATACTGTATATATATATATATATATATATATATATATATATATATATATATATATATATATATATAAAATCGTCCTCAAATTAAGCAGTGTACTGTAGCACTCTATGAATGCATATCATCTTTTGAATGCTACTGAATTTTGTTTTGAGGATTTGGGATTTTCATGTCAAATTACTTGATTATGATATACAGTACTCAGGCACATACCCAATTGCTGGGGGTGGCCGACTCGAGACAGAGCCCGAACAGAAATAACATTCAAGGGTTCGAATTCTCAGGCTCCGGGACCAATATTGCGTTATTGGCAATAGCCAAGCCAAGACTCAGTCACAGGAAGCTGCGCAGTTACCTTACTTGTTGCACACAAGTGTAGCAAATAATTTTAAAAGATGTGCTTACAATTGAATGAAGTTATTATTATTTTGTTTTTTATAATACATCTGGCAATACTGTAGATAGGTAGATATACAGTATAGTTTACTGCTGTTAAATCATATATGATTAAATATTCACTTTTTTTCACAGTTAACTCTCTGCTTATAGAGAAAATATATTATCTATCTATCTATCTGTCTATCTATCTATAACATGAGCAACTGGAGAGAGAGAGAAGAAAAAATATATTAACTTTTTTTCACAGTTAACTCTCTGCTTATAGAGAAAATATATTATCTATCTATCTATCTGTCTATCTATCTATAACATGAGCAACTGGAGAGAGAGAGAAGAAAACAAATATTAACTTTTTTTCACAGTTAACTCTGCTTATAGAGAAAATATATTATCTATCTATCTATCTATCTGTCTATCTATCTATAACATGAGCAACTGGAGAGAGAGAGAAAAAAAAAACTAAGTGACTAGTAGGTGAGAATAATTTTTACAAAGATCATAATGATATATCAAGGTTTCCAAAAATGATTGACTGGTTTGATATGGCAAATATGCCTTTAGGTGCGGATGCGCGTGCCCTCAAACATTGCTCAAAACATTGTTACAAACATATTATGACAGTGCTAGAATAATAGTTTTAAAACCTTTTCACATTTTCTTAACAATGGAGCTTCAAACATGTTTAAGACATTGTTTTGAGCATATTTCAAATGCAGTACGTTTGGAGCAGGTATGTCCGCGCCTATAGGGAGTCATGCAGAGGGTTACTATGTTACTGCCATGCTGCTGTCTGTCACACTCACAACATTCTCATGCTGTACTCACAACCTGCACACACACACACACACACACACACACACACACACACACACACACTGGGGTAGACAACATTAACACAGTTTATGGTCTACAAATGAGTAAATGCATACACAGTACAGCAGCCTCCATAATATCAAGAGGGATAATATTACTATCAAAGCTATTCATCATAAATCGTTGATGCAGTTTTCTACCACCATGCACTACCTGCTAAATAGCTGGGCTAAGGTGGGTGTCCTAATGAATCAGTCAGTGAACACTTGCCACAGATTGCTAGACTTCACCATCTACCAGATTAACTTGTTCATGTAGTGATGTACACCCTATGTGGTGGATTGTGTTCTTTTATTTCAACATTTTATATTATTAAACGTTATTTCCACATAGCGATTTTGACAAGTTCTTTTGCATTTATCTTGTGTTGTCCCAGTTTTAGTTTGTTTATTTTGCAAGTTTTACAGTATAACAGCACTGGCATCTGTCAATAGTACACTGGCTGGCCAAAGACTGGAACCCTCGATCTCACAGTTTGCAGGTGAGTGCTCCACCAACCGTGCTACGGCCTGTGGCCATTATATAAAGATTTGTATTAGAGCAAAATTGTTTAAGCTATTTGGTGTCTCTAGCTGTTCGATCAAATGAATTATCTACTAATAATTTCTATATTATACTCTATTATTATGTTCTATCCAACAACCAACTCTACTCCTAAAATCGATTAATGAAATATTACAAACGCATGTGGCAGTCCGTGGATTCGAATCCAGGACGCTCACACCGAATATCAACACCTTATGCATTGTACCACGAAGGCAGGTTAAAGGATGGTGGACACTGCCTACGATTTATTATGCAACTTCGAATCCTGCATATCAATCTAAGCATGTACACACATCCCAACTGCAACTCACGTAGGCTATGCATATGTGTATGGAAAGAGCAATTAATGGGGCCTTAGCCACTAGGGAAGGCCTCTAGTTGCCAATTAGTTGCAAGCTTTCAATTACAGTACTGTACATACAATTTTGTTTTTATATCAAGTGGAGTACGAGCCGGAACTCAGTTAATCTGCTTTCTTAGTACACAGGAATGTATATCTAACAGTAGTGATTTAAACGTATCATAGTAATTATTCATTCTTTTTTTAACACTTCAGTGTTTTCCTGCTTGCAAGAGGTAGCGTACAGGTACTTAACTGTGTATGGAAAGTCAACTGCAGGGATAACGGATGTTTTAGTCAGCCTTTTAATTAATTAGGTTGATTGAAGCCTACAACCTCACACTACATGTCTGGCAAAATTATTCTATCTTCAAATTGCTTTCAAGCCAATATTATCCCTTCTTGATTATATATACAAAAGCTATGTTCACAAAAAATCATATCATTCACTTAAGATATAATGTCATGCATAAAATCAGAACTATTCACTTGTATAAATGTCTTTGACATGACATAACTGAAGGATTTGTACACTGGTACTTGATTTACAAGTGCAGCTCACTCAATCAAGCTCTATCATAAAAACAAAGTAAACGTAGAAAGTAGATTTGCAAGTGTATATTCCCAGGAAAAGTGGCAATATTTTAAGTAAAAAGTGAAGAGTTCCTGTTCTATAAGGTTTTCAACGTAAATAATGAATATAAGTGATTACCAAAGATCTTGATGAATGCAGATGGCAAACAAAATAAATGTCATTGCAGTTAAATCATACCCACATCATATTACAGCATAGATAAAATAAATAAATTACAAGGTAGTGTAAGTCCTAGCAAAATAATATTGGATGATAATTATCTAGCAGCTATGCTCAAGGTTGGTATTCTCGTTGGCTACATTTTTACCCGACGCATTAAGCTTAACCCTTCCTCCCCGGGCTGTCTTACCAAATGACGGTCGCCCCTACCCGGGCGATATGGCTGAAAAACGTCTAGGCCTAGGCTACCGTATTTATGTTTATTTTCACTGCTAGAACTTTCCCACTCATCTATAATCGTAGTGCGGTTTTCAATCTGTATTTTGGCATTGAGTAGAGCTCTGTAAGTCAACTGGTTCAGTTGTGATGACGATTTCAGTGGAGCCAATATTGCAGAGATGTTGCCAATATGGGGCTTTTTAGACACTAATTTCGTCATGACGTCAGAACAATAACATTGAGGAGTCTTCTCCTTCTTGTTTTGGGAGGTGCGGTGACGAACGCTTGGGTTTGTTGACATACGTCGTACGCACGGCGTTCGGACCAAGCTTAATTAGGCTATTAAGCTCATGCCTTAGATAAGGCATACCGGGTAGCGGCCCTTCTTTCGTGCTGTCCTTATCTAAGGCAGACCGGGTAGGAAGGGTTAAAGGATATAATAACAAATTCTGCAGATTACTTACAAAACCATTTAAATATTGACAAAAATCATTTATAAGCTCACTGTGATATTTTTACATTAATTTTATAGTACTGTACTGTATAACCAATAACAAGTAATGTCATTTAATAAAACAGGTTGCCAAGTATTTGATCATCTGTTGGTAGAATTTTTGACAGTTTTGCAACGATACAGGACACTTGTTCGATATAATAAAATGCTTTCAATAAAAACAATCTGAATAAGTTGTTTATTCCAAAAATTTTGTTCACCTACTTGTTCATCTACAAAAAAGTTGTTCAATGTTTGGTGCCATTACAAAATGAGATATATGATCAGTGTTTTACTATATTTGAGTTTCTATGACAAGGTAGCATACACTTTCTAGATACAGAAGTCTGTAGTAAGTCACTTGTGAGAATACCGGCCTGAGAACCAGTTGATGTGAAGAGGGAGTGAGAGACATGGTGGGTGAGCGAGAGTGTCCTGCGGTGTCGGAAGTGTTGACGTGTTGTGCTGAAAGGTGGCTCCAGTCCAGACCAGACTATCTCACTAAAAATATCTTCTATATGGAGACTTGCTCAACCTTTATTTAGACAAGCATTATGTTGCATACTTCACCGTATGGTCTGTCTGCTTCTAATGATACATTAACCCCTGCAACCCAATGACAATTGTTCATTGTATTTGTGCTACCAACTGCTAACTAGGATCTTTTGCTGTTAAATATTAATGTTGGTCAGTTTTATAATCATAAGAATTAGATATCCTGTAAGCATGCCAGCATGAGTCAGCTTGAATGCACCCCATAACAGTTATGTTAGGAGTCGACTTACTGTTGGGAAGGACAAATTCAGCACACTGATGGCTTACAGCTGCCATCAGACAGCAATAACACATTTTTATAAACTGGATATTTTTCCCGTCAACAATCCAAGTGTGGAGACCATCTGGCAAGGAAATGATGAGTTGTTGGCTAAGCTACAGAACCCAGCCAACCTTGGGTATATGATTAACAATTATAACATTGTCAATAAGTTACCAAGTTAAGTTACCAGAAATTGATAGTGCTTCTCACATAATACTCAGGTAGCAGTATCCCAATAAAAACAATCATCATTGGGTGGAAAAGATTAACTTTGTTTGTGATATATCTCACAAAATATGATAGACCAGTTGTACAAATGATCAACTGCTTGAGTTACCGGTTTGAGTCACAACACCAAGTCTGCAATATGCCCATTAACAAACAAGTTAACATAGCTTAACACTCCATTCTAAAAATCCCTCCGGTAAATAATATTATTCTTTAACACTACTGACTCTCCCCAAAAAGATTTTTCACTAATTGGAGCAAAAGATCAAGTCTTATGATGTAATTTATAGTACAGTATTGTTCTCTTATTTCATTGTCAGACGCTAATCCGGGCACAAAATTTGTCCTCATAATTGAAAGATATATCCACCGCATCTATCTTGATGGTGGGGTGCTTGAAGATTGCCGAAGAATCCTTTATACAATTGTTTCTATAGTATTCATAGCATGGAAACTATAACATAATACTAATACAGGAACAGTGTGTTGCCTACAAAATAATTAAAAATACAACCTACGCTGCATAAATAAAATGTAGCAATAACAAAGGTGGTGGTGTTGTGGATAGGCTGATGATGAATAAGGGACTATCACAGAAGATATAGAGTGCTGGGAATAGATATTGTTGCCGCAGAAATTATGTTCCTTTATCTGATAGCGATCTTGTATACTCCCCTTAATGAGGGTGGCCAAACACAGAATGCCACCAAGCAGACCTATTCCCTGTAAGAGGGACAACTCGAGTCAGTTTACTGAAAGACTTACAGGATTGACCACTCAATTTAGGATCTGTCCGACTCCGAGGCCCTCTGTGTATCTTGTTAGCACCATTTTTCTACAGTGGTGTTCGGCTAATCCATCCACTAACCTGCCTTACCCTTAGGTAAGCAGTACGGATTTGTATCAGGTTTACTTCCCTAGACAGGTTGCCGACCAAGGCTGATGAGTCCCATCCACCCAGATTTTTATAAGGTTGACTCCCCTAGATGGGTTGCCGACCAAGGCTAACGAGTCCCATCCACCCGGAAGGTACCAAGACACTGTCATATTTACAATACCACTACCAAGTAGAGGAATGGAACTTCTTCAGCTAACAATACATCTAGTGCTAAATGGTAGTATAGTGTATAGTCATGGTCTATTGTTTCATTACCCAGCTGGTGAGAAATTGAAGACAAGGCTTAGTAAAGATAAGAGGACATAGGATAATAAGTAAGTCTCATAGTGCTTCACAACTGTGGTAAGCTTCACACATCTCACTATAGTAGATTGGTGGTAGATGTGTGTGTGTGTGTGTGTGTGTCTGTGTTTTTTTTTTACATGAGTTTAACCAGACCACTGAGTCACGGTAGATGTGTGAATCAGAGGAAATAATATGTAGCTGGCTCTGATATCTGTTGACAGCTAACTGAACCTCTGAGCCTCGATGTCTTGAAGGGCTTGAATCCCAGGCAAGCAATAGATCCTTTGTCTAGATAATTAAATATTAATATACCTGTGTGAAGCATTATGAGACACTTGAATTAGTCCATATACCCACTTGTCTTCCCATGTCTTTAATTTGTCCTCAACTATGGAGTACAGTACGGTCGCGCTAATAAGTCATGTCTCAGCTGTCATTACGTTTGGTTTGCTCTGCGCTGTATTAATGTCTGTCAGATGTTGAGTAGGGTGGGTAAGTGTAGGAACATGTTTGTATATTTCACTCGATATGAAGACATGACTTATTAGCGCGACTGTACACACACTATGGAGCATGGCTATACACACCTTCCTCAACGTGAATGAAGACAACTCATAGTAAAAGGCGTGCACCTAAAATAAAAATAGCAAATTCAATTTTGTTGTCATTAAACCTCTCATCCAATGGACAGAACTTAGTGGTTCCAATCGTTCAGATAAATAACTCATAAATGCAAAGAGCTAAGACTGCTTCTTCAAAATATCTACAGTACTGTATAGTACATTTTGGTAAAATGTATTCATAACTTCCTGTTAATAATTGTTGGGGGTTACATTACTGAGAATTGTCTTGCCAAAACATTGACATATATTTTATGCCAATAATGTATGTTTCTAAGAGTAATGCTTTCCCTAGAACTGATGAAGACTTGAAAGGCAACTGAGGTGTGCATGTTATGGAAGGAAAACTTATGGAGGATGCAAATTCACATCCCTATATGTGAGAGGGATGATGTGATGAAGCCAAATGTACAATTTTCCAATATGCCACACAGTACATACTCAAATCATTCCCATTACAACTGTGTGTGATGGTATTTTGGTAAGCCTAACAACAATGTACACACCATACAAAACAGTGTTGAGGTTAGAGCATCACATAGTGTTAGTATCAGCGGCCTCACTGGGGTTTATTCTCACTTCACACATCCTTGAGCAAAATGAGCATAAGACAATACTGTACTTCCAGACTCAGGCATTCCAGGTAATACCACTGGGATTGAGGGGCGGGGCTACACACCAAGAGGGGGGAGGGGGAGGGGGGGGGGGGGAATAGAGACAGTGGTGGATATATTTAAATGACCAATCAAGAAATACTAGTAGTAATGATCATTCTTGTCAGTCATATAATTATATTGATGACATTGAGCTTAGCACATAGAAGCAGGGATAAATTCAATGACAGCTTGCTTATAAATAAAACAAAACGTAACTAGACTCATGAAGGTTGAATCCAAATGAATCCATCAGTGAATGTATGTGAGAACCAAGGGCGTCTTATAAACACTGGTCTCATCAGCAGGGGACACCAATCATGCAGGCTCAGTAATTAGTAGTAGATGCCCTTTGGAGTTCCTCGCTAAACCTTGGTCATTGTTCCCTTGGCAAATAATGGGAGACATTTCTAAAACATGATTATTTAAGTGCTATAATTTGTATGGAAAATAGTAGATAAAATCATTGTTACAATCCCTCAAACTTAAAATAGACGCTCTTTGGTTGCCATGCATATCGTTCTGAGCTAGGGCTGATGCGGAAACGAGTCCATTGGAACCAGCAAGAATCCGGGACAAGTTTAGTAGAAGAAGAAGAAGCTGCCAGAGGTATTTAGTGGAAGTTCTGTGTGGTTTTCCATTACTTTAGTTCTTGAGTGTAATGTAGACCGAGATTAACCCTTTCAGTCTTCGAGGACACTTTTTCACTTGAATTTGGCCAACATTAGAAAATTTTAATAAGGTTTGGAGGCCCATCTTGGAATCAAATGGGGTCAAATCTATCTCAATTAAACCTCTGATTCCCACAACTCCTTCCTGTATTGAATATGATTGTCTACTAATGGCCATAATAAAAGGAAGAAACGCGTCCTTGTAACTTGAGAGGGTTAAGGGGAGGTTTTTAGTTGATGCCCTAGACATCCATCAAGCTTAAAATTACTCCCCCTAGACCCCCTTTCAAGATAAATTTGTACATTTTTCGGTAGAAAAAATTCCCGGCCGAAGGCCGGTTCCCCTTAAATTACAGGCTCGCTATCGCTCGCCAGGAAAAAATTGACACCTAAATAGCGCGAATAGTCTTAAAATTGACAGAAATGGGGCGATGGTTCTTAAAATCGCCAAACTAATGGGGCAAGCATCTTAAAATCTCAAAAGCAATGGGGCTAACCATGAGGGAGAAAGGGATCCAGAAAAAAATCCTCCAGGTGGATATCTCCCCTTTTAACTTATTTCAATATCATCCTGAGAAGTTACAGCGCTCTGAAAGGTTTGTTCGGGATATACCGGTACTCTGGGTAAATTGATGAGAAACGGCCAAAATAGTGCATAACTAATGATGACCCACGAACAATACTCCTTAGTTTAGTTTAAGGGCAGCTACCTAACGCCTTGGAAGTACGGGGGGGTGGGGAGGGAGGGAGGGTGCGGGAGACATATTCCACCAACTCGGGGATAGAGTATAGTCACAACATACAAGGATAATTTTGAAAACCAAGGAGATAATGTTATAATAATACAAGATGAACCTTATTGCCTAGATATGTAGCCTATCCATGGAAAATATGTTACTCTTCTAAAATATAACCTAAAGTAATTTTATATACAGTATTTAAAGAAGGCCCCTTACATTTAAGGATACTGTAAGTTAATACGAATTACCTAAAGTATAAATTATTTCTAATTTATTAAGTATTTTTGTATTATACAGTACCATAACAACGCATAACTATTCCATCAACCTCTCACCGTTAGCCTCTCCCACACGAGTATGCGTAAAAATATCAACCCTTTTCATTTTGTCTCCTTGGTTTTCACAAAATTAGGTACGATTACGAGGGAAGATGTATAATTAGATGAACGGTTGTTAAGATAAAACACGCATGACATAAACAAGCCACAGTAACCTAAAATATTATAGAGAACCTTGGGAAGAATAAGGATAATATATGAAGACAGGTGGATAATTGGTAGCAGATGAGATGAGAACTGGAGACAGCATTGAGTTTTACTGTTCAGTCACTATTGTACATTGGCTCACATTCTCCACTCTTTGTTGACCTCGGGTTCATCTGCTACCCTCAAGAAATTAACCCCTTCCGTACCGGCGACGTCTTTTTAACTTTATTCTGGCCACTATCAGACGATTGTATTGGTTTATGTAGGGCCTCCAGCAGTAAACAGGCTTCAAACTATCTAACTTAACCATTATTACCACCACAGATCCTTCTTAAACTGCTCAAAATTGTGTATATACAGTTAGAATAAAACTAGAAAGACGTTGCGGTACAAAAGGGGTTAAGGTAAGGTACAAAGTAGAAGGAAATCTCCCTTTCTTTCCACCTGTAATTGATAAGTCAAAGAACAAATTGTGATCTGGTACTCACTGTACTGGTCTGTGGTCCGAGTGTGTGCTTGCCTAAGACAACGGTAGTGGTCTTGGTGGTGTCGGCCGAGGCCTTGCGGTCCAGGGAGGCCAGGGCGGTGGAGGAGGAAGGGGCTGCTACCGACGAGTTTTGAGAGGAGGGTCGGGAAAGTTGCTCTGCCGTTCTTACCACGTCCATTACCTGCGCACAAATACCAATGTTCCAAAGTCAGATTATAAGTCAGGTGTAAATGATGTTAGTCTCAGCCTCTCACTCTCACTTACTCTCACTCTCTTTCAAAGACGAGTACTCCGACTGAGTGTCCATAAATACTACTGAAGTATTTAGCCGATAAAATCATGCCTACATATTATGTTCTTTCATTACTGCATAAAGTTATGAAGATTATAATAATTTAACTAAAAACAACAGCAACCTGCTACTGTACTTCAAAGATATCAATAATTCACAATAAGATAACAAGATGAGACTACTATTGCATGCAGGATGTGATCTGATCATATTTACTAAAAAGCCAAACTGATAATTACATTGTGCATACTTAACTAGAGCTAGACTAAAGACCCTTATAAAACAGAGATCGAACAACTTTTCACCCGACAGATATTTTGGAGACTCAAGAGAATAGAATCAAATATCTAAGATGTATTCACCTGAAAATCACTTATAAGTTGTATGACTGAATATACTAGCATTAAAAACGTCATAATACAAAATGGCTTATGACAGAAAAGGCACCAAATGTGGGCAGTTGTCCAGTCTCTGTTTACTGAAGGCTCTCTAAGGTACAGTCGCTAGCAATTATTCTTGATTTATAAACTGTTGTTTGGATAATGTTTTTCTCCATGCATGCATGCCTGGGTATAACCTACAATAAAACCTCGCCCATCCGGTGCTCTCAGATCCGGAAACCCATGAGATTCGGACAGGCATTTTGATCCAGACTCACGTTTCAATCAACCAAACTAGTCTGGATGGCTTGGGAAAAATAAAAGCCAATCCGGAAACGAGCGAGACGAATATAAGTCACCGTGCATATTGTTTATATCCAGTGTTTGATATCCATACTTGTATGTCAGCCATCCAGATTTGTCTGGATGGCTGAAACCCAAGTCTGGTTGTTTAAGTTAGATATCCGGACTCATGTTTCAGCCATCCGGATTTGTCTGGATGGCTGAATATATATCCGGACTTTTGGCAGATCCAGACACAGTTCTCCCCCAATTAGTCTGGATGGGCGAGGTTTTACAGTGGTTACAGTTATTGATAGAGCAAAGTTAAAGCTCTGGAACACTAAAACATACACTACTAAAGTAGTCGTCACTACTTTAATGTTAATGCCAAGTGAGATGGATCTATCAATGTCAACAAGGACAGCCGTTTCCAAAACTATCCTCATCCATGCCTAATTCTAGTAAATAATTTAATGCTATGAAGCTTCATGAAACAGTAGGTGCCAATAAGACAACAGCCAACGACTGTACGATACAAGAGAGAGTAATTGCATACAATCTCTGGTGCGGTCTTGTCCTTGGGTGAGTGTGGCGGGTGTGAGGGGTGGTGGTGGTGGTGGTGGTGGTGAAGGTGTGGGGGCAGCAGGCCGTCCTCGTCAGTATCCGGGGTGTCACTGCGGGGCGGGGCGGGGGATGGGGCGGGGGAATAGGCAGCGGGTGGGGTTTTAGAGGTAGGCTGGGAGGTGAAGGGGGGGTCATGCAGGGAGGTGCTGGTGGTAGTGGTGGGGGAAGCATCCTGTAAGGTGAGGTAGTAGGGCTTAAGGGGGATGACCTGCTTTTTGTTATTTCTCTCCTTTTCTCTCTTTCTCTGGCTTGTATCCATTCGGCCCCATTCAGCCAACTATTCTAAGACGTTTATCCCCATCTAGGTGTCAATTTCTTCCTGGCGAGCGATAGCGAGCCAGCATTATATGAAGAAATCCGGCTTTGCCGGAGAAATTTTTCTATAGAAAAATTTACAAATTTAGCCTGCTGTCAAACAAAAATAAAAAATATGCTGGCTCGCTACCGCTCACCAGTAAACAATTGACAGCTGGATGGGGATAAACATCTTAAAACAGTAGGCTGAATGGGGCCAAATGGGTACAAGGCAGAGAAAGATAGAAAAGGACAGAACAAAAACAGGTCACCCCTCTTCAGAGGAGAACACAGTGGAAGGAGTCTCAATATTTGAAAAGGGAAGGATTCTCATCAGTTACTAAGGAGGGATTTTCATCGCTGGCAAAGGTATTTATAAGAGGGTAGGGTGAAAGCAATAATACACCAGGGTTTTATCTTATTAAGGGGAGGTTTTTAGTTTGGTCTCTAGATATCCATCAAGCTTAAGATTAAACCGCCTTGAGCCCCTTTCAAGATAAATGTGTAAATTTTTCGGTAGAAAAATGTCCCGGCTGAAAGCCGGTTCCTCTTAAATTACAGGCTCGCTATCGCTCGCAAGGATAAAATCGACACCTAAATGGCACGAAAGGTCTTAAAATTGACACAAATGGGTCGAAAGTTCTTAAAATCGTCAAAATAATGGGGCGAACGGCTTAAAATTAGAAAAGCAATGGGGCTAAACATGAGGGAGAAAGGAGTCAAGAAAAAAATCCCTCAAGTGGAAATCTCCCCTTAAGCCGCTGTCACACGAGCGCTTTTTCCGTCAATTTTCCATGAGCAAGTTTTTTCTCGTATTATTTCGGGACTTTTTGGCACGGGTATTGGCAACTAGACTGAAGGTGGATTATGTTAGGCGGCTGAATTCTGATAAAGTGTATGTTTTTAAGCCTTCTTACCACAATTGCCCGTAAAAAATTGCTCGAAAAACGGCTCGTGTGACTCCGGCTTAAGGGGAGATTTCCACTTGAGGGATTTTTTTCTGGACTCCTTTCTCCCTCATGTTTAGCCCCATTGCTTTTCTAATTTTAAGACGTTCGCCCCATTATTTTGATGATTTTAAGAACTTTCGACCCATTTCTGTCAATTTTAAGACCTTTCGTGCCATTTAGGTGTCGATTTTATCCTGGCGAGCGATAGCGAGCCTGTAATTTAAGAGTAATCGGCCTTCGGCCGGGACATTTTACTACCGAAAAATGTACACATTTATCTTGAAAGGGGGTCAAGGGGGTGAAATTTTAAGATTGCTGGAGGAGTAGGAAACAAACTAGAAACCTCCCCTTAAGGTAAGGACTCTCATTGATTACAGGTATTGAGAAAGGATTTTACTTGTAACAGCCATTACATAGGGTGCAGGGAAATAAACAAAATTCAAAAGGATTCTCACTACTGTACTTACAAATGGAAGGGGTTAACCTACTACTGTACTTACAAATGGAAGGAACCTACTACTGTACTTACAAATGGAAGGAACCTACTACTGTACTTACAAATGGAAGGAACCTACTACTGTACTTACAAATGGAAGGAACCTACTACTGTACTTACAAATGGAAGGAACCTACTACTGTACTTACAAATGGAAGGAACCTACTACTGTACTTACAAATGGAAGGAACCTACTACTGTACTTACAAATGGAAGGAACCTACTACTGTACTTACAAATGGAAGGAACCTACTACTGTACTTACAAATGGAAGGAACCTACTACTGTACTTACAAATGGAAGGAACCTACTACTGTACTTACAAATGGAAGGAACCTACTACTGTACTTACAAATGGAAGGAACCTACTACTGTACTTACTAAAGGAGTCTCTTATTTCATTACAGTAATTACTAAATAAATGTGTATTATCCATTTTACTCAACTATTTTAGAACTATTTTTTACTATGACTGAAAAAGATACAACTATTTTGAATACCAAAATTATCAACAAACATAAATATCTACAGTAAATTAATCATCACCCATAACGAGGGGCGTCGCGCTCCTCGGTGCCGCTAGAAGAGTGGCGAACACATCAAAAGGTAAGGTAAGGAGGAGGCTGAAAGGACTAAAAGGTTGCATATTTAAGATACAATACAGTACAGTACAGTACTACAATATTCCTTCAGTGACTATAAAGCCGCTGTCACACGAGCGCTTTTTCCGTCAATTTTCCATGAGCAAGTTTGTTCTCGTAATATTTCAGGACATTTTGGCACTGGTATCGGCAACTAGACTGAAGGTAGAGTATGTTAGGCGGCTGAATTCTGAGAAAGTCTAATTTTCGAAGCTTCCAGACTATAATTGCCCGTAAAAATTGCTCGAAAATGCGCTCGTGTGACACCAGCTTAAGTCTATCTAAACATCAACATTCACTACAAAATAATACACTAATAAAATACATTCTAATAATTAATCAGCAAACTACTGTACTATATTCTGTTTTCTTCCAGCTGACGGGAAATTGACATCTCTCAATCTTGAATACTCCGCTATTATCAAGACATTGTAGCGAAATATGTTGCTAATTATAAAAACTTGGTAGTTATATGATGCAGAGACGGAGTACTTTCATATTTTTCCACCAAGTATCGAGAAATCAGCTGCTAAGAGGTTCAAGAGGTTCAGCTAAAATTAAATTGACTATAGCGTAACAATGAACTATACGGTAGAGGTATAATTGGCTGGTCAGACAGGCATAAAGTCCTATCTATATATCTATCTATATATCTATCTATCTATCTATCTATCTATCTATCTATCTATATGCTCAGGCCCAATCCCCACTTTTCCAATTTTTGTATTTGTATTTTCTATTTTACTTTATTTTATTATTTTTGTTGTTTTTATTTTCTTGGGGGTGGCCGACTCGAGACAGAGCAAGAACAGGGAAAACACAAAACAGGTCCAGGTCACACAAATATTTTCAGTGGCAAAATTCCTCAGAGGCACTGTAGGTTAGACTAACTGATTTGTATCTGGTGGTCCAATTAGTATGGAAAATTAATTGTATAAATCTATCTATCTATCTATCTATATACTCTGGCACATACCCCACCCACCATGTTTCCAGGCGCACCCTTTCATTACCACCGGCTCCCCGGGCCAGGTGCCTGATGGACAACTATATAGTCCAACTGACGCATGACCCTCTCTCCCAAACGACCGTGTTTACATTCATCTATTCACAAGCATTCTCCATTCATTCCTGTTTATTACCACTTCCTTTGCCGGATCTATAGTCATTCCTCTATCATCCAAAGCTAGTCTTACACAGTCTCTCCATCTCAATGGGGGTCTTCCTGCCCTTCTATCACATGTCTCGAATCGGCGGCGCCCGGGACCCGGGTGATTTTTGCAGCAAATTTGTTCAGCCATTCTGGATTAAAGCTTTACAAAAATGCAGCCATCTAATATAATATATCTTCAGTCTATTTACAGATACTAATGCATAATAGTTCAGATGTTACCAGAAAAATTGTCAATCTTAAAATTCTGGATGAAGCACTCATGTGATACTGCCTTTACAGTAGATACAATTGCTATGAGAAGGTGCAGAGTACAATCGGCCTAATAAGTGATGTCTCGGCACCAATTATGTTTTGATCAATAATTCGTATCAGCAATATTTACACATGATTTCTTCTATTTGAGTGAGATATACAAACATGTTCCTACACTTACCCACCCTATTCAACATCTGGCAGACATTACTACAGCACAGAGCGAGCCAAACATAATGACAGCCGAGACATGAGTTATTAGCAGCGCGACCGTACATACCTGTGGCGGGTGGTTGTCTGGTGTGGTGGGTGAGTCTTTATCTAGTGAGGTAATACTGTGGCTGCTGCTGCGAGACTCCTGGCCCAGACGACCTTCACTCTTGATCTGCTGCACCTGGAATAGTCCACACACAAAACAATATTATAGTAATTATGCTGGTATGGGTGGATGGGACTCGTTAGCCTTGGTCGGCAACTCATCTAGGGGAGACAACCTTATACAAATCCGGGTGGATGGGACTCGTCAGCCTTGGTTGGCAACCTGTCTAGGGGAGTAAACCTGATACAAATCCGTACTGCTTACCTAAGGGTAAGGCAGGTTAGTGGATGGATTAGCCGAACACCACTGTAGAAAAATAGTGCTAACAAGATACACAGAGGGCCTCGGAGTTGGACGGATCCTAAATTGAGTGGTCAATCCTGTAAGTCCTTCACTAAACTGGCTCGGGTTGTCCCTCTCACAGGGAATAGGTCCGCTTGGGGGCATTCTGTGTATGGCCACCCTCGTAAGGGGAGTAAAGCGTCCGGCAATAGATAGATAGATAGATGCTGATATTGAAAATAAGCATATCATCATTTTAAGGGGACATGGGCTGTTTTTCTGGTCCCCCTTCTCCCTCATGCTTACCCCCGATAGTTTTCAGATTTTATGACGTTCGGCCCATTAGTTTGGCAATTTTAATACCTTTTGCCCCATTTTGTTCTCAATTTTAAGACCTTTCGTGCCATTTAGTAGTCGATTTTTTCCTGGTGAGCGATAGCGAGCCTGTAATCTTAGGAGTAACCGGCCTTTGGCCGGAAAATTTTTCTATCGAAAAATATACAAATTAATCTAGAAGGGGGATCTGATGGATGTTTTTTTTAAGTTTGACAGAGGTCTAGGGAGGAAACTAAAAAAAATAATAAATAAATGAAAAATCTATCAAAAAGTTAACCTGAAGGCTGATTTAAATGACACAATATAGGCAAGATATACAAAGGTAAATCCCATTAGTATGCTATAATTGTCCTCCATCCTTATATACAGCAAAGACGACTGAACTAACCAGCTGATAGTCGTAGCCATCACAGACAACGAGCCTAATGATATTTCCTGCAGAGCGCATGACGTTGACGGCCTCCTCGTGTGTGATGCCCAGTAGGGAGCTCTCGTTAACCTCCAACACTCGCTGACCAACCTGTGCACAGATACAGTTAGGTGTTCACTTTAGCAACATCAACATAATGTATATATAAATTATAAGAAGATTAAAATGTAAAACTTGCAAACAAAGCAAACCAAAACTGGGACAAAGACAATATAAAGTCAAATTAACTCATCAAAATCGCTATGTGGAAACAACGCTTACTAAACATTTTTTTTTTTAAATAAAATAACATAATACAATATGCACATAAATGCTGCAGAAATAGATTAGGATAACTTTACATTATGCACATACTAATAGGGGAAACATTTTAGTGACAATATTTCAAAAAAAAAAAATCCAGGACTCAATTTTTTATGAATAATCACAAATTTATGGCATCATATCATCCTATGACTCCGACAAATTGCCGACTTGCGAGTTTCGTTCTATAAGGAAGTTGGAGCTGTAGACAACGATATTTAACAGAATTTACAGCTAAAATACGATCGTAGTACATTTATAAATACTGTACATAAAACCCAATTCAACATACCATTTATCCATCAGAAACGTTAATTATTCTTGCATTTCTGTTTAATATCAATGTTCACGGCCCCAACTTCCTTATAGCCTGACACTCGCAAGTGGATAATTGGTACATTAGAGTGGTAGAGTACCTTGAGCCGGCCGTCCCTGTGAACGGCCCCAGAGGAGTTGACCTTGGAGATGAAGACCCCCTCGTCGGACTTGTCCAGAGGATTGCCCGGTGAGCCCTGTACGCCACCCTTGATGTTCATACCCAGACGCTCTCCAACCAACTTCTTGATTATCACCTCCTGTAGTGGTATAGGGCATAGGTTAGGTCAGGGCAGGTCAGTAAAGGAAATACACAGGTCAAGCTAGGATACACAAAAGTCAACATAGGTCAGGTTAGGAAATGCACAGGTCAAGCTAGGATACACAAAGGTTAATATAGGTCAGGTTAGGAAATACAATACAAAGGTCAAGATAGGATATTGTGCAACAGTTAGGAGATATAAAGGATATGGAATACTAGTCATTAGAAGAATAAAAAATTAGGAAAAAGAGGGGAAAAAGAAAAAGGAAAAATGGGGATTGGGCCTGAGTAAATAGATAGATAGATACAATGTAGGTAAATAAGCACCCAGCTCAAGGCATGGAAGTACGATCAAGGTAATTGTCTTGAGCAAGGGTATGGGGGGGTTTCGGTTAGCCTATAGATCTTCCTACTGATGCAGCCATAGCAGGGTTGACTTAAAACTTTGACCTGGGTGACCATCCACTTGGGGGCCTCCCCAAACTGACTAATTCCTTGAACGTGACGATAGTGCGTTGTTATATGTGCGATTAGTTTGCTTGGGACCCAGATTAACTTGCTCATGTAGTAATGTACACCCTATGTGGTGGATTGTGTTCTTTTATTTCATAAATTTTATTTTAGTAAGCGTTGTTTCCACATAGCGATTTTGATAAGTTATTTAGCCTTTATATTATCTTTGTCCAAGTTTTGGTTTGTTTAGATTACAAGTTTTACATTTTAATAATGCTAATGATATATTACTGCTCTCCCAATCACTCATTGATGGCCTTTAATTCTTTAAACAGTTGAGAAAAGTCAGTTAAGTTTATGAAAAAAAGTTGGATAAGTATTATATGTAAAGGTAAGTAAGGTAAGATCAAGACAAGGTAAGGTAGGGTCAGGTCAGAACACACACAGATCAATAAAGTCATTAGTAACACAAGGTAGGGTCAGGTCAGAACACACACAGATCAATAAAGTCATTAGTAACACAAGGTAGGGTCAGGTCAGAACACACACACATCAATAAAGTCATTAGTAACACAAGGTAGGGTCAGGTCAGAACACACACAGATCAATAACGTCATTACAAGGTGGGGTCAGGTCAGAATACACGCAGATCAATAACGTCATTACAAGGTGGAGTCAGGTCAGAACACACACAGATCAATAACGTCATGACAAGGTGGAGTCAGGTTAGAACACACGCATATCAATAACGTCATGACAAGGTGGAGTCAGGTTAGAACACACACAGATCAATAACGTCATGACAAGGTGGAGTCAGGTTAGAACACACGCAGATCAATAACGTCATGACAAGGTGGAGTCAGGTTAGAACACACGCAGATCAATAATGTCATGACAAGGTGGGGTCAGGTTAGAATACACGCAGATCAATAACGTCATGACAAGGTGGAGTCAGGTTAGAACACACGCAGATCAATAACGTCATGACAAGGTGGAGTCAGGTTAGAACACACGCAGATCAATAACGTCATGACAAGGTGGAGTCAGGTTAGAACACACGCAGATCAATAACGTCATGACAAGGTGGAGTCAGGTTAGAATACACGCAGATCAATAACGTCATGACAAGGTGGAGTCAGGTTAGGACACACGCAGATCAATAACGTCATGACAAGGTGGGGTCAGGTTAGAATACACGCAGATCAATAAAGATATTAATAACACCAAGATGATACATAGATCAAAGTTATAAAAATATGATAAGTAACAAACAACAATACGAACATTGTAAGTATATTGAACAAGAAAGGTCATGTGAATATAACCACATGATCATTGGGATATATCTGGAAAAAGAGAATACTTGAAAAATACATTAAAGGTCAGTAGGCATCCGAGCATCAGTATCAGTGAATCGTTATGTTTAACTACCACAGATCCTTCCTAAGGGGGGACACCGGATTTGTTTTATCTTTCTCTCCTTTTCTCTCTTTCTCTGGCTAGTATCCATTCTGCCTCATTCAGCCTACTGTTTTAAGACGTTTACCCCCATCCAGGTGTCAATATTTTCCTGGCGAGCGGTAGCGAGCCAGCATATATATACTGTATTTCTGTTTTGACAGCAAGCTAAATTTGTACATTTTTCGATAGAAAAATTTCTCCGGCGAAGCCGGATTCCTCCATACAAAGATGGCTCGCTATCGCTCGCCAGGAAGAAATCGACACCTGGATGGGGATAAACGTCTTAAAACAGTTGCATAATAACAGTTGGCTGAATGGGGCCGAATGGATACAAACCAGGGAAAGAGAGAAAAGGAGAGAAAGATAAAATAAATCCGGTGTCCCCCCTTAAACTGAATAAAAACTGTCGCCGGTACAGAAGGGGTTAACCTTGCCAGTATTTGATGACGCGTTTCTTTATTGTGTCAGGTTATTATTAGAGGATTTTATGCAGCTTAGGAAGGGTCGCTAGGAATTGTTATGTTCCTTCCAACAACCAACCATACTCCTAAAATCCATTAATGAAATTTACAAACACATGTGGCAGTCCGTGGATTCGAACCCAGGATGCTCACACCGAAAATCAACACCTTATACATCGCACCACGAAGACAAAGGGTCAAAACCTATCTCAATTAGCCCTCTAACTCTAACAGGTCCTTCCTAAGCTTGACAAAATGTTCTAATCATAGCTAAACTAAAAGGAAAAACACATCATGGTCTACTGAAAGGGTTGATAAGGTAACACCGATTTCAATCTTAGAATCCTTTGAAGCACGTTCTGAAGCAGCTGAGATATAATGAATCGTTGCATCGGGTTTGAAAGCAATGCAAATGGGTGCGCCGATACTATTGCTCATGACTGTACATGACAATTAGGGTTCTGGTACATGATGGGAGAGAGAACTATTAAGATAATTAAGACACATAACAAAGGTTCAGGATATATAAACACAAACTATTACCTCTCATCCTTCAATAACCTGTTAAAAAATATTATACTGCAACAATAATAATAATAATAATAATAATCACTTTAATTAAGGGGAGGTATTTAGTTTGTTCCCTAGACCTCCACCAAGTTTAAAATTACACCCCCTTGAGTCCCTTTCAAGATTAATTTGTACATTTTTCGGTAGAAAAAATGTCCCGGCCGAAGGCCGTTTCCTCTTAAGTTACAGGCTCGCTATCGCTCGCCAGGATAAAATCGACACCTGAATGGCACGAAAGGTCTTAAAATGGGGTGAAAGTTCTTAAAATCGCCAAACTAACGGGGCAAACATTTTAAAATCTCAAAAGCAATGGGGCTAGACATGAGAGAGAAAGGGGTCAAGAAAAAAGTCCCTCAAGTGGATATCTCCCCTTAACCCACAAAATTGGGAATAGAATTAGATGCATCAAGAGAGATAAAAAACAGTACATGTCTTTGGTTATTATTCACAGAATGTTCTACAGAGAAGGCTTTCCCTCGTACAATATATGGATAGTCAAACATGGTAAACAGCGTCGCTACAGTAACATTATTTCTTAAGGAAATTCTGCAACATGTGATGTAAATTCTCGTTTCGATGGTTTTTAATTTTATTCTATCTATCTATCTATTGCCGGACGCCTTACTCCCCTTACGAGGGTGGCCATACACAGAATGGCCCCAAGCGGACCTATTCCCTGTGAGCGGGACAACCCGAGCCAGTTTAGTGAAGGACTTACAGGATTGACCACTCAATTTAGGATCCGTCCAACTCCGAGGCCCTCTGTGTATCTTGTTAGCACTATTTTTCTACAGTGGTGTTCGGCTAATCCATCCACTAACCTGCCTTACCCTTAGGTAAGCAGTACGGATTTGTATCAGGTTTACTCCCCTAGACAGGTTGCCAACCAAGGCTGACGAGTCCCATCCACCCGGATTTGTATAAGGTTGTCTCCTCTAGATGAGTTGCCTACCAAGGCTAACGAGTCCCATCCACCCGGATTTGTATAAGGTTGTCTCCCCTAGATGAGTTGCCTACCAAGGCTAACGAGTCCCATCCACCCGAGGATGGATTGAGTTTGTTATATTAATTTGAACAGTAACTTTTGAGTTCATTTTCTAGTTATATATTTTAATGAATGATATTTGAGCATTACACAGCCTTTCAATTAACTTGGCAGCTTACTCCACCCTTCTCACAGTTGCTCCTGACTGCTTCAATTAACAGTTGTTTCATTAATTGGACAAAATAAAAGTCATTAATTTTTCAAGTTCGAGACCACTCCTAACTAATAATGTATATTTATAATCATACTTCAAAGGTGGTACCAGTAGTATTTATTATCGTAGGCACAAGCCTACGATATATTATGCATTCTCAAATACTGCATATTTATAAGAAGCATGTACATACTCCCAACTGCTCTATGGTAGCCTAATGTTTAGACGAATGGAAGGGGTAATTTAAAAATGAATGAACTTACTGAATGAGACTTTGCCTACTTTTGCCAGATGTATTTAATTTCTCCTTCAATCTCCTCTCCTTTTTCCTATCAATAGCTAGCTCCGCCTCATCCCATAAACTTCTGGATTGGCAACTGAATAACTAATTAATATACAGAGAAGCTATGGTATCTTGTCTAATGTTGGAAAAAAAAAAAAAAATGGCAATTTACCGTATATCAAGTCCTAAACCAAATAAAATTGAAATGTTGAATAAGAAAGAAATATCAAACATTAATAATAATAATAATAAGCATGTTACTTATTTCTCATAAGCGCCAATTTTTCCGAAGAATTCACTAGCGCTCGAAAAGAGAAAGAAAAAAGAACAAAAATCAATGCATCAAAAGAAGGCTTATATACAACACACATTTAACAATCACTAGCAGTGGCAAAATAGCCTAAACTCTATAGCCATCTGTCATGACACCTCTTTCCATTCAATAGGAAAAATTTCTAAGGTCTGTAAAATACCCCAAAATTGTGCTAGTACCGTAATTGCAGTACGGTACTGGACATAAAAATCTACTTCACTCACAAAATATTCAAGTAATTATCTATTATAGATATGAAATTAAATATATCTTACATGTTTTCATGTATAAAAGAAATCTAATTATGATGACATACTGTATACTAACAAACCTTATAATACTGCATCTACATACAAATAAGAAAATTACTTACTGAAATCCCTGATCTTACTTATATATGAGTAAATAAACTTGTCTAATTCAATAAATGAAACATACATGCTACAGTTTATGAAGAGAGCACATCAGTTAACTTCAAATAAGCCAAACAGGAAAGCTTACTAACAAAATATTATACTTACTAATCTACAGAAAATTACACACCAATTAAAATAAACCTGTATGGAATAAGTTATGATTAAAACAATAACGATAACAGCAGCACAATACTATAGTGTATTCGCTGTAAGTAGGCAAAAAAATCATAATCTCTAACCTCTGTACCTCAAAAATGACTAGAGTAATCGAGCTAATATTTCTACCATTTGGGAAGGGTCAGCCAGGGAATAGGTGTCAAAGTTTACAGCCCATTTGCTTTAGCCCTTTTTGAGTTACAGAGAGGGTCAGCCAGGGAATAGGTGTCAAAGTGTACAGCCCATTTGCTTTAGCCCTTTTTGAGTTACATAGGATAGACGTCATGATTTCTCGCCTACTTACAGCGAATAAACTATACAGTACAGTGCAGTACTTGCATGTAACTGAAAGAAGATTACCGGGTAGCCTACACCAAAAAATATAAATACTGTATAAAATATCAAACACTGAACAATTCATGCAACCAGTCAAAATATCTATAACATAGAAAGCTTATGTAGTTTCTCTACTATCATGTTCCAATTATATTAATGATGTAACACATAGTAACAAATAAGTGAAGAAACATTTAGCCACAACAAATATATAATCCTTTCTCATTATGCCAATCTCAAATAATGTCTCGTCACATCACATCAGGGATTAAACAAACTTGTATCCCTTTTCCACATTACCATAACCCTTGTATCTACCAATAACTTTGGTACTGTATATTGTACAGTAGCCTACACTATATTATGAAATCCATTACTGTATATTACTGTCCACAGCGGATTTTTTTAATCTTTAACATACTCTTGCACAAGGTAAAATCGATTCATACGACAACACCTACACCCTGTTATCTTAATTTCATTCATACTATTACAAGATAGATTTTCTTAACCCTTAACAGCCGTCCCCCGTCATATGCCGGGCTGGGCGATTCAATGGTGCACAGCGGTCCCCGTCATATGACAAACTGTGCTTCTTTGTATTTCCCGCGGTTAAGAAATGCTCTGGTGGTACCATAATGTAACAGGGTTACCAGATGTCACCAGTTAGCATATGCCTGTTTACTCACCAAGTCACTGAGCTCTCAAGATCTCAGTACATGACTTGTCTTGTAAGCGTGTGCTTGCCAGTGCAATTCACTCTGGGAATCCCAAAACACTTACAATTCCTTGCATGATTGTGAACGCTACATAGTCGCTATGGAGATTGTAATATCTATTGTAGGTCAGAACACAAACTTTATACCATTTTTTTTCTTCTATTCTGTAACCCTTGTTTAGGGCGAGTGAAAAAACTTGAAACATTGTGTAGGTCCAGTCATTCATGCGCAAAACACACTTCCCTCCACCACGACCTACACCACCATAGATGACCTTGGTATGAGAGCTGGGTTTATATACAGTACATACTGTACTGGTGAATACGGTAAATATCCCAGATGTGTTATTTTTCGCAATTACACTTCCTTTACAGAATTAGAGCCACCATAATTAGCTCTAAATAGCCCGCTGGCAGAGACACGTTGATTAGAAACATACCATACATAATGGGTTGATACAAAAGATTTAGGATTTAAGCTTTATAAGACTTAGGATGTTTTGCTGTCAAAATATCTATATATCATCTATCTATCTATCTATGGCCAGACGCCATAACCCCCGAAGAGGTGGCCCCGAATGAAACGCCCCCATGCACCTCTGTCCCTTGTTAGCCGATGCCCCTCCTTCCAACCAACACCGCTTTCACTCGTATAACTCTCAACTCCATCCTTCTACCTCACTCTCGGTCTGCCTCTCCCTCTCTGTCCTTCCACCTCACTCACATACACTTTCTTAGCCATTCTCTCACTTAACATGTGTTCCACATGGCTGAACCATCTAAAGGTGTTCCTTTTCACACTTTCCAGCACATCCACATCCACTACATACCACTCTTTGTTATTCCTAATTTGTTTGTCTATCCCTCCATATAACTCCACATGCACTTCTCAAGTAACTCATTTCTACCCCTCTCACTCTTGATTTGTGTCTCTCCAACAACGTCCATGCTTCACTCCCGTACGTCAATGTCGGGATTACCACACTATCATATAACAACTTCTTTACTGCCATGCTGACCACCCTATTCCTTGTCACTGCTTTCAGTGTTTCTACAACTCTCTACCCCTGTTGCAGCCTCTCCCACACTTTATCCTCCATACTCCCATTTTTACTCATGATGCTGCCCAAATACTTGAATGAGCTGACAGTCTCCATAACCTGACCATTCAACCTCACCTCACACTCTGTGACTGCATCCCTTTCAAAGACCATAACCTTACTCTTCCCTGCATTTACCTTCAGGTTCCGTTTCTCGCACACGATTCCAAATATATTTACCAGACCCTGTAACTCCCACTCATTATCACTCATCATTGATTCCCATATTATCTGTACTAGTAGTGCAAATGATCTGCATGTAACCTGAATGTGTCGTGTGCAAACATAATCATAAACCTATCTATCTATTTATCTATTTACACAGGCCCAATCCCCACTTTTCCTATTTTTTTTTTTCTAACCAAACTAAATGTGGGAGTTAGTTTATATATTTTATTTATATTGTACTTAACCCCCAGGTAATACCTTCAATGGCATGAATTATACAGTATCAGTTCTCTTGTAAGTTTTTGCTAGTACTGAGGATAACTGCCGAGATACAGAAGCAGGATTAATAAAGCATGGACGATAGGACAAACAACAACCTTGACAACACGACCACAACCTCCTCCGGGCATCCCTCACGTAGATGAAGAGATGTACAGTATTCACAAAGCAGTTTCTTCCTGCTACTGGACTATAATACACCAGAGATAGTCTTTAAAACACAATCCATGTAATAACCTCCTTATGAACACGTAAGCAAAAGTCTACTACTGCAGAAACAATAATACAGTAGAGTCCATCCTCCTACAACGCGAGTTTAGGGGCGGCACTGCGCCTCGTGTTGTAGGTATTTCGTGTTGTAGGAATAACACATTAAATGATCAAGTGGCTGGATTAAGGATGTTGTTTTTGGAGGCAAGAAGATAACATTGCATTGAGGGTGGAGATTTTACAGGTAGGCAGGATGGCATTATCCATTAGCAAAATCATCTTATAATTCAGTGCGCATCGACATCATCGCGCTGTAGGTGGGGTGGGGGGGGTCGCGCAGTAAGAGGAGGCGCCGGATTTGAAGCACTCGGCAAGGTCATTTCGCGTTATATGTTTTCGGCTCGGGTTATAAGAGGTTTAGGTAATTCGGGACCCCCCCCTCGTGTTGAAGGAGGATCGCGTTGTAGGAACTCGTGTTATAGGAGGATGGACTGTATAATATATATATATAATTTCAAAACATTATATCTCAGTGTATGAACTTCCTAAAAATCATCATGATACAATGAGATAGGACTGCCCATTCATTTAATTCCGATGTGGAAATTGAATTTGTAAACTTTTGGCTTTTGGCTATAAACCAACTAATCTAATGAGACGCAGTAAATGAAAACCAAAAATATGTTAATACAATTTATAGAGTACTTTACTGTACTGCAAAACACCTTTATACTGTACTCTTATGAAGGTAGGATAGTATAAATGGGATTCCCACTTCAATATTAAAGCCTACTTGAATGATATATTTTATGGTTGGGGTGGTTTCATAGCAATGGGAGTCAGCCCTAATACAACCAGAGATGTGGGCTGGTAATAAATTGACTAATTCCTTGAACATGACGATGGTGCACTGTTATATGTGCGATCAGTTTGCTTGGGAACCAGATTGACTTGCTCATGTATTGATGTACTCCCTATGAGGTGGATTGTGTTCTTTTATTTAAAATTTTTATTTTATTAAGCGTTGTTTCCACATAGCGATTTTGATAAGTTCTTTTGCATTTATCTTGTGTCGTCCCAGTTTTGGTTTGTTTATTTTGCAAGTTTTACATAATAATATCATTCTTCAATTCTTAAAACATAATAATAAATTTTTCTAAATAATGGTGTAACGGATTCCAAGCGCTAGTGAATTCCTCCGGAAGAACTGGTGCTTTTGAGAAACAAAAGACAAAAATACAGTAAAACCCCCGCTACGTTGGACCTCTAAATATCGGAAACCCGTATTTGCCGGACCGGCATCGGCCTCCCGGATATGTACTTCCGTTTTTCGGACATTTCCGTCATCGTTCCGACAGTCTCTAACAGTGTCGGAAGATTCTATCAGTTTTCGGAAAAATAAGGGCAAATGTCCGTCATAACCGTCCATTGTACGTCGTCTGATATCTTGTATGTTCTCGAGATGTGTTCAACAGTCTCAACAGTGTCGGATGACGCGCTCCCATCCCCGACACATAAGGGTGAATGTCCGTCAAAACAGAGATCCGTCGGAGCGGCGGTATAAAGGCTAGGCTCCGCTTGGATGAGACGCGTAAGTACGATTATACTAGAGACGTGATTTAGTGGTCGCAAGATCATCACAAGACGGGAAAAACAACACAGGCTTGCTCCAAGCCAGCGCACCATTTTACAAATATATAGGCTAGGCTATACAACTTCCATTTCATCGTAATAACATTCACCGCCAATTTAATTATCATAAGGATTATATAAATGTAATTCTGATGTGGAAAAAATAATCGGTAAATAGCATAGCCTAGGCCTAGTCACAGCTGGGGTTTGTTGTTGTTTCGTGGACAAAATCTAACCAAGCGTACTGTCCCACATTAATTTATTATCAACAATTGGATATTCGTTACTGTGGGCTCTTATTACTCTACTTCCTAATAATAGGCAAGTAAATTATAAGATAATGTTTGGATAAACAAATACACCAAAATAAATTAGAATGAAGAAACAGTAAGTTGAGTGAGATGTTTCAGCTTGCCGTCAACCCAGCTCCGGAGCTCTCTTGCCGTCGCAAGAGAATATTGGTGTCTCGCTTGCTGAAGGTGGGCTTGCGACGGGACCGGAAAAAGAGTTTTCGGGGTAGATCTTGCGACCGGACCGGAAAATCACGTCTTAGATATAGCTGTTGTTGTGTTACACATCTCCTCCGTGTATATTCCCGTTTATCATGCCTCCCAAAGCGTAAGGTGACCTTGATATCACTAGAGATGGAGAAAGGGAGTGAGGTGGTCAAGGAGAGTGAGGTGGAGAAGTGGAGTGAGGTGGGGGACAGTGAATGGACCGGTTTTCAATGAAGGGGTCAGTGTTGGTCCATACTTATTGTTCCATATTAACTACTACAGTATACAGTACTGTATGTGCTATTATATTAATATATTGAAATCTAGGGTACGAATAGGGTAGCCTCCGGTTTCTAGGTTGATGCCAAGGTCGCATTTACTCCGTTGTCATGGTTGCATGAAGTTTGCTCCCATTTCCCGGTTAACGGCCAGCTCGGCCCCCGGCTGAAGTTTGTTCCCGTTTCACTATTCCTTATTCATCGGCTTTTTCTTCTTTCAGGTCGAATTTTTTTCCTCTTTTAGATCGGACACAGCCGGAGTTCGGACATCTCGGAAAATCGGACATTTCGGACTGGGTGTCCCCCCAATTAGTCCGAAATAGCGAGGGTTTACTGTACTATTATCATTAAAAGGCTTGGGATATGCTTGACAGCATTCCATGTATCATGGTCGAGTGCAGCGCTTTAATTCAGTCATCTTTCCCCAAGGTTCATTCACAAAGCTTAATCCCACCTCTTCTTTGGTTTATTCCTACCAACCATCATCCCCAAGAACCCCAGCAACCACACTCATAATATGGTGTAAGAAACTGAAATTTAATATTTATATACTGTACAGTATATCCTACCACCACAAGAATCTTGGTATGATCATTTTCATCATGAGGGACGCCAACCCAGAGGTATAACATCAATATCGAGGCAGCCACAGCCACCACAGCCACAGGTCAGCCGGGACGGGTTTACTCACATCTCACAGAAAAACTTACAGGCAAACAAGTTTTACTCACATGGACAGAAAGCTCGTGACTCGCAGAAAGTATCTAAAGGAACAAATTAATTTTGAAAGAGAACAAAATGAAGAACCGAGCACAATTTGATTGCCACACCAATTATTTACAGTCAACATTACTTGGGATTAATAAATTTCACCAAAATTAAAAGATGATAATGATGTATAAAGTGATGTATAATGCCAAGTACTGATGACTGAAGCATATGTGCACATTATGACTATCTAACAGCAGCATACATGTTATTTTCATCTGTTAACAATAACTCTTGCAGCAAAACTAAATCAAAATTAAATATATATATAGCAAATTGATGGATAAATAATTTTTTGGATGATTAGTCATTCAACAATAACTGCAAGAGAATGCTGCATTGCTTATGTCCCGTATGTATAACCAGCCAATAGACTCTGTGGAGTGCTTAGATTGTTGATCATAAAATCAACACTTTTTCTTTAAGGCAAGTCAATTCAGTATCATTAAAAATTGTATGCGATACATTAACAGCAGTCTCTGTCACAACATTAAGCTTCAAGTCTGTGCAATGCAATCCTTCACCTATTACACTAACAGCCATGTATGTAAAAAAATTACATAATATATAATAAAATCATTTATTATGTAAAAGACTAAATTACCTTTTATTTGTCCTTAATATCAAGCTCAATTGAGTAAGATACAAAAGAGATCCTATTACCGGTATAGGAAGTAACAGCTATGTAAAGCTACCAAACATTATAACTAAAAAGGCAAAGATAAATCAGATGGTGATACAAAACAGATGTAAATGGAAATTACAAAAGAAGGGAAACAAAAGACCAGACAGAAAACAAATGTGAAAAAATAATCACAAAAGTCATTATGGAACGAGGATAACCAAGAAAATTTTATTAGAAAGTATGTGCCATGGAGAATAGAGCCAAATAATAATGAAAAAAACAAAACAAAAGCTATTCAACAACAACAACAAAAACTGTACCTTGAGTCCCTTAGGCAGTGGGTCGTGCCTGACAGTGAGAGCGATCTCGTTGGGTGGGTCGAGTAGCGCTAGTACTGCCTCCTGATGTGACGCACCGTTCATGTCCACACCGTTCACCACCAGAATACGGTCACCCATACGCAACTTCCCGGTCTTGTGGGCCGCACCACCGGCTGTGATCTGTCGGGTGAGGAGACAAAATGTTCTAGGTAAAGTGGGCTGCTCATTATTCACATTCGGTGGCCAATGTGTTAGTAAAGAATACGTCTTTGCTGGAAAGTGTATTGAGTAAGTGACCAGTTACACTTTCCAGCATCAAGACAAGGTGACTGACAATATATATAACCCGGGGCACCAGTAAGGATATACAGTCCTGTCGTTGGAAGCTGTGTATTAGTCCTTGGAGGTGGTAATGTGATACAGTACTAGAGCAAGGGCCTCCCACACACCTGCTACGTTGCAATTAGGGAATACCCCCTTCTGTTTACACAACCACCTATGCCCGATGACCACATTGTTAGTACTGTATATATATGTGATTTGTTGTTATTATATTTTCTGTATTTGTTCCTTAGTAAAACGTGCCTCTCAATTATCCACGTCTGAATTTCTCCTTTGAGACGAGAGCGCTTAGATCGGTAGAGACCATTTCTAAGACAGGGACAGTAGAGGTGTTCTCCATGGAGCTTTGCGCTGGCCAGGTGGCAGCCTGAGGGTAGCTGAGTAATAAGTTCTTAGTGAATGTTGAAGTTCACCAGGGTTCAGTCCTGATCCCGTTCTTGTTTGACCTGGTCTTGGAGGCACTGTCGAGGGAGTGCAGGTTGGGTCTGCCTAGGAAGGTTCTCTATGCAGATGACCTGGTGCTGATTGATGACAGTGCAGTTGAAGCTGAGACGATGTTCCTAAGGTGGCGGGAGGGAATGGCAGATAAGGGATTAAGAGCGAACGTAGAGAAGACAAAATATATGATCAGCGGCAATGAGTGTGGAACTGGTGTACTGAGAGGTAGTTTCCATTATCCTGTCTGTACAAAGGGCGGTTGGGTGTAGTTGTTGTCGTCGTTGTCGTTTTCTAGGCTGCCTGGCCGAACAGCCCTAAGTCCATAAGGAAGGCCATGGCCATGATCGGGCTTTCCCACAGGGCTCTCAAGGAGTGTAGATTATGTTGTTGGCGTAAGTGATTGTGTGGAATGCAGACTTCTATGATGTGTTTAATAGTATGGGGTGCTGTGTTGCATCCTGGGCAGGTGTCGACGACGGAGTTATCCAGGCTCTTCTGATAGATCAGAAGAGCTGGATGATGCCCACATCTCAGCCTGGCCAGGTGGAAGGATGGATTTTGGGAGGTCATTGCGTGTAATTCAATACAGTGTTGCACATGCCATGGATGGGTGCATAAGAGATGTAGTGGTTTGAGGGGCCCCTTTGTCGTGGGATGTTAACTTTGAATGTGCCATATGTAGGGTGTCTTGGCAGTACTAGATCCACCTGGTGGTAGTGTACAGTTCGGGGATGTGGACCTGGAATGTGTCAATAAGTTCTGTTACTTGAGCAACATGATTACTGCTGACGGTGGGGCTGAGGCCTGCTCAGTCGCGAGAGTCAGAAGTGGATGGAAGAAGTTCAGAGAGATACTACCGTTATTTAACATGAAAGAGCTCTCCCTACAGCTAAAAGGGAGGTTATATAGTACCTGTGTTAGAAGTGCGATGGTGTATGCTAGTGAAACCTGGCCAGTCAAGATGGAAGATATAAATAGGATGGAAAAGCAAGACTATGAATGTGGAGGGAATCACAAGGAGAGGTACACCAAGAAAGATGTGGTATCAGGTGGTACAAACTGATCTTGCAGCCAAAGGACTGACTAAGAGGGATGCCAAAGATTGAGCTGCCTGGAACGCTGCTGTAAGGTAAAATAGAAGACTGACCTACACACATGTACAGTAGATTATAGTCTTCAATGTATGTACGTATGTATGTACCTGTATGCATCTTTATGAACAAGTAAGATATAATAACTGCAAACCTCACAGCCCACTCTCTCGTTGTCTAGCGAGCTGCAGCACCAGCCATGCACTTGTATAGAATAAAAATGAAGATCTTTAATATTGTTTGCTTAACCAATTTTACCTTTCTACCTCTTCCTTGCTTTACCCTTACTACTGTTTTGTGTGGCTCAATACACTATGCTGGGAAGTGTTATGCTTTATCCACCAACCAACTTCACATCTAAACTCAATGAATGAAATCAACAAATACATAATTGAAGATATTTTGCTGCAATTACCATTGTGAAGGGAATGAATAAGGTATTCTCCTTGTCAAACACAAGAATTATAAGATCATAGTTTAAAAGAAATAAATGCACGTCTCATAATCGATATCAACTATAATTATAATGTAAAACTTGCAAAATAAACAAACCAAAACTTATACGAACACAGACAAAACAACTAATCAATGCCAAGAGCGATTTTGATAATTTAATTTGACTTTATATTGTCTTTGTCCCAATTTTGGTTTGTTTAGTTTGCAAGTTTTACATTTTAATCAAAATCGCTATGTGGAAACAGCGCTTAAGTAAAATAACAAATAAAAACTTGTGTCGTACTTTTGATATGTATATGCCTGGGTCGTCTGGCGCGGTGCCGAAGGGAACACAGAAGTGGTCCGAGCCTCCGATGATGCTGAGTCCCAGGGGCCCTCCATCCTTGTACAACGCTATATCCTGCCGGCACAAACACACACACTATAACTATAATAGCACCATCACACCACTCATTTTGACCTTAAGGCGGGACGGCTCTATATATTTGCTCATAATTATACAGTATAAAGTATATATATTTTTATAATAATTTTAGTTTCCTCCCTAGACCTATATCAAGCTTTTAAAAAAACACGCCAAGACCCTCCTTCCAGATAAATTTGTACATTTTTTGATAGAAAAATGTATCGGCCAAAGGCCGGTTCCTCTCAAGTTACAGGTTCGCTATTGCTCGCTAGGAAAAAATTGACACCTAATTGGCACAACAAATCTTAACCCTTTCAGACTCATATGACACAGAGGTTGCCAGATTAGCAATAAGAAATAGTTCTCTCACTCTTATAATTACCTCTCCAAAATTAGTTTTCTGCCCACAGCTAACTCAGACAACTGCAGAGGTTGAAGGAACTAAACTAAAGGTTTCTAAATACCCCTGATGGGTAACAAAGGTTTTAAAGTATCCCTAATACGCTCAAAATTGCATCATATGTTGGAGAGGGTTAATATTGATAATAAATTGGGGTGAAAGGTCTTAAAATCACCAAACTAATGAGCTAAACATCATAAAATCTGAAAACTAATGGGGCTAAACATGAGGAAGAAGAGGGCCCATCTCCCCTTAACTGTTATGGTCACCACTGGTCCCCACAAGATGTCGGACCAGATAGGGTTAACCCTTTCATGAGTTGTATTCTCTATTAAGGGAGGGTTAGGGGTTAGTTTTCGGTCTATTTATTTATTCATTTACATACTTGTTTAGTTTCCTGGTTAGACCTCAATTAACTGTGTTGGTGGTGTAATGGTTTAGGTGCTTATGTTCTGGGTGTGGTGTCCCGAGTTGGAATCCCGGGAGGACCATATGCTTTCATTAGTTTATTCAAGTACATTGGGGTTTGTAATTGATATTAATGTTAAAGAACGGGGTGTTACTTATTAAGCTTAAAAAACACTACCTATCTTCAAGATATATTTGTACATTTTTCGGTATAAAAATGTCCTGGCCAAAGGCCGATTCTTCTTAAAAATACAGGCAAAAATTGACACCTAAATGGCACGAAAGGTCTTAAAATTGACAAGGAAATTGTGGTAAAATCACCAAACTAATGGGCCGAACGTCTTAAAATCTCAAAACTAATGGGGCTAAACATGAGGGAGATGGAGGAGATTAAGAAGGACCTATGGGAATTAGAAGGATAACTGAGATCATTCTTACTCCCGTAATTCCTAGAGTTTCTCCGTAAGCTGGGACAAAAATGTATTACAAATCACCAGAAATTACGCATGGGGAATTAGTTAACGGGAGGCAGACCGTGTTTCTGGACCCCCTTCTCCCTAATGTTTAGCCCCACTAGTTTTGATATTATAAGACGTTCGGCCCATTAGTCTGGCGATTTTAACACCTTTCGCCCCATATTGTTGTCAATTTTAAGACCTTACGTGCCATTTAGGTGTCGATTTTTTCCGGCGAGTGATAGCGAGCCTGCATAACCCATTCGCTGCGGGTGACATTCTGGAATGTTTTGGCAAGTTACAGCAATTTCCAGGCTTTAAAAGCCTGTAAAAAATGTAAGAATCGAGAGTCAGTGAGGGGCCAGAGCACTCCGAGGAAGCTCACTGAGCAAGGCTGTGTGGCGGGTGAGTCTCTCTCTGTCTCTCTCATAAGTGCAGCCAAGCGAGCGAGTGTTACATAATAGCGGAGTTCCCGCGTTTCACTGGGATCACTGCGGGTGAACCAGACCACGTATACGGTCCGTTCTGGTGTCATTTTGAAGCTATTTTCGCCTAGTTTTCGGCAGAATACACTTCATTTAATGCAGATGCAGATGCTTGATTTATCATTCAGGAGTGCCTGAATAGGCCCTAAATAGCCCAAAACAGCCCGCAGCCAAAGGGTTAAAGAGGAACCGGCCTTCGGTCGGGAAATTTTTCTACCGAAAAATGTACAAATTTATCTTGAAGGGGGGTCTAGGGTTTTTTTCTAAGCTTGATTTAGGTCTAGGGAGGAAACTAAAAAAAATATATGAATAGAGTACATGAATTAATAGACCAAACAAACGGTCTGCCTCCCCTTAACTTGTGAATGTATTGCATACCTAAACACCCATTTTACAAACATAACAATACTGCATGTCATTATTTTGGGTAGAAATAGGTTTATAATTTATTACATTTGCAGTTAAATAATATGTTCATGAATTTTACAATATATTCCAAATTGGTTATGAAATAATAGTTACATTAACATCTAAATAATAGATAATTTTGTGCTTTATTCAAATCACATTAACCCTCTCCGACATATGACGCGATTTTGAGCATATTAGGGATACTTTAAAGCCTTTGTTACCATCAGGGGTATTTAGAAACCTTTAGTTTAGTTACTTCAACCTCTGCAGTTGTCTGTGAGTTAGCTGTGGGCAGAAAACTAATTTTGGAGAGGTAATTATAAGAGTGAGAGAACACTATTTCTTATTGCTAATCTGGCAACCTCTGCGTCATATGTGCGTGAAAGGGTTAATAAGATCACTACTATAATTTTGGCTAAGAAGATATTAATGCATTCCAAAATAGTTAAAACTTATATTAAATATTAGTATTCCACCCACACTGGGTTTACTTAAGCTAGGAATATCTTATAGACTTTAATGTGGGTCAACGGCTTTTTTGATCTTTCTCTCCTTTTCTCTCTTTCCCTGGCTTGTATCCATTCGGCCCCATTCAGCCAACTTTTTTAAGACGTTTATCCCCCATCCAGGTGTCGATTTCTTCCTGGCGAGCGATAGCGAGCCAGCATTGTATGGAGAAATCCGGCTTTGCTGGAGAAATTTTTCTATCGAAAAATGTACAAATTTAGCTTGCTGTCACAACAAAAATACTGTATATATATGCTGGCTCGCTACCGCTCGCCAGGAAAATATTGACCCCTGGATGGGGGTAAACATCTTAAAACAGTAGGCTGAATGGGGCCGAATGGATACAAGCCAAAGAGAGAGGGAGAGAAAGAGAAAAAAAGCGAGGTGGGCTCCCTTAACCATATACACACATTAAACATAAGACACTGAACACCATTATATTTAAGAATCAAATTAGTCCACCTTCGACAATAGCCTTATCCAAGAATATATTATAGTTATAAAGAATTGAATTAACAATAACCGCTGAATATTTCTTAAAATATGCTGTTTAATTAATAAAATACATTAATATTTCATAAACATAGACTTCATTCTTAACAATAAGAAGCAAAGCAATTCTGCTAAATTTTTACTAGACAACTAAAAATCCTTTCATAGAAGTATATATTTTGTGCAATGGAATATTTGATGGACTATAATGAAGCAGCTGATAATCAACAGCAATATTGGAACTCTTATAAGATGTCATATAACTCTTATAAGATGTCATATAACTCTTATAAGATGTCATAGATACTCAGATCTTGCTTATTAAAATGTAAAACTTGCAAACTTAACAAACCAAAACTGGGACAAAGACAATATAAAGTCAAATTAACTCCTCAAAATCGCTCTGTTTTAACAACCGTAGCGTCACACTCAAAACACATGTGCTACTTCCATTATTATAACTTTGGTTTTAAAAAAAAAAGTTCTTAACCCTCTCACGACCATAGGACGCAGAGGTTGCCAGATTAGCAATAAGAAATAGATTACTCTCACTGTTATAATTACCTCTCCAAAATTAGTTTTCTGCCCACAGTTAACTCAAAGACAACTGCAGAGGTTGAAGTAAACAAACTAAAGGTTTATAGATACCCCTGACGGTAACAAAGGCTTTAAAGTATCCCTAATAGGCTCAAAAATAGCGTCAGGATGTGAGAGGGTTAACACGAAAGAATATACTGTAGTACAATATTCAGGCGTCTTGAATTTCAACGAGTATTAATGAAGAGAGGATTATAAAGTTGAAATCGTTGTGATGGTGGGCATGACTTTTGAGTGTAAATGTAATATTGTCCGAGTCAATTATAAGTTTTAAGTCACATTTATTTATTTTTGTTTTCAGTTAAGTTAGCACAGTACCTTTTGGAGTCAACGGGTTACCAAAAAAAAATCCTCCATTAATTTCAGACTACCCAAGACAATTCCTAACTGAATAATATTGCTTGGGGTAATTAGCACTAAAATAATTACATCTACCCAAGACTATTCCTAAGCTGAATAATATTGCTTGGGGTAATTAACACTAAAATAATTACATCTCCAAACTACCCAAGACTATTCCTAAGCTGAATAATATTGCTTGAGGTAATTAGCACTAAAATAATTACATTAATCTCCAACTACCCAAGACTATTCCTAAGCTGAATAATATTGCTTGGGTTAATTAGCACTAAAATAATTACATCTCCAACCGATTGAAGTCACATGTCGAGAAGAAAACCCCTTGACAAGGACAACCTTCAGACAACAGTACAGTGCAGTACTATAGTTCACAAGTCAATCAACTCAAAAGTGTTCTTAAGGGGAGGAAGACCATTTTTCTGGACCTCCTTCTCCCTCATGTTTAGCCCCATTTTTGTTTTAGATTATAAGACATTCGGCCCATTAGTTTGGCGTTTTTGACACCTTTCGCCCCATTTCGTTGTCAATTTTAAGACTTTTCGTACCATTTAGGTGTCGATTATTTCCTGGCGAGCGATAGCGAGCCTAAAATTTTAAGAAGAAACGGCCTTCGGCCGGGACATTTTTCTACCGAAAAATGTACAAATTTATCTTGAAGGGGGGTCTAGGGGGTGTTTTTCTAAGCTTGAAGGAGGCGACAAAACTGAGGAATATATGAATAGAAAAAAAAAAAAAAAAAAAAAAAAAAAAAAAAAAACGGTCTGCCTCCCCTTAACTACTGTAAGAGTTACTCTGGAAGAATCTTTTGTCAACTTTATCAAAATACAAGTCTGACATGTCCGTAAGTCTAGGATAATATTGCTTGTAACGGATAATAATGTTCAAAGGATATGAACTATACTGATAGAGAGGTGAAATGATCTCTAGCCAAGTACACCATCTATTGTATCATCTACATAGGCCTAGTACTGTGTGTGTTTTTTTTTTTTTTTTTTTTTTTTTTTTTTTTTTTTTTTATGTGATTGAGGGAGGCAAAAGGCATAATTGCCTATAACGAGTGCCTCCCCCATAGTTGAAAGAGTGGCCTTGCCCATGCTACTAGCTATACAAGTCATAGTTTACTTACTTAAGGGGACATGGGCCGCTTTTCTGGACCACTTTCTAACTCCCTCGTGTTTAGCCCCATTAGTTTTCAGATGTTAAAATGTTTGCCCAATTAGTCAGTCGATTTTAAGACCTTTCGCCTCATTTCTTCGTCAATGTTTAGACCTTTCGTGCTATTTACGTGTCGATTTTTTCCCTGGCGAACGATAGTGAGCCTGTAATGTTGGAAGAACCGGCCTTTGGCCGGGAAATTTTTCTGCCGGGAAATTTTTCTACCGAAAAATTTACAAATTAATCTAGAAGGGGGATCTAAAGGATGTTTTTTTTAATTTGATGGAGGTCTAGGGAGGAAACTAGAAAAATAATGAATACATGCAAAACTTGGCCAAAGAGTGAACCATCTCCCCTTAATACAAGTTTTTCAGGTGGCATGGTGTGAAGCAACTACAAACTACCTCAAAAGCAAAAACTAAAAAAGTCCCATTTACAAGGTATAATATGCCTTAAGGGGGGTGACCTGTTTTTCTTCGGTCCTTTTCTATCTTTCTCTGGCTTGTATCCATTAGGCCCGATTCAGCCTACTGTTTTAAGATGTTTAGCCCCATCCAGGTGTCAATTTTTTACTGGTGAGCGGTAGCGAGCCAGCATATTTTTAATTTTTGTTTGACAGCAGGCTAAATTTGTACATTTTTCGATAGAAAAATTTCTCCGGCGAAGCCGGATTTCTTCATATAATGCTGGCTCGCTATCGCTCGCTAGGAAGAAATCGACACCTAGATGGGGATAAAAGTCTTAAAATAGTTGGCTGAATGGGGCCGAATGGATACAAGCCAGAGAAAGAGAGAAAAGGACAGAAATACCCAACAGCAGGTCACCCCCCTTTATAAGAAGTTAGGAATCTTGTGGCTTTGGTAGGGTTGTTGGGAGGGTCAGGAGAGGGACCTTATTTATAAAACTCACATTTTTCCCTGAAGCTTTCAGTACTTACTTGAAAATACAGATTAAGACTAGGAACAGTACCAGTAATATTAGGACTAGGAACAGTACCAGTAATATTAGGACTAGGAACAGTACCAGTAATATTAGGACTAGGAACAGTACCAGTAATATTAGGACTAGGAACAGTACCAGTAATATTAGGACTAGGAACAGTACCAGTAATATTAGGACTAGGAACAGTACCAGTAATATTAGGACTAGGAACAGTACCAGTAATATTAGGACTAGGAACAGTACCAGTAATATTAGGACTAAGAACAGTACCAGTAATATTAGGACTAGGAACAGTACCAATAATATTAGGACTAGGAACAGTACCAGTAATATTAGGACTAGGAACAGTACCAGTAATATTAGGACTAGGAACAGTGCCAGTAATATTAGGACTAAGAACAGTACCAGTAATATTAGGACTAGGAACAGTACCAGTAATATTAGGACTAGGAACAGTACCAGTAATATTAGGACTAGGAACAGTACCAGTAATATTAGGACTAGGAACAGTACCAGTAATATTAGGACTAGGAACAGTACCAGTAATATTAGGACTAAGAACAGTACCAGTAATATTAGGACTAGGAACAGTACCAATAATATTAGGACTAGGAACAGTACCAGTAATATTAGGACTAGGAACAGTACCAGTAATATTAGGACTAAGAACAGTACCAGTAATATTAGGACTAGGAACAGTACCAATAATATTAGAGGAGCATTGAGGAGAAAATCTACAAGCATCACCCCTCTAAAAAATAATGTTGTTCTTTGTTTTCTATACATATGGAGAAAGATGTTAACCTTAATATGTTGCTATAATGTAAAACTTGCAAAATAAACAAACCAAAACTGGGACGATAAAAGATAAATGCAAAAGAACTAATCAAAATCGCTATGTGGAAATAACGCTTAATAAACATATATATATATATACATAATATGTAAGCTACAGTATATATATATAATATAATATGTATAATATATATATATATATATAATATGTAGGCTACAGCAACATATGGGGCTGGAAACTTTCTCATTAGATACTTTTTTTCCTGGTAGGATTAGAAAGACAAAGTTGACATTGGCAGGCGTGTTCCTTGTACACTGTTCCTTGTACACTGTTCCTTGTACACTGTTCCTTGTACACCGTCTCCCCTACACTTCTCATTTATTGCATAACATTTTTGTACCTGGTACCTGAGTAACCTGATAGCAGTTTTCAATAGGTCACTGGGTTTTTTTCTCTCCTTTTCTCTCTTTCTCTGGCTTGTATCTATTGGGCCCCATTCAGCCTACTGTTTTAAGACGTTTACTCCCATCCAGGTGACGATTCTTTCCTGGCGAGCGGTAGCGAGCCAGCATATTTTGTTTAAAGTTTTTGACAGCAGGCTAAACGTGTACATTTTTCGATAGAAATATTTCTCCGGCAAAGCCGGATTTCTCCATACAATGCTGGTTCGCTATCGCTCACCAGGAAGAAATTGACACCTGGATGGGGACAAACGTCTTACAACAGTAGGCTGAATGGAGCCGAATGGATACAAGCCAGGGAAAGAGAGAAAAGGAGAGAAAGATAAAAAAAAAGGCGGTGGCCCCCCCCCTTAACTTTACTGAGGTGGTGCAACAATAATCCTACCTGCAGTCCCAAGGTCAACAAGTCTGGTGTGGTCTCCGTCCTGAGCTAAAGATACCTTAATATTACATGCAGATCAACATTATTGGTCAGTTTGCAGCCAAATGTCCTTGCAACGCCTCCCATAGTGTGTGTGTGTGTGTGTGCCAATCAGTAACATGTCAGTGAGCTGTTATTAAAGCTAGCAGAGTTCTCAAGAGTGCAGTCACCTTTGTACCGGTGTGAGCAAATCAACCTATTACAATTATGGCTACAGTAAACACAATTCTATACCCACATTGTTATAAGTATGATGTAAAACTTGCAAAATAAACAAACCAAAACGTATACGAACACAATAAATTAAAATGAAAAACTTGCAAACAAAGCAAACCCAAACTCGGACAAAGACAATATAAAGTCAAAATAACTTATCAAAAATAACTATTTTCAAAATCGCTATGTGGAAACTTACTAAAATATTTTAATCAAAAGTATAGTTAAGCAACTTTTGGGGGAATAATCAGGGTGAGATCGTGTCCAGCAATGTAATAATTCTGGAAGTGTGGAACACCTCAGTTTTGACAACTTTTAGCCCAGTCTGTTGGAGCTTTGTCCAGAAGACTTGGGTGTTGGTCTGAACCTGATAATTACCTCTATCTTTTGAACTTTTTCCGGAACACGTGTTTATGTCTTAGAACATTACACTATAATGATCAATTACGAAAACATCGAACGCTACCTGCTCAATACATTTGATATTGGATGTACCATTTAAATATTAAAGATAAAATGTATATATTTGTTTCACTCGTTCAGTACCAGCGACGGCAGGGAGCCGTCAGTAATGTACTTTCCTTGTAACTGCCAGTATCAGGCAGTGCCTGGTAACATGACCATTTGAGCACTGCTCTAGAGTTGGCAACACTTCTCAGCTTATATACAGGCTGGGAGAGCCAGTATTCATCCATCTTTTGAGGTGGGAGGTTGTTCTATCTTGCCATTTTGGCCACATTGCTTGGGACTGGGGGGGACTTTTATTACTGTAACCTATGGTACAGTAGGGGCTAAGAATCTGACAATCAAAAATAACTTTCTGTAATTGATTTTAAAATCCATCATATAACAATGTGGCAGTGCAAGAAAAATTTTAATTCTTCGAAGTCAAATAAGGTTTGCAATATCCGGACCCGTTATTAAAATGTAAAACTTGCAAAACAAACAAACCAAAACCAGAAACCCCATAATATAAAGACAAACAAACTTGTAAAAATCAGTATGTGGCAATATCTACAAACTAAAGTACCATGGTCACGGTGCCTATAATAGCAACATATTCTTGTAAAGGAAAAACAAGAAAACAAACAGAAACAGACCCAAACAAACTTAAAACACAAAAAACAAAAACAAATCTTAAAGAAACTGATTCCCAACAACCCTTTCCCTTTATTACTGCTCTGCCTAAACCTATCAAGTAAGTTATCAACTCCAATACATACATACATACATACATACATACATACATACATACATACATACATAACATTTTAAGACTGAGTGTTCCAACCATAAGTGCAGTTTCAGTCTCTTGTCCTAATGGCGGCGTTCCAGGCAACCCTGTTAAGGGCTGCTTCACTAGTCAAGTTCTTGGATTTGAGATCGGCACGTATAGTCCGATCCCAGATCTTCCTCGGTCCACCCCTTGGTGCAGCTCCATCCACAATCACAGACCTGCATTTTTTCACCCAATTTTGTTTATCCATTCTCTCCACATGTCCATACCAGCCCAGTCTACTTGTACGCATCACCTCGCTAATACTCTTTATACCTAAACGTCTCCTCAGCTCAACATTTGTTATTCTATCCTGTAGCCTGGCCCCACACATCCATCTCACCATTCTCATCTCATTACACTCCATTCTGTTGACATCCTCTACTTTAACAGCCCATGTTTCTGAGGCATACATCATTGCACTTCTAACACATGAGGCATACACCTTTCCCTTCAGGGGGAGAGGCATTCTTTTCATGGTCAGGATTGGCATCAGTTCTCTGAACTTCCCCCAGCCACACCTAATTCTAGCAACAGTGGCAGCCTCGGCCCCACCACCGGCAGAGATGGTATCTCCTAGGTAACAAAACTTGTTCACCAGCTCCAAAGACTCATTTCCAAAATTCACAGTCACAGGATCATCACCTAACACAAGCTCGCCTTTGCACACTACGCACTCAAATTTCTCTATTTCTGACTTATCCTTCGGCAGGGGTCCCTTTATTCTACTACAGCGCTTACTCCCATGGTGTACCCAACATCGACAGATGCTACATTGAATTGAGTTAACGCCCACTCCCTTTCCACACACTGCACATGGGTATGCACTGCTCTTTTCCACATTGCCTCGTCTCAATCTACAATGCATAACCTTGGTTTTGTTAATATTGACTCTTAAACCCTTGCTCGCCATGCCCTCTCTCCACTCTCTGAATTTGGCTTCAGCATCTTGCACACTGTCAGCTATTAGGACTAAATCGTCTGCATAAATGTACAGGGTCAATTCAGTGTGTTAGTTTGTAAGCAGTATACAGTACCCTACCTGTACAGTCAAGTTCATAAGTTCTTCTACTAGTTTAATAAATATTATGTACCCTCAAGGATAACAACACGTCATATATTTAAACTCTTCAAGGTTCACCTCTTCCTTTCATATTTGGTGTTTTCTGTTACAGAAGACTGACAAGATATCTCATACAATGATGTGAGTGATGTTATTTTGTAAGGTGATACTTCCATTTATCATTCTTCTATAGAATGAAAATTCTTAATATTTTTTGTGTTGCAATGTAATAATTATCTGGCAAGGGGAAACAGAATTATTACCAATATAAAAGCTAGGTGCCACTTAAAGCCTACATCCATGCAAGTATCCTGAAGGCAGCCTGTGGGTTTCCTATAATAATTCCCCACTGTGTGGAGTCTTCATTCTTGTAGCCTGGAGTTGCCATGAGGTAGACTGACAGTGATTTGTTTTTTTCATGAATGGAAGCCCTTCCTGTTGCCAATCAGCATGCAAGGATTTACTTAAAAATAAATGCAGGGCAGTTCAGTAAGCTAAAGAGCTACATCTACCCTGCTGTATCCACCACAACAATATCAAACAGACATCAAGGGTAATGGGCTACTGGCATTGGATACTGCAATTGTTTGTCACATTATGCACAGCTTTACTGATATACAGGGAAGTATTGCATTAATCTGAGTGAATGCTGGGTGCCTATACCTACCACTGAGCATGGCCAATTAACATGCGAGAATTCTGTCAGACGATTTAAATAGTTTAGTCATGGTCGAGTGAACAATGAGGGACTGTCAAGGTGTTGTGGTATTAAGTTTGTGATTAACATTTTATTATTTTTATAAAACTTTTAGGGCAACTTGTGTTATGTCACTTGTACGCTCTCCAATGGAAGTCTATGCGTGAAAAATATTTGCCTTAATAATTTTCTGATTAATGTTATTCAGAATTATGTACAACCATTATCAACTTTCAAATATTGAAAAGCCGTATTAACACAATATCTTATGAAAATCTGCATAGTGAGGTCTGAAAACTAATTATTAAAAGGTTAAGGGGAGGTTTCTAGTTTGTTTCCTACTCCTCCAGCAATCTTAAAATGTCACCCTCTTGACCCCCTTTCAAGATAAATTTGTACATTTTTCGGTAGAAAAATTTCCCGGCCAAAGGCCGGTTACTCTTAAACTACAGGCTCGCTATCGCTCGCCAGGATAAAATCGACACCTAAATTGCACAAAAGGTCTTAAAATTGTCAGAATGGCGCGGAAATTCTAAAAATCACCAAACTAATGGGGCAAACGTCTTAAAATCTCAAAAGCAATGGGGCTAACCATGAGGGAGAAAGGGGTCAAGAAAAAAATCCCTCAAGTGGAGACCTCCCCTTAAGACAGGGTGTAACAGAAATAAATAAAAATAAAAATTGTCACAGCAAATAAAACTTAAATGAAGACTATGAACACCAGAAAACTTTGAGTACATTCTTTAAACACAGTCTTGTTAGATTATTGTTAGTAAATAAGTGCAAGGAGCGAGTTAGTACGAGACCCAACCGATGCAAAACCGTGCTAAACTACTTTGGGAGAGGACGTGTCAGAAGCAGAATCAAAGTACAGCACTGAAACAGAACATGCTCAGCAAACTACAATCACAGTTGATGACCGATACTTTGGCTAGCTTGTTATTTCTATTCTATTCTATTATATCTATCTATCTATCTATCTATCTATCTATCTATATGCTCAGGCCCAATCCCCACTTTTCCTATTTTTTTATTTTTATTTTCTATTTTATTATTTTTTGTTTTTATTTTCTTGGGGTTGGCCGACTCAAGACAATGTTATAGTTTGTACATTGGTTAGATGTCAAGTTAAACAATAGTGAAAGTGATTAGTGGCTAAGAATTCATAAGCTTTGTACACTCTAATCTACTGTATGTTACTTAGCAGAAATTTGATTAGAATTTGATAAAATTCATATAAGCTTTGTACACTCATCTACAGTATGTTAGTGAGCAGAAATTTGGTTAAGGTTACATATACTTGATAGAGATGACAGGTCTATAACATATACAGTATACAAAAAATACCTAATAGTTTGCAGAGCGTGGAGAGAGATTGAAGCAGTGAGAGGTAGACTGACTCTAGCTGTGTGGGAGGCTGTTGGTCCTCTCCCAGTGCGGCCCAACACAAACACCTTACCTCAACAACTAACGGCTCAGGGGCCAGCTGGTTATCAGTGATGCGTGTTACTACTGTCTCCGTCAGCTTGGACTTGGTGATGGTCTCCGTTAGTTTCCCCAGCTCGGTGGGGGCGGGCGGGAAGGCTACGCCCATGGGGGTGTGGTCCGCGGGGAGATTGACGCTGACGTGGACTCCCGAGGGCGCCCCACTGCCACCCTCGGCCCGCCCACCCTGCAGGAAGTGCTGTGGGATCATGGCCTGAAAATCAGCATTAGTGAGGGGGCGGTGTGGGGCTACCTGGGTGGTGCCTGTGGGAAAGTTGTCCTGTGCCGCCAGGTCCGTGCTGCTCACTGGCTGCGGCTGTGGAGACGACTGTGGCTGTTTAGTGGTGGCAGCAGGGGAAGTGGTGGGACTGGTATGGTTGGTGTCTGGAAGGTTAGAGGTTGAGAGTCGGCCCCCTGGTTGAGCTCGTCTATAACCGGTATAACTGGGTCTGTTGGCCATGTATGAGCCAGCACTGTAGAGCCCCGTGTAAGGTCGTGGGGCACCAAAGACCCGCGGTGATGCCCGGGTGTTGGTGGAGGAGTTGCCCTGCCCGGGACCCACCAGACTCTCCCGGTGTACAACAAGACGAACAAAGCGCTCCAGACCCGTTAACATAGACACAGCTTGATCGTGTCTCGCACCATCCAGGTCCACACCGTTGATCTATAAATGATAAAAAATTCATATTTATACTATCTCTAACTAATCATATTGAAAATGTTCAGTAGCCCGTATAACTTCTGCCCGTCTTCCGTTAACAAATACAGTATATTAGCAACTGAATATATGTATGATACGATAGTCTATTTTTTATTAATTTCACCACAACACCAAACACCTCCAATGAAATTAATGAAAGCACATATGTGATCCACCAGGATTCGAACCCGGGTTATCACACACAGATTTTTAGACACCTTAACCATTACACCACCAAGACGGTTACAGGCTCTGGCCCAATTGGCTGTAAACAAAATGTTCTATCATTCATTCAGATACTTAAAATCAGCTACAGTTTTGGTATAGGCCAACCACTGAATTACAAATGTATATAAAACCTGAAAGTACAGTACTGTACTCACTGATATAACTCTGTCACCAATTATGAGTTTCCCGTCCTTGGCTGCTGCTCCACCTTCCGTTATTCTGGATATGTAGATGGCCTGTGGGAATAACATTGTAAACATTATTGAGTCGGCCACCACCAAGAAAATACAAACAAACAATAGTAATAAAATAGAGGAATATAAGAATCAAAAATAGGAAAAGTGGGGATTGGGCCTGAGCAGACAGACAGACAGACAGACAGACAGACAGACAGACAGACAGACAGACAGACAGACAGACAGACAGACAGACAGACAGACAGACAGACAGACAGACAGACAGACAGACAGACAGACAGACAGACAGACAGACAGACAGACAGACAGACAGACAGATAGATAGATAGATAGATAGATAGACAGACACAGACAGATAGACAGACAGATAGACAGACAGACAGACAGACAGACAGACAGACAGACAGATAGATAGATAGACAGACAGACAGACAGACAGACAGACAGACAGACAGACAGACAGACAGACAGACAGACAGACAGACAGACAGACAGACAGACAGACAGACAGAGATAGATAGATAGATAGATAGACAGATAGATAGACAGACAGACAGACAGATAGATGACAGACAGACAGACAGACAGACAGACAGACAGACAGACAGACAGACAGACAGACAGACAGACAGACAGACAGACAGACAGACAGACAGACAGACAGACAGACAGACAGATAGATAGATAGATAGATAGATAGACAGACAGACAGACAGACAGACAGACAGACAGACAGACAGACAGACAGACAGACAGACAGACAGACAGACAGACAGACAGACAGACAGACAGACAGACAGACAGACAGATAGATAGACAGACAGACAGACAGACAGACAGATAGATAGACAGACAGACAGACAGACAGACAGACAGACAGACAGATAGATAGATAGATAGATAGATAGATAGATATAGATAGATATAGGTTAATTAAAATATAAAACTTGCAAACTAAACAAACCAAAACTGGGACAAAGACAATATAAACAAAAGTAATGGATTGTAAGCTTGTCCAACTTTAAAGACTGGTCAACACAAGTCTCGTCCAGCCATTCCTTTTAGTTGCCTCTTATGATATGCAGGTATTTTGAATGTTTTCTTTACCCATGGGATCCGGGGGACCTCATATAAATTTTGGTAAAATCAACTTCATAATTCAGTAGCTACTGATTGAGACTACCTAGAGCAGTCAATGTTTTTGCAAATTGTAGAACTTTTTGTTGTCTGTAGAATGCCGTAGAGATGACGTCGCTACAACGCGTGGTTGCCGAGTTCTGATGATTATACCGGCAATTTTTTTTTTTTTACCATTTTGCCTCATATGAGGCCTCCCGGATCCCAAGGGTTAAGGGAGCCCACCTCGCTTTTTTTCTCTCTCTCCCCCGCTCTCTTTGGCTTGCATCCATTCGGCCCCATTCAGCCTACTGTTTTAAGAAGTTTAACCCCATCCAGGTGTCAATATTTTCCTGGCGAGCGGTAGCGAGCCAGCATATACAGTAAACCCTCGCCATCTCGGACCTCTAGAAGTCGGAAACCCGTACTAGTCGGACTGGCTACAGCCTCTCGGACATGCACTTCCGTATTTCGGACATTTCCGTCATCGTTCCGACAGTCTCTGACGTTGTCGGACTTTATATAAGTATTCGGAAAATGTCCGATATTATATTTTTCAATTCCATAGCATTAGAAATGATTCAAAGATTACAAAAAGTCCAAATAAGACATAGTTATGTTAATGTATAAGGGAGTTACGTAGATGCATTAGAGAGATAGATAGATAGAAAGAGAGAGTTACAGAGGGGGAGTGAGCGATAAGATAAACACGAACTATTATGAGACGGACTTAATTGGTTCTGAAAAGACAAAGGAGACTTTTATATTGACTCTTTTTTCATGTTATTATTTGTGTGCTAGAAGGATAATATTGTTTTCAATTCCATCGCATTAGAAATTATTTATAGATTACAAAAAGTCCAAATAAGACATAGTTATGTTAATGTATAAGGGAGTTAGTTAGATGCATTAGAGAGATAAATAGATAGAGAGAGAGTGGCTAGGGGCGAGCGAGCGATAAAATACTAACATACAGTATACGAGAGACGAGACGGACTTATGTTTCTGAAAGACAAAGGAGACATTTTTATTTACTCTCTTTTTCATTTTATTATTTGTGTGTTAGAAGGGTAATATTGTTTTCAATTCCATCGTATTAGAATTGATTCATAGATTAAAAAAAGACCAAATAAGACATAGTTATATATATATGTATAAGGGATAAATTAAATAGATAGATAGGCTAAAAAAAAAAAAATCTCAATTTCTCTGGTGACACGGACTTTCCTCTTCTAATTCGGAATTTTCCCTCTCTTAAGTCGGACATAAGTCGGACATAAGTCGGACATCTCGGAAAATCGGACATCTCGGAAGTGGTCTCCCCCCAATTAGTCCGAGATAGCGAGGGTTTACTGTATATATATATTTTTTTTACAGCAAGCTAAATTTGTAAATTTTTCGATAGAAAAATGTCTCCGGCGAAGGCGGATTTCTCCATACAATGCTGGCTCGCCATCGCTCGCCTGGAAGAAATCGACACCTGGATGGGGATAAACATCCTAAAACAGTCGGCTGAATGGGGCCGAATGGATACAAGCCAGGGACAGAGAGAAAAGGAGAGAAAGATAAAAAAAAACACTGTAATCCAGAGGCTCTATTTTTGTCTTCCAAGAGAGAGACACTTGTGACAGGGAAACATGGATATCAACTGCATACTCAAACTACTTTCAGGCATTAAGGGGGAGATCTCCACGTGAGGGATATTTTTCTTGACCCCTTTCTCCCTCATGTTTAGCCCCATTGGTTTTGATATTATGAAACGTTTGCCCCATTAGTTTAGCGATTTTAAGAACTTTCACCCCATATTAAGACCTTTCGTGCAATTCAGCTGTTGATTTTATCCTGGCAAGCGATAGCGAGCCTGTAATTTAAGAGGAACCGGCCTTTGGCCGGGAAATTTTTCTACCGAAAAATGTACAAATTTATCTTGAAAGGGACTCAAGGGGGTGTAATTTTAAGTTTGATGGAGGTCTAGGGAAAAAACTAAATACCTGTTCTTATAATGTTAAAATAATGTTCTTCAAGATTTTCTCATACATACCTCAATGTTATACTACTGTACTTTTATCTAATATTGCCCTGGAACATTATTTATGATAATTTTTCTAATTGTAGTTTCTTTATTCATGCAGAGTTTAGTACAAATTTACCAGAATGTCCGGGACTTCCCAAATTGACTAATTCCTTGAGCGTGACGATAGTGCGTTGTTATGTGTGCGATTAGTTTGCTACGGACCCAGATTAACTTGCTCATGTAGTAATGTACACCCTATGTGGTGGATTGTGTTCTTTTATTTCATAAATTTTATTTTAGTAAGCGTTGTTTCCACATAGCGATTTTGATAAGATAATTTGCCTTTATATTGTCTTTGTCCAAGTTTTGGTTTGTTTAGTTTGCAAGTTTTACATTTTAATTTTAAATTAAGGTATGTACCAACCAACATACTGTTACTCTTATTTTGTTCAGTCCTCTAATGTAAGAGGGTAATTTCGTAGCTTTGTTTTTCATACAATAAAAAAGCTCTGAAATATAATCCCTTGTTTTATATTTCTTTCATCTAAGAGTTAAAATTCTTCAAGCATGGTGTCTTTGCATTATGAGTCAATTGTATCTTGAATTTGTCTGACTATCTTTTCTACACAAGGAATAATTGTTAAAAGTAACTTGAGCTTTTTATCAATTTCACATTACTTTATATATATAAGATATGTAATTTATATAGTGTGATAGAGGGTGACAAAGGCTCAATGTAATTTTATTTAACCCTCGGACTTCGGGCCCTTTAACCCGGTGAGACCCAGCGTCGCACGTGATGCGTCGGCAGTGTTTGATCACCAACTCCCAGCGACGCATCACGTGCGTCCGACATATAAAAAACACTTACGTGGCTCGTAAGGTAGGAAATGGCGGGAGAATAGGAGGGGGAGGTACCGTAGTGTGTGTGGGAGCCGGGCCGGTAGGTGTGAGCGGGCCGAGACAGCCGCGCGGCTGGTGGTGGTGGGCTTAGTGGGGATACTTTACACCCTTAGTTCACCGCCACTTTGAACCTTCATTACTCCGGTCGTATGGGAGCTAGAGGCTTGAGATTTATGTGAGACACTTCTTAGGATGTATGCCGTACAATGCCATACTCAGTTTTCACCCTAGTGCTCCCGGGCGGGTGGTCATGCGGGGGAGACGAACTTTCGCCCCCCCCCCCCCCCCCCAAATGACCGAGGTGAGTTTTTTTTTGTTTTTTCTTCATTTCTCACCATTCTCTTCCATTTTGTCTCGACACATTTTTTTGAGGCTCCCCCCCCCAAAAAAAAAAAATATCCGAGGTGATTTTTTTTTTTTTTTTTTTCATTTCTCATCCTTGTCTTCCATTTTAGCAAACAAAAAAAAAGAAGTGAAAATGGCTTGGGACTGGGGTGAACAAAATATTATAACTAGCCGGGGCTCAACGGGTTAAATACTCCCGCCAAGCCCGAACCCGGATAAAATATAGAATTCTCGGGATTTTTCCGCACTCTTTTATACACGAAAAATTGCCTAACCTAGCTTATATATATATATATATATATATATGTATATATATATATCCAGCAGCAGTTTTCGTTGTTGTCTTGCTTTTGGTGAAAACTAGAAGTCTCTAGACCAAGTGGTTCAGTTTTTATGAAAAAATGAATTAGGTCAGTAAGCAGGACGAAAGGCTAGAATTCAGTGTTTACTCCTGAATTTTGTCACTTACCGATACTCATATCTCTGCAAATAAATGGCCTAACCAAGTTTTTATGCATACCAGAGGTAGATATGGTTGTTGCCGTGCGATGGGTGAAGACTAGAACACTCTACATTGTGTAGTTATTGTGTGAGGTGAGATATAAGACGGTGAGTGAAGCGGGAATTCCGATATTCGTTCAACAATTTATTATTGATTATGGATTATTTATTATGTAATATGTAATAATATTGATTATACAGTATTGATAATTGATTATTGATTACTAATATATTTAACCTTTGTAACGGGCGGGTGCCCAACCCCGAAAAGGGTTGAAATAGGGGAGCTATCCCCCCGCCAAAGGCGGCTTTCTAGGGCCTTTCCTAGCTGATGCTGAGAGGATTGGGTTCTAGTCATGTGGTGATGGGCTGGTCTATCAGAGTGAGAACTGAGCAATCTCTGCCATACCAATAGCTTACTCTGACTGTTCCTTTTACTTATATATTTTCTAGATCTCAAGTGACGGCGTCTCTTCCGTGGATTGACCTCCCAATCTACCAAGATTGGAAGCCAAAGCGTCACATTTTTCCCTTGCCCCTCAACTTTCTCTTCATAATTGCTGAGGGGCACAGGGCCCTGGGTGGGGCTTTTGGTTTCCCGGGCGTTTCCGCACCCTCCTCAGCTCCCCGCCATGGAGTGGCTTCGGTCACCCAGGCTTTATTGTGGTCGGCGGGTAGGGTTCTGTGGGGGCGCTCGGTTATGGCCTTGGCCTTGCTCGGGGCCTTGGGGCTGTTCGGCCAGGCAGCATGGGGAACAACAACAACCTTTGTAACCATTCCTAAGTCACTGTCGTCTGCTTTCATGAATGGTTTGGGACTAAGGAAAATCAATACAAGCTTTCGTAAGGCTTGCTTTCAAGCAGGAATCAGCTGACTGGCTGGCTGTGTGTTCTTGTTGTTGTTGGTTATACGGACGACCCGCCAAGACAACAAAACTTTCTCTAGCGCGGTTTTAATTGGTTTTAAGCCTTAGATTAACCCGTAGGCGCTTCAGAGGCCATCCGAATCTCACAGTGGCAATAGCTAATGGCCTACTGAGCGGCCATCCGAGTCTGGAGGGTTAACCAGTTTTTTTTTTTATTAAGAATTAAATAGGAAGTACTTACATCCGAGCCTTCCTTGAACTGTGCTGCTCCCTTCCCTCCCGCGATGCTGAAGCCGAGTCCGTTGTGGTCGCGCATCAACGTGGTGTATAGCGTCTCTGTCAGCACCTGGGTGAGGGGGGGGGGGCCACTGTCAGGATGGTGCTGAAGAGGGTCAAGGATCAAGGGTCAAGCAAGGTCAAGACCACACATAACAACAGGCAATGGTCGGCTGCGGGAACCATGCACACATACCACAAAGCATTCTAACATTTTCAGAACAATGATTTCATTCTATTTTGACTAACAATAGATGATTTTATGTAGCTTAGCAAAGACCATTGGAAGTTAGAAGGTTAATGTATAGATGTTCACTTCTTTGATCCTAAAGGTAGACTATTGGAAGTTAGAAGGTTAATATATAGATGTTCACTTCTTTGATCCTAAAGGTAGACTATTGGAAGTTAGAAGGTTAATGTATAGATGTTCACTTCTTTGTACCTAAAGGTAGACTATTGGAAGTTAGAAGGTTAATGTATAGATGTTCACTTCTTTGATCCTAAAGGTAGACTATTGGAAGTTAGAAGGTTAATATATAGATGTTCACTTCTTTGATCCTAAAGGTAGACTATTGGAAGTTAGAAGGTTAATGTATAGATGTTCACTTCTTTGTACCTAAAGGTAGACCATTGGAAGTTAGAAGGTTAATATATAGATGTTCACTTCTTTGATCCTAAAGGCCTCTCTTTAACTAAATAGAATCCTCTAGTTACTAGTAGAATACCATTTAAAGGACACCATGGTATTGAAAGGGTAAATACAAGTGCAACATACACAGCTAACAAGTGATTGGTCCAAATAATTTAGGTCACATTTATTATCCTTTGAGGCTTGCAATGAAGTAATAATCATCAGATGTTGAATAAGTTAGATAAAAGTTAAATAATTATCAGATGTTGATAAGTTAGATGTTGATAAGTTAGATGTTGATAAGTTTGATGTTGATAAGTTACCTAAAAGTTAAATAATTATCAGATGTTGAATAAGTTAGATAAAAGTTAAATGCCTACAATAGTTCCATGGGGAGAGCTACTTGAGAGATTAATGTCTGGTCGGCCATACAAATTTGTATCCAAATTAAGAATTTTATGTATGTATGTATGTAGGCCTATGTATGTATGTATGTATGTATGGCTTGTGGCTTCGGCTCCGCTACATGTCTGCCTGCCGAGATCGTAACCTCTCCGGGTGGTCGAGAGCCGGGGAAATGCTGGAGGGACCTTGGTGACCCTGGTCTCTGGGTCTTCTCCTGGATGACCTAGATGTGTGTGATTTTGTATTTTGTTTTTGTGTGTTCATTGTTTTCTGTTGAGTGTTGTGTTGTTCCATGTGTATACTCCATGTTGAGTGTTGTGTTGTCCCATGTGTGTACTGTACTCCATGTCAGTTCTCCAGGGGACAGAATCACTGCTCTGAACAACAAGGATTATGTCAACACGCTGGTTGCCACCATGAGCCACAAGTATGCCATAGAAATGTGTGGTAAATGAAAAATATCCCTCGCAACAAATAAATTGTAAGTACAGTACTGGATGCCGTTATTTTGTACTAAAAAGTATTTGGCATTGTGACATAAATTACTTGGCCAACTGTACATATATTTGTGATGGATAATATCATGCAACTATGGCCTTTGGTCAAGAATCACTTATTAGATGTATGAAAAGCATGACACCTCAGAGTTTTTGATGGCTAGAAAAAGACAAAATTGTTACATTTGTGACATCATACTAAAAAATTATATAGGGTCCATATTTAAAAAAAGAATGCCTTTTAAATTATTGTTTTTGTAACACTAAATCCCATACATAAATCATACAATTCCCAATAGGGTGACAGCAGCCAATGCAGTGGTTTGAGAGGTCTTTCAAAATCGATATAATCTCTGAGTGACAACCAGGCACCTCAACTCAAGAGATTGTGCACCGTTCAAGCACCAACTAATGATCTTGACTACGGCCCTAAACTATAGAGCTACTTCAATTTTGTCATCAAACATCACTAAATAATAGGGTTCAATAAGACATGGAAACAGTGAAACAAAAGCAATCTATATTAGCAATACAAGAAAGGGTTAGCAAAACAAATATTTCGCTAAACATAAATTCTAGAGAAAAATAAGATAGCAGTTGGTGAAAATTGCGATGGTATTATCATCTTCAGTGCAAGGTTATGGCAAGTACTAAGTTGTGCTGTGCAAATACTAAATTATACTCAGTTTTATTTTGGCTGATGGTAAAGTGAATCCCTTAGTAACTTATTTCTTGATAATTAACCCGTACAGTACCAAGGACGTCCTTTGTATTACATTTTGGCCACTATTAGACGATTTAGTTCAGCTTAGGAAGGACCTCTAGCAATAATAAGGCTTCCAACTATCTCAACCAACCCTTTTAACTACCACAGATCTTTCCTAAGCTGCATAATATCGTCTCAATATAGCTAGAATAGAATATAACACACGTCGCAGGTACTCAAAGGGTTAATATAAACAATGTCCAGTACAGTCCCAGTAACAAAGGCACGTCCTAGCCCTGTCAATCAAGGGAGTGCGTGGGATTAAAAGTGCATCAATTAATAGAAAAATTAAAAACCGTTACGTCTCGACATCATATTATCGGCAAATTTCCAATATTAACATCATATTTGGATAAAAAAATCTTCCCAAGAGCTGAGTAATCAAGATGCTGGCAATTTACCATCAGCTGGGGAAAACATGACTATACTGTAGTGATGAAACAAATATATACATTCTACGGAAAACTTGCATTTGCAGAGAGCATAGTTGTCAAATATATACATTCTAGGGAAAACTTGCATTTGCAGAGCATACACGACTATTATGTGCTAAAGTAAGGAAACATCAACATACAACTTTATTAACTATGAGTTTTAGTTAATAAAGTTGTATGTTGATGTTTCCTATGAGTTTTATGGCGGGTGCCCAACCCCGAAAGGAGTTGAAACAGGGGAGCTATCCCCCCGCCAAAGGCGGCTTTCTAGGGCCTTTCCTAGCTGATGCTGAGAGGATTGGGTTCTAGTCATCTGGTGATGGGCTGGTCTATCAGAGTGAGAGCTGAGCGATCTCTGCCATACCCATAGCTTACTCTGACTGTTCCTTTTACTTATATATCTTCTAGATCTCAAGTGACGGCGTCTTTTCCGTGGATTGACCTCCCTACTGCCAACCTAGAAGTTGGCAGATTGGGAGCCAAAGCGTCACATTTTTCCCTTGCCCCTCAACTTTTCCTTCATAATTACTGAGGGGCACAGGGCTTTGGGTGGGGCTTTGGTTTCCCGGGTGTTTCCGCACCCTCCTCAGCTCCCTGCCTTGGAGTGGCTTCGGTCACCCGGGCTTTGTTAGTGGTAAGCAGGGAGGGTTTTGTGGGGGCGCTCGTTTATGGCCTTGGCCTTGCTCAAGACCTTGAGGCTGTTCGGCCAGACAGCCTGGGGAACAACAACAACAACAACAACTATGAGTTTTAACATGTGGAAATATTATGAGACAGTTGAGTTGTATTTTTATGATGGAGGATTATTTGTATCTACTATAAGAAGATTTTATTCAACCAAGTAAGGATTTGTAGACAAAAGGTTAATCAAGGTAGCTGTATGAAGATAGCAATAATATAATATATAATTAATAACTGACTGAAGTGGTTAAAATAAAATATTACAAAAACAAATAAGACAAATTAAAATGTAAAACTTGCAAACAAAGTCAAACCAAAACTGGGACAAAGACAATATAAACTCAAAACAACATATCAAAATCGCTGTGTGGAAACAACGCTTACTAAAATAACATTTATGAAATAAAAGAACACAATCCACCACATAAGGTGTACATTACTACATGAGCAAGCTAATCTGGGTCCCAAGCAAACTAATCTACAATAAGATACTGTACTACTCTACATTGCATAAAAAGCCACACTTACAATAGAAGCAAGAGATGCTATACAGTACATATATATATATATACTGGTACTACAAATGTCCACACACTCACATTAACTGGTCACTAAACTTCATTAAAGTAAAAGCATTCACTAGTGCATAATTATAAGCTTAAGAAATTTAAAAACAAAGTAAAATACAGTAAATCTAAAAATGATGTCAAGCTTTTTACAAAAAAACAGTATCCACAATGACTTATGGCCAAGGAACCAGTATGACATTGTTGACTTATGGCCTAGGAACCAGTATGACATTGTTGACTTATGGCCTAGGAACCAGTATGACATTGTTGACTTATGGCCTAGGAACCAGTATGACATTGTTGACTTATGGCCTAGGAACCAGTATGACATAGTTGCTCTGAATATATAGCTTGCATTACACACTCAATATAGATCACTACAATACCAATCACAATCTGTAATCTTATCCCATTATAAAGTATAAAAGCCAAAAAGCACATGTACTGTATGAAACAACACTGTCTATAGTTTTAAAGTTGGGAAACGTCACCAACGTTAGAGTTTACTTGAGTTGTGAGGCGTATGAAGCTCAGCTTATGTGCCTCTAGATTTGACAAAAGTCCCAAAAACTTTTCTAACATTAGTCAGATATTATCCTGTAGCAAACTGGCTAATATAAAACTTAAACATATTTTGTAATGCACTATGGATTGGTCTTCCTAATTATCTATTGAGGGGGGGTCACCGGCTTTTTTATTTTTATCTAATTTTTTCGCTTTCCCTGGCTTTCATCCATTCGGCCCCATTCAGCCAACTGTTTTAAGACGTTTATCCCCATCCAGGTGTCAATTTCTTCCTGGCGAGCGATAGCGAGCCAGCATTGTATGGAGAAATCCGGCTTCGCCGGAGAAATTTTTCTATCGAAAAATTTACAAATGTACCTTGCTGTCAAAACAAAAATATATATATGCTGGCTCGCTACCGCTCGCCAGGAAAATATTGACACCTGGATGAGGGTAAACGTCTTAAAACAGTAGGCTGAATGGGGCCGAATGGATACAAGCCAAAGAGAGGGAGAGAAAGAGAAAAAAAGCGAGGTGGGTTCCCTAAGGAAGGCTGGATCTGTGTTAAATAAGGCAGCAAGGCTTATATTTGCTCTTCCACCGAGAACTCCAACTACCCCATATTTAATTGAGTTGCAATGTTTGTCGGTTAAGGCAAGAGTAGAAATTAAATTATGCCTCATGACTTTTAAAATTCTCATGTCTGGTTAGCCTAGTTTTCTTGTCGAATTGCTAAGGCGTTCGTCAGTGCATTCTGCGAGTTTAGTGACTACTATTTTCGTTAATGGAGCTTGTATAAATGAGTCTGTGAGCGCTAGCGAATTCTTTAGAAGAGCTGGCACTTTTGAGAAACAAAAAAAAACAGATTATTATTATTATTATTATTTACCCTAGGATAGCGTAATGAAGCTAACTCTTCTTTTTGCATGAATAAATAGAATATAAACTTTAACTGACCTCCAACCTTTCTTATCAACGTAAAAAAGTAAAAGCTGAACTGACCTCTAAAGCCCAGTTCACACGAAAAGTCTTTTGCGGATTCGTTTTCGGGCCTGTGACGTCACATGCGAAAATCGGATCCGGAAAACTACTGTAAAGTTGAAAGTGCGGACTGTGCGGGCCGGACTCTGGGGTGCGGAACGTACTTTTCTGGCGTAAGGTAAACAACTACTAGATGATCGTCAATATGGACTAAGAAACGATCTTTCTTGGTGTTTATTTCCTAATTTTGAACGAATATGAACCATCACCGTAATTCAATGCATATTAACTAGGAAAATATATAAAAACCAAGCTATCAAGTAGCCTGCCGTTGCCCACATATTTATATAAGTTATGTTCCTCTCCTCCGTGACAATGTTCATGGAAATATATTGCGCATCATTGAATTACGAGTGTGTAGTGGTTAACTCATATGACTAGTAAACTGATAATTAAAAGAAAACGCACTGGCAATTTATTCCTACAGGCCTACTATAATTTACTTTCATACATCAGATCACGATTAGAAACAACTTATGTGGGCAAAGGTACCTGGACATAATTATATGCACTGTAGAAGGGAATAGAGATTTTATTGGAGAAACACGTTATTCTGTAGTTATAATCCAGGTGTTTATTGTCAGTATCTGGAGGCGCGCGAAGCAGTACGTGTTAACTTTGGTGGTGCCGGGCTGCCATGTACACGATCAATAGGGTAACGTATTAAACTGCCTTAATATTTTCTTTGCCATTAAAATTATACATACTGTAATGTTGTTATTGTTATGCAGACCTATGAGAGTTCCGTATGGAGCTCAGTGGTCTGGTTAATCTGCTCTACATAACTAACTAACTAACCTATGCAATATTAACTGTAATGTAATGGAAATTGGCATAACAATATTACACACATTTCACTTCAATGTTCAAAGTACGGAACGGACAGCTTGTGCGGAGCGGAAAGTATAAACCAAATTTATCTTTATGTCCGGTCCGGAGGAAACGGTTTCCCAGTTCACGAGACGTACGGCCAGCATGTCCGTAAGTGACGTCACAATTTTTTGTATGGGCCTAAAAACGGACCGGAAAACGGTTAGTGTGAACCGGGCTTAACTCTTCTCATCATGAATAAATATAACTGTACAGGTAACTGACCTCCATCTCCCCATTGGTGTGACTGTCTCCGTTGACTGTAGCCTCGCCGTTGACTGTGGGGTGACCGTTGATTGCTGTATCTATATGATTGCTGGTCCGCTCCGTCAATTCCTCCATGGTACGCTCAACGTCTGTCGTTGCCTGCCCCTCTATTGCTGTCTGATCTACGTGGTTGGCTAATGGTTCTGATTTTTCAATATTCTAGGGAAAAAAAAAATGTATGTGGTATTGTATAGTTTCCAAGATATGAACCTGGGACAAGTGTGGTGAATAAGTGATGTTTTAATACTCTCATAGGTTTATATATACAGTAGTTTGAAGGTGATTTTATGAGCTTACTCTTTTGTAATATGTGCATTAAAATAGGTAAGACCATTATTCTCATAAATAAAGTGTTACCGGTATAATGGTTAAACACACACAGCTCTCCGTAACACACGTCCCAAGTTCACATCTTGGAAACTATATATTATTCATATTATCACCAACCCACCAATTAACGTACAAATAAACCTAATTAATGAAATCAATGAAACTAATGAATACATGTGGTACTCCAAGGATTCGAACTCTCACACCTTGCATTCAATATAGACTACTAATTTTTGTATGTTAACTTGCAAACAATTCAATCTTATCTCCTTCTGGGTTGGGTTCTCTTATCTGCTTGGGAAACAGATTAACTTGCTCATGTAGTAGACCCTATGTGGTGGATTGTGTTCTTTTATTTCATAGATTTAATTTTAGTAAGCGTTGTTTCCACATAGCAATTTTGATAATTTAATTTGACTTTATATTGTCCTTGTCCCAATTTTGGTTTGTTTAGTTTGCAAATTTTAAATTTTAATTCATAAATGTTAAGTTTAAAGCTTCAAACAATTATATGTTGATAACCTCATAGTGGTACCAAAATAACACATACATACATACATACTCTCTATATCAACTAATTCACTTACTCATTATCTGTATGTATCCAAAAATTTATTTAATTATATCTCAATTTTTCTTCAACGCACATAATTCATGAATACTGCCCCTTTAACTCCCAACCAGCGGGGGGGGTATCATTGTAGCTCCTGGCGGGCATATTTACCGAAAATGTGCATCATTCCATGCTCTTTTTCATGCATAAGCAAGAGCCAGAGCGTAATACAATTATATATCCGTGAAAGAGCGAAAAACAAGCTTTCAAATGACATCTGAATCATCCTTGAACGACAACAGGTTCTCGTGCAACTGGAAGTGAAAATATACTAAAATGAGGTAATTTCCCCGGATTTATCCTTATTTTGAGAGCTACATAGGTTGAGAATCGATACAGTAGGTCTTAGTGCCTGTCCCGCCGCTGTCGCGAGCGGACAGAGCCCGCCTGTTGTCCTTGCAATGCTCGCTCTCTCTCTCTCTCTCTCATCACTCATAATGGCCTAAAATAGGCACGAGTCATATGACGGGCACCGCAGGGGTGACCAATATTATCTCTCCCATCATATGACAGTCACCGTCGGTTGAGGGTTAAACACGAGAATTACAGTAAATAAATCTAACTGTGTGTGTAGCTGACCTTGTCTGGGGTTGGGTGTTGTAGTCTGGTGACCCTGAGACGTAGCTGTGACCCGGCTTCTCTCATAATGTTGACGGCCTCGTAGTGGTCACAAATCTCTACATTATGACCGTTCACCTCCACCAGTTTGTCCCCAACCTGAAGAAGGAAACAAATATTGTAATAAAAGTCTAAATTCAAGACCAGATTATCTAAACCCTTCAAAAATATGTATATATGTATGTATGTATGTACAGTATATACTCGGGCAGCACATATCCCATTGCTGGGGGTGGCCGACTCGAGACAGAGCCCAAACACAAACAACATTCAAGGGTTTCAATTCTCAGGGTTCGGGACCAATTTTGCGTTCCCTTGCTCCCCTCTGTCTCAATGAGCAGGAGAATTTTACAAGGGAAGGAGAATTCCTAGCCCCCTGTATATACCTGTATATATATATATATATATATATATATATATATATATATATATATATATATATTATATATATATATATATATATACTGTATAAAGTATCATAATTTTGGATGAGATTACAGTAATATGCATCAGTGGCTTTTCATCTTTAGCTATAATTCTAATATATATCATATAAACATATTCCAGTAATAAATTAATGAATAATAAATAGAATGATTGAGTGAAACATTTCCGCCTTATGAAGTGTCTTTACAAAAACTCTTTCCTCATGTCAGTTTAATAAGGAAAACCTGGAACTTATTATTATGATAAAACAATAGGGTTGTCATCTAGTAACTTAAAATTGTCTATTACTGTACTGTGGTGAGATGTGTCATTACCCTGAGTCCTGATTGGTACGCTGGTCCTGACTCGGTGACCCTGGAGATGAAGACGCCCTCGTCGTCACCCTTGTATGGTGTGGACCCCCGACCCCCGGCGATGGACAGCCCCAGGCCCCCCGTCGTACGCTCCACCACAACCTCCATTGCTTTCTCCACCACTGGTCCTGAGGGCCCGCTCTCCGACACTGAGGGCGAGGGAGGTCACAGATATAATGTCAACATGATTATCATAACAGGGTGAATTGATGGTGGTGTAGGATTAAAAACTTCTAGGTTATAATAACCAGCAAATGCCTAGGTATTGGTACACTATAAAACCCTCTGGCCATGGCCAAGCAACAGAGTTAGTGGACTTAAAGTACCCCACCCTAGACAGTCAATAGGATTCTATAGCTGTGCACAGTCATATACTGCATCTGAACTGGTAGGGAATTACCCACCCAATGATGAAGCAGCTTCTGCAAGTGCAACTCCCTAGGACAAGTTTGGTTGAAGCAGTAACTTGTAGAACCTGGACTCTTTAACAAAGATAAGCATCTAGGCCCAGCATGAACCAAAGCCACATCTTTGTTGGGTCCCTCATCTTCAGCACCACCAGCCCCACCAGTCAGGGATATACAGTATGGTTAGCCATCCTATGTTCAAGTACTGTAAGTTTATTTGACTGCAGATGTCTAATTTAAGTTTGGCAATCCAAACTAGAGGCCATAGCGCAGTTGGTTGAGCACTTGCCTGCAAACCGAGAGGTCGACGGTTCGAGGCTCGGGCCAGCCAGTGTGCGTTATTGGCAGACGACAGTGCTGTGGTGGACGGCGGGGTCTAGCAATCTGTGCCAACTGTCGACTTAAGTCCCTGACACATCAGGGTATCCACTCTAGCCCCGCTCTTGAGCAGGGAGTGAATGGTGGTAAAAACTGTATCATAATCAATCTATACCAAACATATACAGTACAGTAGTAGTACCGAGATCCACAATAAATGGTAACTTACCAAGTGAGTGAGCATCTACATCAGACTCTGATGCTGGTTGGTCCAGCGTGGAGTCCCCATCACCACCCTCCCCGCGCTGCAATGCTTGCTGTAACATATAACACAATATTAGTACAGGGACACACACACTCTAAACATCCTATGTGAAGATAGATATTAAAATGTAAAACTTGCAAACTAAACAAACCAAAATTGGGACAAGGACAATATAAAGTCAAATTAAATTATCAAAATCGCTATGTGGAAACAACGCTTACTAAAATGAAAATTATTAAATAAAAGAACACAATCCACCACATAGGGTGTACATCACTACATGAGCAAGTTAATCTGTTTCCCAAGCAAACCAATCGCACATATAACAACGCACTATCGTCACGTTAAAGGAAGTAGTCAAGTTTGGGAAGTCCGGGACGTTCTGGCAAATTTTACTAAACTCTGCATGAATAAAGAAACTACATGTTAAATGTCAAAATATTATTTAAAATCAAATTTGCAACATGACAAGACATTAACAATAGTAAAAAATACAAATATTGATAAGATATCTATACTATTACAAAATAATATATAAAATACAGTACAGCACTCACTAACGATAGTGCTATCGGGTAGGTACCTGTAAGCATAGCATGCCTCAAGTGACCCCTATCAATAACTACCCTACAAATAACCTACATTTATAGCACAAATAAACTAAGGAAATCGCAAAAGTAAGCAATTGATACTATCGACAATGAATTCATATAATATAAAGAGAAATAATTGCAAAATATGAAGTAACAACAGATTTAAACAAAGAGTACTCTTTTAACAAGAACAATAAATTTAAAAAATCATCAATATTAATAATAATAATAATAATAGAAAAAGAAAAAGAAAAAGATAAACAATAAATACAGACAAAAAGTAAGCAGAGGTTACTGGACAAATCTCAACCAGTGCAATACTGTGTGAGGAGGCACTGGAAATATGCTACTAAATAATTTATCCATCGTTCATATGAGAGCCATAAGATAACTTGCCAAGATTTGATCATACTGCTCCCTCATTTAAAATGCTCGGGCTCTTAATATTAGAGGATTTTTTTTTTTTTTTTTTTTTTTATGAATAGTTTAACCCTTCCTACCCGGGCTGCCTTAGGTAAGGACAGCTCGGAATAAGGGCCGCTACCCGGGCGTCCTTACCTAAGACGCCAGCTTAATAGCCTAATTAAGCTTGGTCTGAACGCCGTGCGTACGACGTATGTCAACAAACCCAAGCGTTGCGTCACCGCACCTCCGAAAACAAGAAGAAGACTCTTCAATGTTATTGTTCTGACGTAAGACGAAATTAGTGTCTGAAAAGCCCCCATATTGGCAACATCTCTGCAATATTTGCTCCACTGAAATCGTCATCACAACTGAACCAGTTGAATTACATAGCTCTACTCAACGCCAAAATACAGATTGAAAACCGCACTACGATTATAGATGAGTGGGAAAGTTCTAGCAGTGAAAATAAACATAAATACGGTAGCCTAGGCCTAGACGTTTTTCAGCCATTTCGCCCGGGTACGGGCGACCGTCCTTAGGTAAGACTGCCCGGGTAGGAAGGGTTAACCAGACCACTGAGAATATTAGAAGATATTGTATATGCTTATATTATTCAGCCTTGTTAAACAATACCATTCATAATGATTATTTCCAATCTACATACATACATACATACAAGTCTAAAGGCCGTTTTGTCCATAGAGAATGTGGTTACAATCTCACGTCCTACATGGCAGCTTTCCAGGCGGCCCTGTCAAGGGCTGCCTCTGTTGTCAAGTTCTTTATTTTGAAATCGGACTGGAGTACCCCAGCCCACATCATTCTAGATCTCCCCACGTTCACAGTCCGCCATTTCTTCACCCAGTTCTGATCATCCATTCTCTCCACATATCGCCCAGGTAGCAGAACTTATTCACACACTCCAGCGTTACACTGTCGAAATCAACACTGACAGGCGGGTTATTTAATAGAAGATGTCCCTTGCACACTGCACATTCAAAGTCTATGGTTCTTGTCAAAGGTCCTCTAGCTCCACTACATCTCTTGTGTACCCAGTCACTACAGACACCCCGCTTGGGGGCATTTTGTGTATGGCTACCCTCATAAAATAGAGTAAGGCGTCTGGCAATAGATAGATAGATAGATCCACTCTCAAGAGGCTAAATCTGTCTAACATTAAATATTTGTATGTATGTATTGTAAATATGTTTTGAATTCACATGAGAACAAGAGCCAACTAACAAGTAATTAGTGTCAAATTACTTAACATAATTGAAGGTAAGCTAACCTAATCTAACTGTATTACTAGAGTTAGCACTAATTGAGAGATACTGTACTGTACTAAGTTAAAATGGTTGTTGTTGTTGTTGTTCCCCAAGCTGCCTGGCCGAACAGCCCCAAGGCCCCGAGCAAGGCCAAGGCCATAACCGAGCGCCCCCACAGAACCCTCCCTGCCGACCACAATAAAGCCTGGGTGACCGAAGCCACTCCATGGCGGGGAGCTGAGGAGGGTGCGGAAACGCCCGGGAAACCAAAGACCCACCCAGGGCCCTGTGCCCCTCAGCAATTATGAAGAGAAAGTTGAGGGGTAAAGGAAAAATGTGACGCTTTGGCTTCCAATCTTGGTAGATTGGGAGGTCAATCCACGGAAGAGATGCCGTCACTTGAGATCTAGAAAATATATAAGTAAAAGGAACAGTCAGAGTAAGCTATGGGTATGGCAGAGTTAAAATGGTCTACTGGTTAAGTTGTCCAGTCACAAAATAGTTCATGGCATTATATCCCACCACCACCCCAACACACACACACACACACACACAGGTTAACCCATTCTGTACCGGCGACATATGTTTTATTTTATTGTACAGTAGGTATATTTAGATGATTTTGTGCAGTTTAACCTAACAAGTGCGCATGGGGGTAATTGGAAACGTCCCCCTGTGCTGACGTATTTGAGGTGTTTCCGTCACTAAAATATTCATTGTGTCATTAATAGCATTAATACTTATCCATATGCACCTATTATGGGTTGATTATAAAGTTATTAACCTGAAACAACAATAAAACGAGTGAAAACAGCGTTTGGATGGTCAAAATCGGAGATATAGCCCGCGAGTTGTATAATGTATGGGTGAGGCAACCTGCTTTCCCGCCAATTTCCCCCAAGGCCACTGACACAGTCGATCGATACTCTCTCTCTCTCTCTTGCATTCGCTTGCTATCAGTGATGACCACACCCTCCAACCGGATTTCTAATGTTAGCACGAAAATATACCTCAGAATAAGGGAATAACAGGGAAAATAGGTGATAACTGAAGGAGAGGAGGAAAGTGGGGAAGGAGGGGAGGTAGAGGACTGAGATTTTGCATGGCCCAGGGGCCGAAAAAAAAAAAAAAAAAAAAAAAAAAAAAATGTTTTTTTTCGATGTCAAAAGTTGATTTTTTTTTTCACTCACTCTTAAGAGTCTCCCCGCAGTCCGCCGGGGGAACTCTTAAGAGTCTCCCCGCAGTTCCCGGGTTAAGAAGGATCTGTGGTAGTGAAATGGGGCTATAGTTCGAAGCTTGTTATTTGCCAAAGCCCTTTTTAAACTGCATAACATCGTCTAATAGTAGCCAGAATAAAAGTTAAAAAAGGACGGTACAGAAGGGGTTAAAGGAGCCCACCTCGCTTTTTTTCTCTTTCTCTCCCTCTCTCTTTGGCTTGTATCCATTCGGCCCCATTCAGCCTTCTGTTTTAAAACGTTTACCCCCATCCAGGTGTCAATATTTTCCTGGCGAGCAGTAGCGAGCCAGCATATATATATTTTTGTTTTGACAGTACTGTAAGCTAAATTTGTAAATTTTTCGATAGAAAAATTTCTCCGGCGAAGCCGGATTTCTCCATACAATGCTGGCTCACTATCCCTCGCCAGGAAGAAATTGACACCTGGATGGGGATAAACGTCTTAAAACAGTTGGCTGAATGGGGCCGAATGGATACAAGCCAGGGAAAGAGAGAAAAGGAGAGAAAGATAAAAAAAAAAAAGCCGGTGACCCCCCTTAAGTCATAATAAAGGCCAAACCAACACAAATAGAGAGTAATTAATTCATTAAATCAAATTATGAGAAAAGCTTGCAAGATAAATAATTTGTGGTGATGCGGGTGGGGGATTAGTCAAGCTTCATCAATAAAAAATAGCTCGGGCATCAATAATTGGCCACTTGCGAGTTTCGTTCTATAAGGAAGTTGGAGCTGTAAACATCACTATTTATCAGAAATACAATAATAATGTAGGTTTCTGATGGATAGAAAGTATGTTCAATTGAGTTTTATGTGTTTATTAATACACTACAACCGTATTTTAGCTGGTAATTCTGCTAAATATTGAATTCTACAGCTCCAACTTCCTTATAGAATGAGACTCGCAAGTGGTGAATTGGCTGCACCATCAACATTGACAATAAAACTCATCTCACTTAAAACTTCTGTCTAAGCTTGTTTTTTTATATTTCAAAGGTAGTTGAGCTGCCACTACAATCGTTAATGTATGTAATAGAAAGGTGGTTTGGAAAGTTAACTTTTAAGTTGAATCAGGACAAAATAACTGTACTACAGTAAATGCTTTATATAGCAAAACGTCTTTCTTTCGGACCATGGACTCCCAAAAACTCAAAGCTTTTGGACTAGGTATCCAATCTGCAATGGGGTAAAGTGAATGCCTGAACACATAGTATTCAATTCAGATATTTCCACATAGCGATTTTGCATTTATCTTGTGTCGTCCCAGTTTTGGTTTGCATATTTTGCAAGTTTTACAATATAATTACCTCTGTATTTTGAAAAGTCTAAAAGACCAAGGCGTTTTAGACAGAAATTTGGACTTCCAGAGGGAGTCTCTCACAGATTAGTTTAAAAGACAGAAGTTTTGATGATGAAATCAAAGATAAAACCAATTACAGCAGTACCGGTAATAGCTTCAAGCATTTTTCAGGCCAGATATTGCTAATGCAATAGAATTGTAACTACTGTATAAAACAAGGGTATAAATAATCTATTATATGCATGTTCCAATGAATCTTTATAGTTAAGTGAGAGTTTATTGTCAAAGAATGAAAGTGGTTCCTTGTAGCCCTAAAGCCTTATAAGACAACTTACTCTGCGTAATTCACTTCGCAGTGGCTGCATCAAAGTGAAGGTTCCATTACAGACAGTGTGGGAGGGAGATGGAACAACATTAATCTTGACAAACACAGTATCATAAAAGTCTCACTACTCTAATACGCTGAATTGCACAAAAGGCTTGAAATGTCTGGGTTAGTTTTATATAATCATGCTGCCAGAAACCTTGCTAAGCTCATTATATAATATATAATAACTATTGATATACAGTACTGCTAACACTCAACTACATTCTATATGTATACATTGTCATCAACATTATACAGTATGTCAATGTAGAGTAAATTAGATATATCTTTATATCATGATACAAGTTCTTTAATTTCACAAATGGCATAACATTTAACTTAAGCTAAATCACCTGCAAAACAATTTCAATTAAAAACATATTACAAAAAAGTAAGGAAAGTATTATCCAGCTCAAATTAACCAGGACCAATGAATCCAACTCTAGATACACTTCTCCACACATCATCTTCCTCAGATCCTCCACACCAATGTTCAACCACATCCTTTTATGAGTGCCTCTTATAAGGCAGAAAGTATGGTATGTTAAGGGTGAGTCTTATAAGACAGAATATGGTAAGCTAAGTAATGATATATCTAGCTGGAGAGAAAAGAACTGTGACCTCTAAGCCATCCTACCTGTTACCGTACCTGTACAGTATACAGCATACTGATATGTTGCTATGTTTTGTTACCTGCGCGATGATGGAGGCAACTTTCTCCAGATCAGCGGTCTTGGTATTTGGGCTGATACGCTTGTTCTTGAGGTGGTGTGGAGTGTCCCGGCGGTGCAGACGTATGGGGCGGTCCGAGTCTCCGCTCTGGCTGCCACCTTCAGCTTCCTCACCCCCAGAGCTTGGACCCTCCAGGGAAAACCCTACATGCTTCTCCGCTTCAGTCTGTACCAGGCGTGGGGCTGGTTACTAATCATAATCATGTAATCATAATTTCTGATGAATCTCATGATGATTATGTAATCATTGTATAGCTTAATCATAATTTAAAATCCTAATGCTAATTAAATCATAATGTGAACAAAATAATCACAGGAAAATAATAATCAAAATGAAAACATTATACAAGTGTAATCAATGACGATGGTGTTATTATTTGATTTCTGAATATTTCTTAGATGTAATCACAATGTCATGAAAATTTGTCTGCCACCGCCGTAGTGCCACCACCATACATAATATATGGTCTGAACTTTTTAAAAATCAACAAAATCAAAAAACTAAAATTTGCAGGAAAAAATGGCAGGTCTTGTCCGGAGTCTGTGGCAAAGCGATACATGATCCTGTAAGTCCTCAAGGACACTCCCACCGAGACCTACAAAACGTCGTAGGTCTTGCTCCCACCCAACTCGGCAAGAGGTGGAACGAATGAATGGATGGGAAAGAACAAATGAATGGATGCAAAATAACGAATGAATGAATATATGGGAGAGCATGAATGAATGGGAAAGAGTGAATGACTGACTGCATGAAAGAGGGAACAAATGAATGGATGGATGGGAAAGAATGAATCTATATGTGTGCGATAAAAGACACTAAAAACGTGTGGTTTGTGCATGAAAAGACGCCTGTACAATAAGTATGCGCACCCATATATGTCTGAAAACACACTATTGTTGTGTAATTTATCATATCTGCCTCCATAAACAATACAGTAGATAGGTATAGGGGTAGGAAGACCTCCATTGATATGGAGAGATTGTGTAGTACAAGCATTGGAAGATAGAGAGATGACTGTAGAACAGGTAAGAGAAGCGGTAAAAAATAGGAAATGAATGGACAATGCTTGTCAATAGATGAGTGATAATGCGGTCGTTGGGAGTGGGGGTCGGGCGCCTGGCCCGGGGAGCCGGTGTATATGAAGGGTCATGCCTGGATGTGAGGTAGGCGGGCATTGTGTTGGTAAAGCTTCGCTGCGTATCTGTCTGCTGAGACCGGAACCTCTCCGGGAGGTCTGGGACCTGGGAATCTTTAGCTGGAGACGCCAAATGGGCCTGGGTCTCTGGGTCTTCTAATGGGCGACCTAAATGTGTGTGGGTTTTTTTTTTTTACAGTATATAAACCCATTGGTTGCGTGGTGATGGGCTGGTCTATCAGAGTGAGAGCTGAGTGTTCTCTGCCATACTCATAGCTTACTCTGACTGTTCCTTTTACTTATATATTTTCTAGATCTCAAGTGACGGCGTCTCTTCCGTGAATTGACCTCCCTACTGCCAACCTAGAGGTTGGCAGAATGGGAGCCAAAGCATCATATTTTTCCTTTGCCCCTTAACTTTCCCTTCATAATTGCTGAGGGACAGAGGTCCTTGGGTTGGACTTTGGTTTCCCAGGCGTTTTCGCACCCTCCTCAGCTCCTTGCCTTGGAGTGGCTTCGGTCACCTGGGCTTTATTAGTGGTAAGCAGGGAGGGCTTTGTGGGGTGCTCGGTTATGGCCTTGGCCTTGCTCGGGACCTTCGGGCTACTCGGTCAGACAGCCTGGGGAACAACAATAACAACAGGCTCTTAAAGCCTATTAAAGCCTGTGGGGACGAGTGTAAGAGAGCGGGAGCGCGGAAGGCTCCCCTCCACTCTCCAGCACGGCTTCCGGGGCACTGAGACTCGGGCCTCACATCTTGCGAGACAATGCAGCGCTGCCAAAGGCAAATGTAACGCGACATTGCTCATAATTAGCTAATATTTGCCGATGTCTATGATAGCGCTGCGGGTGAATCCCGCACGCTACGAAGCTCATTCTTGCGTCATTTTGAAGCTATTTTCTTCTAATTTTTGGCTGAATACATTTAGTTTCATTCAGACACTTGTTTAATCATTCAGGAGTGCCTGAGTGAGCCCTAATATAGTGGAATCAGGCGGAAATATGCTCGCAGCGTAAGTGTTAAAAATTATACTGTAAAACAAACAATAACTTGACAAAGCCACTCACTCACTTGTCCTAACATACCCCTGCACATCACTATGCCAAGGAACAGTGCCCACGTGCTCTTTGCTACTGCAGGGAGTATTACTTGGGCACTTGGCTAAGTTACACCCGTCGAAAAAGCAAGATTATGAAGATAGTATGAGATCGCCATAAGGTGCGATGAAGTCTGGGTTCTCCAACGATACTTTCACATCCCGAGACTCAACCTAAAAGAACCTCAAACTCTGTGTTCCCATCTTCAGTGAGAACATTTATGGCTGTTTTCCATGTTTTGTAATGTTTCTAAACCCATTTAGCTCAGAAGTAAAAATTTGAATATTGGCCGGCACTGGGTGCGCATTGTATACAAAAATAGCTGCCAGATGCGGGGGGTTATGCCCCTTTCCCACTGGTGAGACAAGTCACGATTTTCGTCGCCGATGACTTAGTTTTGTCAAATTCGCAAGAATACGTGCGACGTTCACGATTTTGACCGTTACAAACAGATGACAAATTATACTCAGCGAAGATGTCGGCGATGTCGGCGACGCAATCGCCAACCTTCTGCGACGTTATCGGCGAAGTGAGCGATGTTTTGCCGATGACCTCTGCGAGGCATGTCACATTTTCAAAAATATCTTGCGAAATCATGCGAGGATGAAAGAAAACTCGCCGTATGTTCTGCGACGTCTTCGGCGATTCAAGCGATGGTTCGGCGTATTGAAACCTGGATGAGGGTAAACGTCTTAAAACCCCCAGAGTGCCAGGTCCGTATATATACGGACTAGGGTCTTGTCACGACCAGTGCCAGGCCCGTATATATACGGACTCGCCGAAAAAAAATCGTAGCAGCGAAACGACTGCACCTATGGCTTTCATATTTCTACCATATGTACCTTACCCTTCTGGCTTCTTGCCACCACCAACACAACCCCCTCCCCCGACCCACTCGCTGACTATCGGTCGCCTCACAAAGAAAAAAAAGGAAAATATGTGGCGGCGAAACGACTGAACCAATCGGTTCCATATTTGTGTGACAAGTCCCCTACCCTTCCGTCGTCCCCCCACCACACCCCCACCTCCCTCCCACCACCCACTTCCAGCGTATCCGTATGAAGAAAAGGAAAAAAATGAAAATCCGTGGTGGCGAAACTACCTCACCATTTGGCTTCATATTTGTAACAGAGTCAATTACCCTTCTACCTTCCCCCCACCATCCCCCAAATATGAAAACTAATGGGGTTAACCATGAGGAAGAAAGGGGACCAGAAAAACGACCCAAAAACAAAAATATATATATGTTGGCTCGCTACCGCTCACCAGGAAAATATTGAAACCTGGATGGGGATAAACGTCTTAAAACAGTAGGGTGAACGGGCCGAACGGATTATAGGCAAAGAGAGAGGGAGAGAAAGAAAAAAAAAAACGAGGAGGGAGAGAAAGAGAAAACAGCGAGGTGGGCTCAATTAGGCTAAGCCATAACGTAAACATTGAGCCCACCTCGCTGTTTTCTCTTTCTCTCCCTCCTCGTTTTTTTTTCTTTCTCTCCCACCTCGCTGAAGGTGCTCTTTGGCATCGTCGATTTTCTAGGAACATCTGAGAGCATCGGCGAGCAGAGCATCGGTGAGCATCCATGCAGCGTTGCAAATTTTGTTTATGCGAAACCCTCCGCGATGTCTCGCCGATGTCGCAGATGATCGCAGATACCCTCGCAGATCCCTTCGGCGATGCTCGACGATGCTTGCGAAGTAACCAATCCTCGTGAGTCCTCGTCCAAAATTTTGAACTGTGCGAACATTTGCGAAGGCCCTTGCGAGTCAAACGATTGTTCATAAGAGGTGTTGAGACATGTCACGAATGTGCCAATTTATTGGTGTCGGCGACGAAAATCGTGACCTGTCTCACCAGTGGGAAAGGGGCATTAATGAGTAGCGAGTACTGACTCACACTATTTTAAAAATCTTGATTTGTTTTTTCAACCCGTTCATTACCGAATGTGTGTTATGTAGGACGTGCGTACCAACTTATTTAACTTGGCAGCTGCAATAGACGTGTTTCTGACAGGTCTGCCAATGCGAAAGATTTAGCTTCAATTCGGAAATACTGTATCTGCTATATTACCATATAAAACAATAATACTGCACCAAATGCGCATATTTTACTTGTGTAATATAATGAACATGTGAACATTGAAGAACTAGAAAATGGGTGTACAGAGTAAATATCCAATGAAAAAAACGGATACTATTTGAGAAGGTGGCCCACTAAAGAAAAGAAAACCACAAACAGAAAAACAAAACAATAGGAAAACAAAACAAACCAGACAATCACACACCTTCCCACTCTCATAAACATTTGTTGCCAAATGATTATCAATAAAAATATAATCAGAATATTTTTAATGAATAAATGTTGATGATAATTATATTTATAATCAGTATTTGATAATTAATAATAAACAAGAATTTAATCAACTCCTTTTTCTGGTCTGTACAGGAAGAAATTATAAACAGGTGGTGGTCATTGGTGAATTTGAATAACTACTTTTAAGATACTATTTTATCCAAGAAAATTACCCCTGAAAACCTATCAGTGTTTAATGAGGTAAATTGATCTCAAAATCTATGCACTCATCCAGAGAAAACCTCCAAAATCACCATCTAAGAGGTGTCCATACAAGTTATACATATCTTAGGAATGCTACTTTTATATTATGCCTAGTATAGATCTTATATAAGGATTTAAATATAAATATATCAATTATTTAAAAGAAATAACTTGAGAATCATTTCATCTAAAAAAAAAATATAATAACAACAATATATCGTGTTTGGGCACTTGTGTGTCTGTACATTGTGTGTACGGAAAAGGAGGATGTAATGGACTACAGAAGGACTAAGCTAGTAAACCATGATGTGTGTTTGTTTACCTGAGACTGCTCATTGCCGCTGATTTCGCTACCATCCCCGTGACTTTGTTGGGATCCCGGCTCTGCTTCTATCCTCACCTCCTGCCAGACACCATCATTATTTCACAGGAAGAATAGTCACCTACAGTATATACATTCTTTCAACCATTGATGCTACTCCTATAATTTTATCAGGTCACATGAAATTGCTTGTAAATATGTTACTATTGATAGTACATATACTGTACTTAACTACATACAGTATATACATATAAATTTATTTAAATAAACTCAACACAATCCCATCATAAATGTAATCCTCGCATGTTTAATTAATTTCCAGGCAGCAGTCTACCTCTAAACTTAACCAGGTGTGGAGGACGTGTTAGCAAAGGATCTGTTTACAATACGCAACAAAATTATTAATAAATCTTAAAAGGCTTAGGTACTGTACATGCATACATGATATGCTAGCACATGTGAGCCATGGTCTCCCAGAGGAATCCCTCTTGGTAACGGAATAAGAAAAGTGAATCCCCAACTGCAACACAGCAGTTATTTGGGAGCCCCTAACTCCAAGACCACCTTACCACCTCTAGATAATGTATGACGGTGGTTAACCCATTCTGTACTGATGTTGTACTTTTCATTATGTTCTGGTTACTATTAGACAAGTTTGTTCAGCTTAGGAAGGATGTCTACCCATTAAAAGGCTACAGACTATCTCCAAATCAATATAGATTAATCCTTTTAACTACCATATATCTTTCCTAAGCTTCACAAAATCGTCTAAATGTAGCTGAAATCAAATAAAAAAGACCTTGCCAGTACAGAAAGGGTTAACAGTGGACCAATATCATGTCACTGTTTAGGTAGCACAGCACCCAGCTAAGTCAAATAGTTACCTGAGTAAATACTAAAAACTGCTTATCCCTGTCACTTTATGCACAGCTGTACTGGTTTACAAGGCATCACTGTATAGAAGTGAGTGGATGATGGACACCACCCACCAATTTTTAGAGGATATTAATTCCAGAACTGAAAATTTCTTTCCCCTATGTACTAAGGATTATATGAAGCAGATTCTGTGAGTATGTGAGTCAATAGTACTAACCTGGTGTACTGTAGGATGCCGTTCTACCTCAGCGGCCACCTCCCTGACCTCTTGCTTGGCCATCTGTCCACCACTGGCCGTCGGTGATGTGGGTGATATTCGATTTGGCCGGAATGTGTCAGTCTTTTCCTGCACAAACACACATACATACAGTAACAGTTGATACTTGTAATTAGATGTTATAGTTCACCTTTGCCATTAGCATCATTGGATGTTCTAACAGATCAATGACATTAGCGTCCATTCAGCATAAGCTGATATCACATGAACGCTTTATCCCTCAACAAATTGTTAACAATAATCTGGCAGTTAATTAAGTTAATTTTTGAAGTTTTATAACCTAATTTCCCGTTCTCTTCGGTCTAGTTTCTCATAATAGAGCATATAATTCATCTCTAGAATATATTTTTTCCCAGACATGTTGCCAGAAACCTGTTGACCATTGAATGTTGATGATAAAGCTCATGAGATACCCTCTTTTGTTAAAGGGTACAACCACATTCAACGGGTAAGACAACGTAAACGAGAAACCGTGTAATTTGATGATGAATTTGTAAATGGTTTGTAGACACCCTTAACTGTTCCTCTTTGTGTTTGCTCGTACGATTATCAGACTAATGTGCTTATCTCAGGATTTTGCCGACAATGTTGTCAAATACGGGAGTACATGCTACAGTCATTTCCAATCCATAACAAATCCTGATATACAACAAGAGAGTGTAATCCCAACCTACCGTTAGTTCCCCAGTCGTCACCATAGGTCCATCGCTCTTGGTAGCGCCCTTGCCAAAAAGCTTCTCCGCCCGTGCCTTCAGGTCCCGCGGGTGAGGCGTGTTGTGCCGGACAAAGTTGCTCTGTGGGTGACCAGACACACAAATACCATTTAGTACACACACGATGGTTGGCTCAACAACATATTATGGGATAACTGCGAAAGGGTATTGTGCCTTCTCGCCATTATGTTCTAGATTGGTTATAGGTCATTATTAAACAAGGGTTATGAACAATTAAAAACATTAATACACGGAAAACTAACTAAGACATCGTACAGAAGCGTTTGAAAAAGAAGGTATTAACATTACAAATAGGGAAGCAGCACGATGCTTGGAATACAGTACAGCTGTATTCTGCCAAACTATATGTTATCTGATACTACAGTAAAACTCACATCTTAGAACAAATGATTCTCCTGGGAAAGGTACAATTAATATAATTAATGAAGGTATATTGCATTAAGTAGTTAGGAATAGGGATGAAGGATAACTTAAGAAGAGATTTCTTAAGCCGACAGCTATAAATGACAGGGAACGATATATTAAATGCATTCATAAAAGTGGAATTTTAAATATAACTATCCCCTAGCATTGTCATAGGAACCATTTAGAGATCAGAACCATTAGCACCTTATACATTTTTTTTTATCCCATGGAACCACATGTTTATGATATGTTGTCTCATGATAATATCCAAATATATATTGATGATTGAGAAGTATAATCAATATGCAAAGACTGAGGAGAGATCAAGATAACCAAGAGTTAAGGGATGGCCGAATCATTCCAGCGCCCCCTTTAGTCTATTGGAGGTGACCCAATGTTAACTCTCACAATATGATGACATATTTATGTTTACTTACTTATATTTAGTATTTTTAAATCTTTCCTGATCACCAGACTATTTATAATTATTTAAACTGGTTTGACACATTCATCTTTAGTGGCAAATTCTGTGACTAAGAAATTACTGTCAAATTACTAAATGTGTTTGATACTACCTTCGGGGTCTCTAGAATAAACTATACAATAATCTAAAAGGGACTAACCCTTAATGTTCATCATCCTTTAACTAAGAGTAATAATTCTTGTATTTCCAAATTGTCATCATATTGTAAGCACTAACACAGATCTAAGACGCAGAGACACTGTGGAGCATCTTGGTAAACAAAACATGCTGGTCATAACACATACAATGTAGCTTTCAGTATTTCCCTAGCTCTTTATTGTTTGCAAAATACAACAGGCATTTTGCAAGTTTTACAATTTTATTTTTGGTCGGCAACACTGGCGGGTGGCGGACGCGGCTTTGAAAACTCTGTAATATTACAGTGGAAAATTGCATAAGCGAGAGTAAATATCAGAAATTTCGAGTGCACACGGGGCTAGCGAGGAAAAGAAAAGACTCGGGAATTGCTTGGAAGTGAAAGTAGTGTGGTAAAAAGGTGATATGGTGGAATAAGAGTGTTAAAATAGTAAACAAGACGTCGCCGGTACGGAAGGGGTTAATTACAGTATTTAACATTTATTTAAAACAAATTCATTGCATCAAAGTATGTTAAGTCAGTTCAACTGTCTTACTATCCACACATTTGTTAATTTTTCAAATATAATCTAATGCTTAATAAATAATAGTCATGAAGCTTACATTAATATACAAATAGCCTACACAAAAATTGCCAGGAAAAGAAAATATATATAATATTTAATCAATGTTTGGCCATCATGTCGTTCACCCTGCTTATTCATAAACGTGATTGCTCAAGCGGAAACGTTATTGCCTTGACTCACAGCAAAGGTGGAAAGAACTTTGGCTTTTAAATGTACTTTTCTTTAAGAAAGTCTCAATTTAAAGCTTCTAATGAAGTTATGCAATAGTACTGTAGTTGAAACAAGTATAAATTACTTAGGTAATTTCAGTTATAGCAGCTACATTGTCTTTGTTATGATACACTAACATGTCAAAAGGCAATATCCAAACTCTTTCATGGATATTCTTCTGATGCCAATGCATGATGAACTAGAAGGGATGGTAGGATAATGCAAAATGAAAACTTTGAGTACATTGAGTACTCAGATGCACTCCATGCAAAACTGGACACAAATCTAACATTACACTATCATTTATACACTCAAAACAATGATGCGCCCTCAACTAAGAAGGCACTGACACTAGACATCAATTTAAAATATGATGTATTAAAAAGAAGAGCACCTTGTAGGCCAACTGGCGGCCTCTGGAACCCATCCAAGGAGATACATAAGAGATATCAGGGTGTAAACTAACAACAAACTAACAAGAAACTATAAAAAAGCTGCTGGGACACATGTTGGGCAAGGTATACGAGACACACACCCCAGGAGGAGGGACACACAGCAGAGGACATGTTGGAAAAGGTTAAGGGAGCCCACCTCACTTTTTTTATCTTTCTTTCCCTCTCTCTTTGGCTTGTATCCATTCGGCCCCACTCAGCCTACTGTATTAAGATGCTTGCCCCCATCCAGGTGTCAATATTTTCCATATACAGTATATATTTTTGTTTTGACAGTAAGCTAAATTTTTAAATTTTTCGATAGAAAAATTTCTCCGTCGAAGCCGGATTTCTCCATACTATGCTGGTGAGCGAAACCAGGAAGAAATCGACACTTGGATAGGGATAAACGTCTTAAAACAGTAGGCTGAATGGGGCCGAATGGATACAAGCCAGGGAAAGAGAGAAAAGGAGAGAAAGATAAAAAAAAAACGGTGACCCCCGTTAAACTCACTATCATTATCAATTTGCTATGGCTATTGGCAAGACAACAAAACATATACAGTACCATATTTACATCAGTACCTCCTGCCCTCATATGTAAAATTAAGCTACAATATCTGAACATTACTTATTGCAGTACAGAACTGAGCTGCAATACAGTACTGTACATAGTAAACTTACAGATATTTAGATTTTCCTTAAAATTAGAATTAGAATTTGACATCATGGATTTCTAAAAGTATTCAATATACAATATGAATCCCATAGAACAAAAACTCTTTTATATACTATATATATATATATATATATATATATATATACTGTATATATATATATATATATGTATATAAATATATATGTATATAAATATATATATGTATATATATATAATTATATATATATATTAAATATATATATTATATATATATATATATATATTGGTAGAAAACTGATACTGTATATACTGTAGAACAATCATAGAAATGTTTATTGTCAGAATTACACTGGGATTACTTTAGTTTATTATCAAGACTCAAAGCTGGGGCAGGTAAGTAGAGAACAACCTATACCGACAAGTACCGTCTATCACACAAAACAACGGTACCATCAAACAGAATATAGGTACTGTACTACAAACAAACTAACGGATAACTAAACCATAAATGAGGGAGTAGCTATCATGCGGGTCCGCGTCGCACAGCCCAGATAAAACGGCTAGGGTTATATCTGCTGGCATGTGACGGCACCATGGGAGGACAAGAGAAATAGGAAACGGGGAAACATTGTCTGGGGTTTGCTAATCTCACAGGAAAAAGGGGACAACATACTATCAGGGAAAAGAGAAAGAGAGTGAGAGAGTGAGAGTGAGAGAGTGAGAGTGAGTGAGTGAGTGAGTGAGTGAGTGAGTGAGTGAGTGAGTGAGTGAGTGTGTGTGTGTGAGTGAGTGAGTGAGTGTGTGTGAGAGTGAGTGAGTGTGAGAGTGAAAGTGAGTGAGTGAGAGAGAGAGGAAAGGAGTGGAGCAAAGGTGTAAGTGATATGAGAGAAAATAGAAAGGTCCAGTACATGTCAGAGGGGCTACTGGTTCAGGCAATATCACACAAGACTTGGTTTTAGCTCACCTAAGTACATAAAACTCTTCATAACAGTACACAATTCAAAATATGTTCTTATGTATTCAGACTACTGTACTGTATTCTTTCACTTTAGCATGTAATTTTTGTTTTGTTCCACATAGCGATTTTGATAAGTTGCTTTGTCTTTTTACTGTGTTCGTATAAGTTTTGGTTTGTTCATTTTACAAGTTTTACATAATAATTATCATATGTACTTAGGTCACTCGTTAGAAAGTTGTGTGTAACATTTTGCCAACATGCCGGAGCGAAACAGGTTCCACACAGGACAGCCCAAAACACACACAGTTCAAGGCAGGAGCTGGAGAAGTTCACATATGGAGTCAAAATAAAAGTAAAAAAATAACCCTTACAGTACCAGCGACCACTGTTTGTCTTGATTTCAGTTGCATTTAGACGATTTTATGAAGCTTAGGAATTATATATTGTAGCTAAAGGAATTAATTGAGAGAGGCTGGTGTATTTTAATGGGTAGACGTCCTTCCTAACCTTATTAAAATCGTCTATTAGTTGCCAGAATGTAATGAAAAGGATGCCACCGGTACTGTATGGGATAATAACCAAAATAAATAATCAAATGAAAAGGCGGAGAAGGTGTCAGACTCACCAGTGTTTCCACCAGTCGTTTGCATAATTGCTAAGTACCAACCAATCATCAGCATTTGGTTAGGCGTGGAAGGAAATGCAAGGGGACAGGGTGGCATGAAATGTTAAAACAATGGGACGTCTTAACCAGCAGGCCCTTTCCTTGTCCGTAGTCTTAAGCATGGAGGTGTTCCTTCTCCTCTTGTCAAATTATTACAAGCTTTTAACCCCTTCCAGCAGTCCCCTTCTTTACTTACTTAATGCTACTGCCAAATTACTTTACCCGGGTTAAGAGGTAAAACTAAGAATTAAAGGGTTTAATAGTATCTCCATTAACCCTATAATTCTGACATTGCCCTTCCTAAGTTAAATTAAATGGCCTAGTGAGAGTTACAATAAAACACAAACTGGCATCCACTGATTGAAAGGGCTAATAGGAAAAACGAGAGGTAAACGTTGAAAAGGGTAATGGCAGAAATTACTGGAATACCCACATCCCTTTTCAACCAAAACTCTCAAGGTTTCTTATACATAGACGGCTTGCAATTTTTTTGAAAGGGATGGTGAACCCGCTCCTCTCTTTAAGACTACGGACATTTGTATCTCTTGTATTACTGTATCTCTTTATTATTACTTATCTCTTTTTGTATTGCTGTACTGTATCCTCAAGCTCAATTGCACAGTACTTGTAAGGGTCTAATAATACTGCTAACTTAAGGGGGTACTAATCGCTTTTTATGGACCTCCTTCTCCCTCATGTTTAGCATATTAGCTTTGAGGTTTTAAGACGTTCGTTCCGTTAGTTTGGTGATTTTGAGAACTTTCGCCTCATTTTGTTGTCAATATTAAGACCTTTCATGCCCTTTAGGTGTCATTTTTTTCCTGGCGAGTGGAACCGGCCTCTGGCCGGGACTTTTTTCTACTGAAAAATGTACAAATTTATCTTGAAAGGGGGTCTGGGTTTTTTTTTCTAAGCATGATGGAGGTCTAGCGAGGAAACTCAAAAATATATACAGTATATAAATCCATATATAGAGCAAAAAGCAAAGAGTACCCCCTTAAGCAGTATTTAGTGAGGAGATACCATAAGGAGCACATACTGATCTAGAGTAAATAATCATGGGTCTATCATCCGCACTACACAAACTACGCTGTAATCGCTGGCTGCTAAATAATAAAACGAGTCATTTGAAGGTTAGATTAGCCCCTTTTGTACTGGCCACATCTTAGGTATTTGATTTCAACTACATTTAGACGATTTTATGAAGCTTAGGATGGATATTTGGTAGCTAAAAGGACTAATTCAGATATTCTGTAACCTTTTTAATGGGTAGACGTCCTTCCTAAGCTGAACAAAGTCGTCTAATAGTTGCCAGAATATAATGAAAAGTACATCACCGGTACAGAAGAGGTTAAAATGCACCAAAGTCACTGCCAGTAGACCTTTGCCACTGTTTGAGGGCAGAGTAAGAAAAGTGAAGGCTTATTCCACGATATATATATAGTTTAATATATTGTGGCTTAAATCTGACCTAAGATCTACGCTAGCAGGAACAATCAAGGAAACATGAGCTTTAGGTCACATTTTCTACCAGACAACTATAATAAAATACACCAAGATTATCGACTTTAATTCTTTAAGTACAGTACTCCGGTCCGATCTCAAAATAAAGAACTTGACAACAGAGGCAGCCCTCGACAGGGCCGCCTGGAAAGCTGCCATTTAGGATGTGAGACTGTAACCACAATCTCTGCGGACATAACGGTCTTTAAACTTGTATGTATTTAGTATGTGAGACGTTATTTTCATTCAAGAGTGGCTATCATTATTAAATTTGATTCAAGTTATAAGGTCAAGTATTTGTGGAAGCCAAAGGGTTAACGGAGATAGATTGTACCATTTTACTTCCTCGAGACCCTTTCTATGCTGAACAAAATCATCTTATAATAGCTAGAATTAAATTGAAATGAGCATTACCATACTTACAGAGTTAATAATCCTAAAGTCGGTGTCACACGAGCCATTTTTCGAGCAATTTTTACGGGCAATTATGGTCAGGAAGCTTTAAAAATTACACATTATCAGAATTCAGCCTCCTAACATAATCTACTTTCAGTCTAGTTACCGATACCAGAGCGAAAATGTCCCGAAATAATAAGAGAAAAAAATTCTTCATGGAAAATTGACGGAAAAAGCGCTCGTGTGACAGCGGCTTAACTCAAGACATATAAAGTTGACTGTGAACATCCGGAGAACTAGATTATCACATGATGCAGGCTTTACAAATCTTGAGGTATAGGTGTGAGTTGATGGACTTGGCTAACTTTATTGTACCTGTCTGATAGAATTTTTTTATGTCAGAGAGGCATTCAGAGACGGAACTAATTGACCATCATCATTTTCAGGACAGTTTTCAATATCCTAGTATCCTCAAAGTTTCTAGCGCCAAAATTAGTCAACCACATTATGAAACAAAGATACTGTGTTTGGCAATGCATAGTATTCTACAACTGTATGACAAAATATATCATACTAATCAAATTAATCTTTTTATGCTGACTTGCAAAGTAAACAGTTACCCTTTAACTTTGCTTAAGAGCAATCATTCAGTTACAGGGCTAGGTAAGTATAGGTCTACAGATCGCCATGACAACTATACTCCATTCATATCAACTTGGCAACAAATCCTCATCCCATACAATGTTGGTAATGTTGTAATGCAGTGGCTCAACCCCTTCCGTACCGGCGACGTCTTTTATAATTTTATTTTTGCTATTTTTGACGCTTTTGTGAAGCTTAACCCTTTCGCTGCGGGTGACGTTCTGGAATGTTTTGGCAAGTTACAGCAATTTCCAGGCTTTAAAAGCCTGTAAAAAACATAAACATCGAGTGACAGTTGGCGGGAGCGTGAGGGGCCCACCTCCGACCCTCAGAGCACCGAGCGGCTCACTGAGCTAGGCTGTGTCTCACGCGTGTCTCTCTCTGTCTCTCTCATAAGTGCAGCCAAGCGAGCGAGTGTTACATAATAGCGGGGCCGCAGCCAAAGGGTTAAGAAGGATATGTGGTAGTAAAAAGGGTTAAATGAGATAGTTGGAAGCCTATAAATTGCTGGAAGCCTTTTTTAAGCAGAATATAATCGTTTAATAGTACAGTAGCCAGAATATGATTAAATGACGACGCTGGTACAGAAGGGGTTAAAGCTGATAATGAATAACTTATTTCCAAAGGAAGAAAATAAATGTAACCAATCATGAACAACTGTGAGATGATGGGTGGAATAAGTTGCCAAGCCAACCTGTACAAAGTATTTCAGGCACCACCAAACACAAGTCTATAACCTTGTTTCCTAGGTCAGCTAACTGTCTCGTAACACCTTTTAGTTCAAAGTAATCGCCCGAGTGTAAGGAAGGGGAAAATCTATATATGAATTTAAATGGTACAGTATAAAGAAATAACAGTAGCTTGAACTGTCTTTGGTACAGCTGGATTCAAAAGTACACTGACAACCAAAAATAATAAACTGTAATCTGAAGAGGAAGCACTTCATCAAGACAGTTTCCAGTTATTCCTAATTATCCGTTGACTACAGTACTGGTCTTTTTCAACCACTTCTAAATTATTGTGTTTCCTCTTAACGGTCTCCTTTCTTAACCCTTTCTGTGCCGACGGCATCCTCTTCATTGTTTTCTACCAACTATTAGACGGTTTTGTTCAGTTTTGGAAGGACGTCTGCCAATTAAAAGGGTACATACTATCTCAATTAATCCTTTCAGATATTCTCTATCCTTCCTAAGCTGCATAAAATCGTCTAAATGCAGCTGAAATAAAACCAAAGACATCACCGGTACAGAAGGGGTTAATTACATTTGGGCTAACATATGATTTTACTAAGCTTAGGAAGGATCTGCAGGAGCTAGGGATTTCATTGAGAGTTTGTACCCATTTGATTCTTGAGGATCCTTTTGAAACTGTAAAATAATTTAAATATAGTTCCCCAAAAAATAAAAATGGCATTATCATGCAGAAGTGTTAAATTGATCAGACATAAAGGTTGTCAATGAACTAGTGAACTGGATTGTACATTGAGTGACTGTCTCGCACCGTTTTCCACTGATTATTTATAGTAGATCAGTGGAGGCTACTCTTTATAAACTGCCTTGTTGCTACTGGGAGAAACACTGACTGAGAGAAGAGAGAAGAGCATTAAGAAAGGAACAGAGATTCAGTGACAAATGTTTTTCACCACCGCCAGATGGAAGCGTTACAGGACTGGCTAAACACGGTGCAGGCCGCTTACAAACAAACCAAAATCCGCTCCACAGCTTTTCCGGAGCCAGAGTTTGTAAGTTAGTAATGTACAGTCACTAAATAGTGGCATCCCACCTCCAGTAAAATTCCTCTGAACTACTTGTGGCGAGACCCTGTTTCAACATGCATAATTTCTGGAAATCTGAAACACCTTGGTCTTTCAGACAAAGTCTGAAAGACCAAGGTAATATTCTGAACTTAATCCCGTTCATTCGGACATGTACCTCAATCTTAGGGACTTATATCTGAGTCCTTTAGTCTTTGTCTGAAAGAGTGAGGTAAAGTGCGGGCCACATACCTAGTTTGAAAGTTATTGGTTTCCGGGAACCCTAGGTTTGAAAAACAGGTGTTCTTTTATAAATTTTAACTTTGGCTATCTCTCTAAAAATTATAAAAAAATGTTTCACACACCAAAACAAAGCAACCTTTGTTCATATTTGATGAGGATATTATCTTTTTCTTAACCCTCTGAGGAACGATGACGCACTTCTTTTGTTTGTTTTCTGGTTATTATTTGACAATTTTATTCAGATTAGGAAGGGTATATGGAAGTCAGGGGGTTGATTGAGATAGTATTTACCCTTTTAATACCCACAGATCCTTCCTAAGGTGCATAAACTCGTCTAATGATAGCCAAAAAATAAACTGCTAAAATGCGTCGGAGCTTCAAGGGGTTAAAACAAGAGAGGACAAATAATGTGAAGGTGTGAACATGGGACACAACTTCTGAGCACGACTGTTGTTGATCTGCACCGCTGTTGACAATTTGTTTATTTCAAAATTTTATTTTATTAAGCGTTATTTCCACATATCGATTTTGATTAGTTCTTTAGCATTTCTCTTGTATCGTCCCAGTTTTGGTTTGTTTATTTTGCAAGTTTTACATTAATAATTATCATGTCTCCATACACATCAACATTAATATACAACCTACATAACCTTCACAAAAGTGTTAAGGGGGGATGGTTCACTTTTTGGCCGATTTTTGCATGTATTCATTATTTTTCTAGTTTCATCCCTAGACCTCCGTCAAATTTAAAAATACATCCATTAGATCCCCCTTCTAGATTAATTTGCAAATTTTTCGGTAGAAAAATGACAACATTACAAAATTACAGGCTCACTATCGTTCGCCAGGGAAAAATCGACACCTAAATAGCACGAAAGGTCTAAATATTGACGAAGAAAAGGGGCGAAAGGTCTTAACCCTCTCACGACCATAGGACGCAGAGGTTGCCAGATTAGCAATAAGAAATAGATTACTCTCACTGTTATAATTACCTCTCCAAAATTAGTTTTCTGCCCACAGCTAACTCAAAGACAACTGCAGAGGTTGAAGTAAACAAGCTAAAGGTTTATAGATACCCCTGACGGTAACAAAGGCTTTAAAGTATCCCTAATGGGCTCAAAAATCGCGTCAGGATGTGAGAGGGTTAAAATCGACTAACTAATGGGGCAAACATCTTAACATCTGAAAACTAATGGGGCTAAACATGAGGGAGAAAGTGCTCCAGAAAAGCGGCCCACCCCCCCTTAACCTGATAAGTGTGTTTGTATATTAATAAACTACTTATATTATGACAACTAATGTAGTGACATCTCGGTGCAGAAGCTGTACTAAAGCCGCTGTCACACGAGCGCTTTTTCCGTCAATTTTCCATGTGCAAGTTTTTTCTCGTATTATTTTGGGACATTTTCGCACGGGTATCGGTAACTAGACTGAAGGTAGATTATGTTAGGCGGCTGAATTCTGATAAAGTGTAATTGTTTAAGCTTCCAGACCGTAATTGCTCGTAAAAATTGCTCGAAAACGGGCTCGTGTGACACCAGCTTAACACACAAACTCCACATCCCAGAAGAGCAATGAACGGCTTGGTTTTGAAAGGGAGCTGCCTGCAGGTATACGACATGAGGGTTTTAACTTTGTCCAGGCTTTGACAGATACAATGCTCCGGGAGAGATTTGTTTGGCAAGTTTTAACATTATAACTACACCATAATTTTCAAACACAGCTACTCACACCAAAACGATAATAAGATATAATATACGTTTAGTGCGTCAGGGAATTTTAGTTATATAAAAGACTGAGAGAGAGAGAGAGAGAACGTAGACCATCTAATAAAATACTGAATACTTTATAACAATGAGAAAAAACCTTGGGGCAACAACATGCTTTAAGTTCCCTATAGTGACCACCAACCTATCATGAGTTAAAGGGGGTCACCGGCTCTCTGTTCTATTATACTGTACAGTAAACCCCCGATATTTCGGACTCTCTTTACTCGGAAACCCGTACTTCTCGGAATGGCATCGGCCTCTCGGAGATGTCCCTGTATATCTCGGCAATTTCCGAGTTGGACGGGATTTGTGTCCGGTTCACAGTGTTCTCTCACTCGGTTTTAAGTGGTTTTAGGATGAATTGAAGCCTGTGCCTTTTAATTATTGTGTTAATATTAATTACTGTACTGTCCCTGAAAACATAATAATGTTTGTATTTGTCATTAATATGATGAATTTCACATGCAATGATGAAATATAAAGTGTAGCAGTGGTAGGGTGATCTCAGTTTTCTATGGTGGCGCGGACTCTTCCTTCCTATTCGGACATTTTCCCTCTTTGTATTCGGACATAAGCCGGAATTCGAACATCTTGGAAAATCGGACATTTCGGAAGTGAGCATCCCCCAATTAGTCCGAGATAACGAGGGTCTACTGTAGTGTACTGTAATTTCATATCACCAACCTATCAATTAACTTTAAAATAAACCTAATTAATGAAATCAACGAAACTAATGAATACATGTGGTACTCCAAGGATTCCAACCTAGGATACCCACATCAAAATTCTGTGCACTAATAATAGAAAAAATAATATATACCGGTAGTACGCCCTACTGGTAGTAAAACGAAAAGAGGGGAGGGAGGGAGGGAGGGAGGGAGGGAGGGAGGGAGGGAGGGAGGGAGGGAGGGAGGGAGGGAGGGAGGGAGGGAGGGAGGGAGGGGGGGTAGTGTTATTGTATGAGCCCAAATCAATTATTCTGGTAACAGGAGTTTGAGGTTAGCATAACCCCAAGACATATCTGACAGTTATAAATAGGCTTACAAAACTAGTTGAGCTTGTTAAGGAGATGTGTGCCTATGACGCAGCTTACCTATCAACTATTCACTATTTTGAGCTTGTTAAGGAGAGATGTGTGACTATGATGCAGCTTACCTATCAACTATTCACTATTTTGAGCTTGTTAAGGAGGAGAGATGTGTGACTATGACGCAGCTTACTTATCAACTATTCACTATTTTGAGCTTGTTAAGGAGGAGAGATGTGTGCCTATGACGCAGCTTACCTATCAACTATTCACTATTTTGAGCTTGTTAAGGAGAGATGTGTGCCTATGACGCAGCTTACCTATCAACTATTCACTATTTTGAGCTTGTTAAGGAGGAGAGATGTGTGCCTATGACGCAGCCTACTTATCAACTATTCACTATTTTGAGCTTGTTAAGGAGGAGAGATGTGTGACTATGACGCAGCTTACCTATCAACTATTCACTATTTTGAGCTTGTTAAGGAGGAGAGATGTGTGACTATGACGCAGCTTACTTATCAACTATTCACTATTTTGAGCTTGTTAAGGAGGAGAGATGTGTGCCTATGACGCAGCTTACCTATCAACTATTCACTATTTTGAGCTTGTTAAGGAGAGATGTGTGCCTATGACGCAGCTTACCTATCAACTATTCACTATTTTGAGCTTGTTAAGGAGGAGAGATGTGTGCCTATGACGCAGCCTACTTATCAACTATTCACTATTTTGAGCTTGTTAAGGAGGAGAGATGTGTGCCTATGACGCAGCCTACTTATCAACTATTCACTATTTTGAGCTTGTTAAGGAGGAGATGTGTGCCTATGACGCAGCCCTACTTATCAACTATTCACTATTTTGAGCTTGTTAAGGAGGAGAGATGTGTGACTATGACGCAGCCTACTTATCAACTATTCACTATTTTGAGCTTGTTAAGGAGGAGAGATGTGTGACTATGACGCAGCCTACTTATCAACTATTCACTATTTTGAGCTTGTTAAGGAGGAGAGATGTGGACTATGACGCAGCCTACTTATCAACTATTCACTATTTTGAGCTTGTTAAGGAGGAGAGATGTGTGACTATGACGCAGCCTACTTATCAACTATTCACTATTTTGAGCTTGTTAAGGAGGAGAGATGTGTGACTATGACGCAGCCTACTTATCAACTATTCACTATTTTGAGCTTGTTAAGGAGGAGAGATGTGTGACTATGACGCAGCCTACTTATCAACTATTCACTATTTTGAGCTTGTTAAGGAGGAGAGATGTGTGACTATGACGCAGCCTACGTATCAACTATTCAATCACACAATTATAAAAAAAAAAAAAAAAAAAAAATGCCAAACTTGGATATACAGTACCGGTACTAGCCTTCTCATGTAATTAATACCTAAATTTATAGTGTACAGGTATAGATAAAGCTCAGATACTATTATCTGTGTTCTAACAAGCTTATCTATCAATCTATCTATCTATTTACTCAGGCCCAATCCCAACTTTTCCTCTTGTTGTTGTTGTTGTTGTTGTTCCCTAAGCTGCCTGGCCGAACATCCCCGTCCTCTTCTTGTTTTCCTTTATATAATTTTAAATACGAATATAAAACACATTTACAGGCACAGTAGATCAGGGCCTTTTCAAGTAAACATATACAAAAACCAAAAAACAATTCCATCGTAACCATTAAAGACAAAAACTGATAAACAGAAGAGAGCATAGCATTCCACAGCATCCATCACAAAAGTATTACTCTCAAACCAACATGCAAAAACACTGGATTCAATTAAGGGGGGATGGTTCACTTTTGGGGCGTTTTTTTGCATGTATTCATTATTTTTTTTTAGTTTCCTCCCTAGACCTCCATCAAATTTAAAAAAAAAACATCCATTAGATCCCCCTTCTAGATTAATTTGTACATTTTTCGGTAGAAAAATTTCCCGGCCGAAGGCCGCTTCTTCCAACATTACAGGCTCACTATCGTACGCCAGGGAAACTATCGACACCGAAATAGCACAAAAGGTCTAAATATTGACGAAGAAATGGGGCGAAAGGTCTTAAAATCAACTAACTAATGGGGCAAAATTTTTAACATCTGAAAACTACTAGGGCTAAACATAAGGGAGAGAGTGGTCCAGAAAACCGGCCCATCCCCCCATGTAATCTGATCATGGAGCATTTGTCGACCCCAGGAGCGTGGACTAGAAAAATAATTAATACAGTACATGCAAAAATGGCCCAAAAAGTGAACCATCCCCCCTTAAGACACAGCTTGGTGTCAAATAACGAGGTATCTGGTCAAAACAAAGTCCTTCCTCTCTGTTCAGTCTCTGTTCAGTTTCTGTTCAGTTTCTGTTCAGTTTCTGTTCAGTCTCTGTTCAGTTTCTGTTCAGTTTCTTGCCTGAAAATAATACTTGTGCAAGAAATATAGCAATTTTGATCAGTTATTTTGCCTTTATATTGTCTTTGTCCAACTTTTGGTTTGTTTAGTTTGCAAGTTTTACATTTTAAATCAATTATACCGCGTGAAGGTTGAGTACAGTTTTGTTTTGTTTTTTTCTATGTGAATGAGGGAGACAAAAGGCATAACTGCCTGCAGCGAGTGCCTCCCCCAGATTTCAAAGAGTGACAGGGCCGAAATCAAGGGACTATAGTCTATTCGCTGTAGGTAGGCGAGAAATCATGACCTCTATCCTCTGTGACTCAAAAATGACTAGAGTAACCGAGCTAATATTTTTACCATTTGGGAAGAGTCAGTCAAGGAATAGATGCGGAAATTTACAGCCCATTTGCTCAAGCCCTTTTTGAGTTACAGAGGATGACACGCAGAGGCAATACAAATATAACTAACAAAAATGAGTCCAGTTAGGTTAGTAATGTTAGTGATAAAATGTACAATAGTTGAAGGTAGCCTACAGTACACTTGGAAAACAAATTTATTAAGGGAGCCCACCTCGCTTTTTTTTCTCTTTCTCTCCCTCTCTCTTTGGCTTGTATCCATTCGGCCCCATTCAGCTTACTGTTTTAAGACGTTTACCCCCATCCAGGTGTCAATATTTTCCTGGCAAGCGGTAGCGAGCCAGTATACATATATATTTTTGTTTTGAAAGCAAGCTAAATTTGTACATTTTTCAATAGAAAAATTTCTCCGGCAAAGCCGGATTTCTCCATACAATGCTGGCTCGCTATCGCTCACCAGGAAGAAATCGACACCTGGATGGGGATAAACATCTTAAAACAGTTGGCTGAATGGGGCCGAATGGATACAAGTCAGAGAAAGAGAGAAAGATAAAAAAAGCAGGTGACCCCCCTTAAAGGGAAAGTCTTATCTATATATCAATGTGATACGCGGGCCCTAACCAATCTGTGAATCCCTGTGAATCCCTGTGAATCCCTGTAGGTACGGTACCTGTATAGAGTGTAAACAGTGTGTGACAAGGGCTATTTAAGGGGGGTCACCACCTTTTTTACCTTTTTCTCCTCTTCTCTCTTTCTCTGGCTTGTATCCATTCGGCCCCATTCAGCCAACTCTTTTAAGACGTTCATCCCCATCCAGGTGTCGATTTCTTCCTGGCGAGCGATAGCGAGCAAGCATTTTATGGAGAAATCCGGCTTCGCCGGAGAAATTTTTCTATCGAAAAATGTACAAATTTAGCTTGCTGTCAAAACAAAAATAAATATATGCTGGCTCGCTACCGCTCGCCAGGAAAATATTGACACATGGATGGGGGTAAACGTCTTAAAACAGCAGGCTGAATGGGGCCGAATGGATACAAGCCAAAGAGAGAGGGAGTGAAAGACAAAAAAAGCGAGGTGGGCTCCCTTAAGACAGGGTACTGTATCTATAAATACAAAGTCAAGGAATTCTAACAGAGGATTATCAAATGTATAGATCAGTACTATTATAGATCAGTACTATTATAGATCAGTACTATTATAGATCAGTACTATTATAGATCAGTACTATTATAGGAAGAAAATAAAATTATACAAAATTATCTAATTATAATACTGAATTATAATACTGAATTATAATACTGAATTATAATACTGAATTATAATACTGAATTATAATACTGAATTATAATACTGAATTATAATACTGAATTAAGGATTAATATATAATGTTTGCACTTGAACTAAAGTGCGGTAATATGAGTGTGAATGTGAACGACACTGGGAATAAAGTATGGCTTTAGTAATGCATGTGTATTAAGCAGAAGTGTGAATGGAGAATATTGTGAGGTGAAGCATACAATACAATATGTGGTAATTAACCCGTCCAATACCAGTGACGGCTGGGAGCCGTCAGTAGATAAGTCACTCCCCAGTCCCAGCGACGGCTGGGAGCCATCAGTACAGTAATGTACTTTCCTTGTAACTGCCAGTATCAGGCTGCGCCTGGTACCACAACTCGATATGGCAACACTTCTCCACATATATCCAACCCTCTGAAGGCTGGAAAAGCCAGTATTCCTTCATCTCTTGAGGTGGAAGGTTATTCTATCTTGCCATTTTGGCCACATTGCTTGGGACTGGGGGGGGGGGGGGGGGACTTTTATTACTGTATCCTCCGGTACAGTAGGGGTTAATTGTGAATCAAATTTAGTGTGACTATAACAGTGCATGTGTACTAGGAAGCATTGTGCTAAAGAGACACCTGGCAATAAGTTAGAAATATATAATCAAATGTATCATGGTAACATCATTCAAGTGAGACGTGAATATCCAATGAAAACCAAAAGCAGACCAAAAATCTAAGAATCACTATGAACACAACCCATGTACAAAAGGTCATTGTGAAAAGATAATCTTATCAAGTGATTATAGACAAGAACGTGTAATAAAATGCATCGAGTAAGGAAGAATCCTATCGGAGAATAAAAGTGAGAACACATAATAATGAGCTTTGTGTAAGGAGATTCCTATCTAGTCAATAAATGTAACGTGTGAATATCCACTGAAATCCCAAATCCAAGTGAATAACAGTGAGACGTCAATGTTAAAGCCGGTATCACACGAGAGCTTTTATAGTTAACATTCGATGATCAACATTTTTCTGGCAACATTTCTGGAGTATTTAGCACTAGTATCGGAAACTAGACTGATGGTTGATGAATTTAAGTAACAGAAAAATATTATAAGATTACCTCATGAGCTGCCAGACCAGTGTTGAGGATAATTGTTGAGTGAAAAAGCGCTCGTGTGATACCGGCTTAAGTGGCAACAAACAAAACGGAAGCATATAAAAAATCTCAAACACATGTAAACAACAAGATCCCTTCCTCACCTCCTTGCCGTCATCCGTCTCTTCCTCGTCTCTGAACTTGACCACGGAGACGCGGGAGTCTTCATTGGGGTCGTTGGGGTCCCAGGAGTCATCATCGTCACGGACCCACTCGTTAGCTGCGGGGCCCAGGAGCGCGGTCAGATTATCGGTGCTCAGGTCGCCAGTGCGGTACAGCCTGCCCTCGCTACCGTAGATCTCTATAATAGGAACAAGGGGGGCACGCCGGGCTCACTTTCACACGCCTCTGGTCTCGTGGTGGGCTCTTATACTCACTCACACTCACATACACCAGCAGAAACACACATGGATCCATAAACACTCACACAGACAAACAGAAACACACATGGACCGATAAACACTCACATAGACAAACAGAAACACATACAAACCGATAAACCCTGACGTACACATAAACACACACAAACCGATAAACACTCGCATACACAAACAGAAACACACACACACACCGATAAACACTGACGTACACATAAAGAAACGCATATAGACCCATAAACACTCACAAATACAAATGGTAACATACACGGAGAGATACATACTCTTTCTACCATATATGCTTTACTATAAACTCAATATTGGTGAAGTGCTGTGTTCACTCTCTCTCTCTCTCTCTCTCTCTCTCATGCCTTATATCCTTATGTCAACTCGTATACCCACCGGTACACACAGATACACACTTATCTTGAATTACGCACACACACACACAAAACCATTCAACACTAATAGAAATAACTTACCTTAAAGCTCCTTACATGAAAGTAGAGGTTTTGTAGAGGCTTCGGCTGCACTTACATTGTGTTCTTTTATTTATAAATGATTATTTCACTTAAGGGGAGGTATTTAGTTTGTTCCCTAGACCTCCATCAAGCTTAAAATTACACCCCCTTGAGTCCCTTTCAAGATAAATTTGTACATTTTTCGGTAGAAAAATGTCCTGGCCAAAGGCCAGTTCCTCTTAAATTACAGGCTCGCGAAAATCGACACCTGAATGGCACGAAAGGTCTTAATATGGGGTGAAAGTTCTTAAAATTGCTAAACTAATGGGGCAAACGTTTTATAATATCAAAAGCAATGGGGCTAAACATGAGGGAGAAAGGGGTCAAGAAAAAAATCCCTCAAGTGGAGATCTCCCCTTAAGTGTTGTTTCCACATGGCGATTTTGATTAGTTGTTTCCTCTTTTTACCGTGTTCGTATAAGTTTTGGTTTGTTTATTTTGCAAGTTTTACATTATAATCATGAATTTTAAAAATCTTGCCTTACATTATGAGCTTATTGTAAAATTTGGAACATATGAAGCTTATGTTGTGAAACATCCAACATTTAATAGAGTAACCACGATTATACAGGTAAAGCTTTGAAGAAAAAAACTTACCTCAAAGTTGAATGCTTTAGATCAGCAACAGGAGTTTTTCAGAGCAGAAGAGTGCATGAATCAATATCCTCGAGGTATCCCCAGGTTATTTTGCAAGTTTTACATTATAACAACACAACATTCACAAACACTCTCTTGCAAAATACATATTAACAATCTTGTACGATAGTCTTACACAATTCAACCTTAACCCCTTCAGACTCATATGACGCAGAGGTTGCCAGATTAGCAATAAGAAATAGAGTTCTCTCACTCTTATAATTACCTCTCCAAAATTAGTTTTCTGCCCACAGCTAACTCAAAGACAACTGCAGAGGTTGAAGTAACTAAACTAAAGGTTTCTAAATACCCCTGATGGTAACAAAGGCTTTAAAGTATCCCCAATAGGCTCAACACAGCTAACTCAAAGACAACTGCAGAGGTTGAAGTAACTAAACTAAAGGTTTCTAAATACCCCTGATGGTAACAAAGGCTTTAAAGTATCCCCAATAGGCTCAACACAGCTAACTCAAAGACAACTGCAGAGGTTGAAGTAACTAAACTAAAGGTTTCTAAATACCCCTGATGGTAACAAAGGCTTTAAAGTATCCGTAATCGGCTCAAAATCGCGTCATATGTCGGAAAGGGTTAATACATTCATATAACCATCTCAACATTCCCACGCAACACAATTTTGACAATCTAGCAAAACGCATTCCCTAAACTGACCCTACCCTTCCATACAAAGCACCGCCATTCACACACCAACACCCACCTAGGGAGTCCACCTCGCTTTTGTTATCTTTCTCTCCCTCTCTCTTTTGCTTGTATCCATTCGGCCCCATTCAGCCTACTGTTTCAAGACGTTTACCCCCATCCAGGTGTCAATATTTTCCTGGCAAGCGGTAGCGAGCCAGCATAAATATATATTTTTCTTGGGAGTAAGCCAAATTTGTAAATTTTCTGATAAAAAAAAAAAATCCGGCGAAGCCGGATTTCTCCATACAATGCTGGCTCGCTATCGCTCACCAGGAAGAAATAGACACCTGGATGAGGATAAACATCTAAAAACAGTTGGCTGAATAGGGCCGAATGGATACAAGCCAGGGAAAGAGAGAAAAGGAGAGAATGATAAAAAAAAGCCGGTGACCCCTCTTAACTCCATTACTAGACAATATCCGACTACCGGAATCTTGATAATCCGGCAGGACTCCTAGCAAAAGCGTCCCTCCCAAACCAACACTGCCATGTAATATTAATACCAATCACTCTACAACCATAAGTAAGCAGGGTCAAGCCTTTTGGAGTCTTATATTTACACTACCAGAACACGTACAGTTGCGCTAATAAGTCATGTCTCGGAACCAAGTATATTTTGATCCATAATTGGCTTCAGCAATATCTAAACTTGATTTACTCACTTCGAACGGGCTCTACAAACCTATTCCTACACTTACCCACCCTACTCAACATCTGACAGACATTATTACAGCACAGAGCGAGCCAAACGTAAAGACAGCTGGGACATGACTTATTAGCGCGACTGTACACCTTGTTTACCCAAACATACCTTAACCCCACCAGAGTTATGCAACTTAAGGGGAGACGGGACCGTTTTTCTGGACCCCCTTCTCCCTAATGTTTAGCCCCACTAGTTTTGAGATTTCAAGACGTTGGTTCCATTAGTTTGGGCGTTTTATGACCTTTCACCCCATTTGTTTGTCATTTTTAGGACCCTTCGTGCCATTTAGGTGTCAATTTTTTCCTGGCAAGCCATAGCGAGCCTGTAATTTTAGGAGGAATCGGCCTTTGGCCGGGACATTTTTCTACCGAAAAAATGTACAAATCTATCTTGAAGAGGGGTCTAGGGTTTTTTTTTCTAAGCTTGATGGAGGTCTAGGGAGGAAACTAAAAAAAATATATGAATAAATGACTTAATAGAGCAAACAAAGAGCCACTGTCCCCTTAAATGTAGATATTAGTAAATGAGTATGATGCTACGTACACTATGATAATGTAAGATAAAGAGTATGTATTAGACAACACTACAATGAAGCCCAACCATACAGTAACATACAGGTCTGACTCGCATGCCACTGTATCTAGTCCACTATTAACAATTTGTGGACTCCCTGTGTTTTCCTTTAGGCAATTATAACTATTTGGATTGATTTTTCGATAGAACTTGCTTTTCAAAAATTATATTCATAGATTGGTTTCCACAGCTAAACTTCCATGGTTAGAAATAAGTGAAGTCCAGGAATGTGTATGAGTGGGGTAGAGACTAAGGCATCCGAGTGTACAGTCGCGCTAATAAGTCATGTCTCGGCACCAGGCATGTTTTGATCAATAATTGGTATCGGCAATATCGAAGCTTCATTTCTTCATATCGAGTGAAATATACACACACGTTCCTACACTTACCCACCCTATTGAACATTTAACTGGCATTAATACAGCACAAAACAAGCTAAATGTAATGACAACAACAACAGCTGGGACATGACTTATTAGCGCGACCGTACATACTAGGAATGCATCACCAAAACTAGATACCTGTAAATGCGTAACCTCAAGGTCTCACAACTGGAATCTATCTATCTATCTATCTATATGCTCAGGCCCAATCCCCATTTTGGGGGTAGCCGACTCAAGACAGAGCAAGAACAGGGAAAACACCTCACAACTGGAATGGTATCAATCACTTATCCATCTAGATTTGTCCTTCAATTATATATAGTTATATAATTATGTGATAATGGAATGCTGTGCAATCAGTTTAACCCTCTCCGACATATGACGCGATTTTGAGCCTATTGGGGATACTTTAGGGGTACTCAGGGGTATTTAGAAACCTTTAGTTTAGTTACTTCAACCTCTGCAGTTGTCTTTGAGTTAGCTGTGGGCAGACAACTAATTTTGGAGAGGTAATTATATAAGAGTGAGAGAACTCTATTTCTTATTGCTAATCTGGCAACCTCTGCATCATATGTGCGTGGAAGGGTTAACTACCGCTAACTTATGAACAAACGTCCTGAGATCTACTGTAACTGCAACAATATCAAGTCTAAACAGAACACTGATTAATTATGGGGGGGTCACCGTCTTTTTTTATCTTTCTCTCCTTTTCTCTCTTTCCCTGGCTTGTATCCATTCGGCCCCATTCAGCCAACTGTTTTAAGAAGTTTATCCCCATCCAGGTGTCGATTTCTTCCTGGCGAGCGATAGCGAGCCAGCATTGTATGGAGAAATCCGGCTTCGCCGGAGAAATTTTTCTATTGAAAAATGTACACATTTTGCTTGCTGTCAAAACAGAAATGTATATATGCTGGCTCGCTACTGCTCGTCAGGAAAATATTGACACCTGGATGGGGGTAAACGTCTTAAAACAGTAGGCTGAATGGATACAAGCCAAAGAGAGAGGGAGAGAGGGAGAGAAAGATAAAAGAAGCGAGGTGGGCTCCCTCAAGAGATACCACAAGAGATAATGGGAATCGAAAGCTAATAAACACTACAAACTGACATAACCATAAACGTCTAAGAACTGGTATAATAAATGGAGCAACTACTGTAATGTATGCAAGAGCGGAACAAATGGGTCAACTGGAGAGAACATCCATAAAGGCTCATCTTATCGTTGCATGAAGCCTGTATCGCACATACCAAACACATAGTTGCCCAAATAAAGTAGGTACAGTCGCGCTAATAAGTGATGTCTCTGCACCAAGTATGTTTTGATCAATAATTGGTATCAGCAATATCTAAGCTTCATGTCTTCATATCGAGTGAAATATACAAACATGTTCCTACACTTACCCACCCTATTCAACCTCTGACAGACATTAATACAGCACAGAGCAAGCCAAACGTAAGGACAGCTGAGACATGACTTATTAGCGCGACCGTACCTACCTATCTATCTATCTATCTATCTATTTACTCAGGCCCAATCCCCACTTTTCCAATTTGTGGGGGGGGGGGTGACTCAAGACAGCAAGAATAATAGGTACCAGCCTCCATAATTACATTACATTACATTAATGAAGTCAACGCACCAGGCGACAAAGGCCATATGGCACGAAATAATTAAAGACGGGAAGGAAGTTAACTAAATATCATCGAGAACTCGAACATGATGAAGGAAGGACATAATTAACACTTATAAAATGTAGTTTTCTAATAGTGAAGCTGCTAGCGTCAACTGTGCAATTTCGGTTGGAATTGACGGGACTCTCAATTGAGATTGGTCGGTGTTGCACTCGCTGCACAAGTTAATTGACATAACCAAGCAGAAGTTTGGCATCCTTTGTGCAATCTTAAGGGGAACGTTCCACTTGAGGGAGTTTTTTGTTGACTCCTTTCTCCCTCATGTTCAGCCCCATTGCTTTTCTAATTTCAAGATGTTTGCCCCATTATTTTGATGATTTTAAGAACTTTCAACCCATTTCTGTCAATTTTAAGACCTTTCGTGCAATTTAGGTTTCGATTTTATCCTGGCGAGCGGTAGCGAGCCTGTAATTTAAGAGGAACCGGCTTTCAGCCGGGAAATTTTTCTACCGAAAAATGTACAAATTTATCTTGAAAGGGGCTCAAGGGGGTGTAATCTTAAGCTTGATGGATATCTAGAGACCAAACTAAAAACCTCCCCTTAACCCTTTCAACCAGATGATTGTTTTGTTTTGTTATTATTCTAGCCACCTTCAGACAATTGTGTTCAGATAATAAAGAACCTCTTGGAATGAAAGGGAATTATTGCAGATAATACAACTTACACAATAGTTATAAGGCACAGGCTTCAATTCCTCCTAAACCACTTAAAACCGAGTGAGAGAACACTGTAAACCGGACACAAATCCCGTCCAACTCGTAAATTGCCGAGATGTACAGGGACATCTCCGAGAGGCCGATGACATTCCGAGGGGGGGGAAAAAAAAAAAAAAAAAAAAATACAAGTTTCCCAGTAAAAAGAGTCCGAAATATCGGGGGTTTACTGTAGTATAAAAATTTCATCTAATTGGCATCCATATCGGTCTATAACCTTTCTTTTACAGGCAATACGATTCATCTGTTGTGACGTATCAAGATAGAGGGCGCCACACCAAGCAGTATGCTTGGTAAAGTTTGGAAGTGTGCGATACAGAGGTTAGCGTCTCCAGCCTCAAAATTGAATAACTAATTCTAACCAACTTATCTTGAACTAAAGACAGGGGTGTAGCAGATGTCTTGGAGTGTAATTAATGATGTTAAAATATTCACCAATGTTGGTTAAAAATATTTTTCCAAATGTTCACAATAAAAGTAAACAAAATTTTGAATTAACCCTTTCTATACCGACGACGTCTCTTGATTTTATTCTGGTTCCTACTAATCGATTGTATTCACTTTAGGAAGGATCTTTAGCAATTCGAACTATCTCAATCAACCCTTTAACTACCACAGATTCCGTGGATTGACCTCCCAGTGGTGATGGGCTGGTCTATCAGAGTGAGAACTGAGCGATCTCTGCCGTACCCATAGCTTACTCTGACTGTTCCTTTTACTTATATATTTTCTAGATCTCAAGTGACGGCATCTCTTCCGTGGATTGACCTCCCAATCTACCAGATTGGAAGCCAAAGCGTCACATTTTTCCTTTGCCCCTCAACTATAATTGCTGAGGGACACAGGGCCCTGGGTGGGGCTTTGGTTTCCCGGGCGTTTCCGCTCCCTCCTCAGCTCCCCGCCATGGAGTGGCTTCGGTCACTCCAGGCTTTATTGTGGTCGGCTGGGAGGGTTCTGTGGGGGCGCTCTGTTATGGCCTTGGCCTTGCTCGGGGCCTTGGGGCTGTTCGGCCAGGCAGCTTAGGGAACAACAACAACAACTACCACAGATCCTTTCTAAGCTGTCTAAAATCGTCTACATATTGCTAGAATAATATATAACATACGTCGACGGTACAGAAGGGGTTAAGGGAGGGAATGGCATCTCTGAACTATTTTACATATAAATAATTGCAGATACGAGTGGCTTTACTTGCTTTAATATTCATAAAAATAATAATCCCCTGATAGTTTGCTTGGGACCCAGATTAACTTGGTCATGTAGTAATGTACACCCTATGTGGTGGATTGTGTTCTTTTATTTCATACATTATTATTTCACTTAGGGGGAGATCTCCACTTGAGGGATTTTTTTCTTGACCCCTTTCTCCCTCATGTTTAGCCCCATTGCTTTTGATATTATAAAACGTTTGCCCCATTAGTTTAGCGATTTTAAGAACTTTCACCCCATATTAAGACCTTTCGTGCAATTCAGGTGTCGATTTTATTCTGGCGAGCGAAAGCGAGCCTGTAATTTAAGAGGAACCGGCTTTCAGCCGGGAAATTTTTCTACCGAAAAATGTACAAATTTATCTTGAAAGGGGGTCTAGGGGGTGTAATTTTAAGATTGATGGAATTCTAGGGAACGAACTAAAAACCTCCCCTTAAGCGTTGTTTCCACATGGCGATTTTGATTAGTTGCTTTGTCTTTTTACTGTGTTCGTTATAAGTTTTGGTTTGTTTATCTTGCAAGTTTTACATTATAATAAACTCACATGGCAGTTGACAATGATTGGACAAGGCGGATATGTGAATGACTACTGTAGATATGTGAATGACTACTGTAGATATGTGAATGACTACTGTATGTAGATATGTGAATGGCTACTGTAGATATGTGAATGACTACTGTAGATATGTGAATGGCTACTGTAGATATGTGAATGACTACTGTAGATATGTGAATGGCTACTGTAGATATGTGAATGACTACTCCACATATGTGAATGACTACTGTAGATATGTGAATGGCTACTGTAGATATGTGAATGACTACTGTAGATATGTGAATGACTACTGTAGATATGTGAATGACTACTGTAGATATGTGAATGGCTACTGTAGATATGTGAATGGCTACTGTAGATATGTGAATGGCTACTGTAGATATGGCTAAACCTGACGGATGAAATAAGTTGAAGGAATAGCCAAGGTTGAAGTAGTAACGTCAGAATCCAGATAATACCAGAGGAATATAAGGAACAGATCAACTGGAAGTGGAATGGCAAATTAAGGGGACATGGGCCGCTTTTATGGTCCCCCGTTCTCCCTCATGTTTAGCCCCATTAGTTTTCAGATTTTAAGACGTTCAGCCCTTTAGATTGGCGATTTTAACACCTTTCGCCCCATTTCTTTGTCAATTTTAAGACCTTTCGTGCCATTTAGGTGTCGATTTTTTCCGGGCGAGCGATAGCGAGCCTGATATCTTAAGAGGAACCGGCCTATGGCCGGTACATTTTCTACCGAAAAATGTAAAAATAAATCTAGAAGGGGGATCTAATGGATATTTGTTAAAGTTTGATGGAGGTCTAGGGAGGAAACTAGAACAATAAATGATACAGTATATGAAAAAATAGACCAAAAAACTAGCCCATCTCCCCTTGAGGCTACAATTGATATTGCAAAGGAAAAATATAAAGCAACAGCTGATAATGAAATATAAGACAAGAAATAGCAACAGCTAATAATCAAAATGATCAGATAAAGTCTGACGGAACGTAATGAGAAAAAGCTGGAGCCAGAATATGTTTTGATGGAACAGAACCCCATAAATGAGGTACTGTACTGTACCGTGAAATGCCCTAGCTTCGGACGGGGGCTGTACTTCGGACACTTCTGGATAACAGTATGTAAGCTACAGTTATGGAAGAACACCGCAGACATACCTGTGTTTCCATAACATCATGTATTTATCCCATAACTGTGGTTCAGTGTATATGTTTTCTAGAGTTATATATATATATATATACTGTATATATACTGTATATATACTGTATATATATATATATATATATATATATACCGGTATATATATATATATATATTATATATATATATTATATCTGTTATAGAAATCGCCACCTGTAAGTGGCACCGATTAGCGTGTCGCCCATCGGTAATTTGTGTAGGGTTTTTTCCCCTAGATAGGTTGCCCGCCAAGGCTATCGAGTCCCATCCACCCGGAAACACCCCTTTCAGATACCAGGGGACAGCTATCACCAGAGACACCCCTATTACAGGGGGACCGCCTAAGTGTCCGAAGTTATCTCCCTGTCCGAAGTTACGTCATGTTACTGGTACCTATTGACTATAACTGAGGACAGATTTTGGAGCTGATATTAAAAAGCTAAGAAATAGCTACAGCTAATATGATAAGATAAAGTCTGAAGGGACACAGAAGAAAAAGCTGGAGCTAATATTCCTTTAACCAAACAGAAAACCAGAAATCAGGTGCGTAGTGACAATAATTGGAGAAAATGCCGTAGTTAATATTCCCTTGAGCAAACAGAAGGACATAATAAATCTGGTAGCTAGTGACAATAAATGGGTAAAAAAAGCTAGTAACAACAACGGGGATAAAAGCCGGAGGTGATAATTCCCTGTCTGGAACCTAAGGTAAATGAGGTAGATAATGACACACACAATAATCTGCCAGACCCATCCATCCATCCACCACTACCACTCCTCATACAATAACTATACTGGCCTCACTCAACAACAACATGGAGGCATAGGGAAATACAAAACAAAACTGCTGGCAGGCTGTACACAACACTGGCTGCAAGAAATCTAAGGGGTTATGGCCCATATTGTTAAACCATGGTAACAGCTTTCCCTACCACCTTTCCCCACCCAGAGTGACCCTCCTTATCGCTTGTGTTCTTTTATTTCATACATTTTATTTTAGTAAGCGTTGTTTCCACATAGCGATTTTGATTAGTTATTTTACATAGCGATTTTGATTAGTTATTTTACATAGCGATTTTGATTAGTTGTTTTGTCGTTTTACTGTGTTCGTATAAGTTTTGGTTTGTTTAGTTTGCAAGTTTTACATTTTAATCTGCCTAAGGGTCAACCTGGGTCGGGATAGTTGGTAGGGAAAGCTGTTACCATGGTTTAATAAATGGCCCTATCACACCAGGTCTTCACTTGTTGATATGAATACAGTGTTGTACTTGTGACTCCAAATAAGACCCTTGATTTGGACCGCTTTATTAAATTGAATTTATTTTTGCTTTACCATAAGTAAAATTAATCATGTAACTGTCACAACTTTATTAAATTTACCATTAAAATACCAAATTAAGATACTGTATCCTAGAATACAAAATGCTATATTAAGCCAATAAAATTATGTGTCAAGATAATTCTCAATAAATATGGATTACAATTAGCATTACAAACAGTATAATAACGTAACTAAATTCTGAGTTTGTATTTTGATTAGTTCTTTTGCATTTATCTTGTATCGTCCCAGTTTTGGTTTGTTTATTTTGCAAGTTTTACATTATAATTTGAGGAAAGGCAATAATAGGAGTCTTTAATTGAATATATTGTCTTGGTCCCAGTTTTGGTTTGTTTAGTTTGCAAGTTTTACATTATAATCACACATACAGCACTGGTATAATCACACATACAGCACTGGTATAATCTCCAGCAAAACCCAGCGTGACAACCTCTCAAGAAACATGGGCCGTGCACTTCTCCGAGATGCGACAAAATGTGGCTCCTCAGCTTGGCATAGACGGCTCAACATGCACGTCTTACTAGGCAGAACAAGTCATGTTAAGGGAGCCCGCCTCGACTTTTTTCTCTTTCTCTCCCTCTCTCTTTGGCTTCTATCCATTCGGCCCCATTCAGCCTACTGTTTTAAGACGTTTACCCCCATCCAGGTGTCAATATTTTCCTGGCGAGCGGTAGCAAGCCAGCATATGTATATTTTTGTTTGACAGCAAGCTAAATTTGTAAATTTTTCGATAGAAAAATTTCTCCGGCAAAGCCGGATTTCTCCATACAATGCTGGCTCGCTATCGCTCGCCAGGAAGATATCGACACCTGGATGGGGATAAACATCTTAAAACAGTTGGCTGAATGGGGCCAAATGGATACAAGCCAGGGAAAGAGAGAAAGGGAGAGAAAGATAAAAAAAAAACGGTGACCCCCCTTAACCTTCAGTCTACGTCAACACTTGGGCTCCACACTTCAGTAGCATCGCGGAAAAGTGTCAACTCATCAATTTGCATTAATCAAATAGATAAAATACTACTCAAAATTATCAGATATATGAAAATGAAAATCTACTGTCAAATTATCGGTTTCCCGGATGCAGCATTTCAAGAACATCATATAATTCACTAAATGATCAATAATTCACTAAATGATCAATCAATGTGAATAATGACAAGACTCGGGTAGCTCATTTGTACATGCTGGTCCATAGTAGTCGGCAAAATCTATAAAAATAAAAATAAACACCCAAAAAATGTGAGTCGAGTTAGATAAATAAAGATAGCACCAAAATGTACCTTAGCTATCGTACACTTGACACTACATTTATCACTAACTCGAGTATCTTTATGTATTGTGCGTACTAAATGGGCCACTGCGTACATTCTAGTGAGTCTACCCTACTAAATAAAGACTGTAGCATTATACAGTACAGTGGAGATCAAAGTACTGGTAACTCAGCCTCGTCAACTAGGGCTACATCTCCCAGAACACTTCAGGATAAGTACATGCTGGTTGGCAATAATAAAGTACATGCTGGTTGGCAATGATAAGTACATGCTGGTTGGCAATGATAATAAAGTACAGTACAGTAGTGCATAACACTTTTAATATTCCAATACAGGTACACTCGGTCCGAGAAGTATCTGCACCCCTATGCTGATCATTTGGTGTGTACAGCTCAGTAGGGTTGGCACCTCTGCCTGCAACTATATCCATGTGTCAGAGACGATCGTCTCCGACACATGGATATAGTTGCAGGCAGAGGTGCCAAACCTACCAAGATGTACACACCAAATGATCAGCGTAGGGGTGCAGATACTTCTTGGACCGAGTGTACATTAGTTTTGGGAGACCTGCAGAGGGCTGCTTTGAGTAGCATGATGTGCAGATGTTGCGGTGAGGAGTCAACCCCACTCAAATTAACTTCTTTCACAAGATAAAGATATAACAACCACACCTTAAGTCGTCTTAGTGAATATTACGTTAGTGCGATGAATTTTGGTGCGAGTATCCTAGGTTGGAATCCTTGGAGTACCACATGTATTCATTAGTTTCATTGATTTCATTAATTAGGTTTATTTGTAAGTTAATTGGTGGGTTGGTGATAATATGAATTAATACAAGACACAAAACTTATGCCAACCAGTGTAAATATGCACTTCATGGTACAGTCCAGGTCAAAAGTCAAAATGTACTTTTACAAATTTAACTTGAGTGTTCTGTTCAGGCTTAACTGAATTTCATAAATTTTATTTTAGTAAGCGTTGTTTCCACATAGCGATTTTGATAAGTTAATTTGACTTTATATTGTCTTTGTCCCAGTTTTGGTTTGTTTAGTTTGCAAGTTTTACATTTTAATTTACCCCTTAACACATAGGAACAGAGCTTGGTTATCAAACTTTTGCTCAGATATTTCATAGGGGTAGTTTCTGTTAAAACTGGAAAGAAAACAGGCCAAAGTTGTTCAGGCACTATACTGTACTGTACAACTTTCTTGACACCAACTATACCTTATCCTGAAACATTCCATCATGGATTAAGAGAAGGGTTAGACATGCACAGGAAGGTTAGAGAGAGGGAGAGAGAGAGAGAGAAGGGGGGGGGGGGGTATGGGAGGGGGGTATGTTTTCTACCATGCTGGGTTACTAAGCTACACCAAAACTCACACTTCTCGTACACTACATCCACAAAAATGTCCAGGCTACCAAAAATGTCCTGTTCAAATATTACTTTCAACACACAACTGCTAAAAAAAACTAATAAAAAACAACTTATGTTTCAATTATTAATAGTTGCAAAAACTGACAAGTGACTGTGGATAAAATAAAACTAAAACTAAGAAAATAGTAAGGAAGGTCAACAAAGAAGTTATTATGTTAACTTAAAATAGTAAGGAAGTGACGTCAACAAAGAAGTTATTATGTTAACTTAAAATAGTAAGGAAGGTCAACAAAGAAGTTATTATGTTAACTTAAAATAGTAAGGAAGGTCAACAAAGTTATTATGTTAACTTAAAATAGTAAGGAAGGTCAACAAAGAAGTTATTATGTTAACTTAAAATAGTAAGGAAGGTCAACAAAGAAGTTATTATGTTAACTTAAAATAGTAAGGAAGGTCAACAAAGAAGTTATTATGTTAACTTAAAATAGTAAGGAAGTTCAACAAAGAAGTTATTATGTTAACTTAAAATAGTAAGGAAGGTCAACAAAGAAGTTATTATGTTAACTTAAAATAGTAAGGAAGGTCAACAGAGTTATTATGTTAACTTAAAATAGTAAGGAAGGTCAACAAAGAAGTTATTATGTTAACTTAAAATGAGCAGTTGCAAAAAGGTAAAAAGGGCATAGGCCTACTATGGGCACATAAAACTGGTAAAACGATTAATTATTAAATGTGAGGTAGAAAAACTGGATAGGAGTGCCATTAAAATGTGTGCCAATAAAGGTAGGCAAATAAGTGACTATGCTTGGGTGGCTTGCCAACATAATATGAAGAAACAGCTGTGTGAGGATCAATGAGACATGACAATGGTATATTGTTCTTTCCACTCACTAAAACATTACGCTTTCCATAATGCAGTTGGGTCGAGTACATGATTAGATTGATATCCAAAATTTGCAAATGGATATTAGTCGTGATCGTGTATTCAACCTTTAACTGTGTTGGTGGTGTACTGGTTTAGATGCTTATGTTCTGGGCGTGGGGTCCCGAGTTTGAATCCCGGGAAGACCATATGCTTTCATTAGTTTATTCATGTGCATTGGAGTTTGTAATTGATGATTAATGTTAAGAACAGGGTGAGGATAGTGATGATGATGATGATGATGATGGCTAAAGTAAAAACATATTACTGATTTAGTTTTCCATCCATTCCAATTTGATCTTCATAATAATATGGCTACCAACTTCAAATGTAAAAGTAAATATATGATTTGTGTTATAGTGGTAAATGCTTGACAATGCTGTTAGGTAAAGTAGATGAGACTCTTAGCCTTGAGCAGCTCTTCTAAGAAAAGGTAAACTGAACACAAACCTGTTGTTTTCAGTAAGACCATTTGAATGCAAAGTTCTAACTCCAAAAATTACTCTTTATTCATAATATAATTTTATAATTGAACAACATATGTGACTCTACCTAATACAGAGTTACAATATGTATCTACATTACAATTTCAAAGGCCTTGGCCATGCTAGCATGTGTAAGCCTTGTTCATATGATAGCTGCAGGTATGGAAAATGTATGGGAAAAGAAAGTGGACAAATATATTGAAGAAAAACTTCCACGTAGTGGAAGGGGCATTGTGGCATCGGCAAGGGAGGCATGTCTTGACAAAGTAGCCTGGAGACGTTTCTGTCATGGCCATCCTCTAGCGGGGGTTTCCCAGGGGGAAACAAGGCATCAGAGATGATGATGATGATGGAAAATGTTATTAAAATAAAAGAAAAATTAAAATGATAAGCATGATAGGAAGATGAATTCCTCACAAAGTTGGTTCAACAATAATAGAGTGCCAATAGCAGTGTGAGGTGGTGTAGAAGAGTGCGAGGAGTTAACGTTACTAGCAAGTCAGTGTGAGTGAGGGAAGGTGCCACTACTGGGACTGGGAGGTGCGGGGGCAGTAAACCAAGGCAGGGACAGTTAAGCTAGATTCACACAATCGCTTTTCTGGCAACTTTTTGATCGGCAACTTTATTCTAGAAACATTTCATCAATACCTGGCGCCGGTATTGACAACTAGACGGGAGCTACATTTATATAGGCAACAAAAATAGTTTAAGTACAGGAGTGCCACATGTATTTGTTGATTCATTAATTGAGTTTAGAAGTAAAGTTGGTTGATGATGATGCAGTTTTTACCACCATACACTCCCTGCTGAATAGCAAGACTAGGGTGGGTGCCCTGATGAATCAGGGACTTAGTGAATAGTTGCCACAGATTGCCAGACCGCACCGTTCACCAACAGCACTGACGTCTGCCAATAACACACTGGCTGGCCCGAGGCTCGAACCGTCAACCTCACGGTTAGCAGGCCAACGCTCTACCAATCGAGCTACGGCCTGTGACAAATATATGTGAAAACAAAAAATTTGGTGACTAGAATAAATATGAATATTTATAGGCAACAGAATTCCTATAAAAGTGAACAAAAATTCATAAGCTGCCAGAGTAGAGTTGCCGATAAAATTTAAGAGGAAAAAGGATTGGCATGAATCAGTCTTAACAAATGCAGAGTCGGTAATACAACACGTCACCGGGCAGAGAGTTAAGGGGGCCCAATTCGCTGTTCTTCTCTTTCTCTCCCTCTCCCTTTGGCTTGTATCCATTCGGCCCCATTCCGCCTACTGTTTTAAGACGTTTACCCCCATCCAGGTGTCAATATTTTCCTGGCGAGCGGCAGCGAGCCAGCATATATGTATTTTAGTTTTGACGGCAAGCTAGATTTGTAAATTTTTCCATAGAAAAATTTCTCCGGCAAAGCCGGATTTCTCCATACGATGCTGGCTCGCTATCGCTTGCCAGGAAGAAATCAACATCTGGATGGGGGTAAACGTCTTAAAACAGTAGGCTGAATGGGGCCGAATGGATACAAGCCAAAGAGAGAGGGAGAGAAAGAAAAAAAAATGCGAGGTGGGCTCCCTTAACCATTTTAATCAATTGATGAATGTTTTTGGCATATTGTATTGTAGCTGCCACCAAACTATTTCCTTCAATTCAGAAAGGCCCAGTCAGAGTAAGAGGTATAATTGTATTCTTTAACTATATTATTTATAAAGGTATTTTCTAAACTGAGTAAAATAATCTGGCAGTAGCATTAATATATTGCAGAAACATCATCCGATTGAACAGAATACAGTTAGAAATATCCACATGGTGTATTATTTACTAAAAACTTCTATCATCTTCAAGCTGGCAGTAACTGATCATATAGTTTATGCACTGTAAAATGCACAATTATGCCTGTGGAGATAAACAACCAAGAATGCTCTACACACAAATAAATTCTATATCAATATCGTTCAAACTGCCAAAAGACATTCCCTAGCAATTATATTTAAGACTTCAAATGTGCTAAATTTTATACAAGTGGTATTTTCATAGTCACTTTCTTTGTCTCAGGAATATATATTATCAATTAATTTATCTGCTATTTATTCACCACAGTTTAATTAACAAATAGATATATAAATTTAAAGACTGAGTGGTCCACACGATGTGTGATTCCAGTCTCACTTCCTAATGGTGGCGTTCCAGGCAACCCTGTTCAGAGTTGCCTCACTCCCATCCCCTCCACCCCCGCAGGGGGAGGGGATAAAAAAGTGTTTGCTTAACACCTATTCTGGCACCCCCTTAGTATGCATGCCAAGTATGGGCTCTCCATCTTGAAAACTGAGGGAGTTAGTTAGTTAGTTATGTAGAGCAGATTAACCAGACTGAGGGAGTAGTTCATGAACAAACAGACAGACAGAAAGTTCCCTTTATATAGATTATTTAGTTCCAGAAACAAAGAAAATTACTCTGAAAATACTGTAACCAGACGACTGACTGCATAATAAACTACTGTATGGTACAAACTACTTGGCCTTAACATTTATATACAGTATACTAAAAAAATAAATACTCCTCTCAAAATATTGTAAATATTACAATTAAGCTACACTTCTTTCAAACTTTCATAATCATCAAACCAAATCTACACTGTTTATAGGCATAATATTTATATAACTGGGCTTCATACTGTAAATATAATTAAGGTTACCAATATACACATCCGGCCAAAGCTCCAATAAAAATGTCAATATTACAAACTGAACTGGATTATCAATATGGTGAACAACACTTTCTTCCAAAATACTAAAACAAATTTACATTTCAAATTATCAATACCTGTACTTGTGTCAAGAACATCAAGCTTTTTAGTATGAGGCCATGAGTTGAACAATCTATATTAAATATAAGAGTGGGTTAGAGCTGTGAGATTTAAAAAGATGTCTATACTGTATATCACAAAGTACAGGAGTAGCACAACTCAATTACTGTATAAATTACAATAAGCCTCTGGGTCATTTTGAAGTGATATAAGATTAATAAAATATGATGAATATAGCAACGCAGTGCAACCTAATATCTCTACAGTCAAGGCAGTAAACTTAGTTACATTGTACAATAACAGCATGGAGATAATTAAATTACTGAAGGAAACATTAATCTTTGAATTATATTTACGATGAAGCAAACTTGTGTTATTACTGAGCAACAAGTAAGTGCATGAGTGTGTTAACAACCCTAGAAGCTGACTAGGATGATAAAGCACCGCAGCGAGGATGAGGTCAGTGTAGATTTAGTTTGGCAACATGGTAGCAATATATTGCATAACCTAATATAACTAAGCAAGTTACTAATAACATACTTGAAAACCAACTTACAACCCATATTGAATAAGATTATTAATACTACAGTATATTTTTAGGATAACACGTAAGATTCTTCAATCTTTTCAGTCTTATTCTAGATATTGCTAATGCAATTATTTTCAGCTTAGAAAAGACCTCTTACGAGTTAGTCTCTCAAAAATCCCATTCAAGGTTAAACCAATGATCTTATTGTAAATAATTGTTCCTGAAGTTGCACGTTACCACTTCAAAAACATACAATACAGTACATCTAATGGGTTGTAAGTTAATTGCATATTCCAAAACACTATCGTAGTTTGAAAGAGGAACCCTGACATGACTATCTGGCAGGCGTTGGTGGCATATGGTGGGGAGGGATGACTTACCCATACTCTCGTGTTGGTACTCCTGTTGGGGCAGCAGGAAACACGTCAACACCTCCTGACCAGACACATCATCAACCTGAACACAAGCAAGCATATTACTACAATCATGAGTCATTCAAAATTGAGAGAAACATAATCAACATTACCCAGTACTATTTGCTAAGCCTATCTTACTAACACCTTATGAATACTTTACTCTGTTTCTCCAAGGAACCCTTTATGGGAGTCGGGCAGAATCTAAAGCAGGTAACACACGAGAACTTTGTCAATTTGTTATGGTTAACATTTTTCTGGCAACATAACTGGGATCTTTTCACTGGTTTGCGAAGTGAATTGAAGATCTATTAATTTAGGTGACAGAATTACGTTTAAAGTTTACCTCATATGCTGCCATATCAACATTGACAGTAAAAGTTCAGGTTAAATGTGTGTGTGATACTGACTTTAAGAAGCTGGCCATGGTTAATGAACAGACCCACAGGTTTCTCCATCCCTGAAAGACAGATTAAGATGAGAACCTCAAGGCTTAGTCCAAGGATTGGCTTATCCCCCCAACAAGAAATAGAAGAGCTCTGTCTCAAGGTCATCCCTGGGTTTCCATTTGAAGATAACTTAACGAGTTGTGATATTACAGGAAAGCATACTGGTACTATACAAAGTGCTAGTGCGTTTTGGTATGTCAACGAGGATAAAAAAAAAAAAATCTATTTAACGGTACTTTATTTTTTGTCAAACAAAAGTGGACAAAAGTGAACAGCCCTCGAATCTGTGTGATTGGCCCAAACAAAAAATAAACAAGTGAACATAAAATATTTGTTTACTCCAGATTGACATACCAAGTGAGCTATTAGTGATGCTATTATCTCTGCTTGTTTGATGCATTATTACTCTGTACACCACAGTACCAAAAGTGACATCTCCAAACAGTTATTATTTTATGCTTAATGGGACTTTGTTCATTTGCTGGGTGGTCACCCTCAAAACTTCTCTAATTAGCTTTTTTTTTTTTGTGGACCTTTGTGCCAAAATGTTAGGCATGGGAAGAATGACACTAAGTGATACTAAGTGTTTTGTAAGTGATGATGTGTGAGTGAATGTTCAATAAGCCAGCATACAATACATTACCTCAGTCTGAAAATTGAGCATGGGCTGAGCCTGGTTTTCACTGAGCCATACAGCCTTGAGGTTCAGTCCGATGATGGTCAGGGGCAAGTACTGTAACCTGAAATAAGGATAAATCATTACTGGGAATCTTTTAGTAAAATTTACCAGAACGTCCCCGACTTCCCAAATTGACTAATTCCTTGAACGTGACGATAGTGCGTTGTTATGTGTGCGATTAGTTTGCTTGGGAAACAGATTAACTTGCTCATGTAGTAATGTACACCCTATGTGGTGGATTGTGTTCTTTTATTTATAAATTATTATTTTACTTAAGCGTTGTTTCCACATACCAATTTTGATTAGTTATTTTGTCTTTTTACTGTGTTTGTATAAGTTTTAGTTTGTTTATTTTGCAAGTTTTACATGATAATAACCACTAACAAAATTACTTCTGTTCCAGTTACTGCCAAATAATTATAGCTACATAAAGAACAATCCTATATTTCTCAAACAAAACAAAACTATACAAATAATAATATAGATATACAAGTCAATGATATAAACAAATATCTTGAATAATTATTGCAAATTAATGACAAAACTTAATTTAAGTAATATGATTTACAAACACGGTTGGCGGTAATCGGGTTCAGTCAATACAGAATTATCAGTATTTTCTTATGAACTAATGGTTAACAATAGGTTTAAATAGGTTAAAATAATGTGATATCTGACCTGTTTCCGGAGACGTCGAGAACATGAAGCTCCCTACAGTTGCCGGTCTCTGGTGGAAGGTACTGCAGTCGGTTGTCTCGCAGCGATAACACTCCAAGGTTCTCTAGCTTACCTAAACAACAATCATTATAATACAGTTTGTACATCATTTATTAATATATATCCCTTACTTTCATAATTTTGTTTTTTTTATAAACAAGAATATATACCTAAAGAAGACACATGGAAGAGTCTTCCACACAAATTTACTGCCTATTAGTGAATATTCAGATTATTTTATGGACAAAAAAATGATGATATATATCTCACAATGGTGTAGCCTACTGTATATCTCATTTCCTACAGTGCGATCAAATATCTGATCGTCAGTATGGTTTCTTCAAAGGGACACTCTACTGGCGATCTTCTTTCATATCTCTCTAACTCTTGGTCATTCTCTCTAAAGGACTTAGTTGTTGTTGTTGTTGTTGTTGTTCCCCAAGCTGCCTGGCCGAACAGCCCCAAGGCCCCGAGCAATTCCAAGGCCATAACCGAGTGCCACCACAGAACCCTCCCGGCCGACCACAATAAAGCCTGGGTGACCGAAGCCACTCCATGGCGGGGGGCTGAGGAGGGTGCGGAAACGCCCGGGAAACCAAAGCCCCACCCAGGGCCCTGTGCCCCTCAGCAATTATGAAGAGAAAGTTGAGGGGCAAGGGAAAAATGTGACGCTTTGGCTTCCAATCTTGGTAGATTGGGAGGTCAATCCACGGAAGAGACGCCGTCACTTGAGATCTAGAAAATATATAAGTTATAGGAAAAGTCAGAGTAAGCTATGGGTATGGCAGAGATTGCTCAGCTCTCACTCTGATAGACCAGCCCATCACCACAGGACTTAGTTAAGACCTTTGCTATTGTGCTAGACATATCTACAGCATTTGATAAAGTCAGACACAAATCTTTTGTTTCCAAACTGCTTACCTACGGTTTCTATCCTTTTCTCAGTTCCTTCATCTCGAGTTTCCTTTCTGACCACTCTATAGCAGTAGTGGTAGAAGGTCACTGCTCCTCTCCAAAGCCAATCAACTAGTAAATGGATTATATATTCCCACACTAATATACTGTTTGGCACTTCCTAAATGGTAGAAATATCAGCTCAATTGCTTAAGTTTGGTGTCAAGATTTTCATACTTGTGATGATCATACAGTTTTTAACGCCGTGCACTCCCTTGATTGACAGGGCTAAGGCGTGCCCTTGTTATTGAAACTTTACTAGACATTTGTCATAATAAATAGACTATAGTACAATCGGGGGTATTAAGTGTTGTCATAGATTCCAGTGGTTTTCGCTCAAAACGTGTTATTGGTATCTTTATAGTTGCTGGGAAAAGTGCTTATCCCTCAAAGTATTAGTCAGTGTCCAAAACTTTGGGAAATATCTGACAACACTTATTAACCTCGATCGTACATGCAATTACAAAAAGCTTACACCCTAGACTTACCTATTTGCGCAGGAAGTTCTCCTAACTTGTTACGGTCAACATTTAGATTTGTCAGTTTTTTAAGATTGCCAATGGAATCCGGCAACTCCGTCAAAAGGTTCTCTGTTAATATTAGCTCTTGTAGATTCTCACACCTGAAAACAAACATGGCAAATGTTACTATCTATCGTCCTTGATAATATTTTTGGGTTGATATTAGCTTTAGTTCATTCTTACACCAAAGCACAACATCTATAGACCAACTGATGTTACAATACCTCACAGCAGGTACAGTAATAAGCTTACAAACAAATAAGAACAGCACCAAACAAACTAAAGTATTCCTAATGAGGAAAATTGTTTTTAATTTAAATGTAGGGTAAACATACAGTACGTGCATAACTCATATAAGTTCATTTGAGCAAAGAGTAAACATCAAGTTATGCAAAGCAGTTACATACATGAACATAGTGGATTATTTAATAATATTCAAGATAGTACACAATATGTGCTATTCTGTAATGAGAATGTTGTTTCAATACACTATGGTTGAAATAATTACCGTACTAAATAGTACAGTACTGTACTGCGTATGTACCATAAGTAAGAATAAGTACGCATGACACAGAGGTATTTCTCTCCATGAAAGTGATCCTATTTCACTTGACTGTTATTTCAACCCCCAACAGCAAACACTTCCTCTCACTTACACTTTGTCATTTTTCACTACGCACCACTAGGCACTTAAACCTTACTATAACATGATGTTTACAAGCAAGGTTAGCTTGCATGTAAACACCATGTTACAGTACCGATAATTCTCTCATAAAAGAATATACAATACTTTAGTAAGTTGTGATGATAACTTTGTTTTTACAATAAATATTATATACTAAGGATATTACCAGTAAATATTAATGTTGATAGTTTGTCAAAGTGCCGTTCTTTATTTTTGTATAAGAAATATTCTAAACTTGGCTTTGTTATAAAAACATACATTACCAAATATTCTACATAACGAAAAAGATACCACAAATATATTATGTTATAAAGTGCTCCAACACAATCATAAATTAATGTGTACAATATCAATACAAATGATTTAATACATGTACATTCATTCTCCAATAAAGAACCAGGGTTGAGAGCAATGATCATGGGTTTATGTGCAAGGGTGTACATTATGTGTGAACGGCACTAGACTACGTGACCACGAGCCAAAGCGGGTGGTAGTGGATGGAACTTGTTCCAAATGAAATTATCACTGTTATAGCTCCTCGGTGATCTATTTGGTTAGGTGCTGGTCTGCTACGCTACAGGCCCGGGTTAGAGGCCAAGTCATACGTAGAAAATGTTAGTTACTTCCTTGAATATTGTGAGTATAAAGACGTCCTAATCCATCCAGTAGACTCTTGATGAGATTATTAGACAGATGGAGGTCAGTGAAGTAGCTAGGCAAACCATCCCTTCTATCCTCCAATTATAAGGTTACTGTAGATGACTGTGTTTTACTTGCGGACTACTATTCTTTCTTCATCAAGCATCGTTTAAAAAAATATAATTTTACACTTCTCATAGGCATTATCTCTGTCTTTCTAACAGGATGTGTAATAAAAGATTATCACTTACTTTCCAATGTTAGAGTTGAGAGCCATGAGTCTGTTCTGGTCGACCTTAAAAATGGTGAGCTTGGTGAGGAATCCCAATCCATCCGGTAGACTCTCGATAAGGTTGTTGGAGAGATGGAGGTCGGTGAGGTTAGCTAGGCCCGCCAGCCCCTCAGGTACGTCCTCCAGTCGGTTCTCGCTGACGTCCAGACAAAGGAGGTTCTGGAGGCGCCCCATGTCTGCCGGCAGGTGGGAGATCTGGTTGTGGTCCAGCCACAGCTCCTGCAGGCCAGGCAGGTCTCCAATGTGGGGCGGCTGTAAGGAATACAACAATTAGTATAAGATATGTGGGAGGAAGACAGGCAGGAGCTTATTTGTTTTCTCTCTATTAAAGGTTGCCATATTCTTTCACAGCACCAGCGGGCTCAGCAAGTCTACAAAGTGCATAGGGAAGGAAAATTATGTTACCTGGCCCTTCCATCAGATGATTCTACTTGTATATTTAAATTAAAAAGGGCGTCTCAGAGTTATAGTGTTGATTGAGTATACAGTATAGCCTTTTCATTCCTAGTCACCCTACATAAGCAGAGTAAAATCCTCTGGCAGTAGCATTAAGAATGTACAGTATAGAATTTGATACAAGAAGGTTGCTACCTTTAACCCTTTCGCTGCGGGTGACGTTCTGGAATGTTTTGGGAAGTTACAGTAATTTCCAGGCTTTAAAAGCCTGTAAAAAACGTAAGAATCGAGTGTCAGTGGGTGGGAGCGTGAGGGGCCCACCTCCGACCCTCAGAGCACCGAGCGGCTCACTGAGCTAGGCTGTGTCTCGGGCGAGTCTCTCTCTGTCTCTCTCATCAGTGTAGCCAAGCGAGCGAGTGTTACATAATAGCGGGGTTCCCGCGTTTCACTGGGATAACTGCGGGTGAACCAGACCACGTATACGGTCCGTTCTGGTGTCATTTTGAAGCTATTTTCGCCTAGTTTTCGGCAGAATACACTTCATTTAATGCAGATGCTTGATTTATCATTCAGGAGTGCCTGAATATGCCCTAAATAGCCCAAAACAGCCCGCAGTCAAAGGGTTAAGGTTAAGGCAACCTAGCTTCAGACCCCGACCGGGCCGACCTATTTGTGGTGTAGGAATTGTTATAAGTCTCACACATTGTAGGCCTACCCATATTTTTACCCCATATGATTCACCTTAATATTTTTCTATTAATGTACTGTACATGAACAAATATACTGTATTAACGGTTTCACTGCAATTGACGTCTTGGTATGTTTTGGTGTTACCAGCTGACTTTGGTAGTACCGAGCCGCTCCGCTTGTTGCCAGACGAAAGATAAGCTTCTAGTCTTCATTCTCATTCCAATATCAGTACGGTATGCTACAGGCCTCGGTAGTGAGGTGTGTGTCCAAGCAAGAGGTGATTTGGAAGCTGAAATTCAACCAAGAACAGGTCTACTTAGGTATGAATGTGAGGTTCATTTCATGTTACAAGCCATAACTCATACTGTCAAACAAACACTATAGTTGCTTCTGTGAATTGTTCAATGAGAATAGTCTCGTTCCGTTTGCTCACATACTTCTCACGCTAGGGCGAGTTATAGTAAACAAAAATTAGCTACAAACACCCGGCAGTGGTGTATCCTTCCCTATAAAAGTGTCCACACTGAAAGGGTTAGAATATCTTACAAGCATTGTACCATCATGATGTAATTTGTCTTATAGGTAGTTAAGTTTAATTTCTCTCATACACTATTATAAGAAGTGTACAGTACTTACCAGTTCCTCAATGTCGTTGTCACCGATGTCGAGCCTCTCCAGCCTGGTCAATTGAGACACGGACTCCGGCAGACCCTTGAGCAAGTTTTCTCTCAGTTCCAGTGACTGTAGGTTCACCAAGCTGGAAATAATAAGAGTGGTGAGAATTGTTCATGTACTGATATATGTAAGTAAAGCACAGATATTTTCCTCCAATTAGTATTTGTTTAGCTCACCCAAATATTACACAAAGATATCGCACACAATGAGGGTGCTATGAATACCATGGCTCTGCTATACCTGGTGAGGTTTCATAATTCTCACAACATAACATGAACATGGTGAGACTGAGATCCTGGCAACCTAGGAGACCAGCAACTGTGAATATTATCATGAGCTAGGCAATTAATTCCAGGCCACCCTCTCTGGGATCAAGGCATCTGGTAATATATAATTATATATCAATAGATATGATCCAGACATGATGCAAGCAGATAGATATGTTAGTTGAGGAGGGCATGAGGCCAGTCTCAAATAGAGAAACAAAAGTACCATAGGTATTGTCAATTTTAATAAGTAATCTATGTTTGTCTCAAATAATGAATACATACATACATACAATTTTAAGACAGAGTGCTCCACACATACGTGCAGTATCACTTTTGTCCTAATGGCGGACAAGAGACTGAAACTGCACGTACCGTATGTGTGGAACACTCGGTCTTAAAATTGTATGTGATCTATGGGCAGTACAACTTACAAGTCTGTTATTGATCTATATTCAATTAATTAGGCTTATATTGACAAATATGTAATTTTTTGTAATTAGAGCTTTATAATTATAAGTCATTACAGGGTAGTAAAGGTTATGATTATATTAAGATTAAGCAATAATGTTTTTATCTTCATGATATAAAACTTTACAGATATATACAGTATATCATACTAGAGAACTGAGCAAAAACAATGATGATACAAAGAATTACAAGACAAATCATGCAGTATTAAGACTAATAAATTGTGTTAAATGGTGTATCTACTAAGAGTGTGCAGCTTACCATCCAAAGTCGTAAGGTAGGTTGGTGAGGGACATGTCATTGAGACCCAGTACAGTCAAGCTCTTCAGTTGTGTGAACCCACCGGGCAGTCTGCAAGTAAACAATATGGAGTAAATACATAATACATTTTAAATATATAAAACATAGCCTCATAAACCAGGACTTCCCAGGGCACATATCTCATCATTATATTCCACAATTGCAGCTCATCAAAATGAATCTGTGAAACCTTGTAAAACCATAAAGCATGCCAGTGATTCCATTGTAAAACAATTATTTTGCTTGCATGTGTTCCTCGGTTACCAGTAATTAACTTCAGGGCAACCTGATTTCAACCACACATTCCATCATCCAAATCAATCTCCTAAACTTTAAATAACCATAAAGCAACACAGTGAATGAAATCTAAAGTGTGTTTAATTAATAACATGTACAAATGTAAACTAATGTATGATGATTATGATTATGTTGATGCTGCGTGAATAAAGATCATTTTGATGATGGTAATTGCAATAACAACACACCTGATGACAAAGACAATGTCACCCACAGAAGTATCAAAGCTGCTGCTGCTGCTGCTGATGATGATGATGATGATGATGATGATGATAATGATGCGCTACATAACATGGCCACACAATGAGAAAGGATGTATGTCTGTGGCTGACTGTGTGTGTGTGAGAGAGAGAGAGAGAGAGAGAGAAAGAAAGAAAGAAAGAAAGAAAGAAAGAAAGAAAGAAAGAAAGAAAGAAAGAAAGAAAGAAAGAAAGGGAAAGAAAGAGAAAGAGAGACGGAGAGAGAGAGGAAAAACATAAATGATGAGGAAGGAAAATTACACATGGGTACGGATTGGGTCGGGTAGGGTGGAGGTTGGGAGAAGTAGGAGAGGGGGGGGGGGGAGGAAAGGAAGTAGGGGATAATTATGTAGGAAGAAAAAATGGGATAAAGGAAAACTGAGAAAGTGGATAATGAACTAGAGGAGAGGAAAGTGGGTAGATAGTCGAATCAGAGCGGATCAAAGGGACAGGGAGTTTGGAAGGGAGACAAAAAGTATTAGGAAGAATGAATATGGATCAAGGCAGAGATGACAACAGGGGTAGAGAGAAAGGAGAAACAACAAATATTGGCGGGAAGAAGTACCGGGTAATCAAGATTAACAGAAACAAATGAGACAGATTTAGAATGAAGAGTCAATAAATGAAGTGGGAAATACGGAAGAAGAAATATCGGTATACAACAAATGGATGGACAAGAAGGAGGATAGTAAAAGGAGAGGGGATAACGAAAGAAGAAGATAAAAGTAGCGAGGAACATGGAACAACGAGGAGGGGAAGAAGGAATAATACAAATACAAAGAATGGGGGAAGAAGGGAGAGAAACAGTGAAAGGAGTAAGGAAGGAGAAAGGTGAAATAAAGTAGTTCAGAAAAATAGGGTGTAGTAAGCTAAGCAAACAGAATTATTATGTTACCTCCACCAACCGACTTTACTCCTAAACTCAATTAATGAAATCAACAAATACATGTGGCAGTCCAGGGATTCGAACCTAGGATGCTCACACCGAAATTCAGTGCATTTATCCATTGCGCTACGAAGACAGTTGAAAACAGAACTAGACAAAGGAGTACACAACTAGTAAACGAAAAATTAGTACCGGTACGATTTCAAAAGAAGTGGAGAAGGCAACGTGAAAATAAGAAAAACCCCAAAGAGAACAAATTAAAATGTAAAACTTGCAAACTAAACAAACCAAAACTGGGACAAAGCCAATATAAAGGTAAAATAACTAAATAAAAATCGCTATGTGGACACAACGCTTACTAAAATAAAATGTATGAAATGAAAGAACAGGAACATGACATACAGGAGGCACAAACACAACGCAGATAAAGGAGGCTCAAGAAACTGGGGAAAACAATGGATAATTTTAGTATAAAGGAGGAATTGATGAGATACATACAGTAATAAAGGAAAGAAAACAATAAGAAATGAGAACACAACACGATGACTACAATAGGAGAGAGAGAGAGAGAGAGAGAGAGAGAGAGAGAGAGCGTACACTGATGATAATGGAGATAAGAACCAACGATGTGAATACAAACTAGACAGGTAGAGTACTATAGTCTATTCGTTGTAAATAGGCGAAAAAGCATGACCTCTATCCTCTGTAACTCAAAATGGGCTAGAGCAAATGGGCTGTAAATTTCCACACCTATTTTCTGGCCGACCCTTCCCAAATGGTAGAAATATTAGCTCGATTACTCTAGTCGTTTTTGAGTTACAGAGGTTAGAGGTCATGATTTCTCGCCTATTCGCTGTAAGTAGGCGAGAGATCATGACCTCTAACCTCTGTAACTAAAAAACGACTAGAGTAATCGAGCTAATATTGCTACCATTTGGGAAGAGTCAGTCAAGGAATAGATGTGGAAATTTACAACCCATTTGCTCAAGCCCTTTTTGAGTTACAGAGGATGAAGGTCATGATTGTTCGCCTACTTACAACGAATAGACTATAACTATCGGAAGGTTTACATACACTATTATAACACCACCCTCCATTGTTTTTTTGTTTTTTTTTGGCTTTTATTTTTTTTTCCTATATTCCAACTACTCCCTCCCTCTCTCTCTATCTGTCTTTGTACTCAAAATATTAACCTCTTCAGTAGGATGGGGTACTTGTTATCATAAACCCATTATGGCTAAATTACAATATTTTACTCCGCTTAAGGGGAGGTTTTTAGTTCGTTCCCTAGAATTCCATCAAGCTTAAAATTACACCCCCTTGAGTCCCTTTCAAGATAAATTTGTACATTTTTCGGTAGAAAAATTTCCCGGCCGAAGGCCGGTTCCTCTTAAATTACAGGTTCGCTATCGCTCGCCAGGATAAAATCGACACCTAAATGGCACGAAAGGTCTTAATATGGGGTGAAAGTTCTTAAAATCGCTAAACTAATGGGGCAAACGTTTTATAACATCAAAAGCAATGGGGCTAAACATGAGGGAGAAAGGGGTCAAGAAAAAAAATCCCTCAAGTGGAGATCTCCCCTTAAACCACCCTCCATTGTTTTTTTTTCTTTTTTTCTCTTTACTTTTATTTATGTTTTCTATATTCCAACTACTCCTTCTCTCTCTCTGTCTTTGTACTCAACATATTAACCTCTTCAGTAGGATGGGGTACTTGTTATCATAAACCCATTATGGCTAAATTACACTATTTTACTCCGCTTAAGGGAAGAGGGGTCGTTTTTCTGGGCCCTCTTCTTCCTCATGTTTAACCCCATTAGTTTTCAGAATTTATGACGTTCAGCCCATTAGTTTGGCGATTATAAGACCTTTCACCCCATTTCGTTGTCAATATCAAGACTTTTCGAATCATTTAGGTGTCGATATTTTCCTGGCGAGCGATAGCGAGCCAATATTTTTAGAGAAACCTGCCTTCGGCGGGGAAATATTTCTATAAAAAAAATTACACATTTATCTTGAAGGAGGGTGTTATTTAAGGTTGATGGAGGTCTAGCGAGGAAACTAAATTAATATTAAAGATACATAAATGAGCAAATAAATACGCCCATCTTACGCCACCTTAATACGCCCATTAAGAAAGCCCTCTTGGAAGCAATTAACCCTTTAACATCCACAGGTGCTTTCTAAACTGAATACAATTGCTTAATGATAGCCAGAAGAAAAGGGAAGACAATTGACCACTTGCGAGTCTCAGGCTATAAGGAAGTTGGAGCCGTGGACATTGATATTAAACAAAAATACAATAATAATGAACGTTTCTGATGGATAAATGGTATGTTGAATTGAGTTTTATGTATTTATATATGTACTACGATCGTAATTTCCCTGTAAATTATGTTAAATATCGTTGTTTACAGCTCCAACTTCCTTATAGAACGAAACTCTAAATATATACTGTATATCACCAATACAAATATGCAGTACCGGTATATGAAAAAAATATATACGGTACAGTATTTACAAATTATGTAGTCCTTAAGTACAGCAATTATGTAGGCTAGGTGACTATGTATCTTTGTCTGTATTATGTAGGTTAGGTGACTGTATGTATCTTTGTCTGTATTATGTAGGTTAGGTGACTGTCTGTATTATGTAGGCTAGGTGACTGTATGTATCTTTGTCTGTATTATGTAGGTTAGGTGACTGTATGTATCTTTGTCTGTATTATGTAGGTTAGGTGACTGTATGTATCTTTGTCTGTATTATGTAGGTTAGGTGACTGTATGTATCTTTGTCTGTATTATGTAGGTTAGGTGACTGTATGTATCTTTGTCTGTATTATGTAGGTTAGGTGACTGTAGTATCTTTGTCTGTATTATGTAGGCTAGGTGACTGTATGTATCTTGTCTGTATTATGTAGGTTAGGTGACTGTATGTATCTTTGTCTGTATTATGTAGGTTAGGTGACTGTATGTATCTTTGTCTGTATTATGTAGGTTAGGTGACTGTATGTATCTTGGTCTGTATTATGTAGGTTAGGTGACTGTATGTATCTTTGTCTGTATTATGTAGGTTAGGTGACTGTATGTATCTTTGTCTGTATTATGTAGGTTAGGTGACTGTATGTATCTTGGTCTGTATTATGTAGGTTAGGTGACTGTATGTATCTTTGTCTGTATTATGTAGGTTAGGTGACTGTATGTATCTTTGTCTGTATTATGTAGGTTAGGTGACTGTATGTATCTTTGTCTGTATTATGTAGGTTAGGTGACTGTATGTATCTTTGTCTGTATTATGTAGGTTAGGTGACTATGTATCTTTGTCTGTATTATGTAGGTTAGGTGACTATGTATCTTTGTCTGTATTATGTAGGTTAGGTGACTGTATGTATCTTTGTCTGTATTATGTAGGTTAGGTGACTGTATGTATCTTGGTCTGTATTATGTAGGTTAGGTGACTGTATGTATCTTTGTCTGTATTATGTAGGTTAGGTGACTGTATGTATCTTGGTCTGTATTATGTAGGCTAGGTGACTGTATGTATCTTGGTCTGTATTATGTAGGCTAGGTGACTGTATGTATTATGTAGGTTAGGTGACTGTATGTATCTTTGTCTGTATTATGTAGGTTAGGTGACTGTATGTATCTTTGTCTGTATTATGTAGTTTAGGTGACTATGTATCTTTGTCTGTATTATGTAGGTTAGGTGACTGTATGTATCTTTGTCTGTATTCCCTTATCTTATCTGTCAGCTCTTTTATGGCAGCATGCCTATGTCAACACTCTTACAACAACCTATGTCTCTTATCAGTGTCACCTCTCTCTCTCTCTCTCTCTCTCTCTCTCTCTCTCTCTCTCTCTCTCTCTCTCTCTCTCTCCTCTCTCGCTCTCTCTCTCTCTCTCTCTCTCTCTCTCTCTCTCTCTCTCTCTCTCTCTCTCTCTCTCTCTCTCTCTCTCTCTCTCTCTCTCTCTCTCTCTCTCTCTCTCTCTCTCTCTCTCCTCTCTCTCTCTCTCTCTCTCTCTCTCTCTCTCTCTCCCTCTCTCTCTCTCAAGTGCAGTAATATTCCATGCAATACTGTTATCATGCGATTAGGACCTCCAATGCATGTAATACGTGTTATGCATTGTAACACTATATCTATTCACCCCTTCTGTACCGCCATAGTCTTTTGTATTTTAATCTAGCTATATTTAGACGCTTTTGTGTAGTTTAAGAAGGATCTGTGGTATTAAAAAGGGTTAAGTGAGATAGTTCGAAGCATGTTAATTGTTGGAGGCCCTTTTTGTAGTGACTAAAATCGTCGAATAGTAGCCATAATAAAAGGAAAAAGACGTAGCCGGTACAGAAGGGGTTAAGGGGAGGTTTCCACTTGAGGGACTTTTTTCTTGACCCCTTTCTCCCTCATGTCTAGCTCCATTCCTTTTGAGATTTTAAGACGTTTGCCCCATTAGTTTGGTGATTTTTAAGAATTTCCGCCCCATTCCGTCAATTTTAAGACATTTCGTGCCATTTAGGTGTCTATTTTATCCTGGCGAGCGATAGCGAGCCTGTATTTTAAGAGTAATCGGCCTTCGGCCGGGACATTTTTCTACCGAAAAATGTACAAATTTATCTTGAAAGGGGGTTAAGGGGGCGAATTTTTAAGATTGCTGGAGGAGTAGGAAACAAACTAGAAACCTCCCCTTAACTCATGGGGGCAGTTCCTGGTTCTATGTGCCTTTGTAATGTAGACTTGGTGCGTCATATTAAACATAGCAAATCAAATCAATCTGACTAGAAGTTAAAGAGCTGAAGAGGTCTAACACTACTACAGTACAGTACATGTGAAAATGATCTTGTTCACATGTAAGTAATGTTCTACCTAGAAAACACTTCCCTCGGCAGTTGTAAGTAGTTGTTCAGCAAAACTGTTTATAGAGAAGAGCAGGTGATAGTATTTTGCACACTTCTCAACAAGCGTACTGTACAGTGACGCTAATAAGTCATGTCTCAGCTGCCATTACATTTGGCTCGTTCTGTGCTGTATTAATGTCTGTCAGATGTTGAATATGGTGGGTAAGTGTAGGGACATATTGGTATATCTCACTCAAAAAGAAGACATCATGTGTAAATATTGCTGATACCAATTATTGATCAAAAAATTATTGGTGCCGATACTTCACTTATTAGGCCGATTGTACTACAAGTTACATTTTCTTCCTTATAGTATTTCATATATAGTATTTTAACACCCTAGAATAGTTCGGAAAAGCTTGTGAGATACTACCTATTCCTTGTAACTCAAAATCACCAACTCGCTCTCACTCTCTCCCCCCACCCAGACCGTCTCACCCTCATCTGTCTGTCGATCTGTCTGTCTGTGTGTCCATCTGCCTGTCTGTCCAACTGTCAAGTCTGTCTCACCCTATCCTACCGTCCCACCCCATCAACCCTCCCGTATATCTTTGAGGAAGCCCACCTCGCTTTTGTTTTCTCTTTCTCTCTCTCTCTTTCTCTCTCTCTCTCTCTCTCTCTGGCTTGTATCCATTCGGCCCCATTCAGCCTACTGTTTTAAGACGTTTGCCTCCATCCAGGTGTCAATATTTTCCTGGCGAGCGGTAGCGAGCCAGCATATATATATATATATATTTTTTTTTTTGACAGCAAGCTAAATTTGTACATTTTTCGATAGAAAAATGTCTCCGGCGAAGCCGGATTTCTCCATACAATGCTGGCTCGCTATCGCTCGCCAGGAAGAAATCGATACCTGGATGGGAATAAACGTCTTAAAACAGTTGGCTGAATGGGGTCGAATGGATACAAGCCAGGAAAAGAGAGAAAAGGAGAGAAAGATAAAAAAGCCGGTGACCCCCCTTAACATCTTCCCCTCACCCTATGACATACATTGCTTCAAACTCTGTGTGTCCAGGCAGCTTGGCTCGAACATTCCTTGATTTTGGCCCTGTCATTCTTTCAACTCTGGGGGAGGCACTCGTCAAAGGCAGTTCTGCCTTTTGTCTCCCTCATCCACGTAGAAAAAAAAAATAATCTACCTTCCTCAACAACCATACTTAGGCTACTTAATCTACACTAAAAAATATCAGGAGTCTCTAATATATTGATGGTGATTTACCTTTCTACCCTTGTATAAAATGGGTATATTGCCACCAATTTACGTTTAAATGGGTAGATTATAGATAATTATGAACACTAATTACTTTTCACATCCACTTTCAAGTGTACCTCAACCAGTGTTTTGATCTGCATTATCGTTTTTGTATGACTTAATCTACCTCAACCAGTGTTTTGATCTGCATTATCGTTCTTGTATGACTTAATTTACCTCGACCAGTGTTTTGATCTGCATTATCGTTCTTGTATGACTTAATTTACCTCAACCAGTGTTTTGATCTGCATTATCGTTCTTGTATGACTTAATTTACCTCAACCAGTGTTTTGATCTGCATTATCGTTCTTGTATGACTAAATTTACTTCAACCAGTGTTTTGATCTGCATTATCGTTCTTGTATGACTTAATTTACCTCAACCAGTGTTTTGATCTGCATTATCGTTCTTGTATGACTTAATTTTTCTGCACACCATCCTTATCTATGTTCCTCTCATTGTTGTGTTTGATCGTCTGATAATGTCTCTGTCTGTCACACTATCTGTCTATTGTGTAAGTCTGTTAATCTGTCTGTCTGTCTTGCTTGCTTACCTACAATGCTTTCCTGCTTCATTGACTGCCTGTTGCCTTGTTTGCTTGTTTGTCACGCCTGTAGTCCTCATCAATCCTCCCGTATATGATTGTTTTCGTCTGCTTAATTGTCTGCCCACCTGAATGTTTGTGTGTCATACCTGTCTTCTTCAACAATCCTTCCTATAGGTAGCGCCAACGAACTTGACAATTATCTCGATCTCTGACCTCTTCGTAGCTCAAAACGATCTTGAGCAAACTGGCTGTAAATTTCCACACCTATTTTCTGGTGGACTCTTCCCAAATGATAGAAATTTTAGCCCGATTGCTTTCATTAAATTTTAGTTATAAGAACGATTGTCTCGTAGTTTGTTCGTTTGCCATACCTGTCTTCCTCAACAATACTCCCTACTATTATCACTTCTGCCTGCCTGACTGTTACATTGTTTGCTTGTCTGCGTTCCCCATAATCAGCAGTAGTTCAGCCGAACCCAATCGATTTAATGGCATGCTACACTTCATTGTCTGCACAAAATATCAATAATTATAATGTAAAACTTGCAAAATAAACAAATCAAAACTTATACGAAAACAGTAAAAAGACAAAACAACTAATCAAAATCGCTATGTGGAAACAACGCTTAAGTGAAATAATACTTTATATGAACAAATGTAGCTAAACATTCAAACACAGTCTTGGTACCGGTATGTTCAAACTATTATAAATACTCAATAGCTTCTCGATAGAACCTCACGGGCGGGTACCCAACCCCGAAAGGAGTTGAAATAGGGGAGCTATCCCCCCGCCAAAGGCGGCTTTCTAGGGCCTTTCCTAGCTGATGCTGAGAGGATTGGGTTCTAGTCATATGGTGATGGGCTGGTCTATCCGAGTGAGAACTGAGCGATCTCTGCCATACCCATAGCTTACTCTGACTGTTCCTTTTACTTATATATCTTCTAGATCTCAAGTGGCGGCGTCTTTTCCGTGGATTGACCTCCCTACTGCCAACCTAGAAGTTGGCAGATTGGGAGCCAAAGCGTCACATTTTTCCCTTACCCCTCAACTTTCCCTCCATAATTGCTGAAGGGCACAGGGCCTTGGGTGGGGCTTTGGTTTCCCGGGCGTTTCCGCACCTTCCTCAGCTCCCTGCCTTGGCGTGGCTTCGGTCACCCGGGCTTTGTTAGTGGTAAGCAGGGAGGATTTTGTGGGGGCGCTCGTTTATGGCCTTGGCCTTGCTCGAGACCTTGGGGCTGTTCGGCCAGACAGCCTGGGGAACAACAACAACAACAACAACCTCACTTGTTATTGGCTCCCATAACCCTATTAATAGTCGGTTCCATTTCACCTGACACCAAATTATACCCCTTACCCAACTGATTGTTCTATAGTCTATGGAATATTCAGAATGTATGATGTATCGGAATTATCTAATTAGCCTACCGACTTTTATAATTTAACAACACACTACATTTCAAAATGTTCGTAATAGATTAATGCATTATTTCCTTCCTTCCTTCCTTCTTTGCTTGCTTCCTTTTTCCCTTTCCTCTCATCTCCCTTCCTTCGTTCTTTGCTTGCTTCCCATTTCCCTCCCTTCCTTCCTTCTTTCCTTCTTTGCTTGCTTCCTTTTTCCCTTTCCTCCCATCTCCCTCCCTTCCTTCGTTCTTTGCTTGCTTCCCATTTCCTTTCCTCCCATTTCCCTCCCTTCCTTCCTTCTTTGCTGGCTTCCTTCCTCCCTTTCTTCTCGTCTACTCTCCTTCCTTGTGTCCTTCCTTCCTAATATGAGGTAAGGATGTTGTAATTTAATGTCAGATGATATGAAACCTAGTGTATCTATCTGCCTTTCCATTACAGCCATGGCCACACCCTTGTCTGCCTGACTGCCCGCATGCCTTACTGCTTGCTTTCCTGCCTGTCTGCCTTCCTGTCTGACCTGCCTGTCATCATGTGCGGGGTGAGGCAGCAGCGACACCTCAACCCCTGCTCCTCACCAGGCACCTATAAATACTACTACCACTTAGGAGGCACAAGCGGGGCTACATTACTACCAAGGAAGGAAGGAAGGAAGGAAGGAAGGAAGGAAGGAAGGAAGGAAGGAAGGAAGGAAGGAAGGAAGGAAGGAAGGAAGGAAGGGAACAAGGAAGGAAGGAAGGAAGGAAGGAAGGAAGGAAGGAAGGAAGGAAGGAAGGTAAGAAGGAAGGAAGGAAGGAAGAAGGGAAATGAGGGACAATAAGATACAGGGAGACGAAGGGTGGAGTAGGGAAAGGAAGACAGGAAGATAGAAAGGAGGATGACCAAACATGAATGAATGAATGAATGAATGAATGAATGAATGAAGGAGGGAGGGAGGGACGGGAGCTAGAAGAGGGGAAGGGGCGATATTTCAAACGGAAGAGAAGGAGTAACTGAGGATGAATGGAAGGATAAAGAAAATAATGAAGGCAGAAGGAAGAAAAGGGGACGAGGGGAGATGAAGGGAGGGAGAATGAAGGGAGGGAGATGGGAAGAAAGGGAGGAAGCAAGGAAGGGGGGGGGGGAGGGGAGATGAAAAGGAAAGATAGAGATGACAGAGTGATAAACTAAAGAGAGAACAATATGTAGGAGAGGGATGAAAAGAAAGAATATACTTTAGAGATGAAGGGATGAACTATAGAGGGAGGCAGAGGGATGGGAACATAATACTGGAAGGCAGAGGGATGGGAACATAATACTGGAAGGCAGAGGGATGGGAACATAATACTGGAAGGCAGAGGGATGGGAACATAATACTGGAAGGCAGAGGGATGGGATCATACTGGAAGGCAGAGAGATGGCAACATAATACTGGAAGGCAGAGGGATGGGAACATAATACTGGAAGGCAGAGGGATGGGAACATAATACTGGAAGGCAGAGGGATGGGAACATAATACTGGAAGGCAGAGGGATGGCAACATAATACTGGAAGGCAGAGGGATGGGAACATAATACTGGAAGGCAGAGGGATGGGAACATAATACTGGAAGGCAGAGGGATGGGAACATAATACTGGAAGGCAGAGGGATGGGAACATAATACTGGAAGGCAGAGAGATGGCAACATAATACTGGAAGGCAGAGGGATGGGAACATAATACAGGAAGGCAGAGGGATGGGAACATAATACTGGAAGGCAGAGGGATGGGAACATAATACTGGAAGGCAGAGGGATGGGAACATAATACTGGAAGGCAGAGGGATGGGAACATAATACTGGAAGGCAGAGGGATGGCAACATAATACTGGAAGGCAGAGGGATGGGAACATAATACAGGAAGGCAGAGGGATGGGAACATAATACTGGAAGGCAGAGGGATGGGAACATAATACTGGAAGGCAGAGGGATGGTAACATAATACTGGAAGGCAGAGGGATGGGAACATAATACAGGAAGGCAGAGGGATGGGAACATAATACTGGAAGGCAGAGGGATGGTAACATAATACTGGAAGACAGAGGGATGGTAACATAATACAGGAAGGCAGAGGGATGGTAACATAATACTGGAAGGCAGAGGGATGGGAACATAATACTGGAAGGCAGAGGGATGGCAACATACTACAGGAAGGCAGAGGGATGGTAACATAATACAGGAAGGCAGAGGGATGGGAACATAATACAGGAAGGCAGAGGGATGGTAACATAATACTGGAAGGCAGAGGGATGGTAACATAATACTGGAAGGCAGAGGGATGGGAACATAATACTGGAAGGCAGAGGGATGGCAACATAATACTGGAAGGCAGAGGGATGGGAACATAATACTGGAAGGCAGAGGGATGGGAACATAATACTGGAAGGCAGAGGGATGGGAACATAATACTGGGTGAAAGGAATGGAGGAAGGCAGGAGGAGAGAACAGAGGACGAGAATGAGTGATAAAAAGAGGAGGGACACCTATAAATACTCCTCACATACCGGAAAGAGAGACAGGGAGAGAGTGATACATTGCTGGGAGGGAGGGAGGGAGGGAGGGAACACACAGCGGAGGAAGTGAAAGCAGAGATAACAGGGAAGGAAGAGAAAGGAGGGAAATGAACGCAGGAAGACGAGAGAGAAGGAATAAAAGATAAAGTATAATTTGAAAAGGAAGGACACCTAGACATACTTCTTACACAACCACAGGAGAGACAAGGGGGGGGGGGGAAGGGGGAGAGGAAGGAATGAAGGCAGGAAAGAGAAGAGTGAAGGATAAAAAGGTAGGGGCCAATAAATACACCTCACACAACGGAAGAAGATATATGGGGGGTGGGGGGTGGAGGGGGGTTACATTACAGGGGGAGGAGGATACACTGGAGGAAGGGAAAGAAGGAGAACAAATAGGAAATCAAATGGAAGGAAAAAAGAAAGAAGGGGAAGGAATGCAGGAAGACGAGATATTTGTGAGATATGCTTACAGACAAACAAGCAAACGCAGGCGAAAACATAACCTCTGTCCAACTTCGTTGATCTCCTCACACAACGGAAAGGGAGACAGGGAGAAGGATAAGTGGAACGGAAGAGAAAGAACGGAAAAAGAAAGATAAAAGGAAGGAGAATGAAAACAAAAAGGATTAAGTCAAGAAAGGTAGAAACAACAAACGAAAGAGCAAAGGAAATAAGGAAATAAAAACAAAACACGAGGGAAGGAGCGCAGTAGGAAGAGAGAAGGAAGGAAGGATGGAAGGAAAGAAGGAAGGAAGGAAGGAAGGATGGAAGGAAGGATGGAAGGAAAGAAGGAAGGAAAGAAGGAAGGAAGGAAGGAAGGAAGGAAGGAAGGAAGGAAGGTAAGAAGGAAGGAAGGAAGGAAGGAAGGAAGGAAGGAAGGAAGGAAGGAAGGAAGGAAGGAAGGAAGGAAGGAAGTAAGGAAGGCAGGAAGGCGAACAAGAGTGAAGGATAAAAGAGGAAGGGGGCAGCTATAAATACTCCTCGCACAACGAAAAGGGGAGACAGGGAGATGGAGGTACAGTACAGGGTGGGAAGGAAGAGGGGAAGGAAGGAAGGAAGAGGGAAGGAAGATAGAACAGAGGACGAGCAAGACAAAAAGGGGAGAGAAGGAAAAATGAGAGAACAAAAGGGAAGAAAGCAAGGATGACAACATGAAGGGAACAAAAGAAGAAGTACATATTAAGGAGACTCAGGAAGGAAGGAAGAGTGTTAACCCTTAACTGGCGGCGCGCAACATAAGTCGAGTGAAATAAATTTGGACTATGTGGCGGCGCGCGACATAGGTCGTGTGGCAATTTCAGCACGTAATGTTGCTGAGAGAGAGAGACAAGTGGTGGCAGGAGAGTAGCGAGCGTATGACTGCTCCAGACCACCGCGGCGGACCAACTGACATGAATCCCACCCTCCTCCACCCTCTCACACTCGCTACATAGTGAAATGTATGGGGAAAGTACCGAATTACATGGTTTTTGCACTCGTGTTGCGGTTTGTTGCAAGAAAACTAAGCGGTCATACAAGGATCGTTGTGGTGTCATTGGAAAGCTCTGTTTATTAGCCCTTTTCAGGGTAAATGAAATAGATACTTGGGTTTTATACGACGCTCTGGGTCTTATTTAGGCATTGAGGGCATGAAAAATTATCACGTAAACAGCCCTATTTTGGGTAAAAACACCCCGCTGGTGGCTACATATTATTTACCGCCTAGGCCGCTCTTTAGGTGTTAAGTAGGGATGCGAGAGAGAGAGAGAGAGATAGATTTACATATATACACAGACCACACAGACCTTACGATCCCAGCGAGGTGGTCAGGACTTAATTCTAGAAGAGAGAGTACAAAGGAGTACAAAGGAAATCAAGCAACAACAGGTCTAGTGACCCTTCTAGGCTGCTTGTCCTCCAAAACACTGAGGATCGTGTCCAAACAGTGGTTTAGAGTGGGTAAGGGAACATTGGAAAGGGAACTACTGCCCTGGAACTAATGTCCGTGGCAGGATTAGGAAGTTAGTAGGGGACAGATGGGTTAGTAACTGAGAGGGGGGGGGGGGATAAAATAAAGTTATTCATTTACAAACGCAGTCAGTCGCGGGTTTGATGCGAGATATTTGTCTAAGCGGAGTTTAAATGAATCAACGGTGCTGCAGTCTATAACGTCTCGGAGAAGCCCATTCCACAAGTTGACAAACTCTATTGAAGAAGAAATTCTTTAGATTCGTGTGAGTTAAAAGACTTACCAATAATTTTGCAACCGTTTCCCCGCATGTAATTAGATTGGTCGATAGTGAAGTACTTACTACAGTTCATATTGTCGATGATACCTTTGATGATTTTGAACACTTGAATTAAGTCGCCTCTTAATCTGCGCTGGGTTAAAGGAAATAGATTTAATTCTCTAAGACGTTCTTCGTATGGTTTGTTTCTTTAGGCTAGGTATCATTTTGGTAACTCTACGTTTGAACTCGTTCTAAAGCTTGTTTTATATCTTTTTTGGTAATAAGGGCACCAGGATTGAACGCTAGTATTCCAAAAGAGGGCGGACTAAGGAATTGTAAAGGGTAAGGATAACTTCTTTGGATTTATGCTCAAATGACCTGCCTATAAAGCCAATTATTTTGTTTGCCTTCTTAACAACTTCTGAACATTGCTGACTCGGTTTTAGGTTACTCGATATTGTTACTCCCAGATCGGTTTCTCTGTTTACATTCTTAAGCTGAGTGCCATTCATCGAATAGTTTGCTTTCTCATTTAGGTATCCGATATGTAGTACTTTACATTTATCCACATTGAAACTCATTTGCCAAATTTGGGCCCTGTGACAATTTATATCTAGATTGTGTTGCATATCGTCAACTTGTTCTTTTGAGAGTACGCTATTTGCAATTTATGTAACGTCAGCAAATTTTGAGATTGTACTGGTGAGACCCTCATCTATGTCGTTGATGTAAATTAGAAAGAGAATTGGTCCTAGTACCGATCCCTGGGGTACCCCGCTACTTACATTGGTCCATTTAGATGCCTTACCGTTTATGACTACTCTTTGCTTTCTGTCGCTGAGCCAATTTTCTATCCATTTTCAACACACACCGTCTTGTATTCCATGCGCTTTCAGTTTTAGCAGTAAACGTTTGTGGGGAACTTTGTCAAAGGCCTTTTGAAAATCAAGGTATATAATATCTACAGCTTTATTCTCATCGTAGAGGTTGAGGATATCGTGGAAGAAGTCTAAGAGGTTTGTTAAACAGGAACGTTTTTTGTTTTTTACGAAAGCCGTGTTGAGTATCTTTAAGTAAGTTATTTGCCTCTAAGTGATTTACGAGTCTGTCTCTTATTACCGTTTCTAGCATTTTACATACAATTGAGGTTAAGCTAATTGGACGATAGTTACTGGGTAGGGATTTGCTGCCTTTTTTGAATATCGGTGTTACGTTGGCTAGCTTCCACTGATCAGGCATAGTCCCAGACTGCAAGGATTTATTGAATAGCAATGTCAGTGGTTTGGAGAGCTCATCCTTAGCTTCCTTTAGGACTCTAGGTGAAATTGTATCAGGTCCAGGCGTTTTATTTCCTGGAGTTTATCTAAACAATTCAATACTTCTCTCTCTGTAACGGTGATATTGCTTAGAACATCTGAATTATCAATCTGAATCGGCGATGGTGTAGGGATATCACTGAGGTCTTCGGTTGTGAAAACTGATGCAAAGAAGGAGAGAGAGAGAGAGAGAGAGAGAGAGAGAGAGAGAGAGAGAGAGAGAGAGAGAGAGAGAGAGAGAGAGAGAGAGACTAAAGGAGGGTCGGTGAAAGTATGATATGAGGGGATGCGGGGACGGAAGGTAGTAAAAGGAGTAATAATTATGAGTGATGTACATATATAGCGAGAGGGATGCAGAAAGACAGATACAAAGAGATAATTATATATAGATAAATAACGATAGATGAATTACAAAGACATGGATTACATAGACAGGTTGATATACCGTAGAGAAATGTTGTTATACAGACAAATAAAGATAGATAAATACTGTATAGATAGATAGATAGATAGATAGAAATATAAATAAAATATATATACCGGTATATATAGCTAGGCAGAAAAGACAGATAACCAAAGACAAAGGCAAGGAGGGCAGGCAAAAGCAGACCCCATTATTATGACGACTAATACGAGGGGACACGAGGAACAGCGAGAGAATAGAGTGGAGTCTATAATGAAGAGGGCTAAAAGTGCTAATGACACCACCCTCATTATAAACAACACCACCCTCATTATAAACAACACCACCATCATTATAAACAACACCATCATCATTATAAACAACACCACCATCATTATAAACAACACCACCATCATTATAAACAACACCACCCTCATTATAAACAACACCACCATCATTATAAACAACACCACCCTCATTATAAACAACACCACCCTCATTATAAACAACACCACCATCATTATAAACAACACCATCATCATTATAAACAACACCACCATCATTATAAACAACACCACCCTCATTATAAATAACACCACCCTCATTATAAACAACACCATCATTATAAACAACACCACCATCATTATAAACAACACCACCATCATTATAAACAACACCACCATCATTATAAACAACACCACCCTCATTATAAACAACACCACCCTCATTATAAATAACACCACCCTCATTATAAACAACACCACCATCATTATAAACAACACCACCCTCATTATAAACAACACCACCATCATTATAAACAACACCACCCTCATTATAAATAACACCACCCTCATTATAAACAACACCACCATCATTATAAACAACACCACCATCATTATAAACAACACCATCATTATAAACAACACCACCCTCATTATAAATAACACCACCCTCATTATAAACAACACCACCCTCATTATAAACAACACCACCCTCATTATAAATAACACCACCCTCATTATAAACAACACCGCCATATAATTAAGAGGGCTAATAGTGCTAATGACACCACCCTCATTATAAACAACACCGCCATATAATTAAGAGGGTTAATAGTGCTAATGACACCACCATCATTATAAACAACACCGCCATATAATTAAGAGGGTTAATAGTGCCAATGACACCACCATCATTATAAACAACACCGCCATATAATTAAGAGGGTTAATAGTGCTAATGACACCACCCTCATTATAAACAACACCGCCATCAACATCATTAACGGGTTGTTAGTGGGTGATACAAGTTATCTAATAAAATAAAACAAATTAGTAAGATAATAATGAAAATAGTTGAGTATATAATTAACTTATTAAGAGGGCTAATAGTACACCACCCTCATTAAAAAGAACACCGCCATCAACATCATTAACGGGTTATTAGTGGATGATCCAAGTTACCCAATAAAATAAAACATAAAATTTAAATGTAAAACTTGCAAACTAAACAAACCAAAACTGGGACAAGGACAATATAAAGTCAAATTAACTTATCAAAATCGCTGTGTGGAAACAACGCTTACTAAAATGAAATTTATGAAATAAAAGAACACAATCCACCACATAGGGTGTACATTACTACATGAGCAAGTTAATCTGGGTCCCAAGCAAACTGATCGCACACATAACAACGCACTATCGTCACGTTAATCTGGTTCCCAAGCAAACTAATCGCACATATAACAACGCACTATCGTCACGTTAATCTGGTTCCCAAGCAAACTAATCGCACACATAACAACGCACTATCGTCACATTCAAGGAACCCAGCCACCTAATATTTTACATAGGAGTATGTTGTACAGCTGAGGTTACTAAGTGTTGTCAGATATTTCACAAAGTTTCGGACACTGACTAATACTCTGAGGGATAAGCACTTTTCCCAGTAACTATAAAGATACCAATAACACTTGTTGAGCGAAAACCACTGGAATCTATGACAACACTTAAGGGGAGGTTTTTAGTTGATTCCCTAGACTTCCATCAAGCTTAAAATTACTCCCCCTAGACCCCCTTTCAAGATTTATTTGTACATTTTTCGGTAGAAAAATGTCCCGGCCGAAGGCCGGTTCCCCTTAAATTACAGGCTCGCTATCGCTCGCCAGGAAAAAATCGACACCTGAATGGCACGAATGGTCTTAAAATTGACAGAAATGGGGCAAGGGGTCTTAAAATCGCCAAACTAATGGGGCGAACGTCTTAAAATCTCAAAAGCAATGGGGCTAACCATGAGGGAGAAAGGGGTCAAGAAAAAAAATCCCTCAAGTGGAAATCTCCCCTTAATACCCCCGATTGTACATTGACCAATGACGCTGCTGGGGATAAGTGAGTAATGCTATGGCCTGAGCTATGATGCCCTTTAAGCCGGTATCACACGAGCGCTTTTTCCCTCAACATTGATCCTTAACACTGGTCTGGCAGCTTATGAGGTCAACATGTAGATGATTTCGGTCACCTAAATGCATCTACCATCAGTCTAGTTTCCGATACCAGGCCATAATACTCCATAAATGTTGCCAGAAAAATGTTGATCATCGAATGTTGACTATAAAAGCTCTCGTGTGATACCGGCTTTACTGACCGGATGATCGAGATAAGATAATGAAGGGCACAGTGGCTCTTTGTTTGGTCTATTAATTCATGTATTCATTTATATTTGTTTAGTGTCCTCCCTAGACCTCCATCATGCTTAGAAAAACACCCCCTAGACCCCACCCCCCCCACCCTTCAAGATAGATTTGTACATTTTTCGGTAGAAAATGTCCCTGCCAAAGGCCGATTCCTCCTAAAATTACAGGCTCGCTTTCGCTCGCCAGCAAAAAATCGACACCTAAATGGCACGAAGGGTCCTAACATTGACAAAGAAATGGGGCGAAAGGTCATAAAATCCCCAAACTAATGGAACCAACGTCTCAAAAACTAGTGGGGCTAAACATTAGGGAGAAGGGGGTCCAGAAAAACGGTCAGTCTCCCCTTAACCCACCAATCATGACCCGTATAATTATTAACCCTTTCAGTCCCAGTTCATTTCTTACTGGTTAATAAAATAGACGATTGTATTCAGTTTAAAAGGGGCCTCCCAGCAATTAGCAGACTTCGAACTATCTCGGTTAACCTGTGTTTTTGACGACCACAGATCCTTCCTAAGCTGCACATAATCGTCTCAATAGAGCTAGAATGAAATATAAACAGAGGTCGCCGGTACCGAAGGGGTTAATAAATTAATATTAAAGTAGTATATATACAGTGCCGGTATGTAGGATTACAAACTCAACATTGACCTTAAGGGGATGTATTTAGTTTGTTCCCTAGACCTCCATCAAGCTTAAAATTACACCCCCTTGAGTCCCTTTCAAGAACAGGTATTTAGTTTGTTCCCTAGACCTCCATCAAGCTTAAAATTACACCCCCTTGAGTCCCTTTTTAAGATAAACTTGTACATTTTTCGGTAGAAAAATGTCCCGGCCAAAGGCCGGTTCCTCTTAAATTACAGGCTCGCTATCGCTCGCCAGGATAAAATCGACACCTGAATTGCACGAAAGGTCTTAATATGGGGTGAAAGTTCTTAAAATCGCTAAACTAATGGGGCAAACGTTTTATAATATCAAGAGCAATGGGGCTAAACATGAGGGAGAAAGGGGTCAAGCAAAAAATCCCTCAAGTGGAGACCTCCCCTTAAGGGGGGTGACCTGCTTTTTGTTTCTATCTTTTTTCTCTTTCTCTGGCTTCTATCCATTCGGCCCCATTCAGCCAACTATTTAAGACGTTTATCCCCATCTAGGTGTCGATTTCTTCCTGGCGAGCGATAGCGAGCCAGCATTATATGAAGAAATCCGGCTTCGCCGGAGACATTTTTCTATCGAAAAATTTACAAATTTAGCCTGCTGTCAAACAAAAATAAAAAATATGCTGGCTCGCTACCGCTCACCAGTAAAAAATTGACACCTGGATGGGGATAAACGTCTTAAAACAGTAGGCTGAATGGGGCCAAATGGATACAAGCCAGAGAAAGATAGAAAAGGACAGAACAAAAACAGGTCACCCCCCTTAAGGGGGAGATAGTCGCATTTTCTGGACCCCCTTCTCCCTCATGTTTAGATTATTACTTTTGAGATTTTAAGACGTTTGTTCCATTAATTTAGCAATTTTGAGACCTTTCGCACCATTTTTGTGTCAGTTATTAGAAATTTCGTACCATTTAGGTGTCGACTTTTTCCTGGCGAGCGGTAGCGAGCCTGTCATTTTAGAAGGAACCGCCCTTCGGCCAAGACATTTCTCTACTGGAAAATGTACACATTTATCTTGAAAGGGGGGGTCTATGGGGTGTTTTTTAATGCTTGATGGAGGTCTAGCGAGGAATGTCATAAATAAATCAATAATAAAATGCATAGACCAAAAAACAAGTACTACCCCCTTAATAATCCTCTATCTATCTATATACTCAGGCCCAATACCCACTTTTGTGTTTTTTTTTTTTATAATCATACTCGGACATAAGAGGGCAACACGCTATAAGTGATCATTAGAAACTTACTAACTAACTAACTACTAACTAACTACTACTAACTACTACTAACTACTAACTAACTAACTACTAACTAACTAACTACTAACTAACTAACTACTAACTAACTACACTAACAATTTCTGGAGACAATGTGAGCTAAGCAAAATGGCTAATGTGGAGTGAGAAATGTGTACCCCGTCTCCACCAAAATGAAAGAATAATACTGGGGAGGTTAAGGGGGATCACCTGTGTTGTCTTATAATAATACTGGGGAGGTTAAGGGGGATCACCTGTGTTGTCTTATAATAATACTGGGGAGGTTAAGGGGGATCACCTGTGTTGTCTTATAATAATACTGGGGAGGTTAAGGGGGATCACCTGTGTTGTCTTATAATAATACTGGGGAGGTTAAGGGGATCACCTGTGTTTGTCTTATAATAATACTGGGGAGGTTAAGGGGGTCACCTGTGTTGTCTTATAATACTACTGGGGAGGTTAAGGGGTATCACCTGTGTTGTCTTATAATAATACTGGGGAGGTTAAGGTGGATCTCCTGTGTTGTCTTATAATAATACTGGGGAGGTTAAGGGAGATCACCTGTGTTGTCTTACAATAATACTGGGGAGGTTAATGGGGATCACATGTGTTGCCTTATAATAATACTTGGGAGGTTAAGGGGGATCACCTGTGTTGTCTTATAATAATACTGGGGAGGTTAAGGGGATCACCTGTGTTGTCTTATAATAATACTGGGTAGGTTAAGGGGGATCACCCTGTGTTGTCTTATAATAATACTGGGGAGGTTAAGGGGGATCACCTGTGTTGTCTTATAATAATACTGGGGAGGTTAAGGGGGATCACCTGTGTTGTCTTATAATAATACTGGGGATGTTAAGGGGGATCACCTGTGTTGTCTTATAATAATACTGGGAGGTTAAGGGGGATCACCTGTGTTGTCTTATAATAATACTGGGGAGGTTAAGGGGGATCACCTGTGTTGTCTTATAATAATACTGGGGAGGTTAAGGGGGATCACCTGTGTTGTCTTATAATAATACTGGGGAGGTTAAGGGGGATCCCTGTGTTGTCTTATAATAATACTGGGGAGGTTAAGGGGATCACCTGTGTTGTCTTATAATAATACTGGGGAGGTTAAGGGGGATCACCTGTGTTGTCTTATAATAATACTGGGGAGGTTAAGGGGGATCACCTGTGTTGTCTTATAATAATACTGGGGAGGTTAAGGGGGTTCACCTGTGTTGTCTTATAAGAATATACTGGGAGGTTAAGGGGGATCACCTGTGTTGTCTTATAATAATACTGGGGAGGTTAAGGGGGATCACCTGTGTTGTCTTATAATAATACTGGGGAGGTTAAGGGGGATCACCTGTGTTGTCTTATAATAATACTGGGGAGGTTAAGGGGGATCACCTGTGTTGTCTTATCCTTCTCTCTTTCCCTGACTTGTATCCATTTGGCCCCATTCAGCCAACTGTTTTAAGACGTTTATCCCCATCCAGGTGTCGATTTCTTCCTGGCGAGCGATAGCGAGCCAGCATTGTATGGAGAAATCCGGCTTCGCCGGAGACATTTTGCTAACGAAAAATGTACAAGTTTAGCTTGCTGTCAAAACAAAAATATATATATGCTGGCTCGCTACCGCTCGCCACGAAAATATTGACACCTGGATGGGGGTGAACGTCATAAAACAGGCTGAATAGGGCCAAATGGATACAAGCCAAAGAGAGAGCGAGAGAAAGAGAAAAAAAAAGCGAGGTGGGGTCCCTTAAAAGTGAAAATATCCCCTTTAAGAGTCTGTCAACGTCACTCATTATCTACCCCCCCCCCCCCTCCCCCCTCTCTCTCTTTTTCTCTTCTGCTTTGCTATCCTTACCTTCCACATTGTAGCAAATTCTGGGTTAGCATTAAGCCCGGACTGCCAATTAGGGACAGCAAGGTTTGTTTAGTCTGTGTATCTATGTAACTCTATGTAACTCTCTCCATTTACATATTGATATTAAATGTATTGCTTTCTTTATCCAAACCTACAGTACCTATCTACATCATTATACATTGATTTATCATCTATTCTTTATTGTCTCTATATAACTGTCCACCAACTTTTCTCATCTCTCACCTCTCTTCGCACTTTGCCGACCATCTCTCTTTCACCAGTCGTGTCGTATCATTACCGTCATACTCATTACCTATCATCCTCTCCTTGATTCCCACCTCCCCTCTCATTCACTCCCCCCCCCCCCCCCCACACACACTCACACTCACACTCACACTCTCTCTCTCTCTCTCTCTCAGTATTCCCACGCCAGGGTTATTTTCCTCTCCCCTCCACTGCTATTATTTTCAGTCCCTCATGCACTCACTACCTGCCTTTACTCTAATAGTCTCTCTCTCTCTCTCAGTATTCCCACGCCAGGGTTATTTTACTCTCTCCCCTCCACTGCTATTATTCTCAGTCCCTCATGCACTCACTACCTGCCTTTACTCTAATAGTCTCTCTCTCTCTCTCTCTCTCTCTCTCTCTCTCTCTCTCTCTCAGTATTCCCACGCCAGGGTTATTTTACTCTCTCCCCTCCACTGCTATTATTCTCAGTCCCTCATGCACTCACTACCTGCCTTTACTCTAATAGTCTCTCTCTCTCTCTCTCTCTCTCTCTCTCTCTCTCTCTCTCTCTCTCTCTCTCTCTCTCTCTCTCTCTCTCTCTCTCAGTATTCCCACGCCAGGGTTATTTTCCTCTCTCCCCTCCACTGCTATTATTCTCAGTCCCTCATGCACTCACTACCTGCCTTTACTCTAATAGTCTCTCTCTCTCTCTCTCTCTCTCTCCTCCGTCTTCGCCGTCGATCTCTCTTCCTCTCATCCTCCTCCCCTCTATTTACCTCACTCCTCTCATCGACTCTCTACTCTCTCTCCCTCCTCATCTCTCCACTCTCTCTCTCTCTCTCTCTCTCATACAATTAACAGCCATCAAAGCGGAAAGTGGCACTCTCATCTACACACACACACACACACACACACACGTCACACACCCAGCAACACACACCCCACACACACACACACACACACACACAAACAGACCAATTAAGCTGAATAATCCATCAACTTTATCGGCGTACACACACACACACACACACACACACACACACACACACACACACACACACACACACACACACACACACACACACACACACACACACATTCAAAAGAGCACATGCTTGTGCTGAAAACACCACACTATATTCATATTAATACAGGTATATACAAATATACTGTACATACACAACAAAAACACCCACAACCACACAATCATAGATTTAACTACACACACACACACACTGATTTCTCTAAACAGGCCAAACGCT